>OX291562.1:13588412-14255912 GCA_946406115.1 Apoda limacodes | reverse complement strand
CGTGAAGTACTGCTTCGCTCTGTTGAGTACACCAAGTTTTTTGGACGCCAGCTTCACTTTATCTGATAAATGATCTCGGAACTGAACATCGCTGGAGATGTCGACACCAAGGATCCCAATGCTCTTGGAGATGGAGAGGGGAGTGTTCTGGAATTGTGGGACTACAGTGAATGGAGTTTTCTTAGCGGTGAACGCGCACACTTGTGTCTTTGTAGGGTTGAATCGGACCAAGTTTACCCGTCCCCAGTCAGAGACCTGGGACAGTGTGGTCTCGATTTGAGACACAAGTTCTCCGCGGTTTTCCTCCACAACGGAACGAGGGATGTTTGCACGACCCGTGTAAAAAGCGTCTCCAGTACTGTCATCTGCATAGCAATGTATGTTGTTCATGTCCAACATGTCATTGATATGCAGTAGAAACAGCGTAGGAGACAGCACAGAGCCTTGCGGGACACCAGCATTAATGTCCATGCTATCAGAGCAACTACCGTCAACTACGGCTCGTATGCGTCTGCCGGACAAAAAGCTAGCCACCCATTTGCACAAACCCTCGGGCACTCCGTAAGATGGCAACTTCGATAGAAGACCGCGGTGCCAGACCCGATCGAACGCCTTCGCTATGTCCAGGCTACATGCCAATGCCTCCCCCTGACTCTCAATGGCTAGTGCCCATCGGTGTGTGAGATACACTAGAAGGTCACCAGTCGAGCGACCGTGGCGAAAGCCATATTGGCGGTCGCTGAGCAGGTCATGTTTTTCTAGGTATCTCAAAAGCTGTGTGTTGATCACACGCTCCATCACCTTAGAGAGGAGAGAGGTAATAGCGATAGGCCTGTAATTCGATGGATCTGATCTATCGCCCTTTTTGGGCACCGGGTGCACATTCGCAGTCTTCCATGAAGACGGAAATTGCCTAGTGTGGTAGAAAGCGCGAAGAGGCGCGTGAGTACAGGACATAACTCAGGAGCACACTGCTTAAGCACCACTGCTGGTATACCGTCTGGCCCACTCGACTTATGAACGTCTAGAGAAAGTAACGCCCGCCTGACCTCCCGCTGCGTTATGGAGATTTCCGGCATGGTCTTACCGCACCACGGTATAGTAGGTGGTACAGCGCCTTCATCGTTCATATTCGAGTTCGAGGCAAAGAGACTGCCCAGTAGATCGGCTTTCTCTTTAGCACTATGGGCCAAGTCACCATCGGTCTTTCGCAGTGGTGGTAACGACGACTGGCAGAAGTTCCCTTCGGCAGCTTTGGCAAGCGACCAGAAAGCACGACTCCCAGAAGGATAGCTCGCAAGTCGCCCACCTATTTTGCCGATGAATTGGAATTTTGCTCTGGCAGTTGCTTTCTTACTGAACCTCGAGGCAGCATTTAATTTGCGTTTTAACTCAGAAATATTCGGATCCTTATTAAAACGAGCCGTGGTCCAAGCCTCATATGCATTTTGCTTAAGAATTTTAGCTTTTCTGCAAGCCCTATTAAACCACGGTCGTTTTTTGACGCCGGCAGCTACTCGCGGGTTAGGAATATAGCATTCCATACCAGCAAGGATTGTCTCAGTGACTGCGGCTGCGCAGACGTCAGGATCTTCTGAGTTAAAGCAGATCTGCCTCCACGGGTACGATGCGTTTACATATATCAAAAAAACCCCGATTTCGTCACTTACTAACTGATGATCATCAAAATTCTTAGGGTACTTCTTGAAGCCCTAGAAAGCTGAAATTTGGTACGTAAGGTAGTATTAGTACACAAACAACAAAAAAATTCTAAAACTTGAAACTTGTATTCCCAACCATCCTAACCCCTCAAACTAGGGAATGGAAGTTTGTATGAGAAATGAGAAATTTTCATGCTAGAGGTCTGAAAATTGATATAGGGACTCCTTGTTATTAATAATAGAATACATATTTCAAGATTTTTAGTAAATCACCCCTCACCTTTTAAATTAGGGGATGGAAGTTTGAATGGATTTTTATATACACAGACTTGTTATTACAAATTAAAAAAGATAAGGTAGGTAAAATATTTCTCTAGTTCTTCATCTTCGAGACATCCAAACAACAAAGTAAGGGCTTGTAGAGTTACAGTGTGTAGAGTTAGAAGCTTGGCTCTATTTTGACAGTGCGAGCCTCGTCTTGGCAACATTCAAATGGTTCCCAAATGCCGGAATTGTTAGGTTTGGGAGAGGGGTCTGAATTAATGGGATCAGTACATAAGTACTGATCCTATACTATGGACACCTTACCTAGTTTATTATATTTAGGCCTCATTGTGTCATAGGGATGTCGGGACGGGATGGAATACTTATTTCATCCTGGGAGCGTAAGCGCTCGCTTATTTAGGCCTCATTGTGCCATACAACACAACAGTACTACACAATTTGAGCAAAACAATAAAGTCATTTACGTGGCGTGTGCGTGCAACAGTGGAAACTAGGCTTTATTATCTTAACACACAGAAACATGATATAACTAACTTGTTGTATCAGAAACTTGAATAGACCAAAAAATTCAAAAACATATGTTTCTTGATTCTTTACGAATTAAGTACCAGTTCATTTTTAAAAGTCGAAAGAGCATCAGCTTAAGTCATTGCCTTTTTAAAAAATGAATAAAGAAAAAAATAGATTTTTAAAAGAACAAATGCTGATAGCTGCATGTCGTAAGTTCTAGAGTGATTATTATTGCTTCGTTCTCATTTTTATGGCCGTTTCCAAGATACGAATATATATATATATATATCTACCTACATATATGTACAAGAATTGCTCGTTCTTCTACTAAGCCAATCGTTAGAATTAAAAACTGAAAATTGGGAAAAACCAAAAAAAAACTGCTAACAGAATTTGTTTCAAATATCGGCCTAGTATTTATTTTTAAGGCTCTGTTATTGTTATATTTTAAATGAAATGGTTGAAAAGTTAGAGGGAAATTCTTATAAGACAAAATTAACGAAGTTTTTGGACCTTACTGTTTTATTCACTGACAAATACCTGGGGCGACGCCTAGCAAAGTTTCTTGTTGACTTAAACTTACTTTTTTATTTTTTAGTAAACATTGGGCATATCATGGTTGGATATTCTGTTGCATGGACAGCACCAGTGATACCCAAACTGCAAGATATAAACCAGAGCCCTTTGTCAGAAGTTGTATCCCTGCCTCAAGCTTCCTGGATTGGATCAAGTTATACAATTGGTGCTATCGTTGGTAATTTAGTTATAGTTTTGTCATAGAAAAGGTTAATTGAAATCTTAGTTGAGTTACATTCGCATCAGTTGATGTTTCCTTTGTGGCTCGTCTTTATTTATTTTTTTAAACCTATTTGTTAGTAATTAAAAAGGTCATTAAACAGGGCCGTAGCTAAGGGGGGGGGGCATTGTGGGGCAATGCCCTACCTTAAAAGTACCATAAACTAAGGTATAATATATATAAATTGTTTTCCCGTACTATAAATCAATACCATTTTGCTGTTGTTTTCCCGCGATCCCACCCAATAACCTTCTACCTTAATTACTCACGCTCACAAGCAGGTAAAATAATGAAAGATAGAAAAATTTACTTGCGCCGTACCCGCGCATGAAACCACCGCTGCCCTACCTTAGATTCAACTCTAGCTACAGCCCTGTCATTAAAGCGACAACTTTAACTGGAATACAACATTTTCATCTTTTGGCACAATACACATATTAGAATATCTGTTTTTTGTAAGTATAACTATATTTAGATAAATAAATAATTTTCTAAAAAAAAATTAATTTTTATAGCAAATGTGAGACACTTGGTTGTGTGCTTCGGTTAATAGTGATTTTGGCAGGTTTCCAGTGATGAAAGGCAAGCCTTAAAAACCACAAAAGTACCAAAAAGCTACCTACTAATCCTAATATTATAAATGTGAAAGTATGTCTAGATGGATGGCTGGATGTTTGTTACTCAATCTCGCTTCATTCACTGTACAGATTGGGATGAAACTGTGCACAAATATAGGTTAGGTCCTAGAATAGGTCATCTGTTTCTCAACTATAAATACAGCTATAGCTTAATATAGCAATCTTCATTCGTATACTCAAGGAGTTAATAAAGTAGTTCGACGCCGATAACTAAACTTTGGGAGGGCGGAGCCACTGACAAAATCTAGTTAGACATAAATCTATGCCTCTCGCACTCGTTTACCCTATTCATCGTCAATTTGAGCAGCATATTCTTGATAATACCTCTTTCTCCGAATATTTTCTTCCAACTTACAAATACAAATAATATGTAATTTTCTTGATCTTATTTTTTTTTAATAAGGTTGTCCAAAAAACGTTTCCAAAACAATTTTTTTTTTTTTTTTTAATTTTAGGTTGAGTAGTTTTGAAAATATTTTTTTATTTATTTTCCTTACTAACTTGAAAACTATTTACTTTAAATAATATTTAAGAACCTCTTAAAAAGACTTTTCATTTGATATAATACACAGTACAGTTTACAAAAGTTTTTTTCATATTTTTTTAAATTGCCCCAAAATGTAATCAACATACTCAAAATTAGGTATTCAAATTTGGGTATTAGAAATTCTTATGTGTACAAAATTTCAACTGAATGTGTCCAGTAGATGCATCAAATTAAATTGTCTTTCAAAGATTGACACACAGACACTCGAGTGACCTCACCATATAACCCTTATATGGAGTAAATACCGTTTTCTGATTCAAACAGACGGAACCCTAATAACAATTATAACTGTTAGAAGAAATAGCTATTGATGAATTGTGATCATTTTAAGAATAGTCTAATAAGTAATGTATATTCCTAGAGATATGATCCCAAACTAAGCACAGCTTCTACAATGGTTCAGGACAATGGATATAAATATTTATCTATATACTTTTTTATGGTAAATACATTCATATTATATATATAAAACATCCAGAGTCAAAACAAACACAAATACTTATTACATTAATGTTTGTCCTGTGCGCAATACAAACTAACGCTCCTATGTTCGGTAGGCAGTCTTTACTAAGTCCAGTTCCGTAATAAAATCAGATGCCTCTATTGAAGCGTATAATTTTGGCATCTAGTTTTCTAAATCAGACCACTATTTAAGAACTTTTTGTTTTGACATCCAAAAAAACAAATATACTTTTATGAGCAACAAATAATAAATTTGCATTTAAATATATTTTGCGTTCATAATCTTTGTTAGGTAAAAAATTTAAGTAAAAACTCTTTCTATACATAAAATATATAAACTATAGTTACTGTTAGCGTTAATATTATTAAATGTTTAACAGAACTATTCACATTCCTAATAAATAACACTGACATTCGGAAATATTGTTTTTTTTGTATTTATCTATGAACTACCTACTTAGTTATGTCTCAAACATAATATAAAGTCCTCATAATAGTTCAGAAATTAGGTGTCAAAATAATAAAACAGATAACACGCGCTCCTGAGCGACGAGAATAAAAGAATAAAATATCATATGAGCATATTTACAATATTAGTAAGTTAGTACCTAACTAATTGTAATTGTAAAATAGCGTCAATAGGCTTTAAAGCGGTTTAATTTTAATTATTTACAAGTAGAATAACTCGCACACGAGTTTAACCATAGGACGGTTTAAAGGAATTTGTTCTTTATAGTCGGATTTGACTCTCGATTAGACTTACGATTGTAGCTGTACAGTAATTACTCTGGACTCTCTGGACTACGGCAACTGGAAAGGTAATTTTCTCTTAAAAATAATACCATATGTTTAATAAAGTGTTATTAATGTCATCAAGTTGATCCTTGACTTAAGCTCTGTCGTTGGTACTTCTATTTATATGGATTTTATAATAATAACCAGTAAAACTCAACAGGTTAACTTCCGGAATTAGGTACAAATTATACGACTGACAGAAAACATCGGCAGGGAATTCATTGTCACACTTTAGAACCGAAATGGTCGCGTACAGTGCGGTTTCAGAGAAACTTCCTCCCGCGAACGCCAGGGTTGTGGAATGAGCTCCCTGCCAAGGTTATCTCTAAAGACTACAGTACTACAGTATGGGGTTCTTCAAGAAAGAAGGGTATAAAAAACAAAAAAAAAACATTTATCATCAAAACTACAGGTTTGTTAACCGTGGTATACCCAGTAGTACCACCAGTGGTACCACGGTTACTTTTTCCTAACCGTGGTACCCCAGTGTTACCACGGTTAGTTTTTACTGACCCTTGTATGTACCACTGATCTTGTGCATGTTGCATGTATGCGATAAGTACACGTGTTTTCTTTCTTTTTTTCTACTTTTTAACCGACTTCAAAAAAAGAGGAGTTTCTCACTTTCACCTGTATGTATTAATAAATGTATGTTTGTATGAATGTATGTACGTATGTTTGTCCCCCGATTATCTCGCGTTGAGTTTATAATCGACTTCAAAAAAAACTAGGTTCTCAGTTTGACCTGTATGTATTCATGAATGTATGTTTGTATGTATGTATGTTTGTTTGTCCACGATTGCGTGCATCAAAATCGGTTAAGCCAAACGCGAGTTCAAGTTTTCATCGTCGGAGCGTCCCAGAACCGTGGATCAGGGGGATTGACTGCTCAACACTATGTCAGTGAAGTCCTCGAAGAGCCTGTGGTCCCATTTGCTGGATTTATTGGCGACGGCTTCACTTTAATGCAAGATAATGCCAGACCACATAGTGAGGCAGTATCTTCAGGAAGTCGGAATTCCAGTAATGGAGTGGCCAGCGCGGAGTCCTGACTTAAACCCTATTGAGCATATGTGGGCAGAGCTAAAAAGGAGAATTCGGACGAGAACTACAGCTCCAACGTGTCTCCAAGAGCTGCAAGAAGCCGTGCAGGAAGAATAGGACGCCATTCCACAGGCATTCATTATTAGGCTCATCAGTTCGATGAGAAACCGGATGGAAGAAGTCATCAGGGCAAGAGGAGAGAACATTTTTTTTTTTTCAATAAAACCTTCCATAAACATTTACATCAATTAGTGCTACTTTATATGCACAATTTAGTATCGTTGGATAGATCTATATATTGTATTTTTGTGTAATAGTCATCTTAAAAATTCGAAAAAACAAAAAAATTAAGGGATGGTTGATTTTTTTGCTCTCAAGTGTATAATAAAGTCTAAAATGCAACTAAAATGATAGATTTAACGTCATTTTCTCACCTAACTCTGGTTTTCTTGGACCAATCCTTACGAAATTTAAGTGGGACCATCTCGGAATAAACATCTTTCAAACGAAAAAAGGATTTATCAAAATACGACGGATATATGGCGGAGTTATGCCAGAACATACATACAAAAATATAAACATCCGGTAACAAAAATTAGTAACGTATACGGGTGGGGCTCACAAAAGATGTACCATCACACACTGGAACTGGTAACACACTATAACACACGGGAATTACGTAACACACTGGAAGTAATGTTAAGGTTTGTGTACATAAGATAGAACAAGAATTTTAAGGTTTGCAATAAAAAAAAATAAGTATTTTATAAATTCTTTAATAATAAACAACTTGAAGAATAAAATGGCGAAGCGTTTCAAACTCTTTAGAAACAAAAACAAAATTACTTTATAAAAAAAATTAAACTCTAAAACATAAAAAGATAAAGTGGTACATCCAACCGGACTGTTGTGGTTTAACAAATACTTAAAGATCAAAAAACAGTGATGTATTGTTATAAAATAATAACTAATTTATGATATTATATCATATCAATAATTATTGTTTTCACTATTAAAATAAATAAATCCAAAAAAGCTCACCAGAACTTTCTATCACATTATTTAAGGAATAATAATAGGAATACTAAATTTGTATTGAACACATTTTAAATTAAAATTAAAATTAAAATACTTAATACAACTTGCACACTTAAAATTAATTTTATTAATTACTTAAAATAAATGTTATCACTATCAGCAGCTAAAAAATATTCTTTCGGTCGTTCAATACTTTGTTTAATCTCAATTTTTTTTACAATCAAATTTTCTTTGATTGTATCTTGATCTTTTATTTTTGGAATAGCAAATTTTAATATTGGATTCTTTATGGTTTTTAAAAATCGTACGGTATAATAGCTTTCTCCTTCTTTAACACATATATCTTCTATAAATCCTATGTAATATTTCCAAGACCCTCTTTGGAAATATCTCGCAAGAACACTGTCTTTAAAATATAACCTAAATATTTCTGTTTTGGTTTCTGAAGTTACTTCCAACTCTTTCAAGTTATTTGTTGAATTGCTAAAGTTTATCATGTCAATCTGCTGATTTCCATCAGAAATTAAACTTTTTCGCGTTTCTTCTTCAAAGCTATCATTTTTTTTATTTTGTACATAACTTGACTGTTCGTTTGTTTTGCATCCTGTCTTCTCCAGTTTGACTTTCCTTCCACCTCTATACTCTTCTTTTAAATTGTTCGTGTCTTCTGCCTTGTGATTATTTGGTTCAGAAAAATATTCTTTGCCATCCGAAGCGTAATACTCATACTCAGAAGAATCATGCAAAGAATACAATTCGTCTGTGCTACTGTCATATTCTGTTTTAAGTTGTTTCTTTCTTCTTGTAGTTTGATCTAAAAGTTTTCTTTTCTTCTTATTGATTTTATTTTTATTATTATAATCAACTGACAAAATATTTTCCTTCGGAGCTTTGGATTTAATTATAGTCGTTCGGTCAACTTCTTTCATATTAAACGGACCATATTTAGTCAAATCAAAGAATGATCTATTTTCTGCAGTGTTCTTTACATCTGATAGAATTGTTATCTTTTTACTACTTTGTGCGTCAGATTTTTGTTTGTTCATGACTGTTTGTGTTACTAGATTTGCAGATTTTAAATCAAAACAGTTGCAGAAACCGGATCTTGTTTTTTCACAGAAACAACTTAGATTACGGTAGAAAATAGAATTATCCAAGTCAGTGTTGTTGATAATTTGGTGCAATTTCATGGTGTTCGGTACAGGCATAAGATCTAATGATTCTTTTAAGATGGCATCTGCAGAAACATAAAAAAGTTGTATTTTCGTTTCTGATTTCTGTAAAAGTTCGTAAGCAGTCTTTGCATCACAAACATCTGACCCATAAGCGACAAATGAATCTAGTTTGCGTTTTATGGCCCCTCCGACGCCATCAGCGGCTCCTTTTCCGTGAGAGGCCTCGAAAAAGTTCCAAGTAGAAAACGGAAAACCCATTGTCTTTGTTAGTTTGGAAAAGTAGTAAAAGTTTTTTTTTTGACGATACTGAACTGTAGGGCCATCTGAATGAAAATGAATTCCATCCACCTTCGGGTAATTCTGTTTAATCCATTTTAATACCGGCAAAAGATGAGCCCATATGGCATTTGGTCCATGGTCGTTGCTTGGTGAAATAGATGCAAAAGATTTATTACCTTTTGCGGTATACAAAATTCCAGTATAAAGACTTATCTGTTGTCTTGATGCACCAAAATGCATCGCCTGTATTTCTGTGCCTAATTTACAAGCATAATTTTCTGAAAAGTCAATATGTAATGCTACGGTGCGGTCATCAAGATTTTTCGTGCACCGGCGATACTCTTTGTATTGGTGGATAATATTGTAAGAATGAATTTTAAAATTCTTTAATTCGTCTTGAAACACGTTAAGTAAATTTTTTACAGAGTCACTCTTTTTTTCCTTAACCATTTTCTTCGTTGTCTTTGTCTCATTATTATTTGTTTTTCCATTGTATTCATGGGATTTTAAAACCCATTCATCCCAAAAAATTCTATTATTTAAATTATACATTGTCTTATACATTGTGAAATCGATACGTTTATTATTGCAAAACTCACACTCTCCATAAGCACATTCTTAAGATTTGATATCGCAAACAACCATAGTTAATAATTCATCAAGATCTTTTGTTGCTAATAGTCCAATTGACTTACCAATGCTTTCATTTGCAAATTTTCATGTCTCTTGCAAGCGCATGTATCCCGTTTTTCGGCTTTTGGTGGCAATACATAAAAGGGTCTGTATCTTTTGAATGTGGCAAATGATAACTTTCCTCCTTTTTGTTTATATTTTTGATGTAGCTTACGTAACGTTCCTAGTAAATACCTTCTCTGTTTTGTCTGTTTTTTTTGTGTTTTAATTTCATTTTTGCCAGCCGTCATTCTACTCACATCGTCCCTTTCATAAAAGTGTCTCAACTGATTTTGTAATTTGGCTTCTATATTTTTTTAACGTATGACGAATTTTTCCTTTTAGGCCCAAATATGTAGCCATTTTTGTCTTCATTTTATATTTATTAACAATATCACTTTGTTTAAACAACTTTTTAACTATTTGTTTTTCTTTTGTGTCCCTACTTTGGTAACTTTGCTTTATAGTTGCCATTAATACGTTATGCTGAAAAAGGTTTTCCTTAACGTTTTCCTTTTCTTTGGGACCGACGTTCGGTAAATTTTGTTGAATGAAATATTCTGTTTTTGAAACAGGGGTCATTTCTTCGTGATTATTATTTAAACCAATTAGGTTTGGCTGTTCTTGTAAATCATGAATTAATTTATTTTTTTCCTGGATAAGTTCAAGTAGTATTTTATTTTTCTTTCCCCACCTGTTAACTTGCTTTTTCAAATTTATTATAGTTACCTTTAACTTTTTTTCGTTTCCTTTTAGTACTATGTTCTCATTCTTCAATTTGTAAATCACTTTTTATATTGAATTGTTCTCACTTGCGTAACTTCTGCTGAAGGCACTATTTCTGACTTAGATGATGATTCTTTACCTTTTTTCTTTCTTTCTCTCCATTGCTTTCTTATACTTTCCTGTTCACAAGACGAATATTCTGATATTTTCTTTCTATTTTTTTTTGTTCTCTCAGCATTTTTTTTTTGTTGCAATGTGAACTTTTCAAGGTTTTTTTCTTTCAGTCTTTGTCGATATAGTTTTTGCCTCTCGGCAGGCGTTAGTGGCATCTGCAAAGTTTTAAAAAATAAGATTTGTAAGTAATTTTGAGATAAGTTTTCTTAAGAGAAGAATTGGAACATGAAAATACAATAAAAGTAGCCAATAAATTCAATAAATCATATAAAATTGTTTTTTATTGCAATGTACACTAAGCTTTCTATATTTCACATGTGTTACATAACACAATTCGTAACACACGTAACACAAGTGAACAAACAAGCGTGAAAATCATAACCTTAAACGTGTCTAATATTTTCAAATGTAATGTAAATCACTGCAAAATCACATCATAAGATTAAACTAATATGTGTTTCAACTTACAAATCTAGAAAAAAAGAAATCTGTGTACTTACCATGCAAAATTGCTTCTGAAAAGTATACAAAACACTTATGCCAAAATTAAAACACACAACAAGTAACTGCTCTTTGATGAAAACTAAAATGGCTGACTTGACAGATAAATAAAACATTGAAAGTAACTATGTTGCCATTACAAAAAAATGTGTTCTGTGTTGCTATTGCTTTTTATTAAAAAAATACTTTGTAACACATTAATTGTAACACATGCGAAATTAAATGGGGACATTTATTTAAACAATTATATTTTGGTAATATTCATACAATTTAGTTATATCGACTGATGGGACAGTAGATCTATTCCTATACTTTTGCTTAATATACAAGACAGCACGACAAATATTATCTATTTAATGAAAAAAAATATTATTGACTTGAAAATAGTTGTGAGACATTTAATTTTACTATGAAACAAGAATATTAAGCAACCAGTTTTTTCTATAAAATACTAAAATACTTACATTATAATGGCTTGCTATTGTAAGTGAATAATTATCCTACGCAGTAAACAAGCGCATTTGTTTTTGAGAACTTAAGTAATGTCACAATCTTTTCTCAAAGTTTGGTCCACAAAAAAAATATAAAAGGTACATATTTTGTGAGCCCCACCCATACAATTGTATGAATTTTGGTATGTGTAATTTAAAGCAAAACAACGTTTGTATAAGCATCTAAGTATTTTTATAAAAAAACTGACTAAAAAATTACCGCGCAGTCAATTCCTACAGTTTCTCCCGTTCCCTGTTGTGTTCAACGAGATTTTTAATCCTCATCGAAACAATCGGCCGTTTAAAAAGCGTCTCCGGTAGTGTGATCAGCATAGCAATGTATGTCGTCGATAGAAAATTCTTTTCATACTTTACTTTATTACCTATAGCTTGCAATTGAATTCCCCGAATGGACAAGGCTCAAGATTCTTAGCTACCTAAGTGCTTTGATAAATGTTTAAATTACAGGTCCGTTTTTGACAGCATATATTTCAAATGTTATTGGTAGAAGACCGTGTCTTATGCTTGGAGGATCTCTGACCATGGTGGGTTTTTTGATGATTTCCCTGGCGAGAGACTACGCAGTCATATTAGCTGGAAGGGCCACCAGTGGATTTGCTTTAGGAATACTTTGCGTTCTTCATTTAGTTTATATTGGTGAAGTAGCGTGAGTAATAAATTTTTACTTTTTATTTCGAATTACAAATACAATTATACCAAATACAATGTAAAAGCAGAAAAGATTTAAATAGACATAGAAATATAATAGAGAGACATACAAGTAGATGCAGCCATCGATAATACAGAAAATCTGGCACATGTAGAAACAGATAAGACAGAAATACAGTTACTTAGATGTCAAAGAAATGGAAGTTGAGATTTAGAATTGGAAATAGATTTTGGAATAATAATAAAGCCTAAAACAATAGATACTAACAACAACTACTGCATGTATGTACATTCGTAAGCCCTTTGATGTAATTAATTTATACATTGGTTATGTATTTAGTAGTACTGACATTTACGCTTACTCTTCGAAAATGGCTTGGTCGTTGCACTTGTTAGCAAGACAATTTGTAATCATGAATTTTTAAATCACCTCGGACACTTTATTCAGAAGCGTAATAGCTTTATTATTCTTAAGAAGCGTAATGTTGTTTTTTTAAAAAAAACATCACGAATCTGCGTCATGTTTTTGGCACTTTTAACGATTGCAGTGTTAAATACCTTCTAAAAGGAATCTAGAATCTCAGTAGTAGCTTCAGAGAAAATGAAAATAATCTTGCCTTATTTCCTACAAGCTGTGTTCTGTTATCCTTGGTGAGTCGAGTCAGTCTAGATCTAGGGTCGTCTCAGTCGACTTAACTTGTTTTCTACTCGAAGCTGTAACCTATTGAAATATGTAGCAAGGTCCAAAATCTAAAACTATGGTTAATTTAAACATTTCAGATCTCCAAATGTAAGAGGCATCATACTGACATCCACTGGGGTTTTTCATACCCTTGGCAGTTTACTTATGTATTGCACTGGACCTTTTTTATCATACTCTGGAACTGGATATTTAATGGTATTTGTCAGTGCAGTATATCTTTTAGGTTGTGTATATATTCCAGAATCTCCTCTATACTATGTTATGAAAGGTAACATGCTTTTAGTAGCTTAACTTTTTCAATTGACATTTTACTTAGCTTTTTCCATACACTTTATATTGCTGGTCCCTAAAATTTATTAAGATAATTATGATATTAGTTCTTTACACAGAAATTGTTGTTAGGTTATACTTCCATGTCTGTCCTGGCTGTTTTTTGAGTTAAGAAAAAAGTATACGAAACTAAATGATTCGGAATTTAAAGGAATGAGTTATGAGTTTTGTGTAACTATACGTCAAGAAGACGAGGTGAATTATTAGAGACCTATTTATTAGAAAGTGAAAAGAAAAGTTATAATGTGTAAAGGGAACCTGCAAAAGTGCTGGAATAGTAACGGCAACAGGGTCATGGACTTGATTGAAGTGTTTTATCAGGTATTCGGGTTCGAATCCGTATTGTAGTTAAGAAACATGACGAGTATATTTTGTGAGTAACGAAGATGTACGCATAGGGTTTCCATTACAAGAAAGCGGTCGCCTAACTGCTGGATAATCTTCGACAGCATAAAACAGGAATGTGACTATGTTTTTTTATTAAATAAAAGTAGATTCCCCGAAACAAATCACCTATTCCTACGTTATCATCACGGATAAAACGGTATAGTGGTAGGGCCGGCCAGCAAAAAGCATTACGCTCGTCCAGTTGTTCCGGGGGCAACTTCGCGTGAGGAATTATCTACATTATTGTATTAGAGAGTGATAAATAACGTAAATCTTGATTTCATTTCATAAATAGTTTTAAGTTAAATGTCATGATTTATTAACGCCGTATCAATAAAAAAAAAATCGGCCAAGTGCGAGTCAAACTCGCGCACGAAGGGTTCCGTACCATTATCTATAAAAACGGCAAAAAAAATATTGTTTTATTTTAATTTTTTTTTTTTTTAAAGTAGTTATATAACTCAATATTCTGTAAATATTTGAAGCGACTACCTGTTGCCGTGATCAATATCGAGCAAAAAAATCACGTTTGTTGTATGGGAGCCCCCTTAAATATTTATTTCATTCTGTTCTTTTATTATTTGTTGTTATAGCGGCAACAGAAATACATCTTCTGTGAAAATTTCAACTGTCTAACTATCACGGTTCATGAGTTACAGTTTTAGTAATAGGGTTCCGCTAATTACCCTTTGGGTACGGAACCCTAAAAAGATTCAACTTAAAAATTGTTATATTTTTACACTTTATATTGTTTCTCCTGTATATATAATTCTGAACTATCTTAGATCTTTTTGCATGCAAATTTCGGCCATAACCCATTATTTAAAAACCCAATCACATTAAACAGTCGAAACCATTATACTTAATTTAAACCTTGACATATAGACCGCCACCGAAACCGAAAAACGACAAATAGCAAAACTTTGAATAAATTGCATCCATCAAAATAAAAAATACCCAGAAATTATCATTAATTAACTTACTGAATAACTTAAGCTTAGTAGCTTAAGCTGACCTATTCATGTTCTTCATACAAATTATGTGTAGGATTTATCTTAGAATGCAACATTTCTTTTATTTATCTACTAAGTTACCTATCCACTTATTCAATCTAATCTATATATCTTTTTCTTTTATTTATGTAGTTAGTTACCAATCTACTTATTCTATCACATCTATATATCTAATCTATCCATCTATTTCTTTTATTTATGTAGTTAGTTACCAATCTACTTATTCTATCTCATCTATCCATCTAATCTATCTATCTATTTCTTTTATTTTTGTACTTGCTAGCAATCTACTTAATCTGTCTATTTATATGTAAGAGTATAACTCAAGACGCGAATGTGGTGCCTGAGTTTTGTGTACCCGATTTTGATTTCTTATACCTAATTCATAAAAGAAATAATATTTTTATCGCATAAAGTTTGTTTATTAAGAATGGCAACCTCTAAGCATTTGGCAAAAATCGTGTATTTTACTCATCATCGTATAAAGTACAAGAGCAAACTTTTTTTTTTAATTGAGTTTTTGGTTATTTTCAATGTAAAAAATCAGACAATAGATATTAAATAACAAAAAAGTTTTTTTGTTAACTTGTGTAATCTATCTATCTATTTCTTTTATTTATGTACTTAGTTACCAATCTACTTATTCTACTTATCTAATCTATCTATTTCTTCAATTATTCACGTAATTACCAATCTACTTATTCTATTTAATCCATCTATCTATTTCTATTAATTATGTGATTAGTTACCAATATACTTATTGCATTTATTTCTATTATCTATAAACTAAGTTAGAAATCTAGTTATTTTATCTCTGTCTATCTTATCTTTCTATTTTATATAAATAAAATATACGTTTGATTTGTAACACTTTGTTATTATATCTCATGGTCTAATATATCTATCTATTTCTTTTATTTATGAACTAAGTTACTAATCTATATGATTTAATAAATTGTCAAAACCCTATCAACTAAATTTAGAAGTCGATTTCTTATTAAGGCGTGCCAGTCAGTTATACCAGATCGAAGCGTAGTTAGATAAAGACTGCGGTATAGGCTAGGCCGCGAAAATACACCGTTTTTGTGCAAATTTTGTGGCTAAACTGTAGCATCGAAAGCATTGAAAAAAATATATGTTATAAAACTTGCTTTTGTCTAGTGCATTACCTAAATGAGTGATTTTCATTTATGCATTTAATGCAATAAAAAATTTGGAAGACACCATTGTTTTAACACTTGTGCAAATTTTTAAAGCGTGTTTTGCATTTGCTTGGAATGAAAGTTGGTTAAATAATTAGAATAGCTGGTTATCTTGTGCATTAACTCTAATTTGTGGCAAAAAGTCAAAAAAGGTGACTAAAAAAACGGTAATAACATTAAATTCCATACAAACAGTGTAAAGTTTCAAGGCATCATTACGGTATTAATTACTTAAGAAGTATATAACATATATATCTTATAGTTATGTATATGACATTATCTAATGATTAATAGTGCATTTACATACACAACGTTAGAATTACAGAAATTAGCTTTCTGGCCTATATCGCCCTCTTAATATAATAATAATTTACAGGTATATATAAAAACACCTACATTTATTGAAGCTTAAATCAAAATTTTATAATTATTTACACTACTCATGCTCTGAAAGAACCTTCATGCATAGTCAAAAATAGGGTTGAAAGTACGTGTTTGCAGAGATTTTTACTTTCTTACCCGTTAAGAGGGAAGAAAGTAAAGAAAAAAAAGCACTTTCTATTTAAAAGCTGATGAAACAATTAAATAGCTTCTATTTATTTGGTACAGTGCCATCTGTGATTGTAAAAGCGAATTAATATTTGTTAAGTAAATTAAAACTTTAATTAATTATATTTTATTATCCTCGCATTTGTAGTGTAAAGCACTATGTATCAGTCGGGATGAAAGACTATTCCCACCTCGTGTGCTTAAACTACACCCTCGTCGGTAATCAGTCACTTTCACCCCTTGGTGAACAATGTACTATTAAATGGCTGTTGGAGAGAGAGAGCAATGTTTATAATTACAATATAAGAGAATATTTACAAGATATATGACTTTGATGAAGCATACTCTTTGTGCGACATTCAGTCTATCTTATATATTATCTCGTCTGTGGATCGATTAACAACAAAACAGATTTTTTTAAAATTTAAAGTTAAATTAAATATTAAAATTTGCATGATAATGTTAAGCGAGTGCGTATAAGCTCTTTTATCCTTATATATACCGCATTTCAGACTAATAAATAGATTATATTATCATTTAATCATTTAATAATACTTCATTCAAAATTTATGTACATTGCTCACAAGATCTTTGATATATTAATTTCGAGCTTTAATTACTTTAAAATTTATTGAGGTACTGCAGAGGTCCCTAATAAAGTTACGTAGAGTTGTATTAAAAACAGATTTATTTGGTAAACAGAGAGGTCAAACTCTTACGAAATATCTGGGAAACTAACCAAGCAGAGTCAGGAATATCTATTAAATAATAAAAATGGCGCAAAGATAATGCGGGTGAAAGCTAGCAGTTATCAATTGAAAGGACCTTCAATAAAACAATTCAATTATATGTTACAGGCAATGAAGACCGTGCAATAAAAATACTCAATGATCTTGGAAGAGGTAAAGACATTCAGAAAGAATTACAAAATTTATTAAAAGATTCTACTAGCTCACAATCCAATAGTTGGACTTGGCGAGAATTGATCAATATTAAAAGCAATCGGAGATCTTTAGTGATAACTGTAGGGACGTGTGTATTCCAAGAATTGTGTGGTATCATAGCTGTTATTGTCTTTACAACAACAATATTTCAAGAAGCTGGTTCGTCTGTCGAACCTAGTGTAGCTACTATCATTGTAGGTACAACTCAGTTTTTGACTACATTAGTAGCACCTTTATTTGTGGAAAAATTAGGAAGGAAATTTTTGTTACTTATATCTACTAGTGGCTGTTGTGTTTGTATGGTAAGTTTTTGACATGTAAGTACCTATGTATTTTTCTTTAAAACAGAATGGTTATTGAATACCAAGACCTATCCTGATGATAACATAGCGGCTCCAGCGCTAGCACCTCAACTTCCAGTACCTACGTAATGCAATTAGAACGTATTCTAGCACACGATATATGCATTTCGGTTTCGAATATAAAATTCATCAATTTCGTTCTTCACTTAAATTTTGTAATAGACCATCAACTTAATAAAAAAAAAAAGTAAAAATTTTGTAGACAAGTTTGTGGAGTACCTTGAAGGAGTACATGTGGTTTTTGCAGTTGAAAGTGTTAATCGGGATAATGTATAACACATTATCCTATCCATATGCTAAATTTCATCCACATCCAATCAGTTGTTTTTACGTGATGAAGTCACAAATATCACAAATCGTTACAAATTTTCGTATATATTAATATTTATAATACTTATACTATAAAAGACAAAAATGCAGTAGCTATAAACACCGTGCAAGAATGGTTATTATGGTAATAGAAATTGTATTAATAATTAGTCCTAGATAGATCTAGTAAAATAAGAGAGATAAAGAGAGATAGGAGAAGAAACGAGTACGCTTGTGACATAGATGTACTAAAAACCTTTGGGCAGCGTTCAAGATATTTTCAGGCATTGAAATCATTGAGAAGTCATACAAGAGAAACAAAATGTTTACGGTATTAAGAATATTGTTGTCGCTTACTAGCGATAAGACCGCCTTTTGTACTATTAAATTACTTTTCGTTTATTTCTTTTTTCTGTATTCATGTGTAAAAAAGTGTATTTCATGCATTCATTAGCATCAAAATGATGAAATCCTAACTCTTAGAAGTAATTTAATTAAAGCCGTTTTATTTCAGGCAACATTGGGTTTATACTTCTATCTTGATTATCTCGAAAATTCTTTTGTCACCAAAGTTAGATGGCTTCCTCTTCTGTCACTGGTATTATCGTGTGCAAGTTTCAGTTTTGGTAATGACTTTCCTTTCTTTATTAAAACTAGTATAATAATGTTAAACATCATCCAAAATAACCAGGAGTGAAACTCATGTTGTATTTACTGCTACTAAGGATTCTATTTACAAACATGCAATGCCATAATGCCATATTATATTGACATCATTATTGTAATACATATCTTCAATAATCTTCATATACTAACTCTATTGTTGAAATATCAGCTATATGTACTCATATTAAAATATCGTGAGATATTTGGTTTGAATGTAGCTGAAGTATATTACCTATCTTGGCCGTATTTTCGTCCATAAGCTTATTATGTAGTCTTATACTTTAAACGAGCAATTCTTGTATATTTATATTTATAATCTTAATCTCGGAAACGGCTCCAACGATTTTTATGAAATTTAGCATGTGGGGGGTTTCGGGGGCGACAAATCGATCTAGCTAGGTTTCATTTTTAGAAAACGTCGTTTTATCCGTGTTTTCAGGCAATAATAACCTGAAAGATATTACTATTCTTGATATCTGTTGGCGAGTAGTAATACAATTAATTTTGCCGACACAGCAACACTAAAGCTACTTGTCAATAGATGGCGTTGTTAAAAAAAATAATATTATAATTTTGTAGTTACACATATAGAAAGTCCATAGGTAAATTTACTCTTATTCAGTATTTTAATACTAGTTCCTTTTCAGGGTTAAGTATTATACCGAACACTCTTATTGGTGAAATGTACCGACCCAACGTCCGAAGTATTGGCACATCAATTTCCATGACCATCGGCTGGATGGCTGGTGTCATTTCCATTACAAGTTTCGGTTACATCGTGGAAGCCCTTGGAAGTTACACGATGTTCTTCGCTTACACCATAATCAATGGTGTAGGATTCATATTTATTCTATTCTTTGTTCCCGAAACCAAAGGAATGACATTAAGAGAAATTGAGATTATGCTTTCGAAATAACTTAGTTTTTATTAGGCACAAATTATTTGCTACATGACATAAACATAGTGATAGTTACTATAGTCAAATATAACTAAGCACTAAATTCGCCATTTCTCTCGCACTAAAGCGCTGCTGTATTTTGTGTCTCGTGAGTATACTAAGATCTATTTTAGGGAGTGTGCGTAAGAGGCGTGTGTGTGCGTGACGACTTGTATGCGTACTTCTTTATATATACTATAATGGTATATACTATGGTGGTATTTTAATCTATGCCATGTCACAGAATAGGTAACTGAACTATTATTTTATTCATAACTTTACAAAAGTAACTGCTTTCTAGAATATAAAGCTATTTTTATTCATAAAAAGCTGACTGAAACAATTACTCTGTTTCTTATTACTGTCCATACCTTCTGAGACAATGATCACGTTTGTTATTTAAAAGTTATAATGATTATGATACACAAGGTGGGAATCGTCTTTCATCCCGAGTGATACATAGTGCTTTACACTAAAAATGCGAGGATAAAATTAAAGTTTTAATTTACTTAACAAATATTAATTCACTTTTATAAAGGCGCTGTACCGAATAATTACAAGCTATGGTTATGTTTTCTGTTGTACATAAATAGTGAGTTATTTTTTTCCAACTTGAAATTGGTACGCTTTTACGATCACAGATGGCACTGTACCAAATAAAAAGAAGCTTTTTAATTGTTTCGTCAGCTTTTAAATAGAAAGTGCTTCTTCTATTTAAAAGCTGACGAGACTCACTCTTCTCTGCAAACACGTAGTTTCAACCCTATTTTTGACTATGCATGAAGGTTCTTTCAGAGCATGAGTAGTGTAATAGTACATTGTTCACCAAGGGGTGAATGTGACTGATTAGCATAACTATTTAACTAAGGCAATAAAATTAATAAGAAAAGAAAACCGCGGATAACAAAACAAGGCGGATGCCTATCTAGAGGGTCTCCGATTTATCCTACATTTAATTTCCTGAATACAATTTTATTCGAGTAAAAGTTATGAAACTACCTTAAAGAGCATATGAAATGTGCTTCCATTTCTTTGTTTTTTGTCTTAAAATATCCAATCACAGTTCGGTTTAAAGCATCCATACTCGCGCCACTGATTCAAAACTTACGCAACCTCATTTTGTCCAAGGTCCGAATCCATAAACCTGGAGTTAGATTACTACCTACATTTAACAACTAATTTTGTGTTGGCGTTTATGATTCGTAAGTTTATAATGTAATATTTTACATTTGAGTCATCGGTATTCAACTGTTTGTTAGCTTCAAACCTTTCATAAAATAAATCATAATTTCTCAGCTAATGTATAAAATAACTGAACTTGTATTTTTAAACGCGCCATTCTAATTTAAAGATGCATTTTGCTTTAGGTAGTAAGTTTATTGAGAATTGTTTACTAATGTAAATCTTCGCGCTAAAACTTGAAAAAAAACATTGCATTACAAAATGTTAAGGCATAAATATTAGTATCGTTACAATAGGCCCCTTTAAAACGCAAGGTGTCCCATAGAAAGCGTCTGAAAAAACCCAAATTTTGTTTTAAAAGTGGTTTCTGCATGTGACTGAGTGAGAAGGTGAATGGATAAATATTAATATTAGACGACAGATGATGATAATTATCTACTAAAATAAATTATCTACTTCTACGTTATTTTTTTAGTTAACATTTTGCAAATTGCACAGAAACAAAAAACCGTCAAGTGCCAGTCGGACTCGCGCACCGAGGGTCCTGTACTAATTATTAATAAATTTAAGTTAAAATCTACATCATGTTTCGGAGATTTCTGCACATGCAGCCTGTGGGTCAGACATACACGACGAGCCCTTAACGCCCTTCGTGTTCAATAATATGCAGTCAGGAAGCTGTTGCGCCTGCCTCGCTTCTAACATTTTTACTCAATGCCAAATTATTAAAATAAAGACCGAAGGTAATAACATTTTGCAACCTTGTTGTTTGGGGTCATAAAAACTTACAAACCCTCTTACCTTTATAAGAAACTAGCTTCTGTCAGCGGCTTTGCCCGCGCTCAATTTCGTTATCGGCGTAGGTTCTTACGGCAACTCTTCAATTATAGAAAAAAAAAACAAACAATCAAATCTTTCCTCCTTAATGGCATAATACATTCGTGTCTGTGAAACCATGGAAATAGACATACAAAATTTCAACCCAATCGGTCAAGCCGTTTAGTAGTTGACATACCGACAGCAGCGCCACCTACCAGGTCCAATTGCATTTTTAAATAATCCAGAAAACCATCGAAATACCCATACAAAATTTCAACCCAATCGGCTCAGCCGTTTAGAAGTTATGTGAAAAAGGTAAGTACGGAAGGATGTCGGCTTCTAATGGTAAAAGCATTTTTCAAATCGGTCCAGTAGTTTTGGAGCCTATTCAATACAAAAAAACAATCAAATATTTCCTCTTTATAATATTAATTTAGAAAATTGAGATGGGCGCGTTACCGAAATAAATACGGAACTCGGGAAGCATGATATTCTGTTATCATTTAAATCATTATCACCTGTTGGTAATCAGCATGTTAACAGTGATAAGGATTTATCACAAAATTAACAGGTTGAAAAATGTAGTAACCATAGATATGCAAGTTCAGTTATTTACAAATAGTAGTAACCACTACACAGTACAAAAGTCATAGATAATACATATTTTTTTGTTTTATTTATTTATTGTAATATAATTTAACCTCCTTTAAAGAGGCAAAAGTCTTAGTGCATACAGCCTCTTCTGCCTTTATTGTTTTCTCCTCCTCTTTTTCCCATCATTGATTTGTAATATTTTATTTATTATTGTTTTTTTAGGAAGACAATTCGGATATTTATAGTATAGTAAAAAGTAATTGTAGTAAAGTAATTAATATAAAGTAATGTGCTTGTTTATTGTTTTTTTTTTCACTAATGTCCGTGAAGAGACGCAGTAAGGGCTCCCACTAAAATTGTGCTGTATCCATATTTCCCCTAATATTCTGCAAATATATTTAACAGTTCAGTGAAGTTTGGGACGTACTCTGATGTGGGATTCTACGTGTGCTGACACACTAGATACTTCTTAAGTCCAGGGTAATTCTGTTGGGGCCGGCGCTGCAACTAAACGAGCACAGTTACGCAACCGTTCCAAATTTTCTTCATTAATTAGTAATAATTAGGATTTGGTGGCACTTGCTGTGGCAACTTTTTTAGTCCGTAGTTGTTAAACACCATGGCTTTTATAAAAGAGGCTACTCCTAGCATCGGGAGACTACAAAGCTGGTCATTACCTCGTTTAGAGGCTGAGCATCTGTATTCAGCGAGGTAATGCCGCCAGTATATTAGTCACCATGGCTAAAAATTATACTTTAAAAGAAGTATTCTTATTATAATAAAAATATATATATAGCTCTAGTGGTCCCTTCTAGAGATAATAACCGAAAAGGTATAAAGATAAAAAACGTGAAGCATAGTATCGTTAATTACTACAAGTCTCACTTTAAAAATTACTGAAACAAAATAATGTAAAAGACTTATGGTTGGGATTGTACTCCACCATTATTTCGTTATTGCTTTAGTAAATAAATGACGATATAGCCATATGAAAGCTTAGGAAGATGTTACTAAATTAAAGCTACTAGATAAACATATTTCAACATGTCATATATAATGTTAAGCAAGAAAAGTACAATCACATATAAAAATGGATATAAGTGAAGCGAAGTGGAGAGAATATAAGTGGTGGTTGATATTTGAACCAGTTCCGGTACCAAACTTTGACACACCGTACAAACAAATGGACCAAACGTTAGCCCCCTATTAAATGTTTAATCCAGTGGTAAATTAACTTGATTTTTCTTATTAAGAGTATCGGATTAGCAGCGCGCTCCATTACAACAGAATTATCTCCTATGATGCATATCAATCTCTCAAACTCAATGTTTTTTTTTTTAACAAGACAAGACAACTAATATCTAGGTCTGTGGTGTTTCAGTTTTCGTTAAATTATGTAGTTCTAAAAATTATTAGAGTCCAAAAAATTGTAATTTATGGTCAAAACAGCTGCAACTTCGTGCTTATTATAATACACTATAACAAAAACGTTTCCAAAAATTTTAAAGTACCACAGACCTAGATAATATAATAAATTTTCTAAATATAAAAACTTTACTGTCATTCTTACTAAATTAAATGAATTAACACAATAATTCGAAACACAAAAATCATTAGTCAAATTTGCAAAAATCGAATTCTGCGTGACGCTGGCTCGCTTGACAAACACGGGGGGCTTGAGACGGGGGAGGCGAGGTAGCAAATTCAGTCGCGGGCCGTCCGTGAGCGAACCTTCACTTATATTGCGCTTGACGTAAGTAGGTAGGTACCTAAAGCGCAAAACACACAGAAGGGGCATAAGGCGCGGGCATGGTGCGGGCGCGGCGCAGGCGTGGCACGGAAGCGACATTAAATTACACAGAATAGGCGACGATATGCCCGGGTCTGTCAGTATACAAGCTGATGTTATGGCGACAGCATGTATTCCTCTTCAGAAGTTGAAAATGCGCTTGCTTTGCTGCAACTCATTAATATGCAGAGACAAAGAAAATATTGGGTGCACCCTATTTGGAAATTAGCACAAGAGCATAGATATTTTAAGTTAATAGAAAAATTATATGAATATCTTGCACACTTCTATTACAGTACTCCGACTTAGTGTGGTTATAGAGAGCAGGATATTGCTCAACTATCTGGCTGAATTCTATATTGTATTCAATATCGTTACGCATGTTTGTAAAAAATTTTCGTACTGTACAACAAGCGACGCGTGCCCCAGCGTGCCGCTCCGGTGGCGACTGCTAGCGGCGCGGGTCGGGCAGCGAAGCGGCATGCCTGTGCTACGTTGCATAATTCACAATGCGCCGATTTCATACGTTTTGTATCAAAAAGTTTTGAAGCGGCACCGTGCCTGCGCCGCACCCGCACCACGCCCGCGCCGTATGCCGTTTCTGTGTGTTTTGCGCCTAAGGAAACAATTACGAAAATATCACTGTTGCATGTTTCATTTCGCAGCAAGTTAATTAGATTTTTTTGACTTTTAACTAGGTACCTATTAAGCGTAATCTATATAAATAAAAATGAATCGCAAAATTTGTTGCTAAGCGCAAAACTCAAAGACGGCTGGACCAATTCGGCAAATATTTTTTTTGTTGTGTTTGTTAGTGTTAGGGCAAGGTTTTTATGAAAGAACAAAACGGTCAAGTGCGAGTCGGACTCGCGCACTAAGAGTAAACTGATTTTAATGAAACTTTTGTAAGTTGTTATGCACACGCCGGGGAAGGTTTCTGAGAAAGAAAAAAAGGGTCAAGTGCGAGTCAGACAGGGTCAAGTGAGAGTTAAACCGATTTTAATGGAATTTTGGTAAGTTGTTTTGCACACGCCGGGGAAGGTTTCTGAGAAAGAAAAAAGCGTCAAGTGCGAGTCGGACTCGCGCACTGAGGAAAACTCGAAGACGGCTGGACCAATTCGGGTAATTTTTTTGTTTTGTTTGATAGTGTTAGGGCAAGGTTTTTATTAAAGAAAAACGGTCAAGTGCTAGTCGGACTCGCACTTTAAGGGTAAACCGATTTTAATGAAATTGTTATGCACATGTCGGGGAAGGTTTCTGAATTAGTACAACCCTTTCTCAATAGGTTGATGCGACAGTTGTTTGCCCGTTCAGCTAGTAATACCTATAAAGAGCACTGCCTAGAACGTGCAAAATAATAGTAGGTAACTGTAATTAAAAGTGTTACCATTTGATTTGCAATTTATTGACCCTCGATCAGACAGGATCATGAGTAAGTTACACTTATATAATACTAGCTTTTGCCCGCGTTATCGGTGTAGAATTCCAACGACAACTGCTCACTTATAGAAAAAAAAACCGACTAACACTTGACGTTTTCAAGTAGCTTATGTTCTTCTTCGGGACTCAAACTATCTCCATGCCAAATTTGACCACAGTTCCCCCCACCCTGAATAAGGTTATCGTTGTAAGATTTCAACGGCAACTCCTTAATAATAAAAAAACCGACTCACACTTGACGTTTTCAAGTTGCCCGTCCTTTCTCGGAAGTCAGAATATCTCCATGCTAAATTTCATCTTGATCAGTGCAGCTGTTTAAGCGTGAAGAGGTACAAACAGACAGATTTACTTTCGCATTTATAATATTAGTATGGATTTTTATAATCAATACATACCTATTTAAAAATTTGCCGTATGATACCTGTTTTTCAAAACTATTGTACATCGACTGTGAACAATGTGTCACTAAGATTGAAAGTCTAGAAAGAGATTTCCAATTATTCCTAAGTAAAAAGTACAGAACAGTATTTAATTTTTTTAAATATTAAAAAATAAATTAAATATTATGTATTAAAATTTGGCAAACAAGCTAACGATCCGCCTGATAGTAAGCGGTCACCATAGGCTATGGACGCTTGTAACATTTCCATAATACACCCTTCTTATTCCCTATTAGTCATTGTTATTTAAAATTGAAAGTTCTATTAAAATAGAAACTCTATTAGGTTATATAGGTATTTTCTTATGATTTTCATGTAAAAACTGAATTTGACGAATGATAAATAAAATATAATAAAATTATTAAATTTGCTATATTATTATTAAAAAATAAATTATTAATGTAGCATACTTCATTGTGTATTTTATCAAATAATTATGAACATACTGTTCCACACAGTTACATGAATAGACTTTTTTATTATTTTGAACATACTATATTTCATCAAAACAGGACGTGATTTTTATAGTCTAATAAAATAGTATAACTAACATTAAAAGGCTGCTGAAGTTTGGTCATTCAATTAACGGGTATGGAACGCCTTATAAACTTTAAGAGCCCTAACTTAGGATACTAATAAATTTTAAAATTGCTGTCATCCCCCTTGTCTCGGCCGCAGGCCAACATAAGGGGTTTTGTAATAAAATAAGAATCCTATCATGGGCCCCGTTATTTCTCAGTAAAAAATTAAAGTAAGCAACTGAAATAAAAAAAAAAAACTTTTACATTACTATTTTACTGTTCGGAAGCAGTAAGAAAACTATTGCAAGCTATTTATTTTACCATTATTAAATTTATACTTATATATTGTAAATATCTACCTACTTAATGAATATTTTTCAAAATAATTGTACTTTACGAAATAACGTTACGAAATTGTTGATGAAGTTAAGTACTACGTTATAACTTTTAAAAAACGTGTTCACTGCCTACTGATAAAATGATGAAATGAAAGGTTATGATAAAGATTATGTAAAGCCGGCGAGGCGCAGCATATTAAAATTCTGTCACTAATTTGGCAAAAAACGTCAACGGATACCAATCTGGAAATATGTTTTTTAAAAGCTTACAATAGTTTTCTAACTAATTCCGGACAGTTAAATAGCAATGTAAAAGAATTACTGTAAATTTTTCTTCTTAATTTAATTCGGTAAATAGAAATAACGGGGCCGATGTTAGGATTCTTATTTTATTACAAAACACTAATGTCGGCCTACGGCCAAGACAAGGGAGATGACAGCAATTTTATAATTTTAATGGATTTATTAGTATCCTAAGTTAGGGCTTTTAAATACCCGTTAATTGAATAACCAAAGTTCGGCCGCCTCAAAATGTTAGTTATACTATTTTAATAGACTATAAAAATCACGGCCGAAATTAGGCTGCTCTTACAAACTAAGCTTGGCCAGCTTCATTTGTTTCCATAAAATACAGTATGTTAAAACACTAAATAAGTCTATTCATGTAACTGTGTAGAACCGTGTGTTTATATTTTTTTTGCTGTAAAACACAATGCTGTTTATCACATTAAAACTAGTTACCGTTGGAAATTTCAACAATTTATTTTATTTTATTATTATTGGTCAATTTTAAAAGGTGTTACAAAGAGTTAAAGTTATGCAGGTAAAGTTTCAACACAAATAATAATAATTTCTATTAATATATTGCCCTTTTTACGATTCGACATTAGGATAGAAGAAGGCCGTAGTTAGGTAAAGGATGGCCGATATTAGGGAAATTTGCCGTAAAAAACTTTAAACGCTTATTATTCTTTGTCACGTAATTTAAGATGTTTATAATCACTATATAATATCAATAACATAAAGTGTAAATGTCAAATAGCCCGACAATGCAAATTCAACGGTGGATAACTTCAAGGTTCAGGTATAGTTGAGACTGAAAGTTGCGTTTCACGTTAAGGGGCCGACATTTGGGTCTTTTACCCTACTCCATTTATAAAAATACTTACTACGAATATTGTTTACGAATTACAACCTTTATAGATTATTTTGGTATTATTAATTATCTATTGACCACCTACATTTATGTTAGCACCTTTCATTTCTTTAGTCACTCAGTAGGCAGTGTACACGTTTTTTAAAAGTTACAACTTACTACTTAACTTCATCAACAATTTCGTAACGTTATTTCGTAACGTACAGTTATTTTGAAAATACTAATTAAGTAGCCTATAAGTACCTATAATATATAAGTATAAATTTAAAAATGGTGAAAGGTAAGTAAATATTTGTACTTACATTTTACCATTATTAACATTATTATGATTTTAAAGTAAATTTTAAAAAAGGAAGATACCGTATGTGAGGGTAAGAATGTTACGAGGTACCGAGTTACGTATCTATTTTATCATCGTCCTTGCTGATCTCCGTAAAAAGATAAATGAATGTTAGCTCAGGAACCTCCTCCTATTTCAATATTCATTCCTGCCTATAAATAGAGAATTTTTCAAATTAAAAAAATTCGCTTGACTTTTATAAGTTTGTATAAGTAGGTACCTAGCTATTTTCTCAGAGAGCGCGCTGAACGGAACGTCTAATATCTACTAAGGAATTAAGCAAATCGCATCAATGATTGATTAGTTTGAATACAGATGGCAAACACTCGTTGACAAAAGTATAGGATTGTTTTGTATTACCGTCACTTAGGTCCGATGCTGGTCTATGCTTTGAGTATTTCACCTATTCCATTACAACCAATGACATTCTTTCATGCCTATAACTTTTGCGCAAGTGGAAGCAATAAATTAACATAGTTTTATCGCAATCGGCAATCGGATAAACAATATGGCAGCACATTAAATACTTATTAAATTGAAAAATTAATGATGATAATTCATTTATACTTCGTTAATGCTCAAAGTATAGTATTTTTGGGTGAAAGTCATATCGCTTATCAGAATACTGACGTTCCAGCTATCCGACAAAATCATACCAGAATAAAGCGTGCAGCGTGGGGTATGGGGGTCTCGCGCCCGCGTCCTGTGCGATAGGGACAGCAACATTTTAGCAAAAATGTAAAACGCGCGCGGGCGCCGCGAAGTGTATTCTCTTAACTATGTGAAATATATATACTTGTACCCCTTGATACATCTCAACATCAAAATAAGTGAAATATCGCGTACTGAATGGCTAGAAAAATTACATATTTTTGTTGAAATTTGCATGTATCGGCGCAACAATTCGTCAAATGCAGATTAAAAGAACCCTAACTAAGGGATAGGCACGATAATTGGAAGATCACGTCGGAAATAAATATTCTTTTACAAAATAGACCATAGGTGAAGATAGGGCATTTTAATTCTTATTTATCACAGAAAAAACACGCCCAGCTATTATTTGGAGAGGGTTTGTCATAGGACCATCATCCTATAAAAGCGCATTCTGTGGTTTAAAATATGACCGGTCCCAATGTGCGGTAAACACGGGCTGGACACGCACCTACACCATTATTTTGGTGAATGTTTCTTTTCGCCAACCACTTTAGTCCTGCGTGACAGAGGGGGCGTGGGGAAGGGTGAGCCTATCATCGCTTCACCGCTTCTGATGCAATGTATCTGAACTGGACGATACAAGGTTCAACTTGATTTTTAATAAAGGGTGGCTGGAAATTACGTTGATTGCTAAATTCTGCGCCGGCGAAGCAGGGGATAAAAGCTAGTAGTACCTATTACGAATTTTATTTGCCACTAGCAACTAATCATATGGCCTGAATGTATGATTGTATATTACATCCAAGGTGGCCGATATTAGGAGATTACCACTAAATACACAATATAATGTTTTTTGAATAGTTTTGATAGTATTATGTCATTTCTACGCATACTAACACAAACTCAACATTACAAGCTACAAGTAACGACTAAGAGTATTAGGTTATTGGTTATTATGACAACGTATTAAGCATTTAAAGTTCAAAAAAAATAATTATGAGGCTGATATATGGGTCATTCATTCACCCAACATACTTTTAGAATAGACAAAGTACGTAGAGCGCGCGCGGTGCGTCGAAAACCGGTTTTATGTGTCATTAACGCCCGTGGGTTCTATAAACGCACGCTTTGCCTTGAAGAAAGTAAAATTTACAAACAAAAAAACTATCTGCTTTGACAGCGCGTAATGACACAGTTTACAAGTTTTTATTAACAATATCCGGATTCTTTTCTTTCTGGTGTGATTTATTTACGAGTGTCAATATATATATTTATGTGATATCATTTGTGTTTGTCTTGAGTCTGGGTGTACTTATGTATAATGTGTATGTATTTACAAATAAAAAAGTAATATATATGTATTTATATCCGTTGTCTGGTATCCATAACACAAGCTTTGCTTACTTTGGGGCTAGACGGCGCTGTGTGTAATGTCCAAAAATATTTATTTATTTTTATTTTATTTTATATATAGAATATGGAATATAGAAAGGGCTGTTTTTTGTCAAAACAAAGTCAAAACGAAGTCAACTTATAAGGGTTCCCAAGAGGAACGGAACCCTACAGTACAGTAATAAAACGAGACATTTTTAGCATAACGTGTTTATGATATAGGTACAATTTAAGAATAGTAGGGTGTCCATATTAAGCATCAAATTCAAATATTAAAGTAGATTTTTACCAAAGCGATAAAGCAGTGTCAACTAAATCAATATGGCGCCCTTCATGGGCCGATTATAACGGATGATGAATGCGCACTATGTAGAATCCTAAGGGTCTGGGATGTAAGCTTGCCCATAAGAAAATCACCTATATCCCCTTATTATAATGAAATTTGAACTAAATAATATGTACCGTTATGAATATAAATCGATATTGGTGAAAATCAGAGGTATGTAACTTTGTGATGTTTATAATCGATACGATTTTATTGCATTATATTTTTGCTAATAGCAGACCTTCGAATTTCAGTGCAATTATATATTTTTATTATTTATTTGGACTTGATTTGTTTAATCAATTCTACAAGGAGCAATTTTAACTTTAACATTTATTGTATTCACTAAATATTTTATAAAAGAATAAATACATAAATAATATGGTAAACCTAACCAAAACTTGATACAAGCAGTATTTTTTATGACTTATGCTTATCTCCAAATCTAAATACAAGAAATTCATCTCAACTCAGATAAAATTAAAAAAAAAAGAAAACGTGTCATTTTGCGTCTTAACCTTTTAAATTTTCAATTTTCATTTTACACAAAATTTTATATGCGTCTAGTGATTTTTAAAACAAATTGCACTACTGTGTAGTTCTTATCATTGATTATAATTTTTGTAGTAATTTAGCTTGAAGTTTGGGAGTTATATTTGCTAAGAGTATCTGTGCTTTTGAAAATGGGATTTTTCGAAGCTGAAAAGAGTTATATACGCACACAGCTAGCTATAGCAGCAATTTGTAAGTGTTAATGGTGTTAATTAAATACGTTGAATTATGATCAAACGAACCTAATAACCCACGTTCTTTTTATACCACATTAGGTGGCAAACAAACTTGCGGTCCGCGTAATGGTAAGCGGTCCCTGCAGCCTATGGACGCTTGCAACACCTAGGGCATCACTTGCGCCTTGCCGACACTTACTCTAATAACTTCTTTCTTGAATAACCCCATACTTGGCAGGGAGCTCATTCCACACTCTAAGCTTTCGCGGGAGGAAGTTTCTCTAAAACCGCACTGTACATGACCATTTAGGTTCTAAGATGCGGTCTAAGGTTCGGTGCAATGGTAGAAAGTAGCCGTGGGTATCGTTTTTAACAGTTACTCAGAACACATCTCATTGTACATCAGTAGAATACACTCCGGGAGGCAAAGTCTCTCCTCAGACTTAAGGGTAGTGTCAAAAAGGCCAAGCTGGTAGCCAGGTGCACCCGCCCAGAGATTCCAGAAAGGCACCCCACATAAGGCCAGAATTGCGATTTGTAAGGCAGCAACTTTGCCTTTACCGTAAACATTGTTATTAAATTTAGCAGTATTATTATTATTAAGGAATTTGTTTTTTCCTAATTGCCATTTTTTTCCATGTTTTTCCATGGTATATAAATACATGGGTATTCATATTGATCGGTTTTACACCACTAACAACTTCTTGTAAGAGATTTGCAATGGAATTTGTACTTTTCCAAGTATATTTCATAAGTTGGTCGACTATTACTCGGTATAACTTGTAAAGTCTACTAAGCTGCTATAACTTTAACCTTTAAGTTGGTTATATGATACTACCGTCATGATTTTTTCACATATCCACAGAAGACTATTTAGCTGGCAGGCTGATGACTCTGACAAAATTTTTTTAAACACCCACAATATTTTTGAACGACCTATTCGTGGGACCATGGGATATATGTACACGAGAAAAACCAAATTCGTCCCCTCTCTACATGTAGGAGAGATAGCCCTCTTATTCAACTCTTAATAATTATCCCGATAACAAACGTATACAATATAAATTTTGCGAATGGTATTGAAGAAGACAAGATTTCTGGATCATTTAATACATGGTTGTCATCCAACAATAAAATGACATCAATATAATATAATATAATATAATATAATCAATATAATATAATGACGATGATAAGATAGCGAATAAGCTAAATGGTCTTTTGTAGAAAACTACAACCACGAAGAAACTAAAGAACTACTTTTTTAATTATAAAAGCAAGTGTACATGCTCTAAATAAATTACTAACTTGTCTTCATCATTACCTATTATAAAAATACACTCTTGCCAGCTTTCACACGTCCCCACTGCTGGGGCACGGCCTACCCTTGTAATAAGCAAGGATGATTTGGGCCATGGTCCACACGCTGGCCCAGTGCGGATTGTGGACTACGCATACGCCCATTTTTTTCTTGAAGTATGCCTCATGATGTTTTCCTTCGCCGAAAAGCCAGTGGTGTGAATAAATAAATCAGTGTACTTGAGAAATTAAGGAAAGACTTATTAGTACACGCCAAGCTGATCCCGGGGTTGGAACCTCCGCCTCTTGGGACGTGAAGTAAAATTTAAACCCCTGGGCCACCGCCGACCGAAAAATACACACAAACACACGCACACACACAATTACAATACACACATGTCATAGGAACTTCATTATACACGCTTAGTATTAGGACCCAATTACTTTTCTTTTTTTTAGGGTTCCGTACTTCAAAGGAAAAAAAGGAACTCTTATAGAAACACTTTGTTGTCGGTCTGTCTGTCTATCTGTCAAGACTCTTTTTCTTAAGAACGCGTAAAGGTATTAAGTTGAAATTAATATCCAATACTACGGTCTACGGTCCCTTGAAGCTATAAACAAATGAAGCTTCTAAGTTAACGCAATAAAAACATACGGCCATTTTAACGCACATTTTGGCATTCAAAAATCAATCGAAACCCATAAGGTACTTCCCGTTCTCCTAGAATCATGAAATCATGAAAAAAAGCAAGGTCTTACATCACAAATTAAGGAAAAAATTTGTTAATTTCTAGTTATAACACATTAAAAAAAGATTGTCCGTCTGTCTGACAAAACCCTTTTACTCAAGAACGCGTGGAGGTATCAAGTTGAAATTTATATTTGATATAAATTTCAATTTGATATATAATTTATATACATATAATTTATATCAAATACATATAAATTTACATACAAATACAAATTAACATACAACTTTAAGCGTCTGTAGACGCTTAAAGTTGTAAAAAATCAAGGTTGTCAGTCAATGCAATTAAAAATATGCCCAAAATACATTTATTTTTGTTGCATATTGTAGCACAAAAGCCCGTTGACCTTGAATCATAAAATTTGGCAAGAAGCAATTCAATGTAGCATACATAAAAGAAAAAATCTGAAAAAATATTTTTAGCTATTACAAATTATTTGTACTTATGTCGATGTATTGGGACAATAGTTGTCCAACGGCAAAGTTAAGTCCCTCGGTAACAACTGTTTACCTTTAACGGAACCCCGGGTGCGTGAGTCTGACTCGCACTTGACCGAAGGGTCAACACTGTTTCCTAAGTCACAGGATAAGTATCCCACTTTAGTAGACAGAGAGTATGAGTATGAGAGTACTTTGACTTGACTTTGAATTTGACTTTAAGTTATTACTTACGAGGGTTGACCCAAAAGTATAATGATCATCGGATATCTGTAGGGCACCTAAAAGTAAAAAAAAAATTATTTGCTTCCTCATGTATCTACTACATCATCATATAAATAGGCCACAATTCCCGGGAGGTACGTTCATTTAAATACGAACAGTCGCAGTGAAATAATTAAAAAGGAAAAAAGCGAAATCAGAGCTGTCATCAGGTACCTCTGTTTGGAAAAATGCCTACCAATGTCATACACAGCGACCAAGTGGAAGCATTAGGGGACTATACTCCTCCATATTCCACAGTTACGCGCTGGGCAAAGGAGTTTAAGCTGGTTAGAATATCCACTGAAGATAAACATCGCGAGGGACACCCATCCATGTCCCTCACTGCAGACAACGTGGTAAAAGTAGATGTCGTGATGGCAGATCGAAGTGTGACTACAAGGTATGTAGCTGAGTTTACAGGGATCTCATATGGCAGTGTTCAAAGAACGAATTGCATACGAAAAAGGTCTTTTCACGCTGGGTGCCGAGAATGTTAAGCGACGAGCAAACGAAAAAACGAGTCGACATTTCGAGGGTAAATCTCGAAAAGTTCCAAGCGGATAAGAATTTTTTTTTGTCTCGTTTCGTGACCATGGACGAGACCATGGATCAACCATTTTGATCCGTAAACCAAACAGCAGTCAATGACTCGATGTAGACCAAATAAGAAGATTGCAGAAGGCTATTAAGGAAAAAAGACGAGGCAAACTGCGAGCTGATGTGTTGTTTCACCAAGTCAACGCACAAGCTGCCGTTGCGATGGCTGCCATTTAAGAAACGGGATTCGGATTCGAAACCCACTCTATTTGCCAGACCTGGCTCCCAGTGACTTTCACCTCTTCCCTCGGCTCAAAGAACACCTTCGAGTCAAAAAATTAGACGACGACAGCGAGGTAATGACTGATGTAGAGGCGTTTTTGGGGGGTCAAGGCATAGATTTTTTTGGGAAATATGGGTTTAGAACAAAGATGGACTAAATGTATTGACTTGCTAAAAGACTGCTATATACTAAGACTTCACTGTCCTTTCGTCCGTCCTTCCGTCCGTCCGTCTGTCCGTCCGTCTGTCGCCAGGCTGTATCTCATGAACCGTGATAGCTACACAGTTGAAATTTGCACAGAAGATGTATTTCTATTGCCGCTATAACAACAAATACAAAAAAACAGAATAAAAAAAATATTTAAGGAGGCTCCGATACAACAAACGTGTTTTTTTTTGTTCGATATTGGTAACGGCAACAGGTAGACGCTTAAAATATTCACAGAATATTTTAAGCATAAAATAAAAGCTCCCATACATCAAAAGTAATTTTTTGCCGTTTTTATATATAATGGTACGTAACCCTTCCTGCGCGCTCGCACTTGGCCGATTTTTTTAACTAAAATTCCCTTATTTCATATTTATTTTCATTACTTTTAGATCACCCCTCGTATAGTTACTGTCCTAATGTATCAGAAGTACTAAATAGGTTTTATTCCTGTAATGCTTTTATAGTAGTAGTAATACTGTGAGTATTTCAATATGGCCACTGGAGTTTTTTTTTTTATTTAAAAGTTTGTTGCACTATACTTGGCCAGTTTTTTTGTACCTAATGTTTTAATTTCGCGAATCTGAATTTAAAAATTTGTTGAGATTCTTTTGATTTTATTGGTTTTCTGCCATATAACTTTTATATTGATACTTCAATGACGCAATGGAAGAATAAATAGTATGATCTGAGGTATAAAAAATAATACGTTCAAAAACTAAAATCCGACTGAAGAAAAATATTCTTATCCATTATTTTTTAAAGGATATATAAAGTTGATTAATTTTGCTTTAAAATACATTTGTAGTGGTAGCACATATAGTAACACGATATATTCACACACACTAATAAAAACTCACGGACACAATCCCTTAAAGACCTTATGTGGTCAAAATAAAGAGAGCTGTATTTCACCCAAAGCCATCTCTTAAATTGTGATTGCTCTTATGTTCAGATAACGTGATTTTTTTTTATCCTTGAATGTTTATTATTTAATTATTCAATGTTTAATGAAAGTAGTTCATAGCAAAAAGTTTAGATATTGCTTTTATGCTCTACACTACTGGTGCTCTAGGTTCGATCCCACCTTATGTCCCGTCATCTTTTTGTTGATTTCAATTATATGTAGAACATCGCATTTTTATCTAGTTTTTTTTTAACATCCATAATACAAAAATAAGTTACTTAATAGTAAATGTTCAAGTTCTATTCAATTGCTTTCAAGTAATTTAGTGTAGGTACTCCGATTTTATGTAATAGCACATGGTTTCATCGAATGATGATTAAGATACCTATATTTGTTTACTGAAATCAACATTTTGGTGAGAAGTTTTATTAATAAAAACAATACAAAAAGCTAGCTAGGCTTTTTGTTGGATGCCAGATCAGAGATTTAATTTCTTAAAAGTCTAGAATACTCGAGTTTCGCGTTGTATCTATGGAAATCTAGAAATGTAAGTACATCGTACAAGCAAGAGACTAAACAAGGGAGCTGATTTATCGCGAAAAGTCTCTTAGGACTTCTTCTAGAAAGAAATGTATACAAGTGAAGGTCGGAGCAGACCAGGTGCGTGACGAGACGTGCGCACGCGCATGCAATCTTATTACACCGGCAAAAGCGGTACAGCACACGTCTCGCAGGTAACTTCTGCATGCGTGCAGTCAAATTGAAGTTGAGAGCATTTGACCGCAATAACAACTAATAATTGTTATTTTTGTACTCTTTATGTTTAGTATTGTAGAGACACTTATATTTGAAAACTATTTCTATGAGTTCATTGAAAAAAGAAACACTCGAACTGTATTACTTTTGTAAAGAATTACACCCTGCCGTGCGTGCGAACGTGCAGCACTGACCGATGCGTGTGGGTGCACGCGTGGTCTGAAATCTAACAGGGAGCGCAATATTTTACAACGTCAGCTTCACACGCGCACGGACTCGGTTTGTCTGTAGATGCGTGTCGTAGGTGCGCGGGTCACGCATATGATCTGGCACCTTTCTTACAGTTTCATACATTACAAATGGTGGCTGCGCACTTCACGTCACACCACGCATCTGATCTGCACCGGCCTTGAGTAGTGAAAGTCTTTTTGCACTAAGCTCCAAAGTCCCGAGAGCTGAGATGTGAGAGATCCGGCTGACAACGCTCGCTGCTATTACCTATGTGTTAACGACTCTAATAGCCGACGATGAAGTGATCTTTAGGTATAAAGCTAGCGTAAGTCTATAAGTTTATTAATAGGTATAAGTTAGGTATTATTTGGTCGTACAGTTTAAATAGGGAACTCGTGCGAACTGACCTACCTATTATATTACTGATATTTCTAGGCAAATTTTAGGTACTTTGTTTGTTTATTGTCTATGTATGTAGTATAGTTAATGTGTTCTTTGTTTAACTTGCCTCTGTCTTGGCGTGTAAGCGCGCATATTGTTACAAGGCATAGTTTATTTTGCCCGCAAGAGTTGAGCTTCGCCCGCCCTAAATTTGGTTATCGGCGTAGGATTCTTACGGCAACACCTCAATTATAGAAAAAAACTTAGAAGGTGAAAATATTTTTAAACAATAGTTACCGCCCTTCCCCCGTCATGACTGCCCGCCCTGCACATCATAAATGCGCGCGCAGTACTTAATCATTATTTGACTGACATTCCTAAGATATTCATTGAAATCGAATTATGTAAAATAAAATTTTGTTTTAAATTAAAGACTTTTAATGAATAACGTATTTATTTGGATAAGGATTAATATCATGTTTATAGGATCACCTTCGCAAATAATGCATTTTTTTTTAACAAATTTGGTTAGCATAAAGAAGAAGCCAATCTTAAAAGATAGACATATGCTGTCGCGGAATTTTTAAAGAACTTTAAAAGCGGAACAATTCTGTCATACATGGTTTTTGCGAAACTTTAACCGTTTACGCAGCACACGCAGCGGAAGCTCTTAAAAGGAAAAAAACTCCCGATTTTGAAACATTCTTCATTGGTGCTCCGCTCCTATTGGTCTAAGCGTAATGATATATAGCCTATAGCCTTTCTCGATAAATGGGCTATCTAACACTAAAAGAATAAATTGGACCAATAGTTTCTAAGATTAGCGCGTTCAAGCAAACAAACTCTTCGGTTTATATATAAGTAGAGATTTACCTCTATGCTCCAGTCTACAGCGACAACATTGCGTACCTATCTAGGCCAAAGCCTAGGCACAAAATAAGTAGGTAATGGTTCGAGACAGGTACCTATATTAAAGGTACTTAATTATGTAGATACCTACCAACCTACACTTAGATGTAATGAAATTACCACATAAAATGGCCACATTTAAGATTTTGAACCTTGTTTTATGTTAATTTTAATATATTTTGGGTCTGACACGCGAAAAAACATTTACCTTTTTTGGATCTCGACTTTTCGGCCAGGCTGCACTGGCCATGGTCACTAGAAACTATTAAAATTTGAAGACAGTTTTAAGTTATCCTCGGCATGGAACCCAGTGATTAATACTCTAAAATCAAGTCATTTATCACAGGACTATTATAGACGTTTCGATTCCGTTAGTGTTGTGTGCTGTGACTTTTTATTCTTAAAAACATCGGATATGTGGGTAGTTTTATAATACTGATCGACGCACAACATCTTGCTGAAAATAGTTTGCTTGGGCTATGGAATGAGCTCCGTGCCAAGGTTTTCTCTAAGGACTACAGTATGGGGTTCTTCAAGAAAGAAGTTATTGGATTTTTGAAAGGTCGGCAACGCGCGAGTGATACCCCTGGTGTTACAAGCGTCCATAGGCCACGGTGACCGCTTACCATTAGGCGGACCGTGTGCTTGTTTGCCACCTTAGTGGTATAAAAAAAAAAAAAAAAACCACGGCCAGTGCAACCTAGCCGAAACGTCGAGAACCAAATAAGTTCAATTTTTGTTCGCGTGTAACACCCGAAATATATAAAAATAATGTGTTCAAAACGCGATAGTTTAAAAAGCATTAGTGTTTTTGGTATACTATAAATTGCAGCATGGGTAGGTACTCTAGGTACCTCGACGTCAATCAAATGGTGCTACAATGTCAATAATACTAAAACGCGCGAAGCACCCGTTGCTATCCGAATCAAAATAAAAAAAAAAACGAGTTGCACTCCGGGAGTGCCGGCAGAAGTGAAAACCTTTACACACGATTCGCGTTTAACACTCAAATATGTCACAAGACATGTCTTTGACATTGTCAAGAAATAATAATGTTTGTTTATTTACTTTTTTGACGTAGTATATTTGACATTGCAATCTGTCATAGAATTAAAATTCCATATCCAACCTCCCTGTACTACTCATAATCGCGAATACTAAAAATAAAAATTATAATAGGCGTGGCATTACGGTTTCCGTCTTACGAATTACCACGATTAGGACACGTGACCTGACGCGAGTTTATCATTTTTTACCCATACCAAAAAAAGTGCACAACGTCGCTAAAGAAGTTTTCACTTCAATAAAAATTATAATAGGCGTGGCATTACGGTTTCACGATCAGGACACGTGACCTGACGCGAGTTTATAATTTTTTACCCATACCAAAAAAAGTGCACAACGCCGCTAAAGAAGTTTTCACTTCAATAAAAATTATAATAGGCGTGGCATTACGGTGTCCGTCTTACGAATTTCCACGATTAGGACACGTGACCTGACGCGAGTTTATCATTTTTTACCCATACCAAAAAAAGTGCACAACGACGCTAAAGAAGTTTTCACTTCAAAAAAAACATATACTTACCTACCTACTTATACATAAACACATTGGCCTTCTACGAAAGAGGTCATTTTGCATGTATTTTGATTCTAGTAAAATATCAGGAGAGCTCTTGTTAAATTTGGACGATACATGTTATAAATTTGAGCAGTCTTGCCTAACCAATTTTGAACTGTAAATAAATGACACAAACTCTATTTTAACATGATGACGTTAACAATTTCAGTTAAGTTTATGAGAGTACATAGGATTTGCCATATTACATTTTTGCCATAATTTTAAATATGGCTCTTATTTAACGATAGTGTAGTTTAACATACGGTACTAAATAGTGTCAAAGGGTTCGCCATTTCGAGTTTCGCGACTAAATTCAGTAGTAGAAAGCGGCAATCCGCTATTTTTCGTTATTCAGCACTGTAAAGCTATCTATTGATGAGTGACGAGATGAGCGTAGCTACGAGTGCAGTCAATATTATAAAAGTTTATGTCCTACCTAAGGCGAGTTGGCATTATGCGACCACGGCTATCCTCTAGTTGGTAGACAAGAGTGACAAGATTATTTTTCTTTTTTCGTGCTTTTCAGAGCGCGATTTCTTCTGTAAAAGAACTTTCTTTTGAACTTATTTTTGCTTACGATTTTGGGGTCCTATTTCCGTGATAAAGTGTGTGCAATTTTGCTGTACCTGTACACGATGAATTAAACCATTTAGGGAACCATTGAAATACATACAATTTTATCAAATTCTGATGAACGGTTAGGGTGTTCGTGGAGAAACAGACAGTGGTAGACAGTTACTTTGTTTTATACTATTTAATAATAAAATAATCTTATTTTTTTATGTTTCAGTAAACGTGGGACACCTTATGATTGGATACACAGTTGGCTGGACTGCTCCTGTGGTTCCCAAGCTACAGGACATTAATCATACTCCTCTAGAAGGCACATTATCACTGTCGCAGGCTTCTTGGATTGGGTCCAGTTTTAATATAGGCGTAACTATCGGTAAGACTTCGTGTTCCTTTCAAAAAAAGAAGGGGGTAAACTGAAATACGAGAAAAATACAATTTGAAACTTTTTACCTACTCGTGCAAATATTTTTTTTAAGCTTACCTCCAGGTTGATACTTAAATTATTTATGTATTACTCCTCCTGTAGAAAGGTTGGAATTTGTTTCTTTTAATTATTCAAAGTAAATATTCGGTCGCAGATTAACTAAAGTACCTAGGGACTGAGCTTCGCTCTTTTTTTTTAACAACGCCATCTATTGTCGAGTAGCTTTAGTGTTGTTGTGTCGGTAAAAATAATAGTATTACTACTCGCCAATAGATGTCAGGAAGAGTCATATTTTTCAGTTTATCATTGCCTAGAAACACGAATATAACGACGTTTTCTAAAAATTAAACGATAAGTTTATAATCGATTTATCTCCCCCGAAACCCCCTGCATTTCATGAAAATCGTTAGTGGAGTTTCCTCCCAGATTTAGATTATATATCTATAATCTATATATTATTGTATGCAAGAATTGCTCGTTTAAAGGTATTAGATACAAAATAACTTTCTTTATCAAAAGAAAATCTTTATTATTAGTAGTAGTATTGAAGCTACAGTGCATTCAACTTTTCTAAACCGGTGTATATTTAGTTAGTGTTGTGTTTAATTGTGTTTTAACGCGCCAATCTCTGTAACGCTAACTTTTCCAGTTGGATTGAAAAAATTGGTTTTGTAATAGCTCAATTTTTGAAGAAGGTAATAGGCTTTTGACATCACGCTTGCAGTCTTAGGAGCCGAGCAATAAGAAGACAATAAACACTTAAGCAATCATATCAAGGAACCAGACACAAACATCTGCTTTAGTCTCTGCAACAGGTGACTAGCCAAAAAGTACTGAAAACTACTCTTAAGATTTATTAGTTGTCTCAACGCTTATCAAAGTGCTTTTAGCGATGCGGCACATACTCCTTCGTCATGAGAATTTTCACGAAATAAAGAGTATGTCTTAGTACCAGCAGCTTCTATAACAATCAATTTAGATACAATATGGCCTAGGTTAGAATCTAACTTATCTTCTAAAATCCCATTAGAGTCAACGGTGAAAAGATAAATGGAGAATTTATCGCTATGTTGGACTCCTACTGGTTCCATCCAATTTGAATACAAGTAATAGGGGTTTTAGAGCTGAGTGTCCTAGAAGACGCTGGTCTGGTACTTAGGTGGTTGTATGGAGACTAGCTTACTGTTTCTCACAGTTACTCAAGCAATATTTTGGACATATCACATGATACCAACTGGTCTCAAACTAAACAAAGGTTGTATTATGGAAACCAGACCTCGGATACAAATACATACATATTATACATAAATACACCCAGACTCAAGACAAACACAATTGTTTATCACTTAAATGTGTTTCCTGTGCGGGAATTGAACCCACACCCTCTGCACAGCAGCCGGCCCAGTACCAAAATTTCATGCTGAAAATTATCTGCAGAGTTGTTAATTAGCTAGATGCACTAACCCTGCTTAAATGCAACATGCTTTAAGGGCCAAACTACTTGACCGCGTTGCATCAACGCCAAAATCAGCAGCAGAATTTTACGGTGTGTAGCGCGCCGCACATTTCAGCGTTATGACGTCACACTTGGTGACAACCTATGCAGTTTTTTTTTGCAGTTTTAGCTTGCGCAGAAGGTCGTTGCGCGAGCTGACCTTTTGGTTCAGTATGTCTTATATGCCAGAGCTCTTTCCAGTTCCTAACATGAGGGTGGAGGCAGTATTCGATTGCGGCTCTATCCTACAACACGAGCAGCGTTCTCTGCGCTCAAGCCACCATCAATGGTTACGGAGATAGAACACGCAAGTTTGTTTCGTTTCCGGATTCGGCTAGAGGCAGTTGGCTTTACAGTATTGACCGAGGTCCTTCAAGGCCTCTGAAAGGGTCTGTTCTGCTTTTCTCTTGTGTTCTCTGCGCAGCCAGAACCATTTCATCTGCGTAAATAAAGCGCTGCATTCACAGTAGGCTGGGCAGGTCGTCAGCCAGCCCGCTACCAATTACAAATACCGCTGTCTTTTTTTTATATTAGATACTTTTTTATGTTGTGCTTGTGCTTTATATTTCATGTTTTTTTATGTTTGTAATGGAAAGTGTCCTTTCATGATAGCGAGGGCATTTTCCAATATTTTAATTGGACGTTGTAAAAGAAAGGGAGAAAAGAAATGCCCTTGCTGAGTTTCTTGCCGGTTCTTCTCAGTACAAGGTCTCCCGCCCTGTAGACTTACGAACCGATGGCGTAGTGACATTCATAAGTGCTCAATTATTGTAGCCTAATCTGAATAAAATTATATTGAATTGAATTGAATACCCCGACTGACGTTTGCAACTCTGCTTAGCAGAATCCTGATATTGATTGTTTCGTAGGCCGCAGTTCTAAAACAATCTGACCGCAAAACTATATATATGGATTTCTATTCCTTATCAATTCCTTTGCAAAGACAATAGGTATATAAAGAGATTTGTTAAAAAACCAACGGGACAGAAATCTACTGCCACAGAATCTTAGCGTAACTGTTGTTGCCTTTCAATGGTCAGGAAGTAAAGGTATGCAAGAACATGTTTCTAAATAAGTTGGGTGTTTCAGGAAAGATTGTCTGCACCTCTATGCAAAAATGATAAGGCACTGGAATAATGAAAAAATACAAAAGAGAAGAAAGACAACAGGTCTATTATGAAAGGGTTACCCAGTTACGATCACTGACAAGTGTTTACTAAACATATTATTAACATTGTAACGCCCCACCCTGGATTCATATGTTTTGGGAAACCTCGAAGCCCACTATCACTCAACGAGAGATATCAAAAGAATATTATAGTTAATAATTATGTAGATAATTATCTTATTTGTCCAAGCGTGATCGTCAAAAGTGGTAGGACCCGAAAACCGTTGTGTTAAATAAGTATTAACCCCAGTTCTTTTGGAGGTACGTCAGAGTAATACAGCAAACATAAGTATACAAATAAGCGTAAAAGAAAATTATCAAGAAAATAAATATATAATCTACGATCATAAATAACGCCCACTTTGAGTTTTACCGTTTCTAAAGTCTGTATAAAAACACCTATTATAAAGCAAATATATGAATCTCAGAACTAAGGACACAGGTACTAAAGAGTAATAAAATTTTCCTGTCATCTCTACACAAACGAACCCTTATTTATACTACTTCCACATTTGAAAGTAAAAGCCATACGAATGGTAAATCTATTCGTTTTTTAAAGTGGGAACCAGGTAGCTAACCGGCAAAAGCGGGCCCCTCGATTCGATGTTTTAAGATTAATTTTGATCGCAGGTCCCCGAAAATAAATTATCAAAAGCCACGTGGTGGTTGACCCGCCTGCAACTTTCAAAGGACCCCACGTAGGAAAATACAACCTAAAGGATTTCACAACGAACATACAATATAATAACTTCTTATATAAAAGTATTTACTTACCAGTAAAGGTGGCACAATCTGGCTGTAGTTTAACCCCACGTGGTTCCTAGGTAGCTTCTAGTGACCCACCAAGCGTAGACTATAATTTTCTCCTTCTCGGGCAGCGTTTCGACAATTTAAACGACGGCAATTGAATGTTCTGTATGTATGGGACCACGCACTCTTATCACCACTAACCCCACTCTAACAACCTTCTCACCCCACATTTTAAACCCCCCCATCATGTTAATCCTTAAGTTAATCCTGCCTTAATTAATTTTAACAAAGAAAAATTATGTTGGTTGGGTACTATTAGAGAGTCCTAGATTAATATGAACGGTCTAGATAAAACGGCCTAGTTATCCTTAATTAATAGAATCCTAATAGAATATGATATTATGTTCTAAATTTTCGTAAAGTTCTAACAAACCCCGGGTTACTTCAAATAAACTAACAAGTCATACCTTTTATCATGGTAAAAAATTTTTTTGTTCGAGGCTAGCCTAAGTCGCTAAACGACTCACTTAGGTAAGTTTCGCGGGTGTTTTCAATATTATAAAAGTTCTAAGTAACAAAAACTTCCGCCGTTATATTCAACATTATAAAACTCCCAATAACAGTAACATACCTATTTAACCAATCAACGTCTTAAAACGTCCTCCATTCAACTTTCGTTTCAAACAAACCACCAATCAAGGTTTGTTTTAAAAAATTCACTTCAATAAAACCTTAGCATTTCTTGCTAATTTCGCACCTTAAACGTTTAACCGCACTGTACGGGATCATTTGGGTTGCAAGGTGTGAGGATGAATTCTCTGCTGATGGCGAGTTGTGATATAATAGAAAGTACCATCCACGGCGTATCATTTCAAATAATTCCTCAAAACACAGAGTATTATACAAGGCAAGCTATCTTCTCAGACTAAAGATTAAATCTTTTTAAATTGTCCTTTCAAATACCAATTTCAATTAATGCTGTTTGTGTACTACCTATAGAGATGGTAATCCGGTCAAATTAGACCAAAAAATAACAGTTAAGCTACCTAAATTCCCACCAAGCTGAAAATCAGTAAGATTCTTTAAAATATAATTTGAAAGTTCTCCATGTTTCCCCTGTATGGAAAAAAAAATGTTCAAGGTCAAAGGTCAAAATAATGAGTTTTTCGCGATTTTCACCAAAAGGGTAAATTTTATCATAAAAATACTCCAAAAAAAATTGTAGATCATAAAATTATCTACAAAAAATGAATCAATACTTTTTTTGCTACGAGCCACCGTTTTTGAGATATAACGATTCAAAAAGTTGTAATCGTCATAATATGCATGAGTACGCCACTACCTCTCTATAATTGTAATATATGTTAAAATATTTTTCTATCGGTAACTTACACTTAGTATATAAAATGTACATAAGTTATAACTATAAGAATATCAGGTGAAATGAAACCCAGTCCCTTAATTCAAACCACGTTAAATAAAAATTGTATGATCTACAATTCTTGTTTGAAGTATTTTTATGACAAAACTTACCGTTTTAGTGAGAATCGCGAAAAACTCATTTTTTTGACCTTTGACCTTGAATATTTTTTGCCATACAGGGGAAAGATGGGGAACTATCAAATTTTATTTTTAATCATATTTTAAACAATCTTACTGATTTTCAGCTTGGTGGGGATTTAGGTAGCTTCGAATGTACATGAAAGGTAATAGAGAAGCTGTAAAATGAATAAAGGACACATCAAGGAGAAAGAAGTGACTACTAAGAAATTTATGTAAGATTCTAGCAATACTAAATACCTACGTCTACTATTTTTTCAATCAATGGTCGGGTTTTACATTTTCGTAGTATTTAATGGGTTAAATCTTAATAAAACCCATATTTATTTAAAAAAAGCTAAATTAGTAAGGGCTTTGGTAAAATATTGGAATATCTGAGCATATCACCAAAGGAAGTAAGTGAATCTTTTTTAAAAAAAAAGTATATATTTATACAACTAGTGAACGTAAACAACAAAAAAATTACACATATAAAGGTAAAAGTTAGCTGTCAATACAAATGACGCTTTTTTTAACCACAAAACACTTTAAGCTAGAAATTAAGATTGCGTAACACGAGCATTTTTATTTAAAATCGGTTAACTGTAAAATTGTTAAATCTCAGATTTGCCTCTTCGTGATTCGACCGACGTATTGTCCCTCGCTTTTAGCCACGGCAATTTGGGCCATAATCCATCACGCAGGCTGTGGCTGAGGACTGTGGAGTTCAGTTACGTCTTTTTAATGTATGTAGGTTCCCTCACAATGTTTTCCTTCACCAAAAATCCAGTAAACAAACAATGAAGGTACTTGAGAAATTAGGAAAAAGAATCATTGGTACACGCCGGCCTCAAATCTCCGCACCTTAGAACGTGAAGCATTCCCCATTAATCTGTCATGGACCGGTTCTTTCTAATAGGATCATTATGGAAAGAAATGCGTATGAAGGATTACGAATAGACCCTATTTATTCAAAAGCTTTCCATATTTCTATTTCAGGTCCATATTTATCGGCGAATCTCTCAAATGTGATCGGAAGAAAATCATGTCTGCTTATAGGTGGATCTATTTCAGCAATTGGATATATTCTATTGTTGACTGGGAAGACTATAGCAGCATTGATTGCTGGAAGGTTTATAAGTGGGTTGGGCTTGGCCACGGTGGCAGTTATCAATTTGGTTTATATTGGAGAAACTGCGTAAGTATTTTAGTTAACGTCGAAAGGAAGAAGTTCATTTTTCCACTGAAGAATGACGGCTACGTACTTATATATAATTTCACCTTTCAAAATTTACCATAAAATGATAAATTGTTAACAGGATAGTTTTCCAAACGTCGTAATCTGTACTAATATTATATAGACGAAGGTTTGGATGGATGGAAATTTGTTACAAAACAGCTGTACGGATCTGGATGAGATTTGGCAGACAGAGAATAACTATAACGTTTGTTACTCAATTCCGCCGCAACGAAGCAACCAATTGATCTGATATTTTGCACCGATATAGTTAAAGACACGTAGAAGAACATAGGTTACCCTTTTTATCCGGTTTATCCAGGATTATACATAACAAACTTCTTTAGTATAATCAAGGCGTTAAGAACGTAAGAATCCCACTCCGATAACTAAATTTAGAACGGGTAAACCAGATAATTTTTTTTTTTCAATTTCTAGATCTTCTAATATAAGAGGAATAATTTTAACATCTACTGGAGTATTCCATGCTCTTGGGTGTTTGGTGGTCTACACTGTGGGACAGTATATATCTTATAATGGAGTCGAATATGTATATCTATGTTTAGCTACGGTCTATCTTTTGGGAACACTTTACTTACCAGAGTCACCGTTATATTATCTCATGAAAGGTATGATGACAACAATTTAAATGTTATCATTTTTTTTTAATGGCAAAGACACAGTTTTCTCTAAGGACTACAGTATGGGATTCTTCAAGAAAGAAGTTATTGGATTTTTAAAGGGTCAGCAGCGTGGAAGTGATATCCCTGGTGTTACAAGCGTCCATAGGCTACGGTGACCGCTTACCATCAGGCGGACTGTAAGCTTGTATAAAAAAAAAAGTACCGGCAGCCGTATATAGCCAAGTTCAGGCAGGAGGAAATGCCGATTAATCTTGTACCTCGATACCACAATCAGTTGCTAGATTTTGGCTTGATCTTTCCGATGAGAAAAGATTTAAAGTAATGACACCCCGACTTTATTTGGGTTGGACAATTTATACATCCGTCGAAATTTGTTTCTCTTTTGTTAAAACGACTGGTGCGTAAACAATTGTCAAAGAGTTGTACTTAAGTAATTCAATCTTGCAAGATTGAGACCAAGCCCCTATCTCACGAGTCATTTGAGAAATCTCGCAAGATTTTCATAATCTAAAATAATCATCAAAAAATTAGACTTTTTTCTTATTTCCATAATATCGAAGACGTTGAAAATTATACATTTATATAGAATCAACAATATACAAAAAAAATATTTAAATCTAAATTCTAATTCTGATTAGTAACTAGAAAAAAAACGGTTCTCTTAAACAATATTTCAGTATTTTCCATAATATTAGAAATTTACACATAAACATTTGTATAGAAGTCAACTACAATCAATTTTTGTTAAGTTTACTTTAGTGAAAATTCTAATAAGCCACTAAAAAGAAATCTCTTAAGTAGTTAAAAATATGTTACTCATTCTAACATAAATAATTTTTTGACAAAAACATAAACCGACTTCAAATCCACTAAAAAGTAAGCCCCTAAAGTAGACTTAAACCGGTTACCTACGTACAATGGCCCTATCATGAGGCTAAGTGCGGCAAAACATAAGTCCAACTAACTAAAGCAGACTTATTGACAGACTAAATAACCTAGATTGAAGAACAAAACCTATTTTTAAAGATGCTTAATTACTTACTGATTTATTTCTATGTGAACAAGTGAAAATATATTAAAGTCAATATTTTCATTGTATGACCTAGTCTAGTTTTATATTTTGACATAATTTTACTTACCTTTTTACTTTTGAACCTTATGTTTTTTATCTAAATATTCACCGAATACACCAATTCACAGTTCGTGTCGCTGTTGACAAACTAACTATCTAGAACTCAAATTTATAAGGGTTGCTTCTGTTATTAGCGTAGAAAAGCATTAAGAAAATAATGAAACTCTCATCCATACAGGAAAAGAAGCAGATGCAATAGCCACATTAAGGAAGCTAGGAAGAGGAAAAAATATTCAAAAAGAACTGAAAAGTCTTACAGACAATGTAACAATATCAAACCAAACAGGAGCATGGAAAGAAATATTTACAATTAAAAGCAATAGAAAATCTTTTGTTATAACAGTTGCTATATACATATTTCAAGAATGCAGCGGTTTAATTGCTGTATCATATTTTGTTACGACTATATTTCAGAGTGTTGGTTCCATAGCTCCTGAAGTTTCTACAATTATAGTTGGCGTAACTCAGTTTGTAGCAACGTTGGTTGCTCCTATAACGATAGAAAGACTTGGAAGGAAGACTTTGTTAATGTTATCTACGGCAGGTTGCTGTGTATCTATGGTAAGAAAAGTTTAAAATACCATCCTCTAAACGTAAAATATTGCAATATCGTGAAACGTAACTTATAAGTATACTTATCTGTGGGTGGAAAGAAAAGGCCGTGGTTGGAAGGATAATACCCTAAATATTTACTAAAATAAAACATTTCTTTTATTTTTTGAAATAAGTGAAACTGCGTTCAAATATTTTTGGCTATATCCCACGTTTAAGCCGGAAATCGAACCTGTGAAATATGAAAAGTAAACATTCCGTGTATTATGACATCGGTCGCAAGGATCATTCATAAGAATCAATTTCTTCTAAATATTATCATATAGGAAACAAATACTACGTTAAATGTTATTTAGTTTTGTTTTTCAGTTTTGCAATTTTTTCATGTAATTTTTTTCAGTTTTTCAGTGCTTGTGTAGGACATATCGGGCATTGACAGGCTTGATAAGGATAATTTGTAGTGTCTCCCTGTTCATCAAACCTATTAACAAGTAATTTTTTATAATATTGGGAAGAGAAGGAATGTAGATCAAAAGGAATGAGTAACTATAGTCAAGTGGTTCCTCATGTAAATAAGATAAAAGTAAGACATTGTGGTAAAAGGAAAGAAAGTGGAGTAAGTTCTCTGAGGATTTCCTCTAGTCTTAGAGAAGGCAGGCAAGGTATGCGGTCAAACGTGTATGAAACAAAAGCAAAAGCAGTAGCCAACACTGTAACTCCTTTATTTAGGAATTGTCAATTCAGTCAATTTGTCATTAATTGTCAATGATTTTTAATAGGTGCCATCGGAGCCCTATTACTTAGCCTAGGCAGACTGTCCGACTATTAAAGTGCTTTATCTTTTAGACCAAAATAAGTAGAAGCCAGAATTTTTTACAGAATATAATGGTGGATTATCTAACAAATAATAAAAAGTTAAAAAATTAAACGCAACCGAAACGTCAGAGAAAAGGATTTTACCATAATATTTTTTATACTTAACTACATTTTAACAAAAAAACTATTCTTCAATTCTTTGAATCGTGGTTTTGACGCAAATCAACGCATTATGGCGGTCCACACCGCTCATACGATATTACTTCTTGATGCTAGTGCCAGCTCACCGAGAGCACATTGTAAATAACCTATTCAGCTCTTTACTGAATACACATTTTTTGTACCGAAGTACTATTTTTACAAGTACATGGGACCCAACCACGCCAAAGAATACGTTGATTCCATATTTCTCCCATCTGACCAATGCATCTGATGGTTTTTTTTTGGTCGGTTTAACATTTTTATACTACAAATAATTGAACTTAATTGTATCAAAATAAATATATAAATAAGTTCCTATTTTTGATTTAAGTCTTTGTCCCCATTTTACGCATACAATTGTAATTTATTTGTGTTTCAGACAATACTAGGTGTTTATTTCTACCTGGACTTTATAAACCACCGAATAATAGCTTCTATTACGTGGGTGCCTCTAGCAGCTTTGGTACTGTCCTACTGTAGCTATGGCATAGGTAATTTTTATTATTTTAGCTATGTATTATATTTGGTCTAAAAGGAAAAATCTTTCGAGTATTTTTGCTTTCCTCACCAGACTCATACGTCCCCACTGTGAACCCTCCCTCACTTGTAAACTTCACTTACGTCTTTTAGACGTAGACAGGTTTCCTTACAATGTTTTCCTTCACTAAAATGCCTGTGGTGTGAACAAACAATTCATAAGAAGGTAATAAAGGAAATGACTCAATAGTACACGCCCGGTTTCAAAACTCCACCCTACAGAACGAGGCAGACACTGAAACCACTAGGCATCCACCAAATCAAGGCTTCTGCATTGGGTAAAATTAACTATCAGGTAGACTGAAATACTATATATTAAGCAAGCTAGCTACAATTAGCAACACACAAAAAGATTTTAGTCGGTGGTGGCCTTGGGGTTTCGATCCTCTTTTAGTGAAGGAAAACATCGTAAGGAAACCTTGCATACGTCAGAAATAAGGATGTACATAAAGTCCACAATCCGCATTGGGTCCGCATGTGGACAGTGACCCAAATCACCCTCTGTGAGAGGCCGTGCCACAAAAGTGGGGCCGTACTCGTATAAGGAAAAAGATTTTTACATATACACTATTTCTTAACATGGTAAACGTCCCATTACGAGTTCCATCATTGTTTCAGTTTAACAAGTATTTCGATCAAACAGTTCATAGATTTTTGTTCAGATTTCCAGACGATTGAAAATCTCTACAGAGATAAATTGTGTTTAGACGTTAAGGTATGTTTTAAATCATTTCAATATTCCAGGTCTGAACATCGTCCCAAATACCCTTCTTGGCGAAATGTACCGTCCGAACGTGAGAAGTATTGGAACAACAGTTTCCATGACCTTAGGTTGGTTATCAGGGTTTGCGTCAGTGCTAAGTTTTGGCTACATTGTCGAAGCTGTTGGAACCTATATAGTGTTCTGGTTGTTTGCTGTGGTTAACGCTATCGCATTTGCTTTTGTTCTTTTCTTCGTACCAGAGACAAGGGGAATGACTTTGATGGAGATTGAGAAGATGCTTGGGAAATGAGGTTTATCGACGATTGAGTACTATTTTCTTTAGTGTACCTACTTACTTATTTATTGTAAAGTTATGTATTGTCTTGTTAATATCTTAAGTGTTGTTTAATTTAGTTTAGTTACACTAAGCGATATTTAAAGTATAGTGTTATTTATGTGTTTGACATATTCTTTATTCCACAAAACAAATAAGTATAGAAAATAAGCAAATTAGTACAATTTAGGCAATTTTATAAGAACAATTTTTTTAATTTAGGTGTTTTTCAATGATATCAGAATATTCAGATAACAAATAACGTTAATTGTTTTAAATTTTAGTCTGAATCGTCTATGTACAGCAAAAACCACCAAGGTCCTAGAATTGACCCTTCTGGTACTCCATGTTTTATATTTGCTACCTATACATTGAACTGACAAAGTTTTTGTTTATCTGTTAATAAAATTGTTTTTGTTTTATGAATTTGTTGCTTTTTGTCATTCCAAAGTATTGTATTGGACACTAGTTACAAAAATGTACCTTACAATATATTTATTTTTGTGTGGTTTTGTACCAAAAATAAAATTATTGACTCTGATAGAGATGGAGAAGATAGTTGCAAAATGAGATTAAACAAAGATTTTTTCTTTATTGTTTTTATTGTTATCGTAATGTTATGTAAATAAAATTAGTGTAAAGTTATGTCATAATGTTGCATACATTTTATCGCACAAAAATTATGAAGAAGTACAGAAAATAAGAATATCACCACTATTAAGCAAGCAATCAATCTATAAATATAAATATATTTGGACATTACACACAGCGCCGTATGGCCCCAAAGTAAGCAAAGCTTGTGTTATGGATACCAGACAACGGATACAAATACATATAATAATTTTTTTTTTTGTAAATACTTACATATCATACTTAATTACACCCAGACTCAAGACCAACACAAATGCTTATTACATAAAAATAGCAAAGATAGTGTAATATAATCAAATGTATGTATGTATGTAGGTGCATTACAGTGCAACAAGGATTAACAAAAAGTGGAAATTCACCTACGTAACGTTATCCATTGTGTAAAAAGAAGTTAAAAGGAGGCATAAAGCCATGTGAATTCTGCATAAAGCGTGGAAAATGAACGTAGTATGGGCGAAAATCATTAAAAATTACTAACTCAAATATTATTACTTGTGTTGTTAATTGGCTAATAACAGGCTTAGGTTTAGTATTAAGCAATATCATAATGAAAGCTTAGCTAAAATATATTAACCGTTATGAAAATAAATCGTAAATTGGCGAAAAGAGGTAACTTTTTTCTTTTGACCTTTTTAACTTTTTATTTTTTCCCATCGAGACAATTTTAGTACATTGCTATGCTAATCACAGACATTAGAATTATAATGAAGTATCTATGTATGTGTTTTTTTATTATTTTTTTGGACAATGTACTCACTTGAAATTTAATTCTACTGTGAGCAATGTACCTTTATACCCCCACCTAATACAAGGTCTTCATCACATTAACCGCTAGAAGTCCACTGCTGGTCAAAGGCCTCATTTTTTAATTTCAGAAATAAACACCTGCTTGTATCCACCGCGTTTCAGTGTCCCTAACTAGGTCGTCCGTCTGCTTAGAAAGTGGTTGTTCAACAATATATGTATACTGTGCCAGCACTGCGTTTTTCGGATCTATCTAGAACATTACCACCCAAATTTTTTATTGGTTTTTCAAGCTATGTGGCTTGTTTATTATCTCTTTAGCTTACTACTTAGTTTTTTGAGTTATGTCGGATTTTTTTGGTTAATTTACGTAACCCCTTGTTTATGATCTTATCATCTAAAGTAACAGCTCTTTCCTTATCACTCTAAGCCTGTGTATACAAGATCAGAAGCTATGAACCACGCTCTAGTTCCGTGTGTTAAATAAGGTTGGTCGGATACATTCATCCTTTAGCACTGAGGTGTAAAATGAGAAGTTACATGGTTTAGCGATCGCTATTCTTCTGGGTTAGGTTCTTCAGTTTACTTGTTTTTTAGGTACTTACTACTATCCCCAATACCCAATCTTCCTGCAGTGTTGTAAGAAAAATGGGCATTTAGTATCTAATCTTCTTGCCTTTTATTTATACTACTTAGGTGGCAAACAATTTTGCGGCCCGCCTGATGGTAAGCGGTAACCGCAGCCTATGGAAGCTTGTAACACCTGGGGCATCACTCGTTGCCGACCTTTCAAAAATCTAATAACTTCTTTCTTGAAGAACTCCATACTGTAGTCCTTACAGAAAACATTGGCAGGAAGCTCATTATAATATATCCAAAATAAGCGTTCGCAGGAGGAAATTTCTCTAAAACCACAGTACGTGACTATTTCGGTTCTAAGGTGTGAGGATGAATTCCCTGCCGATAGCAAGTGGTGCGATAGTAGAAAATAGCCGTGGGCATCATTTCGAACAATTCTGCAGAACACATCCCATTATACAAATGGTAGAACACTCACAGGGAGGCAAAGTCTCTCCCCAGACTCAAGTGCTTAATACGGCTAATGAGTTTAGGTTCGTCGACGATTCTCATAGCCCGTCGTTGAGCCGAGTAAAAAGGGCCAAGCTGGTATTCGGGTGCGCCCAAGGATAGCAGCCGTACTCCATATGGGGCGGGACTTGTCACTTGCAAAGGAGCAAATTTGTCCCAAGGTAAAGTCCTGCTTCGCTTTGTTGAGTACACCAAGTTTTTTTGGACGCAAGCTTCACCATATCTTGCAAATGATATCGAAACTGAACATCGCTGGAGAAGACAACATCAAGGACTCCAATACTCTTGGAGATAGTGAGGGGTGTGTTTTGGAATCGTGGTACCTTAGTGAATGGAGATTTCTTAGCGGTGAACGCGCAGACTTGTGTCTTTGTAGGGTTGAATCGGATCAAAACGGTCAGAGACCTTGGACAGAGTGGTCTCGATTTAAGACACAAGTTCTCCGCGCTTTTCCTCCACAACGGAACAAGGGATGTTAGCACAGCCCGTGTAATAAACGTCTCCAATACTGTCAACTGCCTAGCAATGTATGTTATTGATGGACAAAATGTCATTCATATGCAGGAGAAACAGCGAAGGAGACAGCGCAGAGCTTTGCGGGACACCAGCATTAATGTTCATTGACTACACAGATTACGGCCCATATACGTCGGCTGGACAAAAAGCTAGCCACTTCGACAGAAGACCCCGGTGCCAGACCCCATCGAACTCCTTTGCTATGAGTAGGTTGTGTTTGAGGCATCTGTATCAAGATCAGATCTTATTCTGATTCTTTTTTTACAGAATTTATTCTCATATCGAATTAATTCTTAAAGTTACGGCTTTAATTCTTTATTTATAAAATAAGCATGAATTACTTGGGCCTATATCTATATGTAGCACTTAAAAAGTATTTAGAAATCACAAAATAGCACACGACAAATTCACGGTGCAACAAATGCCGTACTAAAATGCTTGTTACGAAGTTTGCCTAACATGGCGTCTTCGGAGTTACGAAGTTTTCTGGTATTACGATATTTTTAATAATATTTTAGATGGAGAAATGAATTTTACCAACAAAAAGCTAATATTATTTACCATTAGATGGCATCAAAAAGTAAATTTCCCTAAAAAGTGGAGTTACGTATTTTACACACTAACCCGACGTAAGGTAGGGTGGGTGATTACCGCCCGCTGTCTAATAACGACCAGATAACAGAAAACATACTAAAAATGATGCGTCTCAGTCAACATTCCCCCACACTTGAATAAACCAATTAGAAAGCGTAGAGCGGGCGGCGGTTCGCTGGGGCGCCGCCATTGTGCCCTGTCAGGTGCAGTATTCCTGCAGGATCAGTCGCTTACTACGGTTTTGTAATAAGTGTTGCGTCGTAAAATTGTAAGTTTTGCTGGTTTTTGTTTGTTTTGTCTATATTTTTTTGGTTACATTAAGTAAAAGATTACCCAGTATGCTATTGCTTTAATATTTTGTGTTTTTATCGATCATTTTTTTTCTCAAAAATGTTTGTTGTGTGACAGTTACGCCCGCCTGGGTAATAACGACCGGTAAATTGTCGGTTGGGCGCTATTAGCCTGCACGGGCGTTATTAACACAAACATTTTTACGATAGGTTTGTAATTTTACGTTAACTACAATGGCTAATTTGTTTGCTACTAAATGTGTGTTATAGTAGGATTTTTAAAGGAGGCAATTCAAATCTTTATTTGATATATTTTTTGTTATAACGTAATCTACAATTGCTAAAGTAATTAATGTTTAATGCTATGTTATTTGTGTTTTTATCAATAACTTAGAATTATTTTATTTCTCTTTTGGATATAAAAAAAGTCTTTTCGTAAAAAACGAGAGGAGTCTTGGTCAGAAGATGATTAAAGGAAGAAATGACTTCTTTATATCAAAAATATAACATTATAAAAATAAAACAGACGACACATTATTATCTAAATAATAATAAACCCTAATAATAAATGTTTGTCAATGATCATTTGTCATGATAATTGTTGTAAAAATGTTATGCGCTTGTGCTAACAACATATTAGGATAAAAAAAATTTGTCTATGAATTATATTTTTATGTTAATATCTACTTGCATCGGGCGTTAATTCCCGTTGTCAGTTTAATTGCGCCCAAAGAACATTTAAATTTTATCTGAATTCAACCCTAAAAACAGATAAAACGTAAAGTGCTAGTGATATGTTATAAGATAATTGTTAAAAGTTCCAGAAATGAAACTAAATACAAATCCATGTGATGTTAGATGTATTGTTAAGTTGGTCATTATTTATTGTCTAAAATGTTGATTATTTTTGTTTATTTTTTAATATAATAAAAATAAAGCGAAGTAAGATTTCGGTTATAAATATTTTTTGTTCTCGTGCGACTATTTTAACATTAAAAGCTAATTTTACTAACCAGGCGTTAAAAGACTCATCGTTTTTAAAAACGCCCAAAATAGGGTTTTTAAAAAGTTTGATAAACATGAGTAATATAACAAAAAATCTTTCTATGGTGTAATTTTTTTGTTCGAAAATATAATTTTTCATTGTTAACAATAATGTTTTTTACATATTCAAGAAAGTTTTAATAAATGTTTTAACCTTTTTAATATTATAATTATTACATTTTATTTCACTAAAGAATTACTGTAGTATATGCGGCTTAAATTTTACCCAAATACATAGATATTTTAGAGTCAATATCTATGGTGCTTTCTCATCATTTTTTGATAATTGCGTGCTTGAGATTTACCTAAAACATCAACCCCATAGAGTCGGCTCGTAACCGATTTACATCACTGTGTATACTATACAGTGTACCATACGTTTGCAACTTCGATATTCGCTATCGAGTGCCAATAAAATGCAGCAAGACATGTGTGTTACCATCAGCAAGCTCTCTTTACATTATAACACATAAAGATATTAAATTTACGAATAAACCAATAATATTTCTATTTCAAGATATGATATGAACTGAATGGTATTAAAATAGACCAACCAAAAAACAACTACAATCAAATTCTACATCTCAATGAATTAAGGAAAAAGTAAAATACGATCCAAGGAGATCGTAAATTGATCCAGATGCCTCAATTACAACCTACTGCTATGTCGAGGCTACATGCCAATGCATTCCCCTAACTCTTAACCATCGGTGTGTGAAATACACTAGAAGGTCACCAGTCGAGCTAATCTGGCGTCGCTAACCAGGTCGTGTTTTCTTAGATATCATAGAAGCTGTGTGTTGATCACACGCTCCATCACCTTGAAGACTTGAGAGGTAATAGCGATAGGCCTGTAATTCGATGGATCTAATCTATCGCCCTTTTTGGGTACCAGGTGCACGTTCGCGGTCTTCTATGAAGACGGGAATCGCCTAGTAGGTAAGCGCAAAGAGGTGCGTGAATACAGGACACAATTTGGAGCACAGCGTTTAAGCACCACTGTTAGTGTAGAGTATGGCCCACTCGACTTATAGAAGTCTGGCGACAGCAACGCCCGCTGGACCTCCTGCTGTGTTATAGATTATTCTGGCATGGTCTTACCGCAACACGGTATAGTAGGTAGTACAGCGCCTTTGTCGTTCATATTCGAGTTAGAGGCAAAGAGACTGCCCAGTAAATCGGCTTTCTCTTTTGCACTATGGGCCAAGTCACTATCGGTCTTTTGCAGTGGTTTCCACCACTTCTCCTTCGGAAGCTTTAGCAGGCGACCAGAAAGCATGACTCCCAGAGGAAAAGCTCGCAAGTCCGCCCGATGAACTTGAATTAAGCACTTTTTTTACTTACTGAACCACGAGGCAGCATTTAAAGTGCACTGATTTTAAGATATTAGTAGGTATACTACTATAAATTCTGTGACACAAGTGTCAAATAAGGGCAGATTCTAATGTTTCAAGACATATCCTGGGCCGGCTTTATACATGTTGCCTGCACTGCTCTACACGGCCTACCCTCACGGAGGGTGGTTTGAGCCACTGTCTACACGCGAGCCCAGTGCAAATTGTGGACTTACAGACGTACATACTTTTTTTTTGACTTTTGCAGGTTTCCTCACAATGTTTTCCTTTGCGTTGCGTACACGCCGGGTTTATACTCAGGTCATAAGGTAAATTTGAAGCCCCTGGGCCACCACCGACCATACAATGTATACAGGCCAAGTATAAAATACTATTCTATTCTATTCAATACAAGGTACATAAATTGCCGGTAACATACTTAATAATACCTTTATATATAAACGTACAGCCCAAACTACTGGGTCTAGTAATAATAAATCATTGGTCTAAATAGAAACTTTAAATTTTGCACAGATATTCCAGTTATACTGAAGGCGAACACTAAGAAAGAATTTTTCAAAATTCATGACCTAAGAAGTCAAATGGGGATTGGAAAATGGTTGGGAAATCTGTCATTTTGCTAAAGCAAACTGTCTTACTATATCTAATTAAGGCGTTGTGGCAATTCCACGCTGATTTAGCGCAGGCAGGGCCACAGGCAAAAATTAGTATTGTATAAGGCAGTTATGAGAACAAAATTATACTGGAATAGTTCTCATCTTGAAGATATCTTATCTTGTTTAACTTGTTAAAACTCAGATTAAATTTAATTGGTACATAAACCTGCATTTTGTGTTTGTGTCTGTTTGTTTATTTAGTCTTATACTAGGATACTAAATAACAAACTGGCCAAGCAAGAGTCGGGCGAGACTTAAGGCCCCATATGTTCACACTAGCGCCACCACTAGATATTGCTTCTTCTTCGTACAAATTTTATTTAAAAAAGTGAAAAATACAACTAGTCATAAACTTCTCGCATATTTAGAACATTTTGTATTGTTTGTAGATTATGTCTAAGTTTTAAATCGGGTTTCTTTAATGACGGCCCTAGTGTTTTCCTACTTATTTTTGACACTAACTAGTCAAGCACATGAATTTCTGAAGATATGTTCTAGTAATAAATAACAAGGTCTGAAGTGTGCCAGTTTTCAGTTAAATTATATACCTATAGTTAAAAAGTTGTACAGGATTCTAGTTTTTAAAATTAAAAGCAAAAAGAAAACTATTTTAGGATTTTGAAAACCTGTTGTGGCCTAGCCTAGTTTACTAAGTTACTAATTTTTTCCCGCGACTTCATCCGAATAGTATAGTAACATATAATATATATAATCATAAACTGCGAAGTTTGAAGACGCAAGTTTTGACCAGTGCGTCCTACCTGTCATGACTTACGCCGCCGAAAAGTAGACACTTACAGCAGGGCTGGTCAACGAGTTTAAAGTCACACAGCACGCAATTGGAACGAGCTATGTCTCGGAGTGTCTCTGAGGGATCGAATCCGAAATGAGGACATTCGAAAGAGAAGTAAAGTTACAGACATAGCTCGCAGAATTAGCAAGCTGAAGTAGCAGTGGGCTGGAAACGTCTGTCGGAGAACCGATGGCTGATGGAGCACAAGTGTCCTAGAGTAGAAACCGCGTATGGAAAGGCGAAACGTGGGACGCCCTCCAGACCGGTGAAACGACGACCAAAAAAGGGGTGGCTGGTGGTGGCTGAATGCGGAACGCAGAAGACCGGGAGAACTGGAGCACTATAGAGTTGACTTATGTCCAGCAGTGGACCAATATGAGCTTATAAGAAGATGAATGATGATGGGTAAAATCTGTACCGCGTGAACGTTAAAAAAGAAGAAACCTTTATGCTTTTTAGTTTTAATCTCTTAAAAAAATCACAGGAGATAAATTATGCATATACCTCACTTAGTTAGTGCCCGCCTACGTTATATATATAACTGGAACCTTTGTGCTAAATTTCAAGTCTCTAACTAGACCAATGATTTATTATTACTAGACCCAGTATTTTAAGCTGTGCGTTGATATATCAATTAATTAACCAGTTTATTCTTTTTGTATAAGTATGTTACCGGAAATTTATGTAACCTTGTATTTTATAGAACACTTGGGTTTTGCAGATGTCAGGATCTTCTGAGCTGAAGCAAAACTCCCATTGCCAGTACGATTAATAAAATTCTTGCATTTCATCCCAGCGGTCAGCCGTTTCATCAGGCCTCCCTGACCGCCGTACCAGCACGCCGCGTCGACGCCGAGCGATTACTGTGACGAGCACCGTAACCTTACTCACTGCTCTACTATTACTCGTTATAACATTCGCAGGGAATTCATTCTCACACTTTAGAACCGAAATGATAGCGCACAATGCTTTGAAACCTCAAAGAAACTTCCTCCCGCGAACGCTTGGGTTGTGGAATGAGCTATCTACCAAGGTTTTTTAAGGACTACAGTATGGGGTTCTTCAAGAAAGAAGTTATTAGATTTTTGACGGGTTGGCAACGCGCGAGTGATATCCCTGGTGTTGCAAGCGTCCAAAGGCCGCGGTGACCGTTTACTATCAGGCGGACCGTAGGCTTATTTGCCACCTTAGTTGTATAAAAAAAACTTAATTACATTAGGGTAATGTCATACCCGATATAAATACTAAAAACATCGCATAGTTACTAAAAACTTTAAAAACAAACAAATTATCGGCTATGCCCCTCGATTAGATAGATGCACACCGAAAAAACGCTTTACAACAAAAAGAAAGATCCAATGCGTGCAAAAGCAAAAAATATTGCAGTCATTGCATTAAATGCGTGGGAATGCAACGTTGCTCTTATCATTTTTCAGCTGTCACCTTCATCCGAAGACTTGAGATTACGCATACAGCAAACTGAATTAATAGTTCTTCTGTCGGTACTAAGTATCGTACGTACGTGCAATTGTTAAATATCGTTTCTTCTTCTTAGTTTTATATATTTTTTTAACTTGTTAAGTAACGAAAACGGAACGTAACGTTACAAGATGAAGGTTTATATACCGGAGGATTATGTCAAGAAACAGTTATCTATAGCCTTTTGCTGTAAGTACCTATCTATATACGTATATATTTTTTTGTTTGCTATTATAATACACTGACGAGCAAAAATAACTAGTAAACATATAGACAACGATATTTCCTTAACAACTTTTGATAGCTCTGTGAAGTCAAAAGAACATTGAAGCGTATTTAATCACTTATTTAATTTTTTGTCTGTTAAACCAAACTGTTTGTACTATACTTTTTACTTCATGAAGCTATCTTTACTAGCTTATGAAATATCGTCATTTGTGTAACTTATTATCTTTGCTTGTCAGTGTATATATATATATATATATATATATATATATATATATATATATATATATATATATATATATATTTATGTCAGTTACTTCATACTACCAAGAGCTCATGCAACGGAGAGTTAAGCAACGTCTGTCGTGATCAGTTCTGGATGGGTGACCGCTCTAGTGCTCTCATATAAAAATATACTTTTTCTGAGGTCCTGTGATCTGGTTGTTATTGTATGAGATTTATAGGGGGTCTTATTATCGGCTTAAAATCTGAGACAGTCCAGTTTGCATTAGCTCGACAACGTTCGCGTTGGACCATGGTCTTAAGGTTAACCTCCTCTCTCGAAGGAGAGGATTGTTCTGATAACTGGATGTGCCCAAAGTGTCCGATGTCGGCTACGTTCGCGTCGGTTACGATATAAACCTAAAAGCATTCATTAAAATATGGCCAATTGGATTTTCAAAACTTCGATTTTTGATACAGAAACCATCGGTAATTACTTTTGAAAACTACGTGAAATTTTTTTGTATAAGTCGCGTATAGGGTTTTTAGCTGATTATGTTTGTCTAGCCAAAAATTTTACGTGCCCGGCTTGTAAGGGTTTTGTTCAGCTTTTGTATTCACAAGGCATAGGTAGGACTGATTTTTGATTGTTGTGGTTAATTTTAAAACAAAAAGGTAATTTATAAATAATAACTAATAAACAACTTTAATACGAAACGACTAGTTTTTTTTTTATATTAAAAGTGCTGTCCGGCTTTAAAAGGGTATGTTAGGTTTCTGATATATCCGACTTATTAGGCAAAATGACCGTAATATTTTAAACAGAAAATAGAAATAACAACCAGATATGTACGAAAACCTACAACTTGCTTTCGAAACAAGAAATAACTAAAAAATAAAATTCAAATTCATAACTAAATAAAACGAGAAGAATAAGCAGTGTGTGCAACTAACGCATTAGTCCCGAGTATTCACAAGAGTAGTTATATATTAGCTTTTTGTAAGATGCCGCATTAGATGAGAAGATATCATTGTCGTTAAACCTCATGTTATATGCATCAACCACGCCATTAAGTGCTAAAGATAGCGTATAATAAAAAATTAGAATAATAGAAGTCACCAATTTCATTAATAAATAGAATAAACAAAAGAGGTCCTAAAGTAGATCCCTGTGGCACTCCTGAGCTGACGTCGGTGTATGGAGACTCGTATCCGTGTAAAACTACCTTTTGATTTCTATTAGTAACATATTATTTCTGCCAGCGCCATAGGTTGCCTCGAATCCCATTGTAGGTTAATTTGTCGAGTAATATTCTATGATCGACCCTGTCAAAAGGCTTTTGAAACTCAGTATACACACTATCTATTTAGTATCGAAAAAATCTAAAATAGCCAATGACCTTCTAAGTATAGCACATAGACTTAAATTGCTTTTTAGTAACAAAAGCCAAGTACTTTGCGAGATATAGCCGACCGAAACTGATGTTAAACCTTTTTTCCAGTCTCAAAAAACGATGTCGTAACGCCTAGGGAAGGGAAAACCTACATACACGTCGTACTTAAGAGTGCGCCTAGGCAGAGACGTAAGCAAAGAGTCAGTGTTATATTATTGCTGCCTAGTGTGCCGGCGACAGCCAATGCTTAAATCTTGCAAAAAAATAAATAAAACGTCGTTTACACTACGATAGTTACCAAACAACTATTAAGATATTGGTATTGCCTGTCAACGATAGCGGACACAAAATTGATTAAACTAAATATCAAGTACCCAAAAAATTAGCAAATTACTGTAATAGATTTTGTATAACTTTATTGATATCGTTGTAATTATTTATTTTCCAATTTTACGCTAAGCTGTCCTTGAAATATATTTTTGACACAGAAAAATTAACTCTAATTTAGATTATCATGGTAAATTTCAGCTTAACGCTCATAAAACCAATGAATATGTGTTTTATTCGACGCAAAAACGAACGAAACCGGATATCAAAATTAAACTTATTTTGATGCTATTTTTAAGGTTCCGTACCTGAAAGGTAATAAGAACCCTATTACTAAGACTTCGCCGTCTGTCCGTCCGTCCGTCTGTCACCAGTTTGTATCTCATGACCCGTGATAGTTAGACAGTTGGAATTTTTTTGTTAAAAATAGATAATTAAATTTAAATAAAACAAATATTTAAGGGGGGATCCCATACAACAAACGTGTTTTTTTTTTTGCCCTTTTTTATAGATAATGGTACGGAACCCTTCGTGCGCGAGTCCGACTCGCACTTGGCCGATTTTTTTAAGATTCTTTTACTTAGGCATTTCTGTTAAGGAAACTTCTTTAACCGGGGTGAGCGCTTCGAACTTGCGACCCGTTAACGGAAGTACCCATCCGTCACCGGAATTATCTTAAGGCGCATAATCATGTATAACGTTATTGTTTATAAGCTCAAATCATCTAAATTTTGAATTGAAAAATTTGTTATTACCCGACCGACCCGAAAATATGTTTCCTGTTTAAAGCATCTTCTCAACTCTCGCTTCCCGCCGTCTGTGGCGATGTACGCTAGATCTTTTAAACTACGTAACGGATGTGATTCAAGAGGATGATTTATATTTATAGTATAATATTTTTTCGTGTTAATTTGTTGACATATGACGAATTGTTCAAGATGTCGGAAAAATCATGCCAAAAGGGAGCTTTACATGGCGTGTACTGGTTAAAATTTCCCTACATTTCTAACACTTGGCGGTTCGGCATAAACATGTCCGAGTTCCATTACATTTCTAAAAGATGGCGGTGTAAACATGTCCAGGTTCCATATATTTCTAACAGATGGCGGTGTAAGTTAGGGTACTGACATAACCATGTCCGGGGTTCCATACATTTCTAACAGATGGCGGTGTTAGTTAGTTTATCGACATAAATATGTTAGAAATCCGCGCGGGTAGAGCCAGGGATAATAGCTATCCCTTTGTAGTTAAATATGGGTGAACATCGACTACCGGGCCAGCTGGTAGGCTATAATAAAAAATAATTCCTTTTCTACAGAACGCTTATATCATGCGTATACAACACACATTGACCAGTCTTCATTATATTTTTGATACGCGCAACTTCTTAAATCTTGGTAAAGATATACCGTTTTAAAATCTAAAATCTATATCGTCGTCTTGATGCTTTTTCGTCAGATATTCCTTGCAGCTTAATTTATCTGATTCAAATTGTTATGAATTGACTGTTTATCATTTCTAGTATATTTTGGACACATAATGATTGGATACACCATGGGATGGACAGCGCCAATAGTTCTAAAGCTGCAGGACCCAGAACAGACTCCTTTGCCTGACATAATAACCCTAAATCAGGCTTCATGGATTGGATCAATCTTTTACATCGGAATTATTACTGGTAAAGACCCATATAATAATAGAACATTATGATACAAGTGAGCTAAGCAACATTGATAACCGAAAATAGGGCGGGAGGAACCGCGAACAAAAGCTAGTAATAAATAAATGAATATCCCTGGACGTTGCACATAGCATCACCACGCTATGAATACCACACAATGGATACAAATATTTAAATGTATACATTCTTATTGTAAACTAGCCAACTCTTGAAACACAACTGGCGCGCCACCTATTCTGAGCGGGTTGTACTAATTTAGAAACCTTCCCCGGCGCGTGCTAAACAGCTAACTAAAAATTTACTAGAATTGTTTATCATTAGTGCGCGAGTCTGACTCGCACTTGACCCTTTTTTCTTTAATATAAACCTTGCCCTTACAATAACAAACACAACAAAACAATAACTATTCATTTGGTGAAGTCGTTCGGAAGTTGTGGTGTGACCAAGGGAAACTGGGATATTTTTTTTATATATATAGATCACATATTAGGATACATAGAAAACACACAAACACAAATATTTTTCACATAAATATTTGCCCTGTGCGGTAATCGAACCCGCGTACCTCAAGTCGGCAGGCAGTCACTATTATTACATACAAATCCTAAATACACAATACATAAAACGTTGCATTGCCACTGTGCTGGCCTTTCGACTGAAAATTCTTTTTCGGAAAATCTTTTAATGGGCAATGCACACCTATTGGTATCGACCGCACCGAAACTGATCCGAAAGAACTGCAATGAACGCTGTTTCTTACACCCCTACATATCTGTACAGAAATAATCGACCTAGGGAATGCAGTCTTAAAAGCATTATACACATTGGTTGCACATGCTCAGGAGGAAGAGCAGTGGATGAGCTGTCAAAATAGTGAACGGCCATATTGTTTGTATACATTTGATAACAGAACGATTTTCATGCCTATGCGATGTCACAGCTCGCAATGGTGTCAATAGCACGCACCTAAACTCTCGAAATCTCGAGACATTTTTGAGATTCTATTTTAATTCTGTGTTTTATTTGTCAAATATAGGTTATAACAATACCCTAAATAAGAAGTTTCCCCTGAGCTTAAACATTTGTGATAAAAAAAATACTTATTATTTTTAATAGTTAGCAAAAGTGTAAAAAAATGCCATATAATGTCTTTAGTCGCATGCTCTGCAGAAACTATTTTTCTACAAATAACAAAATGTTCTACAAAGTTAAAGAACATATCAATATCTATACCATATGACCAACTATTGTACTTATGTCAGTCGTACTACTTTTTACATTAAAAAGAAATATGAAAATGCCGACCAAAATCAGACCATGTTATCCATATCATTGTATTAATCTTTATCTAAATAAATCATTTCATACTCAAGACTGTTTGCATACCTAAAAATACTTTTGAATTATTTAAATCGGACATTCCATTCAAAAGATTTTACGAATTTAAAAATGTCAATGTAAACAAAATACTAATAGAAAATTAAACGCCGCCGCGCCGCTTCGTGATCGGCTCATACGCGTGGTCGGCTTCAAAAAGACACATTAGATACCTTGGTTGTGAAGACGGAGCCGGAATGGCAATTGAAAAAGGCAATGATGCAACAGTTTAAACATATATAACTATGTATTTATTTTATTCTTGTAATACTTTACTCTATGTTTATCCCAAAATGTTTCATAAATAAAAGTCTGCCTGTGAGAAGCCGGGACTTGCAGCTAGTATGATATTAACTCCTAACATAAGGTCGGGTAATGTCTCGGGTAAGCCTAGCCGCGCACTGTCCGAGTTTCTAATCAGCCGATAGTTTTGTGTCTCGAATTTGTATGGCCAATAATTAATAATTAAAAACATGGTTGAGCGAAGCGATGGCTGATTCATGTGTCATACTCGTGAACGGGTGCCGCCTGTGGAGGCTGGTCTGCTCTTGCAAACTTCTTTGTATTCTTAGTATTTAGTCTTACTTTTTTGTTTTGTTTATTAATACTGTAAGAAATTGATTATTTCTTAGTGATGAATACATAAACTGTCTTTTGTTTATATTAGATACTTTTTTATGTTGTGCTTGTACTTTATATTTCATGTTTTTTTATGTTTGTAATGGAAAGTGTCCTTTTATGATAGGGAGGGCATTTTCCAATATTTTAATTGGGCGCTGTAAGAGAAAGGGAGAAAAGAAATGCCCTTGCTGAGTTTTTTGCCGGTTCTTCTCAGTACAAGGTCTCCCGCCCTGTAGACTTACGAACCGATGGCGTAGTGACATTCATAAGTGCTCAATTATTGTAGCCTAACCTAAATAAATTATATTGAATTTGAATTTGAATCAGCAAGGGCGCTGTACACGCTTCCATATACACTATAACACCGCAATCATCGGACAGTAGGCAGCGACGCGACACTAGAGAACAAAGAATAATAAAAATTAAATGTACAATAATTGTTTTTACTTATTGTTTTACATAAACAATGGAAACAATCAACAGAAATGATTATTTTCGTACCAACTTCAATAACAGCAAAGTGGCGTTGTGACCACATTTGATGGATTACACGCATTATGACACATCTTTGTTTCACGAAATGCTAATACAAAGCTATACCAACGGCAAAGGTTAGTAGTCACATACATCTTATGGGATATATATATATATATATATATATAATACTAGGTTCGCCTACGCTAAAGGTAATCAGAGTGGGATTCGGGATTCCTACGGCAAGTCCTTTGTCCAAGACTTACCTTGAAGGAAATTTCCTGTAGTTTTTGTTATCTTTTTTTGGGGTAGTCAATTCCTTTTAACGTTTGTGCGCTAATCCGATTAATATTATTTATTTAACGATTAATATTTGATTGAATGTTAAGAGCGAATCGTGTGTAAAGGTTTTCACTTCTGCCGGCACTCCCAGAGTGCAACTCGTTTTTTTTTGCATTTTACGTATTATTGACGATACTGCATTTTCTTTGCTGAATATCTACTTATGACAATTCATAACTAAAATATGTCGAAAATAATAAAAAAAAAGAAGGTCAAGTGCGAGGCGGACTCGCCCACCAAGGGTTCTGTAAAAGTTAATCTGTATTGAGGGACAAACTTAACTTTGCTGTTGGACAACTGTCCAAATACATAGACGAAGGTCGCGGTTAGTTTACTAACTGCAAATAAGTTTATAATCGCAAGAAAATCATTTTCTTTTGTGATTTTACAACAAATTTACGGTTTTTTTTCAGGTACGGAACACTAAAATACAATTCAAGTTATTGACTCTTGTTAATCCTTAGGGTTCCATACCCAAAGTCCGCCCGTCCGTCTGTCTGTCTGTCACCAGGCTGTATATCATGAACCGTGATAGTTATACAGTTGAAATTTTCACAAGAGATGTATTTCTGTTGCTGCTGTAACAAAAAATACTAAAAACAGAATAAAATAAATATTTAAGGAGGCTCCCATACAGCAAACGTGATTTTTTTGATCGATATTGATAACTTAAAAAACTTAAACAGTTATATAGTATTTAAAAATAAATAATTAAATTAAAATAAAACAAATATTTAAGGGGGGCTTTCATACAACAAACGTGATTTTTTTTGCAGAATTTATAGGTCGATTAGCGCACTTGGCTGGTTTTTTTATAGATTTTTACAACTTACTAACTTAAATAACTATTGACGACTTAAAAAGCTAATTACTTCGTAAGTAATTATACACCTGAAAAAAAATATCGCCTACGTGCCATTGATTTGAATGTAGCATTTTTTCTCAGGCCATAAATATTTTTAAGATCTTGACTTAATTACCAACTTACTCTACACAATTAGGAAGCCGAATATTTTTTACGGAACCCTGAAAACAATTAAAGTTATTGACATGAGTTCATCATTAATCATTAACATGTTAATTTCTATAGATTTTTAAAAGATATAGTAAAAAGTTAAATAAGGGATGGTGGGTGGTACAACTTACTAGCTTAAATAGCTTTAACTATTTTGAAATTGAAAGCTAATTACTTAGAAATAATACACCTCAGAAAAAATATTGCAAACATGGCATTAATTTGAATGTAGCATTTTTCTCAGGTCTTATATATTTTTTAAGATCTTGACCTAACTAACAATGCCTTACTAATATTAATACACAATCAGGAAGCCGAATATATATTTTTTTTTACAAACCTTAGTTCTGTAACACCTTTGGGCTGAGCGGTCAGTGAGTTGATTACCCTATGTGTAATTTTAACGTCTAATTAATTAATTATTAATTACAGGTCCTTACACACTTGCTAATTTCGCAAATATATTTGGAAGGAAAAATTGTTTACTTATTGCCGGAACGCTGACAATAATTGGGTCAATTGTACTAGCAATGGCCAAAAGCTTCGCAGCCTTGTTGGCGGGCAGGCTGATCACTGGTCTTGGGTTGGGAACTATTGGTGTTATCCATTTAGTTTATATTGGTGAAATGGCGTGAGTATGCTGCTGACTTTGATTTTTAGACATAGGCTAAAAGAAACCTTTGGTTTGGTTCCATTAAGACAGTAGATTTCTCATTAATTTTTCTCAAATCAGTACGCAAAAAGCTGCCCCCTGTATTCTTTTCAACATTTTAGGAGCTGAGGGTTCAAATTACATTTTTTCTTTTCACTTTTATTTTAAAATTATAAACAAAAATATTTGAAACCCTGTTAACTAGCCCATAATATGTCACCCGGTACAGTTTGCTAGACCTTTTGACAGTGACGCCTGTATTTAAAAATCGTATTCTACAATAGATAGATATATACTTTATTGCACACCAAAAATGAATTATAAACAAATTAAAATTTAGAAATAAACTTATAGTATACAATCAGGCGGCCTTATCGCTTATAAGCGATCCCTACCAGACAACCTTTGGGTAGATAGAAAAAGAAAAATATACACAAAAAGGTAGGTTATGCCTAATTAAATTAATTCTGGGTAATTGGTAGGTACAAAACGTTGTAAAAATATGCCATGACTGTGAAATTTTATTGCATGATTCATAACAGAAGACGTTCCACAATGGTCAAACCCATGGCTCTTCCGACTTCTCGTCATATGGGCTGAAAACCTAAGGAGTTGCACCGGGTACTTGTGTAGGCTCTCTTCCCCATGGTGTAAGATCCTTCGCTCCCTACAAATTCTCATATTTTTCGTCCCTTGGTGGATTTATATGTATATATTTGGATTTTATCTAGTTATTCTACTGTGGGTCTACCGGGTTCAGTTTGTTGTAATAAAAATCGGTAGAACACTTACAGTTATTTATTTGAAATCCACTGGTACAGAATTACAGAAGAAAACGTATACAACACAGGTAAGTACAAGAAAGGTTTTACAGTCAAGAAAGCACAAGAGAAAGTCACAGATGTGACGTCACAGTGACGAAATAGCAATACGGAAATGAAATAATAGTTATATGAAAAATAAGCCTATGAGTATCTAAAGCGCGGGAAAGATAACCGAATTAGAACGTGCATTCGCCTTAGCGCGTCACCTTTCTAGTTGCGCGGGCGCATGGTTTCCATCGACCGGTATTGGTATCGGTGTACAGTGCGCCCAACAAGTTTGCATTTCACAAGCTAACTTTTTTATTCGGGTTTGCTTGTGGAATTTTTATTTAATATTTTTAATATAATAAATGGCGTTATGGCACGCCACATCACTCCGAGACCGTTGCTTGCTACGGTCGATAGTAGTTAGGAAATTTAACAGTTCGTCCACTTCTAGTCTTTCTTACTTCTTCTGGTTTGTGATTGAAAGAAGGGGTGGTATTCGTATCTGTTATGGAGCGTTCGCTGGCCATGTGTGCAGGTTTTAATCGGTCTATGGAAACGGTAGTATGCCTTCCTTGTAAGTTTAATTTAAAAGTTTTATTACCTCGATCCAAAACTTTGTAAGGTCCGGCGTATGGATATTGTAGTGATCTCTTAACATGTCCTTGGCGTAAGAACACGTACTCTGCAGTCATCAAACTTTTAGGCTATGTCAACTTCCGGATGTAGGAGTGAGTTTCGATATGTGGTGGCGTAGGCGTAATGCAAAATCGGTAAAATCTACAGTGGTAGTTTGAGATGGAGAAAAGAACTCACCAGGTAGACGCAATGGTTCACCATACACGAGCTCGGCTGCTGAAGCTTTAAGATCTTCTTTCCAGGCTGAGCGTATACCTAAAAGTACCATAGGAAGAACTTCATACCAGTGTGTATTTGAGTGGCACATGATGGCTGCCTTCAGTTGCCTATGTAGTCGCTCAACCATTCCGTTGCAAGCTGGGTGATGAGCAGTGGTAGGTCGGTGTTCAGTACCTATGATGTTTGCTATGCTGCGAAACAACTCTGATTCAAATTGCCTGCCTCTGTCAGTCGTGATTTTTGTAGGACAGCCAAAGCGGGCTACCCAGTCAGTGATGAAAGCTCGTGCGCTAGTTTCTGCAGTGATTTCAGTCAGTGGATATGCCTCAGGCCAACGTGTGAAGCGATCGACTACCGTGAGGCAGTATCTGTAACCACAAGAAATAGCTAAAGGGCCTACGATGTCCATATGGACATGCGAAAATCGAAGTGTAGGACAGGAAAAGGGAGAGGTAGGTGCGACAGTATGTCGGCAAATTTTATTTCTTTGGCAATCTGTGCATTCTTTCGACCATTTGCGACAATCTTCATTAATTCCTGGCCAAACATATCTTTGCGATACCAGTTTTGTCGCCTTAGCTCCTGGATGACTCAGGCTATGAATGGCTTCAAAAACTGGACGTCGAAAGTCATCTGTTACAAATGGTCTATGCTTCCCAGTTGATGTGTCGCAATATAATGGCAAATTACAATCTGGAAAATCTATTTTCTTAAGTTGTAAAGATGTGCCTTTTTGTAGAAGTCCTAGCAGTTTGTGATCTTGATCTTGAGATTTTGCTAGTTCTTCGTAGTTAATAGGTTTTATTATACTTTCTACTCTTGAAAGTGAGTCAGCCACAATATTCAGACTTCCTTTTACATATTGGATATTTGTGCTGAATTGTGAAATAAAATCTAAGTAGCGAAATTGCCTTGGAGAACAATTATCTCGGCGTTTCGCAAATGCAAATGTTAGTGGCTTATGGTCTGTGTAAATTGTAAATAGTCTGGCTTCGACCATATGCCGAAAAGGCCTTATGCCGTTGTAAATTGCGAGAAGCTCTCTATCGTAAGGGCTGTATTTTTTTTGAGAAGGTTTTAAGCGACGTGAAAAAAATGTCAGTGGTTCCCATGTGTCTTTAACTCGCTGTTGAAGAACTGCTCCAATAGCTACATCTGAAGCATCAGTGTGAATCGCCAACTCAGCATCTGGATTTAGATGTACCAGCATCGTAGCTTGAGAAAGAGCCGACTTACACGTGTCAAAGGCATCTAACATTTTTGTAGTCATCGTGATTGGTTGAGATCCTTTTCTTTTTGGATCAGATAGTGCTTTATTCAATGGTGCTTGGATTTCTGAAGCACCTGCCACAAATCTGCGATAAAAATTGAACATGCCTAAGAATCTTCGGAGCTGTTTTATGTTTTCAGGTTTTGGAAACTCCTGAATAGCCTGAACTTTCTCCTGATCTCTGGATATTTCGTGGCCTAGAAAAGTAATTTTGGACTTACCAAACTCGCATTTTGCTGTATTAATAAGAATGCCGTAGTCTGACAGACGATTACATAGTTGGTCTAGGTGTTTTAAGTGTCGCTCTTCATCAGGACTAAAGATCAAAATATCAAGGTACCCGTAGCAGAATTCTAGCCCATTTAGTACCCCATCGATGAATCTCTGAAAAGTTTGTGCTCCATTTTTTAGGCCAAAGCTCATATATGAAAATTCGAAAAGTCCAAAAACGGTGGTGAGGGCGGTTTTGGGAATATCCTCCGAGAAAAGGTATTTGGTTATAAGCCTTTACAAGGTCAACTTTTGAAAATACAGTGCAACCACTTAGTTGCTTGGCAAAATCTTGTATATGTCTAATCGGATACTTATCTGGGATTGTCCTTAAGTTCAGAGTTCTATAATCGCCACAAGCTCTCCAGCCGTTGTCTTTTTTGGGTACCATGTGTAGTGGAGACGACCATGGGCTTTCTGATCAGCGTACTATACCTGCTGACAGCATATCTTCAAACTCTTTGCGAGCGATCCGGGGGTAGACGACGTGAGCGACTAGTGACTAGCGGACCTGGTGTTGTGCGTATGTGGTGCACTGTCTTATGCTTAGGTGGCCTATGTGTACCTGCCGGGCGGGTAATCTCAGGGTACTCACATAATAATTGATGGTACTTTGAATCTCCAGCCACGGCCTTGACTTATGTAACTGCTTCAGTAAATTTCTTATTAATAGGCATTGGAACGGAAAGCGTGTTGAGGCCAATTCAGCTGTAAGTGTGTCCAGCCATACGTAGGTATAGCAGTACCGTTGGCAGCAAAAAGCTGATAATCTGTGCTACAACGGTATTCTTTTATTGCTTTGCGTGGATATACACAAAGGTCAGAACCTGTGTCAATCAAAAAATTTAATTTTGAGTCACGGTCGGTAACAAAAAGGCGACCAGGTGAACTAGGGCAGTCGTTTGTCGCTACTTCCTTCCGGCTGCCGGTGCAGTTTTCTGATGATTAAGACGTATACGTACACGGCGAAATGCATTTGTGCGCTTTATTCCCAAATTTATTATGATACCAACACAATGTATCATTTCGAACGAACTGAACCCGGTAGACCCACATAAATTGGTGACCCCGTTTTGAAGTTTTACGTGAGGAGTTGATTTTGATCATTAAAACGACGTCAGAAGAAGCCGGGAACGTTTTTAAAGTTGGTGTACGCATACCGCCATTTTACCCTGAAGACCCAGATGTGTGGTTTACACAAATAGAAGGCCAATTCGCGCTAGCTGGTATCACGTCGGGGTCACCAATTTATGTGGGTCTACCGGGTTCAGTTCGTTGTAATCAAAATCGGTAGAACACTTACAGTTATTTATTTGAAACCCACCGGTACAGAATTACACAAAAAAAGTATACACGAACACAGGTAAGCACAAAAAAGGTTTTACAGTCAAGAAAGCATAAGAGAAAGTCACAGATTAAAAGTGATGAAATAGCGATAAGGAAATGAAATAATAGTTATATGAAAAATAAGCATATTAGTATCTAAAGCGCGGGAAAGATAGCCGAATTAGAGCGTGCGTCACCTTTCTAGTTGCGTGGGCGCATGGTTTCCATTGACCGGTATTGGTATCGGTGTACAGTGCGCCCAACAAGTTTGCATTTCACAAGCTAACTTTTTTATTCGGGTTTGCTTGTGGAATTTTTATTTAATATTTTTAATATAATAAATGGCGTTATGGGACGCCACACTACCACAATGGTTAGTCTTGAGACAACTGCATCCAGAGGCTTTCTACAGCTCGACCCAGATCATCCACGTAAGTAAAGCTGTCCAACGCTTTGGCTGAGCCTAATCCGTGGCTGCCACACAAGGACCCTTCTTCCACGTCAAACACGAGCAATGTGGCCTACCCCAATGCACTTCATATCAGCTGCTAGACGTGTACTGCTGGAAATAAAACTGCCGGTTGCAGATTTTCAGATTATTAGGAAGGAAAGGAACAAATATATCTTTCTTACTGGGTCGGGTAAATTACGTTTCTACGTTCACTACTACCAAAATTCTACACTTGTCTAAGCATGGGCGTATTCAGAGGTGGGTAATGGGATATCCAAAAATAAGAAAATCGGCTTACTCATGTCAGATAAAGTTTATGACACACTATTAGTTTTGATGGACAACGAGATGGGATAATTAAAAAAAAATCCTGGCCTAAGCCTCTAGCAAACAGCGCCTCTTCGCGGCCCTAACAAGTTAGTCAATCCTGCTGGCTAGCTACCCTGTTAAGAGAGTCAGTAGTCAAGATGGCTAAATAAACTTTAATAACTACGTCGTTTAATTTCAGATCTGCAAATATCCGTGGTGTGATACTAACTTTAACGGGAGTATTGCATTGTTTCGGTACACTGCTGGCATACTCCGTTGGTCCTTACGTGCCCTACACTGGTATGCAGTACGTGTTTTTATGCATTAATGTACTGTACATGATAGGACTGATATATATACCAGAGTCACCTCTATTTTATGTAATTAAAGGTAATGTGTTATTATTTTTAATTTAGTTACTATAATGGGTCTGAAAATCGGAATTGTTGAAATTGTGCTTTCTTTTTTCTTTTTTTTTTATACCACTAAGGTGGCGAACAAGCTTACGGTGATGGTAAGCGGTCACCGTAGCCTATGGACGCTTGCAACACCAGAAGTATCACTCACGCATAAAAAATCAGATATAAGGTTCAATATTTCTGTAAAACAAATCAGTTCGTTTCCAGGTGAAAAATGATTGATAAAGTTGTAGGTTAATCAAATCTGTCTGATAGTTTCCAAGTTGTCCTACAAAAAAGCTCATACACACACACTTACATAACTTCGAAAATAGTGGCAAATAATTCTCCAGTTTCCCCCTCAAAACAATCATTCGATTGTTTTTCTGCTTTTCTGAGGAATTGTTCAAAATTATGCCCACGGCTACTTTCTACCATCGCACCGCTCGCCATTGGTACGGAATTCATTCTCACACTTCAGAACCGAAATGGTCGCGTACAGCTCACATTTCACATTCACACGCCGGGGAATGTTTCTGAGAAAGAAAACAAAGGTCAAGTGCGAGTCAGACTCGCGCAATAAGGGTAAACCGATTGTAATGAAATTTTGGTAAGTTGTTATGCACACGCCGGGAAAGGTTTCTGAATTAGTACAACCCTTTCACAATAGGTTGGTGCGGCAGGTGTTTTAAAAAAAGAAACGACGTTCACCGGGTCACCTAGTAAAAAAATAATTTTTCAGAGTTCTTTATTCATATCTTTAATCACTTTATTAAAATTCAAAGTATCAGGTCCGAATAAGCGTCCCTTTTTTTTAAAACTTTGTGTTTCATAAAACCTTTTTGTGGGTGCTATAGATTCGAATCTTTTATAAGTCTTTAAACTTTAAAATGGGGGATCCAATACGGCGTCCATTTTTTCTGAAAAAAATTTTTAATTACGATGAAACGAGTTATATTTTAAAATACATTTACGGGATTTATCATTCAAATTTTTGTCAGTGTACCAAAATTTAAAATGCCGGATCTAATATGGCGAGAAGGTTATTCCGACAGTGTTTCCTGCCGGACCAATTTTTGTACCTAAGCACAGTGTAAAGAACTTTGTTTGGAATACAAATTAAGACATGAGATATGAACAAAAGGATTTGAAAATTTTAATGAATAGCCATCAAGATATTTTATAGCAAAGACTGATTTATTTTTCCAGGCAAAGAAGAAGAAGCTATCAAAACTCTACAACATTTAGGAAGAGGAAAAAATGTAGAAAATGAACTTAAAAGCATAAGTGACAACTACTCGAAAAATATTGCAAACAAGTACGAATGGAAAGAGCTATTCACAAAAAAAAGCAATAGAAAATCTTTCATAATAACAGTAGCTTTATTTATATTTCAAGAATCAAGTGGTATAATAGCTGTAGGGTATTTTGTAACTACTATTTTTCAAAGTGCAGGATCGTCCGTAGATCCACCTTTAGCAACGATAATTATTGGGATAACGCAGTTTGTTGCCACTTTGATTGGCCCAACATTTATTGAAAAGCTTGGGCGGAAAACTTTACTGCTGATTTCTATTGCAGGATGTTGTTTATGTATGGTAAGTTCTATTTCATTCCAGAACATATTTTGCCATTTTCTTAACACAGAGTATGACCATGACCGCTATGACTCCCTCTCAGCCTAGTTGGTAGTATGGCCGGCCGGCTGATGTGCAGAGGGTGTGGGTTCGATTCCCGTGATAAACATTTGTGTTTGTCTTAAGTCCGAGTGTATTTATGGTTGATATGTATGTTTTTTTAAAAAAAGAAATAGATAGATACTATAGATAGAAGAGAAAGAAAAGATGCCTCTAGAGGCATCGCATACCCTAACGATACCTCATTTGTGGAATTATTATAGGTAGTTTAGAATTTATGTGGCACAGACCCACATACCGGCTTAAAAACATTTCCCACTTCCATTTGGATTCGGTGTAGGCGGGTATAAATGAGTTAATGAGGATACAGGATGCAGTTGGTACTATTGTAAAACCACTCCTTATTCACCTGAGATTGTCGTAAGATGTCACTGGCAATGGGCAGCAGCTTTATGAATATTGTACTTTAACAGCATTTTATGATTATCCGTATACCAAGCGTGGCCATTTCTCACATATATCAGTCACACTCCTAGTACCAACTCTTCATTTATGTGGATGCCATAATTTTTTACTTCTAATGCTCGAAGATATAATCCAACGGAGCGGTGAACAGCTGTTTTAAAGTAATAACGTATCTGCCCACCATTCTGCAATGGATTGGATTTGTGCCATAGCGAAGAGCATACGCATATGGTCGGTGGTACAAAAGCCTTTTTATTATATTTCAATTTTTTATATTTCATTGTTGATTTCCAAAAATCTTCATTACTGATTGCTTTTATACAATTTAAGCCTAAAAATCCTAAATAGTAGAAAAACAAAATATTTGATTACGATTACGCCTATTTTCCGGGTTTTCCCGACTTTGGTCTAGCCCATCCGCTTTTGTTCAGATTTATAATCTAAACATTCGAATTTTAGAAAATTAGAATTAGAAGCCTGTCAAAGTCATCTGACTTAAGTGCCTAGCCAAATGATACCAGGATTATTATTTATTGTAATGACTACATTTTGTGTGTTTATAGTGTCTGCAGATTCGTTCTTTTACTATTCCACTAAGGTGGCAAACAAGCTTACGGTCCGCCTGAAGGTAAGCGGTCCCGTGGCCTATGGACGCTTGTAACACCAGGGGTATCACTCGCGCGTTGCTGACCCTTAAAAAATATAATAACTTCTTTCTAGAAGAGCTCCATACTGTAGACCTGAGAGAAAACCTAGGCAGGGAGCTCATTTCACAACCCAAGCGTTCGATGGAGACAGTTTCTCTGAAACCGCACAGTAATCGACCATTCCGGTTCTAAATGTGAGAATGAATTCCCTGCCAATGGCGAGCGGTGCGATGGTAGAAAGTAGCCGTGGGCATCATTTGTAGGGTTGAATCGGACCAGGTTTTCCCGTCCCCAGTCAAAGATCTCGGACAGAGTGGTCTCGATTTGAGACACAAGTTCTCCACGCTTTTCCTCCACACCGGACCAAGGATTATTTGTACGACCCGGGTAATAAGCGTCTCCAGTACTGTCGTCTGCAAAGCAATGTATGTTGTTGATGGCAAGAATGTCATAGATATGCAACAGAAAGCAGCGAAGGAGACAGCGCAGAGCCCTGCGGAACACCAGCATTAATGTCCGTGCTATCAGTGCAACTACCGTCCACTACATCTTGTATGCGTCTGCCGGACAAAAAGCTAGCCACCTTTATGCAAAAACCCTCGGACACTCCGTAAAATGGCAACTCTGATAGAAGACCCAGGTGCCAGACCCGATCGAACGCCTTCGCTATGACCAGGCTACATGCTAATGCCTTCCCCTGACTCTCAATGGCTAGTGCCCACGGTGTGTGAGATACCCTACTAGGTCAACAGTCGAGCAACCGTAGGGAAAGTCATATTGACGGTCGCTGACCAGTTCATGTTTTTCTAGATATCTTAGAACCTGTGCGTTGATCACACGCTCGATTAATGGAGAGGATAGAGGTTATAGCGAAAGGCCTGTATTTCGATAAATCTGATCTATCGCCCTATTTGGACACCGGGTGCACATTTGCAAACTTGAAGACGTAAATTGCCTAGTTTGGTAGGAAAGCACGAGAAGGCGCGTGAGTACAAGATATAACTCAGGAGCACACTGCTTCAGCACCACTGCTTGTATAGCGGCCCTGGCTGGCTGGCCCACTCGACTTATGAACGTCTAGAGAAAGCAACGCCCGCCGGACCTCCTGCTGTGTTATGGAGATTTCCGGCATGGTCTTACCACAGCACGGTATAGTAGGTGTTACAGCGCCTTTGTCGTTCATATTTGAGTTAGAGGCAAAGAGATTGCCAAATAGATCGGCAATTATGCACTATGGGCCAAGTCACCATCAGTCTTTCACAGTGGTGGTATCGACGACTGGCAAAAGTTCCCTTCGGCAGCTTCAACAAGCGAACAGAAAGCTCGAGTCCCAGAGGGATAGCTCGCAAGTCGCCCACCTATTTTGCCGATAAATTGGAATTTAGCTCTGGCAATTGCTTTCTTACTGAACCTCGAGGCAGGATTTAATTTGCCTTTTAACTCAGAAATATTTGGGTCCTTATTATTACGCAGTTTGTTTGAAAATTTTGCTTCTCTGCAAAGGTTGTTTTTTGAAACCGGCAGGTACTCGCGGGTTAGGAATAAAATAATCCATACCAGGGAGGATTGTTTTAGTGACTGCGGCTGCGCATACGTCAGAATGTTCTAAGCTGCCACTACAGTTACGATGGATAAAACTACATCAGTCCATCCCAGTCTACCAACTTATAATGCCACTCACGACACCAATTAGTTGGCCCAGATCGATCGGGTTGTGTGCATGACACTTAAGTATGAACGAGACAGTGGTCCGAAGAGCCAAGAGTCGCATCCACTGAGACGCAATATCCATCCGGAAGTGACTACTAGTAGCTACTTTACAAAATATTCCTTTTATTTGCTTTTAAAATGATATTTGAGCTTTGCGAATGCTTTTCGGAAGTGTGTCCCACAGTATTGTAACCTTAAGGAAGATTTAAATGCCCTCTTGTTGACACTGACGGGGCTATCCACACTGGACAAGCTGAGTTATAGAATTATTTATACAAAAGCTATGAAACTTCGCGTATCTATCTGCACAGAACGAACCGAATAGCCTAAATAATTCAGTAAGCAACTAAATCTCGATGACTGTGTTTTATTGGGTGCGGTCACTGCCAATAATCCCAGTGTAATGTCATGGGATAGAAAGACAAAGGCTTTGGGAAGAACGTAGTCAAAAAGGCATAGTCTAAACGAAGAATATGATTTGATTGTAAGTATTCAGCATATCTAGGATCATTCAATATGAAATAAGGAACACAGATATTTATAACCATATTATAACACATCTGCAAAAGCTAATTGTCGGCCGTTTTATATTTGCGTAGACCGGAGCTGTGCCGAATAGAGTTGTGTCATTCGATCAAATTTATCTTAAAGATCGGAGTTTAAGCTAGTGTCCAAAAAATGTAGAGTACACAACATAGCGAAGCAGTACTTCTCCTCAGGGCAAAGGTTGCTTTTACAAGACAACTTATCCTCAGTATAGTTTTATAACATTTTAGATAGATTGATTTCCAAGATCTAAGATACAGTAAAAAAAAAAAACTTTTCCTCTTTAATATATTTTTTTTCTAATTATATGGGTAATTTCAGATTTTATTAGGAACATACTTTTACCTGGATCACATGGGCTATTCTATTATTGGCCATATTGGATGGTTACCTCTTGCTGTTCTTATATTAACTTACTGCAGTTATTGCACAGGTAAATATTTGAAATAAGGTGCGATGCATACCCAAACGAGTTAAGTTGGCATACCCAAACGAGTTAGGTTGGCATACCCAAACGAGTTAGGTTGGCATACCCAAACGAGTTAGTTTGGCATACCCAAACGAGTGAAGTTTGTAAGAATTTGATTTTTTTTTTACTGTCCTGAGTACACTTTTTATCGTGAAAAAAATTAATGTTATATTTCAATCAATTCAAATTGTTTGAAAAACTAACTGATGTTCTCTCGATTCTTATTTCATAAAAAAAAATATAAATTTAATAATTTTATAGTTCTAAATGAATATTTGAATTTTATACCGACAAAAACCCGAGAAAGCCGAGATTTTCAACGTGTGGTCACGTGCTAGCGCCTATCGTACGTTGAATAATTGTGTTTCTTTGCTTCAATAGTGAAATATGTCTTTGTACAGAAATCAAATCGGCACGCTTTTCCGGGGTATGCCATGGTCTTAAGAAGAAAAAACCGGCCAAGTGCGAGTCCGACTCGAGTACTTAGTTACTTTCATGCTACCAAAGAATGCATGAACCCAACTCGGACTTGACCGGTTTTTGTTATTTGTTGTTTTATTCTTTGTTAGCAGACCCATTAATATTCTATATAAATTTCAGGATTATACCTTAGGGTAGAACCCTGGTATGGTCCAATTAAGGTTGGACAAAAAGACAGGGTAGGCTCAGTAATAGGGCTCCGTTTGCACCCTTTGGGCACATTACCCTAAAAAGAGAGGTTGTGTTATGAGAACTTGTTTGAAATGATGACCATGGTTACTTTTTACCATGGCACCATGACACACTGATGATACCTTGGAACCTCAATAATCACACACTGTGCGGTTTCAGAGGGAATTTCTCCCGTGAACGGTTAAAGGAAGAGAAATTACTTAAAGAGAAATCAGTATGATTGGTCACTTGAAAAAGAAACTGATTGGAACAATACTTAACTAAGTAAAATTCGATGTTGATGTTAGTTGCCCTAAGGGCTCTCATAGACTTCTGTTTTCGTTCCGGGCGCCGGACCAATGATAAAACGGACTGGCGGCGTCCGGTGGATACCCGAACGTCTAGAAGGGCTCTTAGCGATGTTGAAACTAAAATAGGATCAACCTCGAGCTACATACCCTAATTAATAAAAAAAGAATTATCAAAATCGCACTATTATGTCAAAAGTATGTGATTGATTTACGCATTAATATTATTGAAACACGTGTGTGATCTTATCACTAATCTCGAAACACTTTTTTTTTTAATTTCAGGTCTGCACATTATTCCTAACACACTCCTTGGCGAGATGTACCGGCCAAATGTTAGGAGCATTGGTACCTCAGTTTCCATGACCCTCGGTTGGATCTCAGGGTTTGTTTCCATCGTCAGTTATGGCTATATAGTGGAAGCAGTTGGATCACATGTAGTTTTCTGGATGTATGCTGTTATAAACATGATGGCTTTCTTATTTGTGCTGCTGGTAGTACCAGAGACAAAAGGAATGACATTAGTTGAAATTGAGAGTATGTTAGCAAAATAAATTGTTTTTTTTTTGTGTTTAGTCTTTTTTTAAAGGCAATGCGCAAATTAGAAAGTTCGTTTGCCAGTTATACGTCATAGTTCCGTTATGATCCCCCCCCCACTCCCCGTACAAAAAAAACTTTGCTACGCCCTTGCAAATAGAGTCGTTTTTGGTACAGAGATTGTTAAAGGGACAGAGACTGTCAAAAGCTAGGAAATAAAACCAACTCACAAAATGAGTGTGAAAATTTATGTGACCATGTTTTATTTATCGACCTCAAAATATATGATAACAATGTGGTAACACTTAGCGAGGCATATCAAAAGTAGCGTCTATAAATGAGGTATGTCTCAAATGTTTCAAATTTCACACAATTAGAAAAATTACGGTTAGTAATAGTTTCAAAAAAATAAAGGAAAAAAAATAATGTTTTATTTTATCGGGTTCATAGTATAACATAACATATATATACATAGAGGTAACACTTATCAAAAGCAGCCTGTTTAAATGGGGAATCTCATAAATGTTAATTTTAAGAAGGACTTGTCGTAGAAATGCCTAGCCATTAACGCCAAAGACTAGTTATAAATTAACACAGCTGATTATTCCTACGTAAACGAAACGTAAGTGATCTTTCAAAACATTTTAAAATTCCACCTGCATTCCTGACAATAAACTTTAATTCCGGACATGTCCGCAAAAATCGGGCCTATGCAACTATTGGTAACCTTACATATTATGATTTAAAAACATTACCCTCCTTCTTCGGGTAATACACCCATTTATGCCGTAGGAATATTTGACACTTTCAAAAGGGTAATAAAATCTGTAGGTACGTTACTTTCCCGTTGACCTAGAAACACGAAATTTTTCTCTATCTCTATGTGATGCCAAGTTTTTAACCACACGGACATAAAAAAAGAAGGAATAAAAATTAAAAAACACATCCATTAGTAGAGGGGATTCGTTGGTTCTGGCGCACTTCCCCCCAACCTCAGCCCCTCGCCTAAAAAAAAGCTCACCAACTTTTTTCTGCTTTGTACGACTCGCGCTTGACCACTCTCAATACATCGTTGGTTCTGGCACACTACCCTCCAACCCCAACCCCTCGCCTAAAAACTTTTCTGCCCCCGCACGACTCGCGCTTGACCACTCTCAAAACCACCCCTGTGTCTGGGGTGTGGCGACTCGCGCTTGACCACTCTCAAAACCACCCCCTGTGTCTAGGATACGTCGACTCACGCTTGACCAGAACTACCACGTGACATCACTGTAGGTTCTGTGTAGTTTTGTTAAGTATTTATATCATTATCGTAATGGGTCTATCGTATTTTTCCGTTCATTAGTTATTCTTATTTAATTACAATGTCGTGAGTGCGATAATGATGTTTGTGGTGACATTCCTAATCCCTTTTTTAATTATATTTGTACTTGTAAGATAAATCGTATATATATAGGATAGTCGAGAGTATTCGAGTTACAATTTATCATCAAGTGATTGAATTCATCCTGTGTGATACTGAGGCTGGTTCTATTTACTTCAAAAAAAGCTATGGAGGTATGTGTTTTTTTGCTTTATAATTCTTTATCTATATTTATTATATATATTACAGACCCTCAAAACTATGTGTTTGTTTGAATGTCTATTACTTAAACCAATTTTGTTTAGGTTTTCACTTTAGGCAAATTTTTGATTCAAATTATTATACAAATATGTTTTTAAAGCATAGGCTTATTTTATTACAGAATTCAACATTTAACGTAATGGAAGAAAACACGTTCAAGCATTACTACTACGCTACATCGGATGATGAGCAATCAACTGAGAAGGCCTTAGAAACAACAAAGCTCAAACGGTCTCGTCGAAATAGTATCGACTCATTCTTTGAGGGGACCAATCAGAAGAAAAAGAAACTCAGCTCTACAGTGGCGAGATCTTCAAAAGATGGTATCCCTGGTGTCACATCACTTGTCTACTAATAATGATGATGGGGCTCATGCTACACATTTGATAAAAATTGAGGTGTATGACCTCATAAAATTGAAAAAAGTACCAGTAGATGAACATTGGAAACACTCAGAAGTGAGGATCAAATATTATACGGATACAAAAGATGAAAAATATGAGCAAACGAAGGGTATCATATTTGATATCACGAAGCAAATAGCAGAAACCAATAACTGTAAAAAATACTTTTTTAAAAAGTAATCTCTAATAGCTAAATTAATTTATAAGAACCATCCTTACAAAATTTTATGAGTATCTAATTGATAAGTAACGAGCAACTATTAATTAACCATCAACTAATATAGTAATCACCTTATCGACTTGTATATATAAGAGAAAAATCGAACATTATATTTATTATTAATTCATCATTCACAAGCAAAGCTAAACTGGTTTATTTCAACCATGTCACTAGAAAGTGTTTTTTTTCAAAATGTTTTTGAAGAAGAAGAAAAAGAACTAATGAGAGCGTGTGAGAATTATGAAGATAATGCTCTGGAAAATCCGTATTATGACACTTCACTGTTTAACATCTGTAAAGAAGTTGAGGAAACATTCAGGTATACATTCTAACTATACTTATTTAAATTTTATGTTACATATTTGTGTTCTTATATTAACATAAGCATGTTATATCTACAGAAAATCTTCAATTCAAGTCGGTCGAGGTTTGAAGAGACAAGCTGATATTAGTGTTGAAGATTTACAACAAGCATCGACGTCATCATCTGCCAATACAACACATAGACAGAACGTTATGTGTCAAATATGTGAATTACAGGTTAGCCAAAGGTTCTATGCTCAGCACTTACGATCTAAGGAACACAAAGAAAAATGTCTTATTCATAATCATAATTTACATAATGTCTCTGTTATATCAGTTGCTTTTGGGTCTCGGGTCTTAACGTATAGAATTGTATCACCTAAAGCTAATGAGTCACTTAAAATACAAACTCCTGAAGTATTCATAGCATCAATTAAAGAGTCGATACTATTTCTTATTCAGGAATGTTTAAAAGAGTTAACTATTGTTAAAGTTAATTTTATTATTCATGCAGATTTTGAACAGGAAACAAAAGATTTAAAAAATTCTTTCGATTTTCAAACAAAAAATTGGACTATTTCTTTAGGGGACGAATTAGAAAATTATTTAGAAACTTTAAGCGAAGACATTAAAAATAAAATGAGTGATTTCGAAGCAAAAGATAGTGGATGGACTTTAAAAAAAATTCAGTTCTTAGAAATGAATGTTAATAAGTTCAATCCCTTACGAGGGTCTTCGTTTATTGAATTACCTTTAGATATTAAGCGTAAAAAAGCAGTCATAAATGTAAAAAATAACGATCAACAATGTTTTAAGTGGGCTTTATTATCCGCACTATATCCTGTAAATAAAAGTTCTGAAAGGGTATCATCATACTTGAGGAATCAAAATAGACTAAAGTTTAATAATATACAGTTCCCAATCAAATTATCGGATATACCCAAGGTAGAAAAACAGAATAACATTAGTATCAATGTTTTCGGATTAGAATTTAACAAAGAAAAAAATGTAATACCATCGTTGGACCATTATATTTTACAAAATGTCGTAAAGAATTACACATTAACTTATTATTTTTAAACAATGGTTCAAATGGTCATTATTGTTTTATAAAAAATTTATCACGCTTGGTTAGTAAACAAATAACAAATCGAAATAATGCTATTCATATCTGTGATGGTTGCCTTCTATATTTTAAATCTAAAGTTAATTTAATTAATCACCAAAAACATGACTGTGCTCATATTGTTACTGAATTACCAGGAATTCATAAAAAAGGAAAAGATTGGTTTAATCGGGAAACAAATAATGATAAAATCTATTTTGATAAGTTTCAAAGAAAATTAAAATTACCTTTTGTAATATATGCAGACTTTGAAGCTCTTTTAAAACCCGTCACCTCATGTGACCCTGATCCATCGAAGTCATATACAAAAAACTGGTTGCCTGTAAAGTCGGTATACGGGCGAAAGTTTTACGTGACAATGATTTTATGTCTGTCTCTCTCGCTCTTAGGCGGGCGAGTGCCTCTCACTCGCTCTCATTGTGAGCGCATAACGTGAGCGGAGCGTAACGCAGTTTCTTGAAGTGTCACCCGGCAAACCAATTTATAAGACGTTGTCACGTCAAAAACAATACATGAACATGAAGTTTATAGTTATGGATACTATATAAAATGTTCGTATGATGATAAGCTGTCTACATACAGAACATACACAGGGCCTAATTGTGCAAAAATGTTTATGGAAAGCATTTACAAAGATATTAGCAATATACATAGGATAAATTGTTTTCAAAAATGTCCACTTCCATTAACTAACGAAGAGAAGGAATCTATTAGACAATCGCAATTATGTTATATTTGTGAAGGGCTATTGGGTGATGACATCACAGTAGACTATGATTGGAATACTGGTAATTTTAGAGGTGTTGCTCACGAATTATGTAGTTCAAAGTATCGTGTTCCCTTTTTCATTCCCATTCTATTTCATAATCTAAGTAATTATGATGCTCATTTTATTGTTCATGCTTTGAATTTTAAAGATGGAGAAATAGATATCATTCCGCAAAATAAGGAAAAATATATTTCATTCTCAAAAAAACTTAATATAAGAGGTCATTTAGTACATTTGCGGTTTTTAGATTCCTTTAAATTCATGGCCAGTAGTTTAGATAGTTTAGCTAAAAATCTAAAAAAAGATCAATTTATAGAATTAAGAAAACAATTTCCAAACGAAAATGATTTTAATAAACTTATTAGGAAAGGTGTTTTTCCTTATGAATTTGTTAATTCTTATGAATCCTTAAAAGTTACAACTCTTCCAGATCAAGACGCTTTCTTTAACTCTTTAAGTAATACCAGTGTCTCAGATGATGATTATAAACATGCTCAAAATGTTTGGGTCCAATTTAAATGTAAAAATATGTTGGACTATTCCAATCTATACTTAAGAACTAATGTAATGTTACTCACTGATATTTTTGAAAACTTTAGAGAAATTTGTATTAAAACATATGAACTCGACCCTGTACAATATTATACCCTTCCAGGATTAAGCTGGGATGCAATGCTAAAATGTACTAACATAACACTGGAATTATTAAAAGACTTTGATAAAATAGCATTCGTAAAGTCTGGTATAAGAGGTGGTATTTCACAGTGTTCTAACAGATATGGAAAGGCAAATAACGAGTACATGGGTGATTACAAAGATAACTTACCAAAATCTTACTTAATGTATTTTGATGCAAACAATCTCTATGGTTGGGCAATGTCTCAGTATTTGCCTGTAAGAGATTTTAAATGGGTTAACCCGAACATAGACTGCAATATATCAGATTCATCAGATATTGGATACATACTGGAAGTTGATCTTGAATACCCTGAAAATTTACATGATCTTCATTCAGACTTACCTTTATGCCCTGAAAACATTGTAATCGGTAACAGTAAAGATAAAAAATTAGTACCAAATTTATATAACAAAACTAAATATATTATTCACTATAGAAATCTGAAGCAATGTTTACAACTTGGTATGAAATTAATTAGAGTTCATAGAGTTTTACAGTTTGAGCAAAGTCCTTGGTTGAAGAAATATATAGATTTAAATACACAACTAAGAACTTTAGCTAAAAGTGACTTTGAAAAAGATTTTTATAAACTTATGAATAATGCAGTCTTTGGTAAAACTATGGAAAATGTTGAAAAACGTGTTAATGTGAAATTGTTAACCCACTGGGAAAACCATGGAAAAATTCAAGGTGCACAAAGTTTAATTGCTCGCCCTGAGTTTCATAGTCTATCTATATTCTCCGAGTCTTTAATTGCTGTACAATTACAAAAGACTAAGGTATATTTCAATAAAAAATCAAAAACATTGATGTATAACTTTCATTATAATTACATGAAAAGAAAATACAATAATAGTGTCAAGTTATTATACACTGATACGGATAGCTTAGTTTACCATGTATTTACAGATAATTTTTATAATGATATAAAATCTGACTTAGAATGTTTTTTCGATACTTCAGACTATTCTAGTGATAATGTTTATGGTTTCCCACTTTTAAATAAAAAGAAACTTGGATATTTTAAGGATGAGAACAATGGTAAAATATTTCGGGAGTTTGTAGGACTTCGATCAAAAATGTATGCAATGGACATTGAAAGTAAGGTTATTGCTAAAGCTAAAGGTGTAAATAAAAGTGTGACAAAAAAGATGAATTTGGAAAATTATAAGTTGTGTCTATTTAATAAAAATGTAAATGTTTCACAAATGTGTAGGATTCGAAGTGTGAAACATACTATTTTTACACAACAAATTAATAAAACTTGTCTATCCTGTAATGACACCAAGAGATATATTTTACCTAATTCAACAGATACATATGCTTGGGGTCATTTTAAGATTAACTTATAGTTTTGAAATAATAATAATATAGAGTATTAATTGTATCTGGTTTATGTGTGTTTAAAAAATGTAAGGTAATAACTATTATTAAGTAACCTAATGATTGTAATTTTTTTTTATTATTAATTATATTGTTTTTAATATATAAGTGTTTGTTTTTATTGCTTTCCTCCATATGAATTTGAACATTTTCAAAGAGAACACACATTAAAAATAATTATGATTCATTTTTATCATCCCTTTACAGTAATTGTAGCTGGCCCTAGTGGATGTGGTAAATCAGTTTTTGTTAAAAATTTTGTGAAACATGCTAATGAGATTTGCAATCAACATTTTTCTAATATTATGTGGTGTTATGATGAAATGCAACCGTTATACAACTTGAACAATGTTAATTATTACCAAGGTATTCCTGACCTCAGTATGTTTGATGGAGAACAACCACAACTAATAATAATCGATGACCTCATGCGAGAGTCTGATGGTCGTGTTGTTGACATATTCACAAAGGGTAGTCATCATAGAAACATTAGTGTTTTCTATATTACACAAAATATATTCCATCAAGGTAAAGGACAGAGAGATATTTCTTTAAACTCTAGTTATATAGTCTACTTTAAAAATCCACGAGATAAAACACAAATTCGTTACTTAGCACGTCAAGTCTCACCTGAAAACATTAAATTTTTGGAAGATGCCTACAAAGATGCTACTAGTGAACCTCATGGCTACCTAATGATAGATTTAAAACAGGACACAATTGATATGTGTCGATTTAAAACGAGAATATTTCCTTCTGACCAGAACTGCATTGTATATATACCTAAAAAAGGATTTAAATACAGCAAACATAATGAAATTCCAATCATTCATAAATAATGCATTCAAGAGTGACTACACATCAAGAACTTTTAAAATCGTTGCATGTATTGAAACCAAGACATAGAAAAGCTTTACTTAAATCTTGTAGTAAAGAAGAAATAAATTTTATTTGTGAGTGTATTTACAACGTATTACAGGGTAAAATACCCGTCAAGGAAAATGATAAAAACAAATTAAAAAAATATAAAAATATATTGAGAAAGTTGGTGTGTAAAGGAAGAAATCTATTCAAAGGGGTGGTGCCTTTTTACCTATTATTTTAGGATCTGTTCTAAGTGCCTTGGTGAGTTCAATTTTAAAACCTTAGCAGGAAAATAAAAGCAAAAATGGAACATGCTAAAAAAATGATTCTAATTGAACCTAATTTGATAGAAAAAATTAAAAAGGAAAATGAAACACAAAGCGCTTTAAATACTTTATCCCGTTTAGATGGTGAAATGAAAGATATTTTAAATAGTAATGTAGAAGATAGAGAAAAATGGATTTTGTATTTACAAACACTACAAAGGTATTTACATTTTACTGAAGTAGAACGACGACCATATCAAATACCAATTATAACCAAAACAGAAAGTTCGCCTAATTATAAAGATACTGATGTCATTAAGGAAACAGTCCTTGACACTGAGCAGGTATCAAACATAAAATCAAAAACCATAAATGCTACTGACTTAACCCCATTTTATTCAAAGCAACAACTCTTGAAATTGATTCCTAAGACGTATATAAAACGAGGTGAATTACTAATAGAATCAATTTTTTCAAATAAAAATAAGGTAGATTGGGATACCAATGGAACTGTTAGTATCAATAATATGAAAATACCAGGGAGTAACATTATAGACCTGGTGAATGATACACTAAGACCACTTAAACACAGTGATCCAATTGGGTGGCAAGAGTTTGCATCAGCATTAAAAGAAATTAAAATACCATTAACTTATATTGGAAATCCAAAAAGACTAGAATATATTAATAAACTTTACTTAGGTGATATAAAAGAAGAAATTCCACTTAACAAATTGCAATCAGATAATAGTTTTACTCCTACTAAGACTCATTTTAACAAAATCAAGAAAAAAATAGACTGGGAAAAATGGACCCCCTATTAGAAATAAATCAGATTTACTATGATGTTTCTCATCCTGCTGGATATGGAGGTGTTAACAAACTCATCAACTCGTTAAAGGGAAAAATGACAGCAAAACAAGTGAAAAATTGGTTGCAAGAACAAGAAACTTACACATTACATAAACCTGTAAGAAATAGATTTCCTAGAAATAAGTACATTTTATCTAATTATAATGACTTGTGGCAGGTGGATTTAAGTGATATGCGCACTTATTCTGAATATAATGATGGTTTTAAATATATTCTGTGTGTTATTGATGTATTTAGTAAATATGCATTTGCTAGATGTTTAAAAAAAAAGAACTCTATAACTATAAAAGAATGCTTTGAAAGTATATTTAATGAGTCAAAATCCTTACCTAACCACATTCAGTCAGATAAGGGAACTGAATTTGTTTCTAAGGATGTGCAAAAATATTTTAAAAGTAAAGGTATAAACTATTACACCACTAACAATCCTGATATAAAAGCTAGTATCGTGGAACGCTTTCAAAGAACATTAAAGACAAAAATGTGGCGGTATTTCACACATCATAACACATATAGATATGTTGATATTTTAAAAGATTTGATTTATTCTTATAATCATAGCTATCATTCAAGTATAAAAATGTGTCCCAAAGATGTTAACTCAGAAAATATTATGACTGTTTGGAATAATTTATATGATAGAGATAAAGGGCAAAAGGCTGTTCTAAACAGGTTTAAAGAAGGTGATTATGTTAGGATAACAAAACATAAACACATATTTCAAAAAGGATACGAGAGCAACTGGAGTGATGAAATATTTGTTATTACTTCAGTTATAAGAAGATCACCTTGGGTAGTTTATACGTTAAAAGATCTTCAAAATGAACCCATTACAGGTACATTTTATGAAAAAGAATTACAAAAAGTAATATACAACCCCACTCTCCCACATAAAATAGATAAAATACTCCACACTCGTTATTTTGGAAATAGAAAGCAAGTACTAGTGAAGTGGAAAGGTTATCCAAACAAATTTAATACTTGGGTATCATTAAAAGATATAGAAAAAATATGATTAAGGAAGATTTTTATTTAACTTTGCTCAGTAATAGTTCAATGGAATATTTTCCGAGTAATACCACTACAAATTTTTCAACAAAACTTCCAAAACCTATAAAATTAGAAGGACAGTGGTCTGTTGGAGTTGTAGAATTTCAATACCCATGTAGTATGTTTACAGTTCAAGAGGGTGAAAATATAATGTATATTACTAAGAAAATGATAGTACCTTTGGATAAATCAATATCATCAGTTATTTATAAAAATCATATACCTGCAACCAATTATGATAATATTGATAACATTTTAAAAGCTTCAAACCTAAAAGAAAACTGTCGCTTTCATTATGATAAAGTTTCCCAGATGGTCTCTGTTCAAATTAACGATAAAAATATATCATCTTTAACGTTATCATCAAAGTTAAGTATTCAACTTGGCTTTGAACCAAAAACTAATTTAATAACAAAAAATGTTGGAAGATACCCACCCAATTTACATTTAGGATTACCTTCTCAATTATTTGTTTACTGTGATATAATTGATCCGCAAATAGTTGGAGATGTTATGACACCATTGTTAAGAATAATACCTTTAGACCCCGAGAAATATATCTATGGTGCTTATAAGATGCATGTATTTTCACCACCCCACTACTTACCAGTTATGCGAAGAGAATTTGATACAATTGAAATAGATATAAGAACAAACACTGGTAATAAAATACCATTTCAATTTGGGACCGCATATGTTAAACTACACTTTAAGCGATTATAATGCATAATAACAGTATTTGTCCCTATGAGCAATATTATTCACACCAAGCAGGATCAGGAATTGGTGTAATTTATAAAGGTGTACCACATCAACGTGGTCATGGAATAGGAAGCTTTTTAGGAGGCCTGTTTCGATCAGTACTACCTTTATTATCAAGTGGGCTCTTAATGCTGGAGTGGGATTATTAAGCGATATGATAAGCCAGAAACCAATTAATGAATCTGTGCAAACACGGTTAAAAGATGTAAGTAGTAATTTAAAACGAAGAGCAGATGATAAAATTGAAAGACTAATGAATGGATCAGGTTATATAACGAAACGTCAACGTCGGATTCATTCCATTCCGTCAACAGCTTTGAAAGAGTTGAGAACTAGAAAGTATAAAATTAATAGAAATACTAAAGATATATTTTCAAACAAATAATGTCATTCTTACATAATCATTCATGTGAATGTATAAAATCGGAATTGGATTTATTTGCTTTACCAACAACTCAGACAAGTATTGAAAATGGACAATGGATACACTACAAACCTATATCATCCCTTACAGACGATGGACCAATTGAATTTCAAATTCCTGGTACGGGGGATGGTTATATCGATTTGTCTCATACATTACTACATTTAAAAGTTAAAATTCGAAACTAAGATGGTACCAACTTAGCTGCTGCTACAGTAGTAGCCCCAACTAATAACTGGTTACACTCACTGTTCAATCAACTCGATGTGTATTTAAATCAAAAACTAGTATCTCCACCAAACAACACTTATGCTTATAGGGCATTTATAGAAACTTTATTAAACTATGGTCCAGCAGCTAAACAATCTCATCTGACTTGTGGACTATGGTATGAAGACACAGCTGGAAAAATGAATTTACTAGATGATTCTAATGATGGATTTAAAAAAAGGAATCAATTTGTACGTGAGAGTAAAGAGGTAGAAATGGTAGGACATTTGCATGGGGATTTGTTTAATCAAGAAAAGTTTCTGATAAATGGTGTTGAAATTAGTCTTAAACTAGTACGATCAAGAGAAAGTTTTAATCTTATGGCTGGTGCAGATGCTAAACTGAAAGTTACTTTTACTGACGCTACACTTATAGTTCGTAGAGCAAAAATTAGTCCAAGTGTATTATTAGCACATCAAAAAGTTTTAAGTGCAACGACCGCTAAGTATCCTATAACCAGAGCTGAAGTCAAAGTGCTCACAATACCTTCAGGAGTTCAGGGAAAAACGCTTGATAACATATTTATTGGTCAAGTTCCAAAAAGGTGTATAATAGGTTTTGTAAACAATGCTGCTTTTAATGGAAGTTTTAACAGAAACCCTTTTAACTTTGAAAACTATGGAATAAATACATTTAGTTTGTATATAGATGGCCAACAAATACCATCAAAAGCTTTACAACCAATGTTTCACAACAATATATTTACCACAGCTTACCATACACTATTTTCCGGGTCAGGTATTCACTTTTTGAATGATGGTAATGCTATTTCTAGGGAACAATATGCAAATGGATATTGTTTGATGGCATTTGATTTAACTCCAGACTTATCAGCTAGTTCTACGTCTCATTGGAATCTTATTAGACATGGAAGCGTAAGACTTGAAGTTCGTTTTGAAGCAGCACTCATACAAACAATAAACTGTATAGTGTATGCTGAATTTGATAATGTTATTGAAATAGATAAAAATCGTAATGTTTCAGTAGATTACAGTAGCTAAAATATAATAATTAGAACTCAATGAAAGGACTTATTATACTTTTGACATTCATAATATTAACATTTTGAAATGAATACTTTAGATATTCAAAAATGTTTAAAGATAATTTCTCCGAAAATTAAACTAAATGTATTTGCTGCAAATAGATTACCAGTACTCATGCACCTACCTGCTTTTCTCATTAGTAATTTAGATGTTGACAATCAACCTGGATCGCATTGGGTGGGAATACATATTAATAAAAATGGATTAGGTGAATACTTTGATTCTTATGGTCGTAAACCTAGTAGACATCATTTATATTTCTTAAATAAGAATACTAAGATATGGAGCTACAATAATAAAAGAGTTCAAAATGACTTTACAACTGTTTGTGGGGAATATTGTCTTGTTTATTTGTATTTTAAGTTTCATGGTAAATCAATGATTGATTTTGTAAACCACTTTAGTAATAACACTCTATGTAATGATATTTTATTATATGATATGTTTAAAACAATTTTTGATAATAAAACTTTTTAAAATAAAAAAAATGTTTTTTTCTTATGTGTGTGTTTGTGTAATTAGTGGTTAAAAAACAAAAAAATATTTTTTATTTATATCATTTATTCATTCATTCACAATAAAACTCAAACATGATACAATTTGATTCAAAGTTGATTTCGAGTAATACTGAAGCTGGTTCTTATAAATTAATTTAGCTATTAGAGATTACTTTTTAAAAAAGTATTTTTTACAGTTATTGGTTTCTGCTATTTGCTTCGTGATATCAAATATGATACCCTTCGTTTGCTCATATTTTTCATCTTTTGTATCCGTATAATATTTGATCCTCACTTCTGAGTGTTTCCAATGTTCATCTACTGGTACTTTTTTCAATTTTATGAGGTCATACACCTCAATTTTTATCAAATGTGTAGCATGAGCCCCATCATCATTATTAGTAGACAAGTGATGTGACACCAGGGATACCATCTTTTGAAGATCTCGCCACTGTAGAGCTGAGTTTCTTTTTCTTCTGATTGGTCCCCTCAAAGAATGAGTCGATACTATTTCGACGAGACCGTTTGAGCTTTGTTGTTTCTAAGGCCTTCTCAGTTGATTGCTCATCATCCGATGTAGCGTAGTAGTAATGCTTGAACGTGTTTTCTTCCATTACGTTAAATGTTGAATTCTGTAATAAAATAAGCCTATGCTTTAAAAACATATTTGTATAATAATTTGAATCAAAAATTTGCCTAAAGTGAAAACCTAAACAAAATTGGTTTAAGTAATAGACATTCAAACAAACACATAGTTTTGAGGGTCTGTAATATATATAATAAATATAGATAAAGAATTATAAAGCAAAAAAACACATACCTCCATAGCTTTTTTTGAAGTAAATAGAACCAGCCTCAGTATCACACAGGATGAATTCAATCACTTGATGATAAATTGTAACTCGAATACTCTCGACTATCCTATATATATACGATTTATCTTACAAGTACAAATATAATTAAAAAGGTATTAGGAATGTCACCACAAACATCATTATCGCACTCACGACATTGTAATTAAATAAGAATAACTAATGAACGGAAAAATACGATAGACCCATTACGATAATGATATAAATACTTAATAAAAAAAGTTTTTAGGCGAGGGGTTGGGGTTGGAGGGTAGTGTGCCAGAACCAACGAATCCCCTCTACTTCCATTACATTAATAAAACTCAGTAATCTGTCTGTTCTTTGTAATTAACAAAACTGCTGATGAACAGGAAAACATTAATTAGCAAACTTAATTAGGTATTCGACCTCAACAATTATACCGAAACAAACAAAAAAAACAAAATCATTTACAACAAAAATAAACTAAATTACTGATTATATACTGATAATACTGATTATATAATTACTACCTAACTTTTAGGAAACCAACTGACTTTAAATTAATTTTATAATTGGTTACATGTAACTAAAAGTAACACCAATTATTTTTCTTTACCATTCATAAATATTATCTTTTTGTAATTATAAATTTATTAAATATTGCAACAAAAAAAACCATTAATAAATAAAATAGCAGAACGGAACGCATCAGTTGGAATATGACGTCACAGTCTACGACAGAGAACACTTGCGGTGTTACAAGCGTCCATAGGCCACGGTGACCGCTTACCATCAGGCGGACCGAGTGCTTGTTTGCCACCTTAGTGGTATTGAAAAAAAAAAAAACCTTAGTAGGTGCATTTCTTCTTGCATTTTACACTTAGGTACAATATAATAACTTCGCACTGGCTTTGCTCTCTTTCTGTGTGTCTTTATTTAAAAAAAAATATAAGTGTAAAATTTTTCATAGACTTTGAAGACAAACCCACATAAATCGGTTTGATGTTTTAATTTGAAGACCTGTGTACGTATGGTTGCTAACCGTATTTTTTCATAAAAAAGTACTTTATAATATCCAACACTAACAGAGTACGCTATAAAACTCAATTTATGTAAACTATCAATTTTCTTTTCACTATTGATAAGTCTGTATGATAAGTTGGTTGGAAAAATAGGCATAGAGAACTAGACAGCGCATTTCCTAGCCAGATGTTGAAATAAAATAGTATTTCAGCTATTGAGCAGTCCATAGGTTACAGAAGTCTATGGTTGGAACATAGTAATATTTGCCTTCGAGATCGGGCCATCGATTGTTTGATAAAAGACGTCATCGTTATAAAGTTTTCGGAACAATATTCACCTCTGACACAACTTTTAACGTGATGACAGAAGTTATGTGACATAAAAAAAATCAATATAAATCTATTTCAATATCAAAAAATTTAAACCAATAATATAAATGTGTATATATAAAAATGGCAGTCTCAGCGACATAAATAAATACAGGCCAAAAAACATACTGTCATGTGCTATTAACATAATAATATTAATGAAAAACAGTTTTCAGAAAAACCGGAGTATCTCTCAACTTTTAAACATGTTTAATTATGATATAAACACATACTTAAATAAGAAAAAACATGTTTTTACTATCTTTATAGACTTTTCTAAGGCATAAGATTATTTACTTTATAAATCCATCTTTCCTAAATACGAAATAATTGAATACAGGACCCAACTTTAAAATAGTTCTGGAGAAAGCATAAGCTATACTGCAAAGAAACTACAACAGCTTATGTAAATAGGCACACGACATTGGTCTAGCTTCCAATGCAAAAAAATATTATTATTATTTACCAAGCCAGCCATTGCGAGCTATGATCATCTACGTCTTCATAACCTAATTCAATATAAAATTGTAAACATTTAGAATTAGTAAATGGGCATTTATACTTAAGAATATATATCTATAATAAATTAAATTGGAAACCACATATACTCTGTACTATCTTTATCTTCTATATATATAAAAATTACGTGTCACGTTGTTTGTTCGCGATGGACAAACTACTGAACCGATTTTGATCAAACTTCTTAACTATCTGTTATTTGATCCAACTGAAAAGATAGGATAGCTTAAATCTCAATTATATTCGCAATATAATTTTATTGCAAATTATTTATCTATTATCTGTTAGCTCCAAACGATTCTTCAATAGATGGCGCCATGTTAAAAATACAAACGTTTCATATAAGCTTCAATTTAATAGTATAACCACCACGTGTCACAATTATCTGTTGGTTCCAAACGATGGAAACAGATGGCGATATCTGTTAACTGCATTGAGTAAGTATTCAATAGATGGCGCTATGTTAAAAATACTGGTATATGGACGACTGCACCGAATTGGATAATTTAAGTTCTGTTTGTAGCATAAAACCTTTGCAGAGGTGGGAGCTGACCTCTACAATGCTTTACTTTTAATTTATACTTGCATTTTGGCCTAATTTTCATATTCAAAATTATTTTACAATAGGAATACTGACTCTTGTTTGTTTTAAGTAAGTCAGTTTTACGATTTTTGAGAACTAACATCATTGTTTAGATTCTATTTTTTTGTAGGTCCATTTTTGACCTTTTCAACCTAATCTTTATTTACCAATAAAATTACAAGTGCTCCTACAAGAATCTTTTATTAAATATATCACAAGATGTCGTGGGTTTGGAAAACGAGGAGTCCGACCGCGGCGTGATATGTTTATAATTGTAAAGGCAAGGTTTATATAAAAAAGGGGCAAGTGGGAGTCGGACCCGCGCACAACTGGTAAACCTATTGTAATTAAATTTTGGTAAATGGTTGTGCACACCGCCGGGGAAGGTTTTTGAGAAATAAAAATTGGACAAGCATACGCTGAGGTTTCTGAATTAGTACAACCCTTTCAAAATAGGTGGCGCGCCAATTGTTTTAAAACTTAAAAGATAGGATAGTTTTTATCTCAATCTGTCAATTGCGTGCCGGCCTCGGGCACTTTAGGTAAAAACCAACGTTCGCCGGGTTACAGAGGGACGGCAGCGGAACAACGTTCGCCAGGATCGCTAGTTTTGCGTCGAATATTTCGATGACGTTTGAAAGACTAAAGGGTTGTTAGAATTATTTGGAATGGAAATTTGTTATGAAAAATACCCTAATAATGGATAATCTTTGGTGGTGAATAGAAGGATCTACAAATGACAAAATATCACCGGAGATAAAATTACAGCAAGATCAAAAAGCTTTGTCAAAAATTTGCTTAAGTGTAGGAAAGTGCTGTTATTCTCACCTCCTGGATGCTAAAACAGCTAAAGAAGCCTGGGAAGCATTATAAGCACCCCTTGTTCCGTTGTGGAGGAACAGCGTAGAGAACTTGTGTCTGAAATCGAGACCACTCTGTCCAAGGTCTCTGACTGGGGACGGGAAAACTTGGTCCGATTCACCCTATAAAGACACCAGTCTGCGTGTTCACCGCTAAGAAAACTCCATTCACTGTTAATTCCAGAACACTCCCCTCTCCATCTCCAAGAGCATTGCAATTCTTGGTGTTGACATCTCTAGCGATGTTTAGTTCCGTGATCATTTGCAAGACAAGGCGAAGCTGGCGTCCAAAAAACTAGGTGTACTCAACAGAGCGAGGCAGTCCTTCACATCGGGGCAGAGGTTGCTGCTTTACAAGTCGCAAGTTCGGCCCCATATGGAGTATTGCTGCCATCTCCGGGCGGGTGCACCCGGATACTAACTTGGCCCTTTTGCCTCGGTTCAACGACGGGCTGCGAGAATTGTCGACGATCTAAAATCACTTGCCGTATCGAGCCGTTAAGTCTGAAGAGAGACTTTGCCTCTCTGTGTGTGTGTACTACCGCTTGTACAATGGAATGTGTTCTGAGGAAGTGTTCAAAATGATGCCAACGGCTACTTTCTACCATCGCTCCGCTCGCCATCGGCAGGGAATTCATTCTCATACTTTAGATCCGAAATGGTCGCGTACAGTGCGGTTTCAGAGAAACTTCCTCCCGTGAACGCTTGGGTGTGGAATGAGCTCCCTGCCAAGGTTTTCTCTAAGGGGTTCTTCAAGAAAGAAGTTATTGGATTTTTGAAGGGTCAGCAACGCGCGAGTGATACCCCTAGTTTTACAAGCGTCCATAGGTCACGGTGACCACTTACCATCAGGCGGACCGTGTGCTCGTTTGCCATCTTAGTAGTATAAAAAAAAGATAAACTTCCTCCCGAACCACTGGGTTGTGGAATGAGCTGCCTGCAAAGTTTTTCTCTAAGGCTACAGTATGGGGTTCTTCAAAAAGAAGTTATTAGTCGGCAACGCACGAGTGATATACTGGTGTTGCAAGCGTCCATAGGGTACGGTGACCGCTTACCATCAACTTGTTTGTCACCTTAATGGTATAAAAAATGTACTCTGCGTATTACTGCGTATAATGTACTTATATGAAAAAACAAGTAAGTTTCTTTCAACATAGGATGACACTGATATTAGTCTAAGAGATAAGAGCACTTTTGGTAACCATCGCTGGGACGGCTGATATAGTATTCATAGCGTGTCCATGGGGATCGAGGCGGCCTGCTGGCATGGTGTTGTTGCGTTCGGTAGATACAGCCGTTTAAAGTGGGGTTATTGTAACAAAAATGTAACCATCGCTGGAAAGGCTTAGAATAATATGTGTAATAATATGCACGGTACGTATGTGAACTGAATAAAAACTGACAATATTTGGTGATACGTTTAGTAATTATAGCCAATGAAAGATGCTAAGTAAAAAATCTGTTAAAAAAAAACTGGTTGCCTGTAAAGTCGGTATACGGGCGAAAGTTTTACGTGACAACTTGTGCCTTCACTTTTTATGTCTGTCTCTCTCGCTCTTAGGCGGGCTAACCATGCCGCGTGCCTCTCACTCGCTCTCATTGTGAGCGCATAACGTGAGCGGAGCGTAACGCAGTTTCTTGAAGTGTCACCCGGCAAACCAATTTATAAGACGTTGTCACGTCAAAAAAAAAAATCTCGCGCGCGCCGTAATGGCACTCCATGCATACATTTTGTCACGAGAAATTTTCTTACAGTCTGTAGGGTTTAGTACAAATGGTTACATTTTTTGTTACCATAACCTCACTTTGAACGGCTGTAGCTACTAAACCCAAGAAACTTGTCAGTTTTTATACAATTCACATAGGTACCATGCATATTATAATACATATTATTTTCAGCCTTCCCGGCGATGGTTACATTGTCGTATATTTTGGCATTCACAAATAATTACTAACCTATGGACCCTCTTGTAGTTGTCCTAGAATCATAAAATTTGACACGAAGCAAGGTACATCACAAATATAGGAAAAAATCCGATATTTGTTAATATTGTAGTTATAACTCATTAAAAAAAATAGTTGTCAAGACCATTTTACTCAAGAACGCGAGGAGGAATCAGGTTTAAATTAATATCAAACACTTAAGTCACGGTCACTTAAAGTTGTAAAGAAATAAGTTCCTAAGTCAATGCAATAAGAAATATGAAATAAATAAAATATGACATTTTTATCGCATATTGTGTTACAAATAAATCAAACCTATTCGGGTACTTCCCGTTCACCCTAGAATCATAAAATTTGGCATGATAAAAAATGACAAATATAAGAAAAAATCCAAAAACTGATAATAATTAAGGCATAAACCTGTGAGACTTGATCTTATGATAGAATAACTATCTACATAGAATAAGTTTGTACGAAACCCTCGGTGCACGAGCCAGACTAGCACTTGTATTTTTAATTGTATCCATATTTTATCTCTTTTACATTGTTTCTGTGTTTAGATGAAAAAAAAAACGAAACGTGTATTGCAAGAGTTTCGACGTTTGACTAGCTAGCTTTTTTATCATCATCACGAACAGGAAGCGTGTATTGCTGCCAATTAGGTCAGTTGTAAGATACTTAACTTGAATTATAGGTTAATTTATATTGTTTTATCAGCAAACTTAAAAATAACCTAAGCTAAAGTCATGTAGTACGTAAGTTAGGTACTTGTTCTTAGTTTTTGCCAGGCAGCGCCTTAAATAAAGTCATTTTACTTGCTTAAGTCTGACTTACAGATGCTTGTTTTATGCTTAGTAATACTAAATAAAAGCTTATTTTGAAACTAAGCTAGAACCAATTTTCATCATTCATGCATTGCAATGGGGGGGGGGGGGGGATTATAATGCAATAAATGCGGAAATCTATTAAAAATCTTTAATATCTATAACATGTTAAACGTTCGGACTATTAATATCAGTCATAATCGAATCAAAAGCAAAAACAAACGTTTTACACTCTATTGTAAAATTTGCCAAAATCAACTTACTTGATTGTCAAATATTGGAACTACAGTCGCCGTATTACAATGGTTTGAACTTGGAGCGACAAACACAACACTAGCGACCGTAAACCGGGTACTTGCACTGTATCAGCAGATACCTAAACCACAGCCAACCTAATTAATCCTACTACCTATCCTTATGTCGTCTACATAACTTCACTAACCTTTTTTATTACCAGCAGATTTTTAATAAGAGCAATAAAGCCAAGAATAAAGTAAATTATCTTTTAAATTGTCGTTATCTCTACTGGTATTATAAAGGTAAAGTTTGTTTGTATGTAACAGTAAAATAAAATAATTAAAATATTTGTATAAAAAAATGTTTGTATATAGGCGATAATCTCTGCAAATACTGGACCAATTCTGACAGTACTTACTTTCACTTAGAGAAAATAAAACATTTTAACAAAAAAGCAACCGGCTTCAAAAGATTAACTAGAATGTAAAAATAATTAATTATATCTAAATGTCATGCAAGTGAAGTGTGTTATAGACTGTTAGGCACATATCATATCCAAACTGTAATTAAGAGATTTTTGGCAATAAGTAATTATTTTAACGTTTTAATGCATCTTTTTGAAGCCGGTTATTTGTTTGTTAAAAGGTTTTTTTTTTATTTTTGAGTGACGAATTGGCTTTATTTCTCGTACACTAAAAACGTCAATACTTGTTAAATAAATTTGTACAATTTTCAATATAAAAGGCGTTTCACCCGTTACAAAATAACATCAATCGTTTTAGTTTTCCAAAAGTTTAAGTTTTAAATTCACAATATTAGCACTATGGGACCACCTGGGAAGTATGCTCTTGTAACAAAGAAGAATTTCTCGAATCGGTCCAGGTGCCTTCGAGTAATCGGATAACATACATAAAAAAAGATTTAAAGCAAGATTAGAAAAAGAAATGAGAAAAAGATCCTACAAATTGAAAACCTCCGCCTTTTTGAAGCCGGTTAATAAATTAAACCTAAGTCCTAATATAACCAACCAAACAACCAGACCTAATATTTTTCTGACCTTAGTGTTAGGTTGCTAGTGTCTTTGTAAGTTCACACGATTTCAATATGGCAACTATAAGTCAAAGTCAAAAAACAAAAGTCAAAATGGTTTATTCAAATTAGGATATTATAATCACTTTTGAATCGTCAAAGTTATAATTTTTTTTTTTTTTTCTATAGGTTTGATCATTGACCACAGGGTCAGAAATGTTTGTTGCACTGTCACATAGGCTATAGGTACGGCCAAGTGAAAGTCTGGCTCGTGTACCATGGGTTCCGTACCAACTTATTATTTGTAAATTGTACTTCCATAATGAGATTAGGTCACACAGGTTTATTCCTTAATTATCAGTTTTTGGTGTTTTTCCTATATTTGTGATTTATCTCTATCTTGCTTCTTGCCAAATTTCATGGTTCTAGTCTAGTCTAGGTCAAAAATAGTATTTCATAACTTTGCCGCTTCAATAGTGTTTGTAAAATCCAAATTTGAATAAAAATTTGACTTTGACTTCGAAACGGGAAGTACCCCATAGGATTATTTGTAAATGCCAAAATATGCGACAGATATGGCAGTATAGTAAATTGTTTACCAAGCGACTAAACTACCCAATTTATATACGACATGTTTAGCTTAGGGTTTTAGTCCCAAAGTCAACACTGCTTTTTACTTCGAGTGCTAGAAAATAAAATAAATACCTTAAAAAAATTAAAAACGGAATATTTAATGGTAAAATTAAAAGTACCCACAGTAACGATAATTTAGAATATTCAACTTGATCCGTGTTGTTTGTCTTTGTGAAGTAATATGATCTTTATCTTCACTTGGTGATATTATCAAACAAATAGTCACGTAGGTACGTCGTCACCTTAATTTGTAGATATTACAGTAAATAATTTTGAAATTTTGGGGCTATACAAATTATTTTTTACAATCAAAATCAAATGATCGCCACGAAACGCCAGTCCAGCAGTGTACTTGCAAATTTTATATATAACACTTACAAATACGAATATATGTTTTACAATATATGCCTATTTTTAGCAGGGCGTTTTTAGGGTTCCGTACCCAAAGTGTAGTTAGCGGAACCTTATTACTAAAACTTCGCTGTCCATCCGTCCGTCCGTCTGTAAGAAAATGTATTTTTGTTACCGCTATAACAACAAATACTAAAATACACAATAAAATAAATATTTAAGGGGGCTCCCATACAACAAACGTCAATTTTTTTGCTCTATTTTGCTCGATATTGATAACGGCAATTTTGAAATAAACACAGAACACTTTTGAAATAAATACTTAAATTTAAATAAAACAAGTATTTAAGGGGCTCCCATACAACAAACGTGATTTTTTTGGCGTTTTTATAGATAATGGAACGGAATTCTTCGTGCGCGAGTTCGATTCGCACTTGGCCGATTTTTGAATATTGGTTATAAAACATGACAAATGCTTATGCTAAAGCCCATTTACTTTTAAAAATATATCATTTTATACATGATAAATCCAAACCCGACTAATAAATAGGTTATGAAGATTGACTATATTCAATGATAAGTTAGAACTGGTGAAACGCCATTTATGTTGATGATTGTATGAAACTTTGTTACGAGAATGGATGTTTTTAGTGTACAAGAAAAAAAAAACAATTCGTCACTGAAAAGAAAAAAAAAAAAAACTTTTTAACAAAAAAAACAACCACCTGGAGAGTTTATACTTTTAAATAAAAAAAGAATTTCTCAAATCGGTCCAGGCGTATTCGAGAAATCGGGTAACATACATAAAAAAAAGTCTCTGACGAATTGAGAACCTCCTCCTTTTTTGAAGTCGGTTAAAAATACAAAGATTATATGCGATGCATATTCGTGAATAAGATGTTGAACGGCAGACATGACTTTTACCTTAAATATACTCAATAATGCTTAAAAATACTACGACTACACAACAGTAACATTTATCTTTTGAGTAAAATAAAATGGCAAACAAGCTTACGGCCCGCCTAATGGTAAGCGGTCACCGCAGCCTATGGATGCTTGCAATGCAAAACCTGGGACATAACTCACGCGTTGCCGACCCTTCAAAAATCTAAAAACTTCTTTCTTGAAGAACCGCATACTATAGTACTTAGTAAGTTCATTCCACAACCTAAGCGTTCGCGGGAGAAAGTTTCTCTGAAACCGCATTGTAGGCGGACATTTAGGTTCTATTTAGATTTCCGAAAAAGACATTAATTCTGTATGAAATAATGTACAAATCCTTCAGTCATTCTCTTTAGTTGAATTATTGATAACTGTTTTCAGTATAATAGTTAAAAGTTATTAAAGCTTATTTTCTACTTTTTAGTTCATTTATCATACGCGTGGTTTTTAAAAGTTTTTTGCAATATTTTTTATTAGTTAGTCAATTAGTAAGAATCCCATAGCGATGACCAAATTTAACCGGGCGAAGCTGTGGCCAAAAACTAGTAATTAATTAATAAAACTTGAAGTGTTGTAATGGAGCGGTTAACGGATTCCGGAAAAAATATTTGCATAATTTACAATCAGATAACAGTGGCGTTTGAGCACACGCATGACATGTTTTAAAGAAATAAAGTAAAAAAATATAAAAAATGAAAGTTTTACGTTCTAACTCGTATTTTAAAAAACAATTGATGATAGCTTCTTTTGGTGAGTAGGTACTTATAGTGTAACAAACTTTTCTGACCCGGTGGTCAAAAATCAAAACTACAGTCGCTATATTGAAATAGTGTGAGGTTACAACGACACCAGCGACCAAACACCTAAGGTCAGAAGGTCAGAAAAGTTTTTTGCACTCTACTTTTAAAACTTTTCATTGTTGTCTTGTCTGGTTTTTTACGTCATTAAAGTCAGTCAGTTTTCTCGTTATATGTATAATGTGCTGCAAACGAGAATGGGCACATTGTTCCAAATAAAGCAAAGTCTGTTCCTAAAGTTAAAACATAGTACATTTGGAAGAGTAGTTTATTTACATACATTTTCTGAATGAAATCATAAAAATCTATCCAGCAGCAAAATTAGACTGACTGAGACTACGTACGTACTTTATAAAATTAATTACAATTTTATTAAAATAACTGTTTAGATTCTAGTAATTTATTTCATCTGGTGCTTCTATTCAAAACTAGAAAGACCGGAGGTCTTTTGACCCATTTTGAACTCGTAGTCTTCTATAAATGTGACGCGTGTCACAGATTATGGTTCGCCTATGATCCGCTTTGGAAATCATCGAATTTACGAAACGACTTCTATCTAACGCCATTTATGTACCTGACTGCAAGAAGGTTAGGATTTTCACGCTTATGTGTTTTTGTATTCTTACTTTCCCTCGTATTATTGAAACGGCTGAAAGAATTATATCATCAAGTTGGCCGAAATAGTCTATGTGTCATAAAATAGGTAGTATTTCAAAAATTAAATGTACCGTTGCACATGCATGTTTCATGAAAATGTCCTTGTTGGAAGAAAAGTGGATGCGATGTCCTTATTTATTTTGGGGTTTGAACCCTTATCCATCTTAATTACCTAACTATAAGTTGAAGTGCACATTAACTTGTTCAACTGCAAGTCCTGGCCATGCATGTCCGTTTAAGTGCGAAAAATGTTTTACATCTCTTAGTCACATTTTCCAAAGTTAATAACATAAATTATTCAGCATTAACTCACTAACTGCCTTCTTACAGTTTAACGTAAGGAGATTTCAATATCAAGACCGTATTCTTTAGTTAAATTTCAGTGAACATCGGACATATAATGATAGGCTACACAGTGGGATGGTCCGCGCCTGTGGTTCCCAAACTGCAAGATCTCCAACAAAGTCCGCTGTCACACACTATAACTTTAAGCCAGGCTTCTTGGATTGGATCCAGTTATAATATTGGCGTAACTATAGGTAAGATTATTTGAAGAACTTTGTAACGCTGTGGTTAGTCTAGAGTAAGTTATAGAATTGATTGTCCTGGTAAAAGTATTAACATTGGTGAAGTAACAATCAGAAATTACCAATAAACAAAACTCCGCAATTGAATCGGGTCACCGACTTAACAAACAATTCTGTCTGTTTGTCAATTTTCTGTCACTGTCTCCCGGTCTATAAAGTTTCATGCATATTTTTTCATTTATCCTTCGACATTTCCTATCTTTACCTTTGTTACTACATGTGTTTTCGCTTCATAATATTCTCGCGTATCACACCATTTCTAATTTTTTCATGTAGGGTCCCAACTCACAAAGGCACGCCATACCCAACATAGATAGCAATACACAGCACGCTGTGTATCGGCGCCCTCGCCGAATACCAGCCGATCCGGCAATTCGATGCGGCATTCCTCATTCTGTGTTCGACCCAGAATTGTGTCAAGTTTTTAATAATAAAATACTACATATTTTATGGTACAAAAATTGTTCAAGAAACACTAACATACATTTGAGAGCATAAAAATCGACCACCCCTTGATTTTTTGTTATTTCATATTTCTAACAAAACTATTATATAAATATACAATATATAGGGTGTCAAATGAAAGCTTATTTCAGTACCTATCCAACGATTCTAAATTGTTCATATAAAGAAGAACTAATTAGCTTATTAAGCTGGTAACCATGAACCCTACCGAAAATGACTATAAACAATGAAAACGATATGTAAATTTTTATGAAAGGTTTTATTGAAATAAAAATTTCAAAAAAAATCTTAGTAACTAGTGTTCCCCTTGCCCTGATGACTTCTTCTATCCGGTTTCTCATCGATCTGATGAGCCTAATAATGAATGCCTGTGGAATGGCGTCCCATTCTTTCTGCACGGCTTCTTGCAGCTCTTGGAGACACGTTGGAGCTGTAGTTCTCGCCCGAATTCTCCTTTTTAGCTTTGCCCAAATATGCTCAATGGGGTTTAAATCAGGACTCCGCGCTAGCCACTCCATTACTGGAATTCCGACTTCCTGAAGATACTGCCTCACTATTGCTGTCTGGCATTATCTTGAATTAAAGTGAAGCCGTCGCCAATAAATCCAGCAAATGGGACCAGATGCTCTTCGAGGACTTCACTGACGTAGCGTTGAGCAGTCAATCCCCCTGATCCACGGTTCGGGGATGCTCCGACGATGAAAACAAGTTCCGTCTTTTCTTCTAGGGAAATCCCACCCCAAACCATGCACGATCCTCCCCCATAAGGGGCACGTTCCCTAATGCAAGATTGGGTAAATCGCTCTCCCGGCCTTCTGTATACTCTTCCCCGTCCGTCGTTACCTAATATATTCATAAGTAATAAACATATTCTGCACTCGTCTGAGAACAGTACGGCTTGCCATTGGTCAATAGACCAATTAAGGTGTTCTCTGGCAAACCGAAGTCGGGCTTCTCAATGCGCTGTGGTAAATTTCAGACCGTTGGCTGTGTCGCGGCTCCATCGACCGGAGCAACGCGAAATGAAATGATTCACTCATTCAGTCGTTCATTCTACCATTCATTCATTCTTACGTTCAATCCTTGTCACTTTATATTAAATCTCTTACATCGTAATTACGTTGAACTTTTATTTCCAAAATACCGAATCAACGGTCCACAATCATCTCATCATTTATAGCAAATTTATAGCAGGCTGCTATACGCAGCCGCGGCATTGTGGTCCTTCGAGGCGCATATGAACCAGCGGCCTATGGATTGACTGTTTATCTTTAATGACTACTAGTTGTCCAATCTGGATGTCCTCGTGCTGCTTTCGCCATTTGCTTCTCGTCTGTAGTTGATGAGTCGATATTCAACTTGCCACCTTGCCCAAAAGTCTTGTTTTATCTTTTGAATTCTTTGGAATTTATCTAATCCGTTGATGTTGTACGATGTGAGGCCCTGCTCAGGAACAGATGTCATTCTTCTTCCAATGAGAAAATGGCTTGGTGTCAATGGTAGCAAGTCTTCTGGATCAGAGCTAAGCGGTGTTAAGGGCCTAGAGTTCAATAGTGCTGCTATTTGTATTAAAATAGTTTGTAAGTGTTCGTATGTAAAATGTGCAAGCCCTAAAACTCGTCTCAAGTGACGCTTTATAGACTTTACACCCGCTTCATGTAGACCACCAAAATGTGGTGCTTGCGGAGGCAAAAAGTGAAATTTTATGCATTCGGATAAGAATGAATCAGCGATATCGTTGCTGTGTTGGCTTTAAAATGTTTTAAACTTGTTGCTTGCGCCGACAAAGTTGGAGGCATAATCACAATAAATATCGGATGGCTTCCCCCGACGAGAAACGAACAATTTTAAAGCTGCGATAAAATTGTTTGTGGTTAAGTCAACCACTAACTCTATGTGAATAGCTTTAGTAGTGTAACAAACAAATACGCAAATGTACGCTTTTATAAGTCTACTGCCGCGTCCACTACGGTCAGACATAGAAATAGGTCCAGCGTAATCAACGCAGACAATTTGAAAGGGAAACTCAGGCATAACGCGATGCTTGGGTAAATTACCCATAAGAGGAGCTACAGCCTTGGCACGAAGGCGAACGCATTTTATACATTTATGTGTAACTGATCGAGCAAGGTTTCGTCCTCTAATAATCCAATAACTCTCTCTTATATCATACAGCAAGTGTTGAGCTCCGCAATGAAGTAAAATTTTATGATAGTGTGTGAATCTTATCATAGCTATATACTGAATTGCTTAATCTCCCTCCTACTCGAAGCATATTTGCATGATCAATAAATGGATTAAGAGATAACAAATGAATTGATTTTATACTTTTACCGTTTTCAATTGCATGGTATGCATGTATTGCATGGTAGGAAATGATTCTTTTTGCGATAAACGAGCTAACATGGCGATTGATGTTTGTAACTCTTCAGAGGTTAAATTATCAGTTAATTTGTGTGATTTATTACGACAGTTTTAAATAAAACGTAGTACGTAAGCTGTAACTCTTTGAATTTGTGTGAATGATGAAAATTTATGGAATGGATATAATGAAATGTTTGAATCGATTGTTACTAGGCAGGTTGTTTTATCTGTGACTTAAATTTCGGGAAGATTAATATCATTGTTTGTTTTTAACTTCGGCCATTCGTTTTCCGATTTTCGTAGAAACTGCGGTCCATCCCACCACAAACGATTTTGAGAAATTGTATTAGCATTTAATGGACGTGTAATGTGATCAGATGGATTAAAGCTGGTTGATACATGCATTCAGACAGCATTGCAACATGTGGATTGTATTTCTGCCACTCTGTTTCTGACAAATGTTTGCAACCTGTTGGGCTGCATTTTCAACCAAACGAGAACTATTGTTGAGTCTGTCCAATAAAATACCTTATCGAATGTAAGTCTAAGACTTTTTTGAATTTTATCACCTAACATAGCCCCTACTAGAGCGCCACAAAGCTTCAGCCGAGGTATGGTCTGTGGTTTCAGAGGTGAGACCCGACCTTTGGAACATAATAGATGTACTGAAACTTTACCGTTAACGTCAACAGAGCGCACATAAGCACACGCTCCGAAGGCCTGTTCTGATGCGTCAGTAAAGATGTGAAGTTGTACGCTTCGAGCGTTTTTGCATATAACATGTCTTGGAATGTGTAAATTGTTTAATGCTGGTAAGGTTTTGATAAATGATAACCAAGTATTTTTTATATCGTTGGGTACCAATTCGTCCCAGTCAAGTTTAAAAAGCCATAGTCGTTGAAGCATGACCTTGGCTTCCAATATGAATTCCAATATTAAAATAAGCAGAGATAGACTTTATGAATTATATTCACTAAAATCGCTTATGCGCGATCCAAGCCTTAATGAACATGTCAAAAAGTATTCAAAAATTAAATCAGTCTGTCACGTTGCAAAGTCTAATCACATAAGCAGTAAAATTAAATCATCTGATAATGTGATCAATGTGATCAATAATGAAACTTGTAGATCAAAGGCTCGTGAACACAACTTTAATATCAAAACAGACTCTGGTTTGATTGATAATGACGAATTGATAAACACCCACCCAGAGATGGGAGTTGTACTCCGTATGGGGTCGAACTTGCGACTTGTAAATCAGGGACAGTGTAAACGAAATAATATACCGACTTTGATAGTTATTGATGAACTAAAAAAGGAAATCAGGGTAGGACGAGGATATTGTATCAAAAATAATTGAACGTATCATTTACGTTGCAGGACCGTATGCAGCAGCACAAATAGCAAATGTGTTTGGAAGAAAAATATGTCTTATTGTTGCGGGAGGACTGTCTATAATTGGGTACATAGTGATGATATGCGCAAGGAATGTTACTGCTCTAGTAGTGGGTAGACTTATTTGTGGTTTAGGGCAAGGAACTACTGGCGTCATCAACTTGGTTTACATCGGTGAAATGGCGTAAGTAAGAGTGTAAAAGTGTAGACATATGTTTTTTTAACTGTATAATAAGGTAAGATGGAAAGGGAGTATGATTGGCCACTCGCTTAAGGTGAATGTGAATATTTAATTTTTTCATAGTAACTGAGCTACGCCAAAGTACATATAGGCGCTAAATACTTTGGTTACACTTAGTATCGTTAACAACATACTGCTACCCAATTTCTGGGTTCTTCTGCACATCGACTTTCCACAAGCTTGTTGATAAAAATTTCTACACATGTTGCGCAATATTACACCGTTTCTTATACAGTACATGCAATCAAACTCTGGAACGCTTTGCCCTTAGATAAAATAAGACGTGCGCAAACTTTATCAATTTAAAAACAAAATGATTTATTCTCATTACCTTAATTTAAACCGATAATGTATTTATTAGTATATTTTATTGAAAAAATTAAAATATATATGTATTCATGTTGTATGTATTTATTTATTGTAATATATGTATTGTTATATCGATATATTTCAAATATATTACCTGTACTTCCTATCCCTCGTATTTATTTTGTAATTTCCTCTACCCAAAGGTTGTCTTGTCTGTCCAAACATGGTTATATTTTATTAGCAAATGATGCCACAGTTATAATTTATACTTAAAATACAGATGACTTTAAAAAAGAAACTAATATGACACTAGACAAAAAACAAAACTGGTTCGATGAAAACAAATTGGCAATCAATAAAAAAAAAAACTAAGGTAATGCAATACCAAACTCACAATAGTAATATTTTAAATTTGGAGATTTAATTTAATAATTCTATAATAGATAATGTAGATAGTGCAAAATTGTTAGGTATTATTATTGATAAATGTTGAAGCTGGAAATAGCATATAGAAAAACCATGTATTAAACAAGACAGCTACGTGTATGTGTTTAGAAGAACTAGGCAAGTGGTAATAGAACAAGCTGCGCTCCTATGCATTCCTCGGTTAAGTAGCTGCAATACTGCGATATGGTATTGTTTTCTGGAAAAACTCAGTTGATGTAGACATAGTAGGCAAGGCATTCAAATCCTAAAATAAGTTTTAGGTTAATATGCGGAAAAGGATACCTTGATAGTTGCAAACCACTGTTTGAAAAGTTAAAGTTGTTTATGATATTCGTGCGGTAAGTTGGTTATTACAAACGAGTTTCTAAATACCAATTCTGCACGAATGTCATACAACGTTTTTCAACACATTTCCGAAAAAAAACAGTATAATTTATAGGTAATCTTTGTTTACTTTAAACCTATGAAAGTAAGGTACTTTAGCTACTTTACAAAGTAAGCATTTACCTTTAGCAACTAACACTAACCTTCCAGATCCTCCTTCCTTCTGATTTACTGTTTTTCGTTGTGGTTCTATTGGTGGAAAAGATATTCTGCCTTCACAACATATAAAAGATTTGATTGGTAGCAGTTGTGGAGACACTGGCCCGACACTTCTAGAGAGCTTTACCAATCTAACAAATTTTATGCACCCTGTTGATGTTCACACGGATATCCTTGATATTTTGTATGGAGCCAACTTATGTGCTTTTACAATAAAAAGACGGTGGCATACGCTCTATCACTGTTCGTACCACTTATCGGCGCCTTGTAGCCAAAGTCTGCTGCAAAGTATTCTTCTACTTTAATGTAATATTTTTAACCTACTCAGTTAGGCTTTGGTTCCAGGGTTCTGTGTGCCATGTGTGATGTGTTTTCGCCTTGGTTCGTCATCTTGATCTCACGTCGCCAGTATGCGCGGTCGGCAAGGTTTGATGAAAAATTGCAAGTGTGCAAGAATAAAAAAAGTTTTTTCGTTTGGAGGTTTGCTGGATACTAGGCCGAAATTTGAGTTACCGCTGTGAAATACGCAACCGGTGAAGAAGAAATATCTGAAAGTACTATGCTTCCAGTTACGCCGCTAGCCACGATGTGCAGAAAAGAAAATAAAAAGGGCCATCTATACAAAAGTTCCCTATGAAGAATTGTATATATTTGGTTTTAGTGGTATTTAATGTTAGAGAATCGTTATTAAAGCAGCTCTGGGCGATAGAAAAAACTTCATCCCAACTGTCAGCATAATAAGTAAGCGTTGTATCATCCACGTATGATAAAATTTTGCAATTTTGGAGCTTTAGATTACAGAGATCATTGATGTGGCATAAAAATAGTGTAGGTGGAAGTACACTGCCTTGAAAAACACAAACAGAGATAAATGTATGTCGGCTAACTATGTAATTGATTTTTGTACATTGGATACATCAAGTCTTTTAGCAAAAGAATTTGACTTCCTCTTTTGCCCTTGTTCTCTAGTTTCAGATAAAGCTTGTAAAGTGAGACCTTGTCAAAAGCTTTTGCTAAGTTCACGAATATTGTAAGCCATTTCTTTTGCTCACCCAACATTTGTACTATTTTATTATTTTTCCTTTTTCTAAAACTTTAGAGAGTATCGAGTATATTGAGATTGGTCAGTAATTTTTAAGACAGTCTCTGTTTCTTTATTTATAAATTTAAGGAATCGGAAAAGATTCCGTCCCTAAGACAGCGTTTAGGTGTGTTAGAATTGTGACGATGTCCTTAAGTGTTTTTAATACTTGAGTTCAGATGTTATCATAGCTAACAGCGGTGTTTGATTTAAAGTAAACAATTATTCTTTCTATTTCTTCGTTATTTGTTTCCAATAGTACAAACGAGAGTAAAATGATCGTAGGTTTGTTTTCGTAGTTCTCTGAAAAGGGTGGGATATCTGTGTTTGTTTGACTGGCTAAATTGGATCCTACTTTTAGTGAAAAAGTTATTTACTGTATCAACAGATAATTGTTTTGTACTTCGAATTTGTAGAAGCTTATTCGGAAGATTTTTCATATTGTTTAAATTTGTTATTGATTTGATGGTATTCCAAAGTTTTGTGTTATCGTTTTTTGAATTTGATAATTCCCGCTTCTTGTATAATTGCTTCGATTTTTAAGTATTTTTAATTTTTTTAAGTCTGACCCTGATGGTAACCGTTAGCCGCAACCTATGAAAGCTTGCAACATTTTATGTATGTAGTTATTGTATTGGGGAAAAGTCCAAATTCGGATTCACCTTAAGTACACCATCTGGATTTTAAACTTTGTTTATAACATGTTCAGTGCGGGAATCGAACCTTCACCCTCTGTGCAGCTGCTGGCCACACTTCCAACTAGGCTGCAAGAGAGGCATAGAAAATCATAGTTTTTCAAAATCATACCCCGCTTTCAAATAATTCGGATTTAAATTGACCATATTCGGTTCAGTCACTTTATTTCGGTCAAGATATCATCCTGAAAGCATTGTCGATAAACATTTTTTTCTAATAAAAACATAAACGGTCTTCTGAGCCATTAAAAAGTGAAAAATAGGCCCCTAAAGCAGACTTATTGAGAAAACATTCAGCTACATGTTTGAAATATGTTTGGCTCTTGAAATCTATTGCTAAATTTTGTTTGTTTTTTTGCACGAAACTGGAAAAAAAAGCATTACGGTGCATACTGCAACCAGAAATAATTATTTTACCTCAAACATAATTAAAAAGGAATACGTATAAGCGCACGCATAACCCCCACTCGTAATGAATGCAAGCGCAGTACGGAACGCACAGTTTATATATTTTAACTCAATGGCAATTTATAATATGGTATACTTACTCGTGCCATAAAGATTTTTTAAGTAATGCCAGCAAACTGTGGCTAAAGTGACAATTAGATAAGATTATACTGGTATAATTATAAATTGTATAAAGCCTGCTAATCTTTAAAAGATTTTATTTGCAACATGAATAAGATTTTAAATAGCTATTCCTGAAACTTTAGTGGCTTTATTTAAAACATAGGATAATTAAAAAAAAATGACATGTTTGACTTTGTTTTTAGTAGCTTATTAAGTGTTTTTTTTAATTAAAAGCCGACCATCTTTCTCGTACTAGTTTTGAAGCAAGATATTTTTGTTTTAATTGGTAAATGATTTCGAAAAAATAAGTTAATTTCTTATTTGTTAACCCGGGGAAGCGGCCGAAGGGGTTATTTTTATTACCTACTAAGTGTTTTGGTACATATTGTATACTATTTTGCTGATTATCAAACTATTGTATAATTACTTTAAATAGAACTTCTTACCAGCTCTTTTTGGCAGAAAGTAACATTATTTACATTGTAATGACGATTCAAAAGTGTTCTTAGAAACTAGTGCAGTCATTGCAGCGTTATTGGTCCGATTTTTTTTACTGTAAACCGATTTGCCAATAATTTGAAAAGTATTGGGTTTTTTGAACAACTTTTCTTAAAATTAGGTCTTCTATCGCTATCTGAGATTATTTTGAAGAAAAAAACTTACACCACCGAGAAGGGGTGGCAACCACCCCTAGTGTGGGTGCGGAGTTCAGATCATTTTCACTTTTGAAGTTAAGGGTAAGATGAGCCTAATTCCAAAATTTCATGCAAATCGGTTCACAGTTAAAAAATTCGGAGGTAAGACCCTATTTTTCGCTCCAATGACTGCACCTATTTGTATAAATATTGTTTGATTTGATTAAAATGTAGGATATTTAGAATAAAGAATAATTAGAATATTGGATAATTAGAATATAGGATAATTAGAATATAGGATAATTCGGCCATGCATAAGAAAGCCACCACGCTTGTTGAACCCATTACATTAACGGTGTAGAAAGGTTTTTGAATGGTGGCCACAAACTTGCAGCGTTGAACGGCCTTCTTCCAATTTGTTATACCACCAAGGAGGCAAACAAGCTTGTGGCCCACCTGATGTTGGGTGGTCGATCACCGTTACCTATAGACTTTTAAAACACCAGCATTGTCCGCTCATTGACGATCCTGCAAATATCTAATTATTTCTTCCTTTATCTAAATTAATCAGGAACGAACGAGGTGACCTTAACATTTTACCTTGTCAGTTGATTAACACAAAGTATTATATTATTACTTTAAATAGTTGAGTTTCTTTTTTGGCAAAAATTAACTTTGTTTAGATTATATTGATTATTCAAAAGTGTTCTCAGAAACCTGATTAAATAAATATTGTTTGATTTAATTTGATTACACTGCGAAAGACAAGGTTCACTTTAATTACTATACTTTTCAGATCAACTGATGTAAGAGGGATCATTCTAACGTCTACTGGTGTTTTTCACGCGTTTGGTTGTTTGTTGGTATATACAATTGGACCATTTGTGTCTTACACTGGCGTGGGATATGTATTTTTAAGTATAGTTGCAGTGTACATACTAGGATTCTATTTCGTTCCTGAATCTCCTTTGTATTATATTTTAAAAGGTTTGTATAAGAATTTTCGTACATTGTTCAATAACATAATTTCTTGATAGTAATTGTCAAATAAATTGCTAACCTTAGCTTTATAATGTCAAATTCTGCTTACAATCGTGCGTGGGTTCGATTTCGTATCAATAGTAACAGCTTTGCTTAGTTAAGGACCAAATGGCTTTTGTGAAATGTCCAAAAAAACGTTTATTAAAAAAAATGAAATAACAGGTTTTGTTTTACCACTAAGGTGGCAAATAAGCTTACGGTTCGCCTGATGTCAAGCGGTCACCGTAGCCAATTGACGCTTGCAACACCAGGGGCATCACTTGCGTGTTGCCGACCCTTTAAAAATATAAATACTTCTTTCAAAGAACCCCATACTGTAGGTACAGTGCAAAAAATTTTTCTGACCGGGTTTTTGGTCCCTAGTGTTGTTAAGTTTATACCTTTTCAATATGGCGACTGAAGTTTTGATTTTTGACTACCGGGTCATAAAAGTTTGATGCAGTAGTAACAAACCATTGGACGTTCTAAGTGGCATTGGATTTATATCTTAATGGAGGTTCAAACAAAAAACACAAACCAGAAATACGACCAATGCATAAATTCTTAACTAAACAATCTCATTATTAGTTAACATTTGATTTGATAAATTGTGTAGCAAAAAACAATTAATGTGCACGCAAACAAAATCAGTAGATAAATAAACTAAGTTTTAAAATTAAAACCAGACGATGACGCAAGCATGGAGCAACACGGCACTGTTGTTCCTTATGTTTACCTATAAGCGATAATTTTCTAAATAGGTTAAACACTATCTTTAATCTTCATTTTAACCTTTAGGCCAATTAAGTGTCCATAGGCTATAGTGACCGCTTACCATCCGGTGCACCGTAAGATTGTTTGCCACGTTAGGAGTAAAAAAAAAAATTACCAACTTTTAAGCTTCAAATATGCAGATTTCTTAAGAAACTTCCAGCCCCACTTACAATCTCTAGAGGATGAGTTTCCAAAAAAAACCAGCCAAGTGCGAGTCGGACTCGCGCACGAAGGGTTTCGTAACATTATCTATAAAAACGGCAAAATAATCACGTTTGTTGTATGGGAGCCCCCCTTAAATATTTGTTTTATTTTAATTTAATTATTTATGCTTAAAGAAAATATAAAATAAATATTCTATAAATATTTCAAGCGTCTAGCTGTTGCCGTTATCAATATCGAGCAAAAACAACCAAAAAAATCACGTTTATTGTATGGGAGCCCCCTTAAATATTTATTTTATTCTGGTTATTAGTTTTGTTGTTGTAGCGGCAACAGAAATACATCATCTGTGAAAATTTCAACTGTCGAACTATCACGGTTCATAAGATAAAGCCTGGTGACAGACGGACAGACGGACGGAATGCGAAGTCTTAGTAATAACGTCCAGTTTTGTACCCTTTGGGTAAGGAACCCTAAAAACGATAAAACTATTCAATCTTAATTTTTACCCAATGGCCATTTACTGCTATCTATGCATTTAGCTTCAAAAATAATATAATATAAATTTCCAATATCCAGCTTAGGGGATGAATTTTGCAAAATTCTTTTTTTGTGCTCGCCTACGTTATAACAGAAACGTCTGCTCAAAATACAAATAGGCACCAGCCCAAGGCACCCAGTAGTTTGGACTGTGTATTGAAATATCAGCCAGTTTACTTTTTTATATATTTTAGCATAGAAATAGTTAAAGCCCCTAGTTCTGCGCTACAACTATCACTTGTTTTTCCAAAATTTGGAACTGGTTTTCTTTTTTATTACTTACTTGCTTTTATTTAACTCACAATGCTACCTTTTTCGATTTTTTTCCTTCCATCTTGTGGTGGAATCTTGCAAACTTAATTAAACATACTTCCTGTTAACACCCTTCGATGAAATTTTGCATAGTTACTAAGCTCGGATGACAATACAATATTCCACAGTTACTTTGACCAGCAACCCCCTCCCAGAGTTGTACCAGGGTTACAACCTAAAGGGAGAGGTAAAAAATATAAAAATCTTCAAAATGGGTATCCGGGGGTTTTGAGTGTCGCAGATCACGAATTTGATGTTAATTTTGATGTTATCACCTCTTGGCATATGCAGGTAGTGCACCTGAAGGTGGACATTAGGGTGGAACGTGAATTATTAAGTGAAAATTTAATTACTAATTCCAAGTTCTCATAACCCAAATAATGAAACTTGGGCGATAAACTATAAAAATTCAATTAAATTATCACTAAAAAGTATAAAATAAAAAAAGTAAATAAAGATTTTTTTTAAAACTTGCTTTTCTTAAAACATTAGAATCATATAAAAAATTCAATCTAACCGAAAGCAAAGAAAAGCAAGGCATGCTTACTTACATACAATCTTGATAAACTGTCAATTAATATCCATCAAAAACTCTAGCACGTCAAATATTCGTGTGTAGCGCACGCCTTGCATTTCTTGCAGTCGTACGTAGATATAAAAAAAAAATTCATTTTGAAAAAATATTTTTAACTTTTTAGTACAATTTTCGGTTAGATTGATTTTTTTATATGATTATAATGTTTTAAGAAAAGCAAGTTTTTTAAAAAAAAATTTTTACTTTTTTTTGTTGGGTTTTTGTTTAATATTTTTTTTCCTTAAGAGCCCAATAATGTAACATTTCGTAAAGTGACCACAAACCTACTAGTTTCTCTTATTCTAAGATTTGATATCTAAAATATATGTCCTTTGCTTTTTATCTGCTCTAATGAAGCTCTTTTTACTATATAATTATGTATTGATAAAATTTTGTTAAATCTATTTAACTCATATTTAACCTCCATTACCACCATCTTTATCCTTGTCTTTATTACTTTTTACTCCAACACTTTCTTAAAATTTTGTTGATAAAATTAATTACCTTTAACTCTTTTACGAATCACAATGCAAGCTATTTTATTTCTTCTTATCTTTTTGTTTGTCTCATAATGAAGTTCTCGGCCGAACTGTCACTGATCCTTTATTGTTTGTTTTAATTTTGAAATAAGATTGAGAAATACATCTCTGTTTCATTCATTATGTACTTTTAGGCAAAGAAGAAGAAGCAATAGAAACACTTCGATATTTAGGAAGAGGGAAGCATGTAGAAAGAGAACTTAAAAGTCTGAGCGATGATGTCATGCAAAACAGAGAACAGAAAGGGAAATGGAAAGAAATATTTACAATAAGAAGCAACAGGAAATCTTTTTTAATAACAGTTTCTTTGTACATATTTCAGGAATGTAGTGGAATCTTAGCTACTGGCTACTTTGTAACAACTATTTTTATTAGTGCAGGATCTTCTATTGAGCCTGCTATTGCTACTATAATAATTGGTATCACTCAGTTCATAACGACTTTGATAGCACCAAGTTTCATTGAAAGACTTGGTAGAAAAACTTTATTGTTAATTTCTACTGCTGGCTGCTCAATATGTATGGTAAGTGTTAAAACTTTATTGTTTATTTTATTAACTTCCCTTGAGAAGAAAATCGAAATCGAAAATTTTGTGTTTTCTTTACGTTTCAAGACTCATTTGCAATCATTTTTAGAGTGATGTCTGTGTGTGTGTGTGTGTGTACGTATGTATGTATGTATGTAGACATATTTTGGGTTTTCGATTCCTCGATAACTACTGGACCGAATCGCTCTGATGACATATCAATCGATACGCCACGTCATGACTTAGATCTGAAAGGAGTCTGAAACAATTCGGTCCAGCGGTTCGTTTTTTATCCGTAAAAAACTGACTTTTTTATGCACGCAACATAAATTTCATGTATAATTTCATGTATCGAGGGGTAGTAAAGGGTTTTCGAGGGTGCTGATTCCGAATTTTTTATAAGTTTTTTAAAATTCAAAATGGCGGATCCAATATGACGTAATTTTTTTTTGTAAAAGAATTTTTCTCAAGAGAAGTTGCATGTACGGTACTTGCTGCCGAACCAATTTTCAAAATTTTTCTTTTAGATATATTCCTATTTTCAATAAGGTCACTGGACCCCTATAACTATTATTTTATTCATAATTATTGTAAGGTTTGTTTATAACTATCAAGTATTTCCAACTATTGGTATAAAATCCCTGTTATTTTCTATTTCAATATCGAAATTGTTACTTTCAAGACAATTTTATGCGTTGCTTGTGTCAATTTCAGGCAATTTTGGGTGTATACTTTTATCTGGACTATCTGAAACATCCGTCAGTCAATTTTATTGGGTGGCTTCCTCTAGCTGCCTTGATGTTTACGTATTGCAGCTACAGCATAGGTAAATATAGTCAACTTACACTCATATATATCATCATGTTTCCCCCATATGTAGACAGTGACTAAAAAGACACTCGCATCAATGAACGTTAGTCGCTTTGGCTTGACCAAAAAACCAAAATACACGTAATTTTTGAAAGCTTATACTTAGTGTCTAAATTAACTAGAAACTGAACATCGCTGGAGATATAAACACCAAGGTTTCAAATGATCATAGAATTATGTGATTATTACCCGCCTTTAATTCGGTTATCGGTGTAGGATTTCAACGGCAACTCCTCAATTATAGAAAAAAACCGACTCATACCTGACGTTTTCAAGTAACCCATGTCCTTTTCCGGTACTCAACCTATATCCATGCCAAATTTCATCTTAATCGGTACAGCAGTTTAAGCGTAAAGAGATAACAGACTTTAAGACAGAGTTATTTTCGCATTTATAATATTTATATGGATTTGGATTGATATTTTTTTGTTAATTTTAGGCTTAAACATAGTCCCAAATACTCTCCTAGGTGAGATGTACCGTCCAAACATCCGAAGCATCGGCACCTCTGTTTCTATGACCCTCGGCTGGGTTACTGGCTTCATCTCCATCATCAGTTTCGGCTACATCGTGGAAGCCCTGGGCAGCTATGTCATATTTTGGATATTCGCAACCGTTAACGCAGTTGCTTTTATATTCATTATTCTAGTTGTTCCTGAAACTAAGGGTATGACTTTAACGGAAATTGAAAAAATGCTAGCAAAGTGATCTAAAGTTTATTTTACTTTTGTAAGGAATGTGATAATTATTGTAATGTTTAAATAATTTGTACTAGTTGTTTTTTTATTGTAATGAACTGCATTAAAGAATGTTCAAGACACATCATAAATAACAATAAATAAAAATTTCACACACCTCCATGTGGTCTCAAACTAACATTTACAATGAATACCGACCAATTTTATATCTGGTTAATTAATTAAAAATGGTAATTAGTACAAACATATAATACACAAAAATGTTTGTACTGCGCGGGAATCAAAACCACGCCCCTCGGCACAACAGTCAGCCTCACTACTAACCGAGCCACCAGGCAGTAACATCTATCATATACTATCAAGCATTTGCCCACGGTTCCACCCGCCCTAAATTCGGTTATCGGTGTAGGATTTCAACGGCAACTCCTCAATTATAGAAAAAAAAACCACGTACCCTTGAGGTTTTCAAGTAGCCTATGTCCTTCCACGGGACTCAAACTATCTCCATACTAAATTTCATCTAAATCGTTTCATCAATTTAAGCGTGAAGACGTAACAGATAAACAGACAGACAGAGTTACTTTCGCATTTATAACATAGAACCTGTTGCCCGCGGTTTCACCCACCTAAATGCGGTTATTGGTGTAGGATTTCAATTGAAAAAATATTAATTGAGTATTATAGAAAAAAACTGACACATTTGACGTTTTCAAATAGCCTATGTCCTTTCCCGAGACTCAAACTATCTACATTCTAAATTTACCCGCGGTTCCACCCGCCCTAAATTCGATTATCGGTGCAGGCTTTCAACGGCAACTCCTCAATTATAGAAATAAAACCAACTCACGCTTGACGTTTTTAAGTAGCCTATGTCCTTTCTCGAGACTGAAACTATGTCCATGGTAAATTTAATCCTAATTGCTACAGCGGTTTAAGCGTGAACAGGCAACAGAGAGACAGAACGACCGACAGATAGAGTTACTTTCTCATTTATAATATTAGTATGGATATGGATTAAAAAGCAACATTATTCAAACATATATGAATAACATTACGCCTGTTTTTAGCTGGGCCGAGTACAAAGACTCCCACCACTATCCTGGTTAACTTCTCTTGCGTCATAGACTCGCATTAATGCTTTCATACATATTCATTTATTACTTAACTACTACGTTACTTTCGACCTCGCCTTTACTAAAAACGTTCTCTATATAATCGAGTTAAGTTTGACGAGGTCTACTCTTACCATTTAGGTACTTTTCGCCACTTTGTTTCATCATTCCTTACAATATGCCCAAACCACTTTAACATTACTTTCTCAATCTTTGACACTACAGTTTCTTTCACACCGCAATGCTCTGGTATCACAGTATTTCTTATTCTATTATTTAGGTTCAAGGCACGCCACACATTCTTCATTCATTTTTACATACTCCAATAAATACTTAGGTTGGGTGGGTGGGTCGTCATTGAACCACCAAAAGTTTGAAGAACTGTACTTTCTTTCGTATGTGACTTAAACAGGTATTCTTCTCATAGGAACTATAAAATTAAATAAAGATTCATATTGCATCACAGAATTCATCATAATTTGATGGGTTTAAGTGTAGAAATATGTTTTTTAAAAAAATCGCGTGCCCTCTAGGAACAGTGTGAACCTAGGGGTGGTACTATTTTAACCGGTGGGTACTCGTTGAACTATGCCCCAGCCAAACTTTTATCATGTAAGCAAACATGAAAATTTAAAAACAAAAATAGTATTTGACCATTTATTACTGGTTTTAAAAGTACATATATTTTGTTACGAACATTAATGACATACTTTACAACTTTTGTTAGTAGTTTAAACCTACGAAAAGTTTATTTCATCAATGTTTTTTTAAAGTTTGTTCCACCTTTAATAATTAAAAAATTACGTTATTTAAAACAAAATACTTAACAGGTATAATCAATTGGAACACACTTAAAAGACTCCTTACGCTTAAAACAAAAAGTCAACATAGATATTAAAGATTAAAAAAAAGGAAACTGTGTGTATACAAGTTAATAGAAAATAATTATTTTTCAACATATACATAAATTCTTCTCGAGTAACTAGACTAGGTCTAGATCTATTTAGGATTACATCTTAGGTTTATAAGTCTTTCAAATTACCTATCCATAACAGCTATCGGAGCTCAGTCTTTCAATATCAAATTTTAAATATTATCAGTCATTTAATAGATATTTTCTTATAACTAAAAAGGTACTTTTTATGAAAAAAAAATTTTTTTTTATCAAAATGGTGGTAGCAAAGCAATAAGATACGATTATCGATATCTTCTTGAATAATAAATCAACTCAATGATGATGAAATGAACTAGTATCTTAAATTCAAACGTGACATATCTACTGGAAATTTCATGATTTGTTGTCGTCGGCTTGAACCTTGAATTTTAGGAGTAGGTAGAATATATTTGATGCCTTGTTTGTTTACTCCTGCTATATCTGGTTCTAGAGGCTCAATGAACTACTGTAGTGCTTTAATCTTAAGCTTTAAGTAGCTTACAAAATAGTCACAATCATCATCTTCCAATATTTCTAAAATTTGGGCGATGTAAAAGATGTTTTCATTTTTGGACTTAAATTGTACAATGACATACTCTTTTTCGCGAGGCTCCCGCTTCAAAGAAGGAAAATGGTTGTATAATACAATTTCTGCTTCATCTAAATCGCTAACAAACTGCTCTCCACCAGAGGATGAACCACTGCATTTGAAATCGACATATTCATCATTAGATGAAGCTGAAAGGGGATGTTTTTTAATCTTATTCTTTTTATTAAATAAATCTTGCTTTACTTTATTTACTTCATTTCTTTGCGTTTTTATGACTTTTTTCTTCTTTGCAGCTAAAGCTTCTTTTTCAGGTGTGTCAGTTGCTATGAGACTTCTCCCAGCTTGTCTTCGTCGTATATTTTTTCTAGGTTCCGCTTTTAACAATTGCCGGAACGTTTCTGGTGATATTAACTGCTTAGAGGTGGCGTTTTTTTTGGTAGAGTAGTTACTAAAGGTGAAAACTGAGCAGTCAATCTAGGATGAATAATTACTGGAGATCATTTTCTGTAATTTTCAATTGTCATATTCTTTGGTTCCTTTACGGTATTATCTAAATCATCAATTTTAGGAGATGTTGCGGCAACAATTGATGCAATAAGACTAGGAGGACTAGGAGAATAATCATCCATTATCGAAGGAGATTCGCAGGTATTATTAAGACATTCATTCACGCCAGTTATCTTATCTTCTGCATCTGTTGAGATTTCTGCATCTGTTATTACTTATTGTCAATGTCGAAATGTGGCATCGCTCTATCTGTGACAGTGCTTGACAAAAAATCTATTTCTGTAAATAGTGAGTCGCTATAAGGAAGAATCCCACATTTTTTTAATGCAGCCGTGATGTTTAAAAGCGCCATAGCTTTTAAATAAGTTAGACCCACACACTGTGCAATTTCATAGATACTGAATGATTTGCCGTGATTTCCTAAAAGCCACGCATTGACTGCCGTATTGTAGAATGTTTTAAAAAGTCCATTAAGACCTACATCTAATGGCTGTAAGTTAGCCGTTATAAGTGGATGCAAAGTTAAAATCGTTACGCCAGAAGATTTAGCAAGGTCAATAGCCTCTATTGACAGATGGCTCTCATGATTGTCCATGATTAAAAGTGCCGGGTTATCTTTTGAAGCAGATGAATGTTTAATAAAATGCTTTAAAACATCAACAAATAGAAGACCATTCTACCTGTCGGGGTCGCTAGCTCAAGCGAACCTGGTGGTGCACCATGTAACATATGAGGCAACTAACTGTCCTAAGGCGTTTACAATGCAACAAGTTGTAACTAGGACGTCACGCTCGCCACTAGTCATTTTAGAAATGTTCTGTCCTTTACGCGACTTCTGAGGCCTTGAACTGTGGTGGTTGCAGTTTCGTCAAGATTATACACCCTATTACCATTTGCGAAATCTGGTTGGCGGTTCATAACCTCTCATAGATTAGTAAAAAATCGTGTTACACTTTGTTTATTAAATGCAGAGTTGCTCTTGCTAAACTTCATGGTTCTGGCTTCCGCACAGACAACTCTGGATGTCTTTTACGAAATCCACGAAGCCAGTCCCTTTCCGCCATATTTATCCGTTGTCTGATATCCATAGCAGAAGCTTTGCTTAATTTGGGACCAGATGGCGCTGTGTGGAATATAAAAAAATATTTATTTATTTATTAATTCTTTTATATTAGTACATATTAGAGTATTTATTTTTGTTTATTTTTTTAATACCAACAAGCTTCCGGTCCACCTGATGGTAAGCGGTCACCGTAGCCTATGGACGCTTGCAATACCTGGGGCATCACTAGCCGCTTGCGCTTGATTACTCGTTGCCGACCCTTCAAATATCTTATAATTTCTTTCTTGAAGAGCCCCATCCTTAGAGAAAACATTGGCAGGGAGCTCATTCCACAACCCAAGCGTATGCGGAAGGAAGTTTTTCTGAAACTGCACTGTACGCGACCATTTAGGTTCTAAAGTGTGAGAATCTAAATCTTTATTAATGTTGTTAAGTCATAAAATAAATAATACTGGAGTATATAAGAAATATGTATATAAATACATAAATATATGTTTTAGAAATTCCTTTTATACCACTATGGTGGCAAACAAGCGAAGTGTCCGCCTGATGGTAAACGGTTACGGCAGCGAATAGACGTTGGCAACACCAGGGGTATCACTTGCACGCTGCCGACCCTTAAGAATCTAATAAGTTCTTGGTTTGTTTATTCGTATGGTTTTACCAACGTGGTAGACACTTTCTGTTGCCCTGATTCTTATAACAATTTAATGTTATAGAGCAAGCTACAAGTACAGTTATGCTCTAAGACTTTTTGAAAGATAAAGCATAGTATAAGCCAATAGCCAAAGACAACCGACTCTTTTATATGTATAAGCTTTAACTGGCTTTTAATGTTTGACCAGGTACGTTTATTTTTCTTTTAAAAAGTTTTTGGTTCTAAAATGTTGTGCTATGTGGTAATACATACGGGCGAGACTGCAGTTGTTGTATTAAGGGCATAGCGTAATAGGTAACTACTAATAGCACATGACTAAATAACCCACCAGACTGATAGCTTAGAACAACGTTTCAAGAATCATACCTAAACTGGTAGGGTTTTCCACTGACACATTTAGTAAATTAAATCAATAGATAGCTGATATCGATTTCGTCCCTCAGTTCAATGTATGGAGCTACCCCTAAATATTTTTTCTTAATTGCATTACAAATCTGTTTGGCGGTTCGCATAAGACTTTCCTGTAAAATTTCATCACAATCTACATATGCAAAGATACAACGCTGTGACATACGGATAGACGGACGGACATGATGGATTTATAAGGGACTTTTTTGCCACTTGGCTATGGAACCCTAACAAACATCTCTGATTTTATTTGTATTCAGTAGGGATCAGTTTATAAATGTATACGCATAAATATGCATAATTATATTATAGGGGTACCAATAATATAATTATGCATATTTATGCGTATACATTTATAAATGCATGTTTATATGTATCACTATTGTCGTAGGTACCTACCTACGTACCTACGTTTTTTAAGATTCACCTTCATATTGTAATTATTTAGCCAACTATGAATAAAAAAAATATAGGTATTTACCTGTCAAGATCTTTTAGGTATATAAATAGAATTGTTCATAAACACAGTACATATATTTGGCATTTCTAAAAGGCTTTGCACTAATCGATAGCAAACACTAAAATAACTATAATTTAAATCGCTCGCACATGAAGCCCTGAGATGCGCACGCTCACTGAGCCAGTTGAAACCGGTTTTTACTCTAGCGGCCGCACGTCCTCGCCCCGCACGCCGCCGTTTCGGTGACAGGCCACGCACACATACCCGTGCTTGTAGCAGTGCTCTTGCTAGCGCCGGTTGTTTGAAGCTATCAGTCTGTAGGTTATTTAGTCATGTGCTAATAGTGAGCAAACTTCTTTGTCTCGGTGCAAAATGCCGACAAGCGGCTACACTTAAAATTTGTCAGGGTTGTCACAAAAAAAATGAAACGTCGAAATGTTTGTACGTTCAAATTAATGCGTGTGTACGTGCCTACATTAATTAGTCAGTTCTAATAAAATATTACCTTCGTGATTTAATATATGTATGTTCTTCGCCACGAACCGTAGTGAAACTTACAGTTTTTTTTTTGGTTCCGTACACTATTGGTACCGTGGGAGCACTATTACTAAGCCTACGCTGTCTGTCCTACTATTAAAGGACCTACTAGTCCTACTATAGACTTTGGAGCTTGTGACAACGAAAAATTCTATTTGCCACTTTACCCCTTTTTGGGAATTTCGTTATTTTGCACGGGAAATTTGAAAAAAGGGGTTTACCAAAATCAACATATATTTACCCCTAAATATAAATAAAAATTAAAAAGTTGGTTTCCGAGGTTCATACAAGCGTTGTCTCGGATAATAGCTATTATAAAAAAATGCTAGAATACCTATAAATCTATCTATTTTTATCTTACACTCTTAACGTAACTGGTTTTTTGGTTACCCATTGGTCAAGGCTATGCGTTATCTCACAGTCAGTGTAAGAGTTTTATAAAGTAGCAGATTATAAACAAAATAGAGCAAATATATTTTAATATAAAAAAAAGTAAAAAAAATATTTGGCTCTGAATTACAAACTAAAAAGAAATTATATAAATTAGAGTAATATTTTTAATATACATAATTCATAATCTACGTTCTTCGTGGTAAGGTGCCTTACCACGCGGGCAACAATTATTCGAATAATATTTATTTATTTGTAGCAGTTTTAATTTAGTTTTTAATTACGTCGTTTAGGTTTTAGATTTATTTGTATGATTCAGATTAGTTTAGATTTATATTATTTTAAAAGCTTGTAATAATAAACAATGAACCGATTGGGTTGAAATTTTATGTGGGTATTTCGATAGTTTCCTGTATGATTTAAAAATATAATTGGATCCGGCAGGTGGCGCTGCTGTCGGTTTGTCAACTACTAAGCGGCTTGACCGATTGGGTTGGAATTTTGTATGTGTATGTCCATGGTTTCACAGACACAAATGTATTATGCCATTAAAGGGGAAAATTTGATTGTTTGTTTTTTTTCTATAAAAGAGGAGTTGCCGTCAGAAGCTACGCCGATAGCGAAATTTAGGGCGGGCGAAGCCGCTGGCAGAAGCTATAATCTTATAAACTTATGAAACTTATATGTAAATATACAAATAATTTAAAAAAAGCAAAATTAAAAAGTTTGGAGAAACCCTCGACGGTTAAAACCTAATTGAAAAAAGATAAATAACTTATAACCCCCTGAATTAACTAAATAATGTTACGAAAGATAATAAATGTAAAAAGCTTTTTAAATAAGGGTTTATCTTTTGTGAAGTCGGTCATATAAACAATGAAGTATCATTTTTTATAGCATTTCCTTATGTGCATATTAGTTTCTCGAAGTTATACTTAGATGTGGCAATAATAAATAACAGATTCAACAACCTATGAACTTAATAAACAACTAAAGAATATCCGCCGAGGCTGCCACTAAATAAACTAAAGTTTTGCAGTTTTTTAGTAACGTGAATATATAATTATTGAATAATATAATAATATAATTTAAAACTAGAAACGGATCTCTAAAAATCATTCAAATGTCTGCTTGCCTTTTGAAATTAAAATTTGTCTACCAAAAATAACTAAACATAATAATAACCCTTTTTTCTGTAAGTAATGCAGTTTCTTGCAACTTCCTAGTAATGTTTTGCTAAAAAAAATATAAAAATAAATTCATGACTGACAGATTTTATGATTAATGAATTAAATTATACTTATAGGTAAATGAACATTAAAGCTGGCAATTATTAACATTAAGATGGCACTGGTACACACACACACGCACAAGTATAAAGCTAGTTCGTCGCCATGTCAATAGATGACGTTAGTTTTTATACTTACCATTTTAGGCCGCAAGAGGCCACTCTTTCCCTTTTGGTATAATTACCATTTTCTTGCGTGAGTGTGTGAATGGCACCCTCTGGGTACGGAACCCTAAAATATAAGCACTAACAAATACCTACATAAATAAAATTCGGTAACTGATCGATCCTGTTTTGGTTTTGCCTGGAAAAACCGGTCCAGAAAGTGTCAAAATCACATAATTAGGGGGGTTCCGTACAAAACAAAAAATAATAGTCAACAGGCCAAAGCCTATGATGAGTTACTAAATATTTTGTGTCCGACAACTGTTACTGTTACTTATCCTGTTACTTATCATTGGCACAACCCTATTAAAATCAAAATTTTGGCCTGAGAAACCCAGTGCCGCGTTCAAAAACCCTCTACCTGGGTGCAATTTCTCTGCAACAAACTTTTCCAACCTTCTGACCTTGGATATTTGGTCGCTAGTAAATTCACACTATAGTTTAAGCGACTATAGTTTTAATTTTCGACGTCAGTTTTAAGTTTCGGTTTTCTTTCTGGGCTGATGAAAAATGTAAGTATTTGCTATTCTACTGTCCGGGTTAATAAAATAGATAGTTTTCTTTTTCTCAGGAGAACGGGAGAGTTTCTAACTGACTTCAAAAAGGAAGGAAGGTTATCTATTTTTCTTTATTATGCAAATTTTCAACTCTGTAGGCAGTGATTTCATTAGGAGTATCTATACTATTCGCGGCGCCTTGCAGCGTGCTTCATAAGGATTTCTGTTTTGTTTTTAACTTTTACTGATCAAACAATAATGTTTGTAGTTTTCCAAAATACTAACTGAAAAAAAATTAATACCATGAAATACCTTGAAAATAATTGAGACAATTTGTATGATAAACAAGACTCCCGTATAACTTTTAACCTATACAATTTAATAGAAAACAGGCACACAGCAGGCCTAGAAATTTCACAGTGTTTGATTAGTAAGTGTCACGCATACCAGCATATATAATGTACTCTGTGACGCACACGGAACTGGATTTTGAGGGCTTCAAAAGCCGACACGGATGACAAATTGTACAAGTATTAAATTAAGTAAAACATGTTTCTCCACTAAAATATGGCAAAATCGAATGCCACAAAGTAGCAAAATGTGTTTTTAAATAAATCTAATCAAGCATAGATTAACATATTTAGGAATACTAAAACTTGCAACACCAGAAGTATCACTCGCGCGTTGCCGACCCTCCAAAAATCCAATAACTTCTTTCTTGAAGAACATACTTTAGTCCTTAGAGAAAACCTTGGCAGGGATCTCATTCCACAACCCAAGCTTTCGCGGGAGGAAGTTTCTCTGAAATCGTACTGTACGCGACCATTTCGGTTCTAAAGAGTGAGAATGAATTACCTGCGGTTGGCGAGCGGTGCGATGGTAGAAAGTAGCCGTGGGCATAATTGCTTCTATTCTACAGCCAATGCCCGGCGCTTACTCTTTATATCTTCATTGTCGCTGAGGTCCTCCAAAACCCAGTGGCCCAGGTACTTAAAACGAGACACTCTACTTAACGCAACTCCGTCTAAGAACACGCGGAATAGTGGTAGTTGTGTGACCACATAATTGGAATACAAGTAACTCGCTTATGCGTCACGTTACAACTATTCACGGTATATCACGGAATATTCTTCGCACTTCTTAAGGAGTTTTCTTATGGCACTTATTGAGGGACCCAACAACTATTAAGTTACGCTGAGGATGTTTATAAATTAACCATCTTTCGAGATACCATCACCAAGAGCGACAACCCGAAATGCTAACACCGGTGTTGCTCTTCTATAAGTTCGACGCTGCGAATTCAAACCTCCTTGCCTTACTCCAAACTTCGACACATGCGGTTACCCGCCCAACTTACATTAATTTGATTGTTGTACCAAAAGTCAAATATTTTAATGATTTTGTCTTGTACGGTTGATTCAGCTTTCATCTTGTGACAGAGCATTGTATTAGAAACCATATCGAAAGCTTCTGACAGATCTAAAAATAAAAATTGCGTGAGTTATAATAGGTCCCAAATTCGAAAATCGCTAAATTTGCGTTCCCTTTACGTTTTGAGACCTAAGGAATCGTTTGTGTGTATGTGTGTGTGTGTGTGTATTTATGTAGGTTAGCTTTTTTACTCCTCGATATCTGAAGAATCAATGGAACAATTTGTCTCATGACCATATACCATATACTTTGAGCAAAATCGGTCCAGCGGTTTGTTTTTTATCTCTAAAGAGAAGTTGCGCGTGCGGTACTTACTACCGATCTATTTTTTATTAATAATTACAATTCGTCAGTCCGTGTAAGTGCTCTACATATACCTCTGTCTGTCTGTCTGTTACCTCTTCACGCTTAAACCGCTGAACCTATTAAGATGAAATTTCGCATAGTTTGAGTCGAGAAAGGACATCGGCTACTTGAAAACGTCAAGTGTGAATCGGTTTTCTTTTTATAATTGAGGAGTTGAAAACATATACTTATCCAAAATAATTTATTAGGTTTAGATACCATTTTGTTTTTTGATTGCAAGGTATGTTGGGGAAAGAGTTGGTTTATTTTGTATTCATTCAACACATTTGTTCTAGTTCTAAAATAGTTTAACATTAGTTCAACAATTTGATCAGGTCTTCCAATGCGTTCCGTCATATGTCTGAAATATTAATCAGCCTTTCTTCATTCTGCAAAAAATAAAAACACTATATTCCTTATAGTTTTAAATGCGAAGTAATTCACTAATTCTCCAGCTAACTCACTGACTCGTCATATTCTTATACTCACTTGCTCATTCACTAGTATCCGCCTATTAGCAACTAACTTTAAATACTAACTTATGTATTGCAATGATCAACATTTTGAATTTCACTCAAAACAACCCTGAAACAAAAAATATACTAAAACATAACATTTACTGCACGCCATCTACCATCTTGATTAAAAAAAGACTGATAAATGACATAAGTTTAGCATTCTTGAACACCCAATTGAATTAAGTTCAATTATTTGTAAAAAAAAATGTCATCGAATATGACATGCAGTTATAGCATCCGCTACCTTAAATTTTGAAAAATTGATCAAATTAAAAAAAAAAAAAAGATTACGCTACGCATAGATACGCAGTCTTAAATAAACCTGTACGCCCGCCCGAATATTATGTAAGACCAAAGTGTTTCACACGACGAATGAAATGAGCTGAAAATCGATGTAGTTGCGATTTTTCGTAACAGAGTTCCTTTAGATACCTTCCGGCTTCATCTTTAGACCCTAAATATCATGTAAGACCAAAGTGCTTTTCACGACGAATCAAATGCACTCAAACTCAATGGGGTTGCGTTGTTTCATTACACAGTTCCTTTGGGTAAATTCCAGCTCCATCATCAGACCCTGAATATCATGTAAGACCAAACTGCTTTTCATCAACGAGCCCAAACTCAATGGGGTTGCGTTGTATCAATACATAATTATAGAGTTCTTTTGGCTACCTTCCGGCTTCATCATTATAAATATCATGTAAGAGCAAAAGGGCTTATCACAAAAAAAACGAAAAAACTCTTCTATGCATCCATGTATTATAATTTCGCCATAATATTAGGTACTTACATATTTTTTTTTTGACCAATGCACTCGTTTCGTTTCGAGGAAATGGCCCTCGTATTTTCGATTGACCGTATTCTTAATTTTCTGAAAAATTATTTGTTACAAAACAGTAATCATATACATATACGATAAAAAATTACACTGGTTGTTTTTATAGATACACTGAACGCGTCGTAAGAAGAATCAGAATAGCAGCTTTAGTACTTACCTCGTTTTAATTATTATTCTCCGCCGCATCAACCACGATGGTGCAGTCACATCCTATAGATACACACCACCACTTCTCGCGTAGTTTTCGCGCAAAGGGACATACTCTCACCATAAAAACACGGAGTGAAATGAGGGACCTTATTGGAAACAGTCTCGAGTTTTTCAGACTCTGGAATTCGAGACAAAAATGTATAGAAGTCAGACTACTTACCTCTCGAAACCCGTGAATGTACTTGCATCCAATTTACTCTCGAATTCCAGAGTTCGACTATTTACAATAACCTCCGAGGTCCGGCGTTCGTTCTTGCGCGGCTACAGACTGAATATGCCCGCCATAGTAATTTGTATGGAGATTTCAGGCCAAAAATTTTGATAGCTAGCGATTTTTTACAATAAACTGAAGCATTTTTATGTAAAACCAAAAGTTTCAGCGTGTTGTCTGTTCTTTGATGTGAATAATTAACTAAATTTCATTCGGTGTTCATTACGCCAAAATTACCAAATTGCGGAGCCGCTTTTTGGCCGCTCTTAGTGATATTCTAATGTTTTTTACACTCATCAACAAGGTTTATCCTCAATCTGATAGTTTTAGTTTCTAGGACAAATCTTAAGTCAGTCGGACATTTTGATCGATATTCTGAAATATGGTAAAATTTGCGCAAGCCAATCAATTTCGGAATCGTTCAAACTTATTAAGTTGCTCCACTGTAAGGTCAGGATAGCTAAGGTCGGCATAATCGAGAATAGAAAGGAGTAACGAATGTGCAATTTTAGTGGGAATAGGTAAGAAATTCCGCAGTCGCCTCAAAGAGCTGTTAGCCGCGAACAATTTCTTGCTAATTTCATTCGCGAGCGGACCATGTTAAGAACGGTCAATTTGTATTCCTAGGTTTTTGACTGAGTCACTATAAGGGATTAAGACACATTTTAAATATTCTGGTGGAATGAAGTTAAAATCCAATTTTGTTAAGAGACGCGATGCCACAATTCTTACTTGAGTTTTAACAGGATTAATTTTCAGACCGTAGTACTCACTCCAATCTATAATACGAGTCAGATCATAATTTATGTCAGCAATAGCTTGAGCAGATTTTCAATTCTAGATCGCTTATATATCTTGAGATCTTCTCCATAAAGATGGTAAAAAGAAGAAATATGAGAAGTAATAGAATTTATGAATATTGCAAAAAGTAAAGGGGAAAGCACGCCACCCTGTGGGACGCCAGCGGAAGTTGCACACCAGGTAGGTGTAGAGTCATTTACCTTAATGCGCTGCCGACGACCACACAGATAACTGCGAAACCAGTCAATAGCCGTTGGAGATATGTTAAGCGAACGTAAAGTGCCCACTAGAACATCAAGATCAACCGTGTTGAAAGCATTGCTGAAGTTAGAAAAGCGACTTTGTTATGTTCCATGCCTTCACGGATATCGTCGGTGATTTTTACAAGTGCTATGACCAGGGCGGAAACCAGATTGTAAAGGATCAAGTATATAGTTTTTTGTTAGAAACAAACTTAGTTGCTGCTGTACAATACGCTCAAGGACTTCAGAAAGAAAGGGTAAAATAGATATAGGGCGGTAGTCATAGAACGTAGTAGGACTAGATTTTTTAGGCAAAGGAATGACTTGTGCATCTTTTTATATGCAATCCATAGTTTAGGAAAGCAGCCACTAGAAATGGAATAATATGAGTTCTAATAGGGGATACAATGTCAAGGATGGAAATGATCATACTACGGCTAATATCGTCACTTCCAACAGGATTTGATGAGATAAAGAGAACGTTCTTCTTAACATCACAATCGGACAATTGAGTTATATGAAATGGAGAAAAGTCAGGGTTGATACTTTTGAAAGAAAATTTAAAGTTTTTAATTTCCCATTACTATCAACGCAACTGGAGAACAAAAATGATGATGGTGATGGTTTATATCGAGATCTTGCGAAATATGAGAAGCGGTAGATTTTCCAACCCTCAGTGACTTAAGAAACTTCCAGAACTGTGCAGGGTCACCGTTTTCTACGGATTTGTGAATATGGCGACGTTGCATATCTCTACACATCAAGTTGCAACGATTTCTCAGAAGGTTATATTTGAAATGGTTGATTTCATTGGGATCTTTTTTATATTTTGCCTTGGCACGGTTCCTTTTACTCATCAAAGCTTTTATATCTTCGGTGAGCCAAGGCGCAGGGAGATGTTTTATTTCAACGGGCCGAACCGGTGCATGTTTATTATACAGTTGATTTATAAAATTATTAAAATGGAAAATTTTGTCATCCACTGTGGTTGCATTTATCAACATATCCCACTTTAATTGCTGAGCATCTTCAGATAAACTGGTTACATTCATCCCACTAAAATTACGTTGCTGAAGAACTCTCGATTTAGCTTTTGGAGGGCGAATGCGGGTTGCGATAGTAGAAAGTTACCGTAGGCATCATTTCGAACAATTCCTCAGAACACATCCCATTGTACAAGCGGTAGAACATACACAAGTAGGCAAAGTTAGAGCTCCTCCTAGAGAAGGTTTGTTGTTGAAATTTTTTGGATTTTAGTAATACCACTAAAACTTTATACCTAATTAAACTTTTACAAATATAAAATAGTATTTCAAAACTATATTTTATAAATGTCATGTTAACTTTTATAAGAACTACATATTTTACAGTTTTGTTTACTATCAAATACATACTATAGATTTGTGTGCCTACTTGGATTTACCTTTACTGTGGCGCAAAATTCGATATTTCGTCAAGTACGGTAGATAACTGATAACTAAATTGCGGCTCACGATGTTCGCGAAAGTGCCCCGCGTATCGCACGATCTTACTTCCCCCGCTTCACCCCCTCAAAACCTAATCACAGCCTGTGGAGGCTGGTCTGCTCTTGCAAACTTCTTTGTATTCTGAGTATTTAGTCTTACTTTTTTGTTTTGTTAATAATACTGTAAGACATTGATTATTTCTTAGTGAGGAATACATAAACTGTCTTGTGTTTATATTAGATACTTTTTTATGTTGTGCTTGTGCTTTATATTTCATGTTATGTTATGTTTGTAATGGAAAGTGTCCTTTTATGATAGGGAGGGCATTTTCCAATATTTTAATTGGACGCTGTTAGAGAAAGGGAGAAAAGAAATGCCCTTGCTGAGTTTCTTGCCGGTTCTTCTCAGTACAAGGTCTCCCGCCCTGTAGACTTACGAACCGATGGCGTAGTGACATTCATAAGTGCTCAATTATTGTAGCCTAAACTGAATAAATTATATTGAATTTGAATTTAATGTTTCTGAACGGACCTCACCTTAAGGCGATTTATACACAAAATAAATGTAAATTGCTATGCTATGTAGTCAGTCAGTGATAATTTTTCCACTAGATTAAATCAGTTCAGAATGTTACTGTGTGCATACTTGTTGTAGGTTGTGTGTATTGTGAATTGTGGTGTTTTAATTTAATATAATATTCACACTATTAAATATGGCAATTGAAAACAAACGTCATATTTTAAGAACACAATTGTGTATAGCCGCATGTTGTAAGTTTTTCTTAATAACAGTTTTTTTTTTGTTGTACAACAGCTACTTTAGGGTTCCGTAGTCATAGAAAGAGATCTTTAAAGTTTCACCATATCCGTCTATAGGTCAGTTTTTTATTCAAAGACTATAGAGACTATAACACTGAAAGTTGGTCAAAGACGCATACCTTAAAGCAATTTAGGTGGAAAATATAGGTACATAGAATACTAACACATTAGTAAAATAAGTATTTGTCATGTCAGATTAATCCGTTAGATTGTCTTGCGTACTCTTCCAAATTTTTATATGGATCATCGATAGAGTTTTGATACGAAGTCTATAAAAGAATTGGAAAATTGTTATCCAGTGTACTATTCCAAGAGATAAATTAAAAATGTGTCGTCCTGTGTAGGTACTATTCGAAGTTTTTACATAGAGCGGGATTGTTTTGATACGAAGTCTGTAGACGAATTAGAAAAATGTTGTCCTGTGTACTTCTCTAAATTATTATCAGGATAAATTTGTTAATCCGTCAGATTGTCTTGCGTACTCTTCCAAATTTTTATATGGATCATCGGTAGAATTTTGATACGAAGTCTATAAAAGAATTGGAAAATTGTTATCCAGTGTACTATTCCAAGAGATAAATTAAAAATGTGTCGTCCTGTGTAGGTACTATTCGAAGTTTTTACATAGAGTGGGATTGTTTTGATACGAAGTCTGTAGACGAATTAGAAAAATGTTGTCCTGTGTACTTCTCTAAATTATTATCAGGATAAATTTGTTAATCCGTCAGATTGTCTTGCGTACTCTTCCAAATTTTTATATGGATCATCGGTAGAATTTTGATACGAAGTCTATAAAAGAATTGGAAAATTGTTATCCAGTGTACTATTCCAAGAGATAAATTAAAAAGTGTTGTCCTGTGAACTATCCCAAGTGTTAATACAAGAGCAGGATCGTTTTGTTTCGGAGTATATAGACGAATTATAAATGTGTTGTCGTGTGTACTATCCCAAGTTATTATATGGGCCAGGATCGGTTTGATACGGAGTCTGTAGATGAATTAAATTAGTGTGGTCCTGTGTTACTATGCCAAGTTCTTATATGGCAAGGGACAGTTTTGATACGAAAATGTTTAATTAATAAAAGATTTGGAAAAGGTTTTTTTAAAAAAATATTGTATTATATTTCTGACTAAACCCGACCTTGCCGGTGGTCGCGCCCATTGATATAAAAAGAATGTTTACAAATTTCCTTTTTACACTAATAAAAACTAATTTTACTTGTGAAAAAATCAAAATAGTATTTAATAACTTTGACGATTCAAAAGTAAAGAAACATATTAAGTTTACACCTTTGGCATGAAAATTACAAATTTTGCTCAATTATAAATAAAAATTATGGCATAAAGTTTTGATTGTATGTTTTACATCTCGTAATAATACAATACATGAAGGCATTACAAAATTAAAGATAAACCAACTATTTATTCGTTGTAAGATCGCTCAAGACTAAATAACTAAGTAAAATAAAATGTAAACGCTGGTCATACCCCGTGGTTTTAATTATTATTTTTTTATAATTAAACATAATGGTCGTACTAAGGTTATTGCACGGGCAAAACGTTTGAATTGATATATTCAATAACAAAGTCGTTTTTATAATAATAAACATATTTGACCTAGATAAATGTTTGAGGCCATTTTTATCATAAGGTATGTTTTGAATATATAATACATGATTACAATGTTAAATGCGCATTTTGTTGCCTTCTGCAAAATCAGTTGCCGCACCAGCCCTATTCTGTGTTCCTTGAAGATGTGACTGTAACGGTATTGTATCGACACGGGTAGTGACCCAAACTAGGGCCGCCTCAAACACCAAGGAATCAAAGTCATACGTCAAATAGAAGTGTATACAATAGTTTCTTGAAAAAAATCTTGCCAACCCAGAGTAGGTATATACCTACATAGTGTTATGTAATGTGTCTTGTCGTCAAGCCGTCGTTGTTTCTTGACATCATAAAGCAGGATCCCCTAATTTGGGACAAGAGCAATGTAAACGTAAAATCTGAAAGTAGCTTGCATGCAAAATATTCATGAATATAATCCCATTGTACAAGCGGTAGAATACACACAGGCAGGCAAAGTCTGTCCTCAGACTTAAGGGTTCGATACGGCAAGTGAGTTCGGGATCGTCGACAATTCTCACAGCCCGTCGTTAAACCGAGTTAATAGGGCCAAGCTGGTATCCGGGTGCACCCGCCAAGAGATGGCAGCAGTACTCCATATGGGGCCGAACTTGCGACTAGTAAAGCAGCAACCTCTGCCCTGACGTGAAGTAGATCCTCGCTTTGTTGAGTACACCTAGTTTTTTGGACGCCATCTTTACCTTATCTTGCAAATTATCTCGGAACTGAACATCGCATCAAGGTTACCCAAACCCTAATTTAAAAACAGAGGTTTTTTCAAAAAAATTCAAAAAAATTATTTTAAACAAACAGAATATGATGTAAAAAATTATTTTACGTATTGTACAGTCGTATTTTTGATTCGTGTCGATTAAATAAGTTTTTCAAGTATGGCAGCACTTTTTCCCCCTACTAGAAGTATGGCAATACTAATAACGGTCACATTTTATCCAAAAATCCAAATGCAATACTGGTACAAAACGTTTTACAAAAAAAAAAATTTACTCCCTTGCGGCGGTATGGCGGTATTTGGAACCGTCCGAAAAGTATGGCATGGTGATTTTTGTGAATGGCTACTCGACGTTGATTAGCTGTGCAAACATTAGTTTGGTACAAATGGTTAAATTGTTTTTTTAAATAAATGTGTTCGCGTCGGTATGGCGGGCTGTAAGTCACACCGGAGAAGTATGGCATTACGCTACCGCCTACTTCTTTTTATGGACTATCGGAAAACACAAGGATTTTTGTGGAACAAATCGTTCGAAACTCGTAATTTATCCAACACGTTCGATTCACGCCCACGCCATTGGGCCGCCGGTACCAGAGCTATGACCATCATTTTTCTTTTCGTCATTTCGTAGTTAGACCCCTGAAGAACCGCCATACTGGTACAAATCATCCAGTATTTTCTGTCACTGTCTCCCGGTCTATAATGTAATGAAAAGAAAAAACATTTTAAATATTTTATCAATCGTTAAAAACTACCTAAAATCATTACTTATTACCACCTAAATTTAATGTCGAAAACAGCGACAGAATTACAGAACATGTTGAAATATAGTTGCAATTTGTTAAAACAGTTTTCTTGTGATGAAAATACCGAAAAATTGGAACAGTTAAAGCATCTTAATTAGTTTAGTCTTACAGAAAAGCCAATTTTGTAAGAGAACGATTTTTTTTTCGGAAGTTCTACGAAATAAATAAGAATAAATTTAACCTCAGCCCAATTCACTTATGCTTAATAGTTTTCATATTTTTTTAAGAGACTGAACGTTTTTTATTTTTGTCAAAATTGGTCCGATATGTGATAAGATTTTCGTCACAATGCGTGCCTAATCGAATTCTTTGAAAATTTACTACAGAGAAATGGTAACCATATTCAGATATTGGTCCAGATTACATTTACCTTATAAGGGTTAATTTACATGTGATATTAGTTAAAACGCATTTGTTTTCTTAATTAAGATGTTTTAATTGTTCCAAAGCTAAATGTAGGTAAATTGTTTAGGACTAAAACAAGCCGAAATTTCTTGTATAAAAATTAATGGCTTGTCATAATCGCATAAAACCAAAAATGGCGAGCACCTAATTTTTTTTTCTTTTATTTTAAAATCAAAATAACAAAGTGTAATTCACGAAACTTTCACGGAAGTTTTAGTAAGTTAGTAGCTTGTTTTAAAAAAAAAAACTGTGTCGGAAAGGACAATTAATCTATTTCTACTAAAGCCAAATAAGCGCCGAATTTACTCAAATAGGTTAGCACTTGTTTTTCCTTATCGATGGTTAGCACAAAGTCAATTGACATACCTATACTGTTAAGATGCAGACGTCAGCAGTCAAACATTTCAAGACTTATAAATAAAGAGGAGATCTTTTGGAAAACAAGGTTAAATTGGCACCCTTAAACCTTGGTGTACAACATTACTTACTTTACCTCGGGGTAAAGGTTGCTACTTCATAAGCGGCCTTAAGAAATAATCTCTCTGTTTTGAATTGTTGGAAATGATGCTCACAGCTACTTTCTACCATCACTCCGCTCGCCATCGGAATCATATAAAAACATAGCTTACTTCTAGTTTCTTTTTCAGTGAACATTGGACATATCATGGTAGGTTATACGGTCGCATGGACAGCGCCGATGATACCAAAATTGCAAGATCCTCAACAGTCGCCCCTGGCGAGTCCCGTGTCACTGACCGAAGCATCTTGGATTGGGTCAAGTTTTACCATAGGTGTAATTATTGGTAAGTACATAAGTCTGTTTCAGTTTTTAGTGTCATATGAAAGTCAAATGCCTTATGGGCATGAGTCAAGTGACCACTAGCTTGACAACATTTGCCAATTCATAGTGCGGCTGACTATGGCCTAAGTCCATGCAGTAGGCAAATAACGGCTGAGGCAATGCTAAGCGATAAATTACAACAACTCAACCGATTTGGCTAAAATTTGAAATGGACATAGCTTAGATATATATTATGCGGCCATACGTCCGGCTTTTAGGGTGTCTGTCCTGCTGTCCCCAGCGAGGCCAAAAATATCGCGCTTTTGCAAAAAGAATAAATTGCAATTTAATTAAGAAACGTCCAGTAACTTTGTCACCTGAATGGAAAAAAACCGCGATAATTTCCGCGTTTTTTTTTTTATTTTGGCGATTTTTACACTGAAGGACTAGATTTTGATATATCTATTCCAGACGTTTTTAAAGTAGACTTAATTTGCTACAAGATGAGACTAGAATTGTCTCTATGGACCCAATAGTTTCCGAAATATTTATAAAATCGAAGAAACTACTAAATTTTTGCCTGTTTTTTCGATTTTTGCGATTATATTAGTAAAAACTAGTCTTTTAGGGTTAAAATCGCCAAAATCTAGTACCTTCTCAGGATGTTTTTAAACTAGACTTAATTTGCTACAATATGAGACTAGAATTGTCTCTGTTCACCTAATAGTTTCCGTAATAAAGCCTTTTAAAATAGGCTCATCATCAACACAGCTGTAACTGTTGCCTCGACCTATGATGTGGTGGTGGTCGTTGGTGAGAACTTGACTTGCTCACTGCGATCTCAAAACAACGTGAAATTTTTACAACAAATGTGGACGGGGCACAGCATCTGATGTCTCAGCATTGCCTCGTCAAAATCCTCATTAAAACAGCTCTTGCTCTCCCTCCATGCCTTTAATGGTTGAACTTGACTCGACATCCCACTTCTTTGGCTTAAGAAATAAGCAAATAATGTCCATGGTCGAAATTAATCCGGATGTTGAAAAGGAAGCTGCGATTTTTCTCGCCACCAACACTACACCTGACGAGATAGCAGTAGCAGGAGAGCGAGTTTCTTTAAGGAGGCAACCACAACCTTTACGAGCTGCGTTACCAAATATCGCCAGGGCTGCGAACCAGCTTCAATCTGGCCAGGTTACATGAGATTCTGCTCGATTTCACTCCTTGCAGATATGCCATCAGGTACAAATTGTCCTTACATTATCTTATGCACATTACTTCTCATTAATCATTTTATATTCATCTTCTCATGTACAATCTTCTTACAGGCGTGGTCGAGAGTCACACTTAACCTACTACTTATATCCATGCCAAAAGGCCACAACCTCAAAATGATGGCCAGAGACGCAGCCCCACAACACCTCTTGCGGATGATTCCTTGCGGAGTAACATTGCAGGAAGACATGGATAAAATGATCATCAGTCTGCAGGCGCGGGGCCTCCCGTGAGAACGTACCTGAAGATGCAGTAGTCGATTCCCCAGGAGGCGACTGTCTGTTCGATGTCGTCATGGAGGATGTCTTGCGGGCGCAATACATCGACGACACATTACTATCCCTTGATAGGGATATGCCATCCCGTTATGACGATCCAAATACAGACGAACCTCAACCGGGCCCTTTCAAGAGGGCTAAATTAACTTAATTTATTGAGTGAATAACTCAATTTTACCTATTCACCCTTTTAACTGTTTTTGTACTTTCCCCGTTTTTTATTATTGGTAGCTTATTATTAAACATTATCTTCATTTTGTTATTTTAATTTTATCATTTCAAAACGTATAGCACTTCGATAATATAAGGGGGGGTTACGTAGAATCAGTGTCAAAATTCATACAGAACGACAAAATATTGCTAGAAATTCGACAAAACATTAAATTTTGAAAGGCTTTATCTCGGAAACTATAGGGTTTACAGAAACAATTCTAGTCTTAAATTGTAGCAAGTTTAATCTACTTTAAAAACTCTCAAGTAAGAACTATCAAAAACTAGTCCTTTAGGGTTAAAATCGTCAAAATCTAAAAAAGGCGAAATTTTCGCGTTTTTTTTCGATTTTCGACAAAGTTGCCTTCGGCGATCGAGGTCACAAACTCGGATTATTCATAATTGACCAAACATCATAAACAAGTCTACTAAAAATCAGAACTAAAGGATTTGACGCAAGGTCTGAAGTATAAAGTTACTGGACTATATGTACCTACCTACTTACATATTATTTGAATTTAGAATATCAAATAAATGAGAATATATAAATAATAAAATAGACTAAATTTAGACTACATATTATATTAGGTCCTTACATATGAAATTAATGTTTTATAGAACTGGCCACTTTGATCTCGAAAAGCCAGCGTTTGTTCAAGAATTCCAAATTCAAATTTATTTAAATTTGAAGCTTGTCTATTTCTATTAATGTTTTTAATTCATTTGTTTTCGCGTCATTCAATTTTGCTTTGACATCGTTCTGTACTTAATATGAAAAACATAAAATATCGCATTATTTTCGAATACGAATGCCATTGTGGCCTAGTGCCTAGTGCTGCAGAAACAGCTCAAAGGATAAACGATGTGTACGGAGAAGCCACTGTACAAGAAAACACAGTACGTTTTTGGTTCCAACGCTTTCGTTCCTACAATTTTGACCTTTAGAACAAACTTTGTGGACGGCCAGAGACCCATCGGTCGGATCCACCACAAAACACGCCAGAGTTAGCTGCAGGCTTCGGTCTGAGTGATAAAATCATTTTAAATCATTTGCAACAAATTGGAAAAGTGAAAAGGCTTGGAAAATGGGTACCGCGTGAATTAAGTAAAGCAAACCAACAAACACGCGTCGACTGCTACGTTACATTACTCAACCGTCACAATAACGAGGGGATTTTAAATCGTATTTTTACTTTTGATGAAAAATGGATCCTATATGATAATCGGAAACGCTCATCGCAGTTTTTAAATCCAGGAGAACCGGCTAAATCCTACCCCAAGCGAAAGTTGACTCAAAAAAAGGTACTGGTTAGTGTCTGGTGGACCAGCATTGGTGTCATCCACTACAGTTTCCTAAGATCTGGTCAGAAAATTACGGCAGATCTGTATTGCCAACAATTGGAAACCATGATGGAAAAGCTAGCCGTTAAACAGCCGAGATTGGTCAGCCGCTCTTGCCCACTGCTGCTGCAGGACAACGCACACACACTGCACAACAGACGGGGTGGCGAAACAAGAGGGGCTAGGATTGGAGTGTCTCCGTCACCCACCATTCTTCCCTTGCTCCAACCGATTATTACTTTATCGGAATTTGGATTATTTCTTGATTGGAAAAAAATTTTATTCAGATGAGGCAGTCCAAAACACCTTCAAAAATTTTGTTAATTCTCGCTTCCGCAATTTTTTCAGCAAAGAAATCAATGAACTCCCTATAAAATGGCAAAAGTGCATAGATCACAACGGTACCTACGTAATGTGCTTTTTTATATAAAACATCAAGTCATATCTAAGGACCAAATATAAATAATTTTAACGAAAATTTGTTTCGAACAATATCGATACGCATAAGTACCTATTTCAGAAATCTATGCTAATATTATAAATGCGAAAGTAACGCTGTCTGTCTAAATGTCTGTTACCTCTTTAAGCTCAAGTCGCTGTTCCGATTAAGATGAAATTTGGCATGGAGTTGTTTGAGTCTCGATAAAGAACAAAGCCTACTTGAAAACGTCAAATATGAGTCGGTTTTTTTTCTATATTTGAGGAGTTGCAGTAAATATCCTACACCGATAACCGAATTTAGGGCGGGTGGAACAGCGGGCAAAACCTACTCCTACTAATATTAGAAATGTAAAAGTTTGTATGTCTGGATGGATGTTTGTTACTCAATCACGGTTCAAACACTGGATGGATCGGGATAAAACTTGGCGTAGATATAGGTTAGGTCCTGGAATATATAGCATATAGGCTACTTTTTATCCCTAAAAATTCAAAAGTTCCTGCGGGAATAACTATAACTGAGTTAAACGAACTGTTGCTGCACCTATAGCATGCTATAGCAATACATTAGTATAACTAATTAATTGGAGTTAATTAAGGAGTTCCACGCCGATAGCCAAATTTACGCCGGCGGAGCCGCTGGCAAATTCTAGTCTACGATAATTCTCATTATTATACGGAATTCTTACTTAATGCGTTAATAGCCACTTTTAGCGGAAATCTACAACTCACAGGTAAATTCTTAAAGCGTAATACACGTTCTAAAAATAGGTTGTTTACTAATTTGTAACATTTTTCAAATGCGTTTTGTACAAAGGGGATATAAAGTATATCTTTTGGCAGCACTAGTTAGGTTGTCACAGCACCTTAACTTACTTTTACTTTTTACCTTATTTTATCTTCATTTTTATCAACTTTTTGTTTTCTTGAAATTTGGCAGTCATAGGTAAAATAACAATATTAGTGGCTTTTTGTTGACCGTCATAATGTACATTGCGCAAAGAAACACCGAGCTTGGCTCGCGAATCCGAGCCAACAGTAAGAGATCACGTTTCTGTATCATAAGTTATCACTGGCAACACACTTTGATTATAGACTTTTTCTTAGGCACTGAAGTAGTTTGGACGAAAACATGTTGCATAGTTTCCCGAACGCTGCCCAACAGAGCTGGATTCTTCAGTTAACCTCTTCTCAAAGTAGGACCTACCTAACTGGACTACTGGAATCGAAGGCGCTTCCATAGTCCACGAACGATACGCAACGAGGCCGATTATCCTCCTCTGTCTGCTGTATAATCTCTGAAGGACTTTAAATATCGGTGTTTTACCCACTTTCAAAAGCTGTGACGTAATTCCGTGAGCACCTGTTGCCATATTGTTCTTAAGCTTGTATAAGATTATAAGGCCATTCAAATCTTATACAAGCTGCCATCCGGGATATCTTTGGCATAGTATCGAATTAATTTGGCTCTGAGTTCATTGCCCGTGATGGTGACAGTGACAGTGACAATCTGCTAGGCACTGAAAGCGATTTTGAAGTTCAAGCTGAAAATGTCTGGGGTTCTGTATGAAAGCAATAGTTGGACAGAGCGTAGACTTCATCAAACGACTTCTTTCAAATTCGAGGTTAATATTCAGCGTGCCTCTTGCCATGCAGTCATCGCTGCCAATTTTCACTCTATTGATCACAGAACTGTCAGAAGTCAGAATAAAGTCAATCTCGATTTTGGTCAAACCGTTAGGGCGTATATTTTCTGTGAAGGGGCTTTTTGAAGAAAGAATTCATTATAAAGAGCCCTTCTTTATCCATAAAATCAACCAATCGCTAGCCTCTACGGTTTCGATGCCCTACTCCAACTGCGTCCGACCGACTTCCTGCGTCCCGTATATGGGCGCAAGATTGACCAACCTCGATTTCGAGCAAGTGGGCTCCCTATAGCCGTAACAACGTCTGTGCAAAAAATTAGCATGGACGTATTTTGACCTCCAGAATGAATTCCGACGTATTTTTTAGTTCCGGCGTTTTATGCACAAGTTTTGATAGGCGTTGATGTCCCCGTATATTCGCGAGGCGTATATCTACTTTTTTTTATTTTTACGGCATCGCGAATCGTACGTCCGTGTATATTATTCATGATTTTGGAAAATTATTATCTTTTTAAATCGTCGACTTAATGACGTCCGCATAAAATCTGTGCATCAGACGTTTGCAAGGTCCGGGTAAGGTGAAAGGGGGGTCAAGGTCACAGTTCACGCACCAATGATGTTTGTTTTCACCGATTATATTTTCGCTCATTAGCGAACAAGGCTCGGACGTAGTTTCATACTTTTATGAGTGGACTTTGCGAAAACGAGCTTTTGAATAAAGAAATATTCGACATGAAGAGTGCAAGAATATCAAACAATCAATCAATATCATATATTCAATTTAGGCTACAATAATTGAACACTTATGAATGTCACTACGCTATCGGTTCGTAAGTCTATAGGGCGGGAGACCTTGTCTAAGAAGAACCGGCAAGAAACTCAGCAAGGGCATTTCCTTTCTCCCTTTCTCTTACAGCGTCAAATTAAAATATCATAAGAGGACACTTTTCATTACAAATATAAAAAACACGAAATATAAACCACAAGCACAACATAAAAAGTATCTAATACTTACAGTATTGATATACAAAACAAAAAAGTAAGACTAAATACTATGAATGCAAAGTTTGCAAGAGCAGACCAGCCTCCACAGGCGGCACCCGTTCACGAGTATGACACATGAATCAGCTATCGCTTCGCTGAACCATGTTTTAGGGAACGTAACAACCCGACGCACATGCCACCACCGCAGAGACAATTTGAGAGAGCATGACACACTCAAGCAACTTTAATAAAATTTGCTGAATGCTTTACTACCGAGAAGCACCGGCAAGAAACTCAGCAGTTAATCTGTTATACTTCATATGAAAATACAATATAGCCTTACAGTAGGTAATAACATAACATACAATATTTAAATTAAAAAAAAAATCAAATGCCCCAAAACAAATACAAAACAATTAAGTTCTAATTTTTCCAAGCATTTTTATCATTTATGTATTTATCAACTTTGTTATAGCTTTTTTCCATTAAACTTTCTTTGACATATATTTTAAATTTATTTGAGGGTAAATTAACCACATGTTCTGAAATTTTATTGTAGAAAGTAGACTTTGTATTGCAAAAGAGCTATTTATTTATTATTTATTTAACTCTTATAGTACATTATAATTTTAGTGTACAATTAACAAATTGATACTTATGTACTAAGGTGGACTTATCGCATAATGCGATTTCTTCCAGCCAACCTTAGGGTATTTCCGAAAAAAGGATTTATTTAAATTTAAGTAGGTAGAGTCCAAACGTAAAAAAAGCTATGTACCTTCTGAAGACGACATGTTGGAACTACCAATTTATCCTTATTCCTTATATTAATAATGTGTAGGTCACTATTTTTAGAGACAAGCACCTTGGTAACGTAGTTTCCCGAAAAATGAGAGAACTAGCAAAGATGTTAATTGAAATGAAAAAAACTAATGGAATAATTAAAGATCTTTTTGATGCCCTGAGGCCTAAACGTTACGACGAAATAGTGGCAGCTGCGAAAGTTGCTGGTAAATATGACACAGAAAAAGAGAGGTTTAATTCGCCTACATTCGCTATGAATATTTCTACAAGCATAAAGCAGTGTTGCAGTATAGCAATCATGCTGGCATTGAATAAACAGGGACCATATGAGAAAGTGAAGACTGCTAGAATAGAAGCGGACCTAAAAACCTTGATTCAAATAATTTGACTCCAATTGGAAATTTGATGTTTCAAGCCAAGATGCTACGGATTTAAATAAAAAGAAGTGGAATAAAGTGACAATAATCCCTTGAACTTGAAAATTCTTAAATAATATCTGAATAGAAATGCAGAAGCTGCAATTTAAAGTAATCAGGGAACTTCTGATACTGGGACATATATACAGTTATTGGAGTCAGTTTACTGTAGAGTCTTATTATTGAACCGCCGCAGACCTGGAGAACTTCAGAGAATCAAAGTTCAGGACTATTTAGAAAATGACATCACTACTGAAAAGTGTGACGATACCATATTTATGCCTTAACATTTTCGTAATACAATGTGTTTATTCAAGTTTTAGCGCGAAGATTTTCATTAATAAACAATTCTCAATGGACGTACTACCAATAGCAAAATGCATCTTTTAATTACAATGGCGCGTTCAAATATTCAAGTTCAGTAATTTTATACATTAGATGAGAAGTTATGATTTATTTTATGAAAGGTTTAAAGCTAACAAAATATAAGTACAAATGACTAAAATGTAAAATATTAAGTTATGAACTTACGAATTGTAGACATCAACACGGAATTAATTGTTAAATGTAGGTAGTAATCTAACTTCCGATTTATGAATTCGAACTCTAGACAAAATAAAGTTGCGTAAAACTGTGGCGCGAGAATGAATGGTTTAAAGCTAACTATGATTGGGTGTTTGTTTGGAACTAAAGTGATTAGAGAGAATGTTTTAAAGCAAGCGTTGATTGGTTTGTTCGAACGTACTGTGATTGGTGGTAGTTTTAAGAGCGCTGATTGGGAGTTTTATAATGTTGAATATAACCACGAAAGTTTAAGTAACTTAGAAATTTTATAATATTGAAAACGCCCGCGAGACTTACCTAAGTCAGTCGTTTAACAACCATTAGGGTAGCCTCGTACAATAAAAATTCTAACAAGTATAAAAGGTAGTTGTCTTGAATTTCACGAATAATGGTATAAGGTGTTAGTTTATTTGAAATTACCCGGGGTTTGTTGGAACTTTATGAACATTTAGAACATAATATATGCTATTGGGATTCTATTAATTTAGGATAATTAGGCCGTTTTATCTAGACCGTTAATATTACTCTATAATATCTGATGACTCTATAATAGTACCCTAACCGATATAACTAGTTTTATACTTACAAGATATTCTTTTTTCTAAAAGTTAATTAAGGCCGGAAATCCGTCCGGAATAAAAAACAGGATGGGGGTGTTTGAAATGTGGGGTGAGAACGTTGTTAGAGAGGGTTTAGTGGTGATAAAAGTGCGTGGTCCCATACATACAGAACATTCAATTGCCGTCTGTCAAATTTTCGAAACGCTGCCCGAGGAGAGAACCATAGTCTACGCTTGTGAGTTAATAGAAGCTACCTAGGAACCACGTGGGGTTAAACTACAGCTAGATTGTGCCACCATTACTGGTTAGTAAATACTTTTGTATTACAAATTATTATATTGTATGTTCGTTGTGAAATTCTTTAGGTTGTTTTAAAAATATCTAAATTAACGTTAAAACATCCAAATGACGGGCTCGCTTTTGCCGGTTAGAAAATTATGGTAGAAAGAAATCTCAATCACCTCAGTAGGAAGGAATATACTAACGGACCTTGTTTCTAGGACATTTTCAGGTAGGTAAAGATAAATCTTCTATAAAAGTAGGAGTGGGAACAAAGATTGTACCAGCCATAATAATTATATAGCCTACTAAAGAACTAGGTCTGCCAAGAGATACAGTAATTACTATGTGTAATCCATGTCCATCCTTAGCGGCGTTAGTAGGGTTTTACTATTTTGGCTGGTTAGCTAGTGTAGGTGAGCGCTGATGATCATCGTAAGAGGGCGCCCCTTAAACCTACTTTCAGGGCGCAAGTCCTGAACGCTTGGCTACCTGGTTCCCACACTACAAAACAAATGGATTTAGCATTCGTATGGATTTTACTTTCAAATGTGGAAGTAGCATCAATTAGGGTTCCTTTGTGTAGGGATGACGGAAAATCATATAACTCATTAGTACTTTTGTCCCTTTAGTTCTAATATTCGCGTATTTGCTTTGTTTAGGTGGTTTTGTACCGACTTTAGAAATGGTAAAAAATTCAAAGTGGACATTATTTATGATCGTAGATTAAGCTATAATTATTTTCTTGATTATTTTCATTTACGCTTATTTGTATACTATTGTTTGCTATATTACTCAGACGTACCTCTAAAACAACTGGGTTACTACTTATTTAACACAACGGTTTTCGGGTCCTACCACTTTTGACGATCACGCTTGGCCTAATAGGATATTTGGATAGGATATTAATATTTTTGATATAAAAGGGGTAAAGAAGCGTTACAAAAGTATGAAGAATTCGATCGAGCACTCACTGCATCAGAATAGGTACCCACTGGTTAAAAGATTTAAACGAGTTGTTATTAGAGGCAAACGTGGTCGTGGGATGGGTACTTTACGTGGGTGGTTTTCTATACTATAATATTATAAAGAGGAAAGATTTGATTTTATTTATTTATTTATTTATTTATTTATTTATTTATTTCCAATTTATAACATGACAGCATACAATTATACCAAAGCGTTACAAATGTTAAATTAAAATTAGTAAATCATCGCTTAAAAATAAATACAACATTATTATAATAATAATAATAATAATAATATACTTTATTGCGCATATAGAAAACAAAACAATTAAACAATAAAAGTAATAACAAATTGGCGGTCTTATCGCTAATGAGCGATCTCTTCCAGACAACCTTTGGGTAGAGGAGACTTTATAAAATTATTGAGTAGAATGTGCTAACTGAAACTTTACAATATAAGTATACATTTATAGCAATAGCTAAATTTATATACATATGAATAATAAATAATACTAATACGTACAAAAAATAAATATACATATATATATCAAATACATAACAAAAAAATAAAAATAAATACACAAACTACATACATCTTAAATAATATAGATGAATAAACAGTGTTGATGAGACAGCTTAAATTTTTAAGTAATGTGTGATTACGAGATTTTTAAATATTCTTAAAGTTTGTGCTTTTTTGACATCAAAGGGTAAACTATTCCATAGCCTTATGGCTGTGACAGTGAATGAGTCATTATATGCTTGCGAATAATGTGTTGGGGTTTTCAGCATCATGTTTGTAGTGGCGCGATGAGCTGTAGACCCTATAAAATTGAAACGCTCTTTCAAGTATAACGGAGTAGACGGATTGAACAGTACGTTGTAAAGAAGAAACAGAAAATGAGTATTCCGGCGAAGGCGAATTGGGAGCCACTTGAGTTTTAATCGAAATTCGGATATATGATCATACTTACGTAAACCAAATATGTATCTAATACATAGGTTCTGGAGTCGCTCAAGCTTATTTAATTGCTCCTCAGTAAGGTCAAGATAGCTAGCATCCGCATAATCAAGGACAGGTAGCAGTAGTGATTTAGCCAGTGCAATTTTAGTGGCAATGGGCAAGAAGTTACGCAATCTGCTAATGGATTTAGCAGTAGCAAATATTTTTCTGCTAACTTCTTTTAATTGTGGTTCCCACGAAAATGTCTGGTCTATGATGATGCCCAAGTTTTTTACAGCCTCGCTATATGGAATGACTGTTCCATTAATACTCACTTTAGGAAGATTTTGTAAATTAATCTTAGATATCATTCTTGAAGTACCCACAATGATAAGTTGCGTTTTATTTGGATTTACGTTTAGACCGTAAGAGGTACTCCAATCCATAATGCGAGCAAGATCGTTATTTATAATCGCAACTGCACTTCTTAGTTCACTAACTGGAGCCTGAGTATATATTTGAAGATCGTCTGCATATAGATGGTAGAGAGAAGATAAATTAGATGTTATATTATTAATGAAAATAGCAAAGAGAAGTGGAGACAACACGCCACCTTGCGGGACACCAGCATTGGTGTAGCACCAAGTGGAGAAGGAATCATCAACCTTGATCCGCTGCCGGCGCCCACGCAAGTAACTTTGAAACCAGTCGATTGCTGTTGGAGATATGTTAAGAGAACTTAAAAGTGAAAGTAGTATATCAAAGTCAACAGTGTTAAAGGCGTTGCTAAAATCTAATAGTGTTAGCACTGTGACTTTTCTGTTTTCTATACCGAGACGAATGTCATCAGAGATTTTGACAAGTGCAGTAACCGTACTATGTCCAGGACGAAAACCAGATTGAAGGGGATTTAGTAAGTTATTTTTAGTGAGGAAATGACACAGCTGTTCATGAACAAGACGTTCAAGAACTTTAGAAAGGAATGGTAAGATGGATATGGGACGATAATCGGAATAACAGACAGGATTTGCTTTTTTCGGCAAGGGAATAATTAATGAATCTTTCCAGGAACCTGGAAATTCGCCAGAGGCAATAGAGTGATTAAGGATATTTGTGATGATAGGAATAATAATGTCAAGGATAGGAAGGATCATGTTACGGCTAATGCAATCACTCCCCACAGCGTTAGAAGATATAGCGATAATGCTCTTCTTAACATCACAATCAGAAAATCGACTTAGTTAAAACGGAGGAAAGTCAGGAGTTGGTTTTAAGGAAAGTGAGTTCAGCGTATTTATTTTTTTGTTGCCTTCAATAGCAACATTGGAAGAAAAGTGTTGATTAAGAAGATTGACATCAATATCATGTGAAAGGGGAATACTATTAGTCTTACCAACTCCTAATGACTTAAGAAATTTCCAGATTTTTGCTGGATCACCGTTTTCAACGGATTTATGGATATAGCGTCGTTGTGCATCTCTACACATTCTATTGCAGCGATTTCTCAGGAGTTTATACTTAGCAAGGTTGCTTTCACAAGGGTTGGTTTTAAATTTAACTTTAGCACGATTTCTTTTAACCATCATCTGTTTGATTTCATCGGTAAGCCACTGTGCGGGTAGATGTTTTTTTTTAATCATTCGAATTGGGGCATGGGTGTCATAAAGGTCAGTAATGACTTTGTTAAATAATAAAATTTTTTCATCAACTGAAGATGCTTTGATAACAGCGTCCCAATTTAACTTACTAGCGTCATCGCACAGACGGTTCACATCCATTCCACTAAAATTGCGTTGCTGAAGTATTCTTGACTTAGCTTTAGGAGGACGTAATTTGTAGGATAGATAAATCAAATCGTGGTAAGAAAAGGCATCAGCAGCGCACTGACCATGTTTGTACACATGTGTTGGGGAGGAAACTATAATTAAATCTAAAAGGGAGGGTGTACAATTAGGAAAGAAATGTGTAGCTTTAAGGGGTAATATTTGTAGGTTGCATCCCTCTACAATACTGTTGAGCAGATGAGAACGTCTATCTTTTTTTAACAAACAAGTGTTAAAGTCACCCATAACAATTGTGTGGTCGTAGAGGGGTGTTAAATTTTCTAAAAGGCTTTCAAAAGAAGAAAAGTAATTAATATGTAAATTGGGACTATAGAAAACTCCAAGAAGAATTTTGCAGCTTGCAAGTTTTACCTCAATAAAAATATGTTCAGAGGTATTAGAGGAAATTTGATCAGAAATGTTAATAATAGAGAAGGAAAAGTTAGACCTAAGATATATAGCCACACCACCACCACCTCTATCTTTACGGTCGTTTCGAACTAACTGAAAGCCTGGCAATGAAAAAGATGTAGAAGGTAAGCAAGGTTTTAACCAAGACTCCGAAACAAGGACGGCGTGAATGTTTTTGTTATCAAAAGATGCTAGCATATCGGAGTAATGAGCTGGAATACTCTGTGCATTTATATGTACGATATTGAAATGTTTCAGTGAGTCTGAAAAAGTGGATGTTAAAGTAGCGCTGAGAGAAGGAGAAGCATTAAAAGAACTGTCGTCACTGTTCAATCCATCTGAAGAACAAGGGAAAGAATTATTACTGTCGCTGTCACTATTCATATATTACAATAAAATATTTATTTATATATACGTATAATATAATATAAAGACTATTAATATGTTTGATATACAATAAAATAGAAATATATAAGTATATGTGCTCTACCTGCCAGCAGTCTGGTTTAGAAAAAATACAAATTACATACAATCGAAAACATAAACAACAAAAAAAAAAAAGTATTACTGAAACAAAAAAAAAAAGAATTATTTAGGTATATGTTACACGGAAAATTACAGCTACATTCTGGTAAAATAAATACAATAGTTATTATCATTATCATTTAAAACATGAAACATTAAAAAAAAACAACAAATTAAAGTTGTCCTAATATGCTTTTACCACAGCCGTACAAATTAAAGTACCTAAAACGTAGTTTCTAGAGCCGTAAAATTCTTAAAAAAAAAAAAACTAAATAAAAATATTTTTGAAGGTTAAGTGATAAACGGTGATAAATAAAATAACGAAATGTGATTATACTTAACTCAAGTGGTTAAAAGAGAAAATTGAAGGTATAGAAAAAAAAAAAAATTTCCAAGATAACAGGAGAGGGCAAGACTGCATAACGGCTTTCAATCGTTCGTAAACATTTGAACTTGAATGTCACCTATTTCTTCGCTGCTGTTCTCTTGGGTCGGCCAGTTTTAGCTTCTATAGAGGAATTTTCAGTACCACTGTCAATAGAAGAAACTGCCACGGCATTTGCAGTCGTGTTTGGGGCAGCATTAAGCTCACTACGGCTAACAATCTTATGCCTTTTGCCATCAATGCCAATTGCAATTATCGATCCTCCTTGCGTCCAGCACTTGGAGATTCCAAATTTTTGCCGTGCTGCCATGAATAACTCGTGCCTAGACTTCGTGAGGAATTCAGAAAGCGTGATTCCAGAATTTTTAAGCCCAGTTTTGGCAGACCACACTTTATCTCTAAGGGTCACATCAGAAAACTTAAGAACTATTGGTCTGGATTTGTCTTTCAATAGATGGCCTAATCGATAACTGTGACGTATTTGCTCTGACGAAAAACTTGAGATTTTTAATCTTTCTGTCACAATTTTAAAAATAGTGTCCTTGATATCTTCAGTCTTGCTTTCTGGGACTCCATGAACTAAAAGCATTTTGCGTCGACTGCACATCTCAAGACGATCATGCTCTTTTGTCAAATGCTCCACTTGTGATTGAAGACATTTTAGAGACAACAAAACAAAGGATTTGAAGCTGGCAAAGTCCGCTGCAAGGCTTGAGGAATGTGCAGTTTTGTCTCTCTCACCTATTTCACTTTGGAATTCAGCCATTCTTTTGTTGAATACCTCAGTCATCTCAGACATTGACTGTTTTAAGGACTCCATTTTGTGCAGTGATAACAAAGTAGAACAGTTTCAATCTTGTCAAATTGTAATTTGTGTAAAGTAGATATGAACTAGGATAATGATAGCTGGTAAGTAGTGCACTTTAATCTTGCATATTATGTTAAAATAATTGCTATGTACATGTATTTATTTCAATCATAATCTTAGTTTATATTTACGCTAGTTTCTCTAGCATCCATCTCGTATATTCTCTTGCACTCACTCATCAGGCTTGCTATTCCACTCGCAAATAGATCACACTGTGGTGCTGTGGCGAGAGCCGAGCTGAGAAGGGCGCGCGCGCGCTCCGCCGGGCTCTGCCTGCGTTGCACCGTACGCCCCAATGCAGGACCTACCACGCAGTGGGTTCTTTCGCGTAGTCTACCTGTTGTATGAGCATTGGGCACAACAAGTCTTAGAAACGCTTCGACGAGTGCCGGACAGTCTATTTTGTTTCTCATGATACCAAGAGCAAATTTCGTCAGTGTTAGAGACCTCCTAAGCTCTAAGGAGTCGTAACCTAATTGACCCTGTATAAAAAGAGTAGGATACAGGTAGGGGTAATAATTATAGACCTTTTTGTACAGGTGTCGTAAAAACCTCTTTTGTATTTTTTCCAGCATTAGAATATATTTGTCCTCATGCGGGCTCCATACTACTGCACTCGTCTCTAGTACGCTACGCACAAGGGCTCCATAGAGTGCTCGAGTTGCAGCTGTTGAGAGCGAGGCGGCATTCCTCATAACGAAACCCAGCCGATGGTGTGCGGAGTTCGCGACGTGCTGCGCGTGGTCTCGTAGCGTCAGCGCCGGATCGAACCACACGCCTAGGTCACGGACACGCTGCACGCGCAACACAGGCGCGTCGCCCACCACATACTGGTGCTGTCGCGGGCTGTGCCCACGCGTGAACGTCATCGTCTCGCATTTACTAGGATTGAAGTGAAGTCGATTAGCCACACTCCACTCGTACACTGCATCCATATCACGTTGAAGTAGTTCGTGGTCTATTTGTGTTCTACATGCTTTCAGAAGTTTGACGTCATCAGCGAAGATTAGCACGGTTGACTCATGAACAACTTTTGGTAGGTCATTAATCAGGAGCACGAACAGAAAAGGTCCTAGGTTCGAACCTTGACTTATACCAGACGGCGTAAGGTAATGGTCGGATACGTGCGTCCCATATTTTACAAATTGCTTTCGGTTAGATAGGTAGTTGGCAAATAATTTTAAGAGTCTGGGAGTAAAGCCTATCGCCCCCAACTTAAGAAGAAGCGTGTCATTATCTACTCTGTCAAACGCTTTTTGGAAATCGAGATAGATAACGTCTACCTGACTTCCCCTATCCATTTTTTGTTTGTATTGAATAGGCTCCGTAACTTCGGACCGATTTGAAAAATTATTTTACCATTAGAAGCAGACAATATCCCTGATCAACATAGACTACTTTTTACCGCGGGAGAATGCTTCATTCCTACGCGAAACCGGGAAATAGGACAACGGGTAGTAAGAATTATCCTTCCGTACATTCCTAATTACTTAATTACGTAATTACTTGTATATGTATCTCCATGGTTTCACAGACACGAATGTATTATGCCATTAAAGAGGAAAGATTTGATTGTTTGTTTTTTTTTCCATAATTCAGGAGTTGCCGTAAGAAACTACGCCGATAACGAAATTTAGGGCGGGCGAAGCCGCTGGCATAAGCTGGTATTTAATAAAGAGGTTCGAGAAGACATTGATCTATTGCTGAAGATTAGAGACAAATTTCTTTCATCATCTAATAAGTTACGGTTTGGTAATACTGGATTTGAGAATTCGATATATGGTTACAAAGTTTTAGAATATTCAAAGGCATCTGGAGCTAAAAACCCAAAAGCAATATCATCCACAAGGCTTAGAAAACATTTAGCATGCTGACACAAATGTTCATGACTGAAAACGATATGGAACAGTTAGAAACATTTACGTGTCATACTAGTGCTGTCCATAATAAAGCCCGAAGATTACCAGATGACGTTTACAAAACTGCCAAAATTTCTAAGCTCCTAGTACTTATGGTAGATGGTAAAGTGATGTCCTTTTGGTACTGAAACCACTTGAGTTATCATCCATTTATCCGGGTATAGACTTTCTCGGAGAAAGGACGAGACGTAAAACCAAAATATAATACTAAGACTGTTATATACATTTACCGTATCTGTCAACTGACTACATGCCATTTTAAGGAACTAAAGCCAGCAACCATATCAATTTCGTAGGGTAACAGTAGGTAAAAACACTTTATGCAAATACACGATAATTAAATTGCAGTACAAAATCCCAGGGTTTCAGTATGACTCGCACTTAGCCAAAATACAGGTTGCATTTATATGATACATAACTATATAGTTTGCAATATAATTTTACTTATGTACGGACGCATAAATGAAAGGATATTCTCTTAAGGAAATACATAAATATATAGGATGCCATATCATTTTATTATGTACAGGCGCATAAAGTAGGTAATCATGGTGCCTTAAGGAAATTCATAAATATATAGGATGTTATATAATTTTTCTTATGTAAGGACGCATAAAGTAATCATATTGCCTTAAGAACATACATAAATATACTGGATGCCATATAATCTTTCTTATGTAGGGACGCATTAAGTAATCATATTGCCTTAAGGACATACATAAATATACTGGATGCCATATAATCTTTCTTATGTAGGGACGCATTAAGGAATCATATTGCCTTGAGAATATACAAAAATATACAGGATCCTACATGAGTTCTTATATGTACGGACGTCATAAAATGAGTGAGAATTATTGAAAACTGAATATGGCCACATTTGGCGTAATCAAAATTCCTTTACGCCTTATACCCTGCAATGAAGTTAAAGGAACAATATTCACACTCAAGCCTATAAGATTCTCACTAGAAGTCGGAGACGCAAAAAGTATCGGATTTGAAAAGACGCAAGATCACGTCTGCGATTTAAATATATATATAAATATAATCTGAATCTCGGAAACGGCTCCAGCGATTTTCATGAAATTTAGTATGCAGGGGGTTTCGGGGACGATAAATCGAACTAGCTAGGTTTCATTTTTAGAAAACGTCTTTTTATCCGTGTTTTTCGGAAGTGATAAACTGAAAATATGAATCTTCCTGACATCTATTGGCGAGTAGTTATAAGCAACATTAAAGCTATTTGACAATTGATGGCGTTATTAAGTAACGCTTAAGCTACTTGACAATAGATGGCGTTGTTTAAAAAAAAACGAGCAACGCTCGGTCCTCCAGGTACCTTTAAAGAATATCTCTTGGCGATCTTGAGTACAAGATACGCTACCCTTGTCGCCACACTCTCGACGGTCGTAATGTTGTTGATGAGGGACTTGTGGACGATAAACCTGACACCACCTTAGTGGTTTTTTATGGTTTTTTTGTATGATTACCGATATTGGATTTCAATATCGGAATTCCTGAAGTAAAATTAAATTAGATATTTATATTTTAAACCCGTTTCTTTTAATATTTAGCATAAGAAACACAATATCACAACTGTGGTGAATAAACTATGACATATTATGCGACTTACCCGTATGTATTATTTTTATGTGTTATTCATTTGAAGTCTTCTAATAAGGGATGCGTTGGGCAAGAGAAGGACCAGGTGTCCGAGCATTCATTACGAAAGGCCTATGTCCAACAGTGGACTGCTATAGGCTTATTGATGATTAGTGATGCAACTTACCCGTCTCGATACGCACCTTATATCACCTCGGGCGCACCATGAACAAAATCTTATTTCTAAATCAGACTATATAAAACTATAGTAAGAAATTAGTTTATGTTTTACTTTCAATGTGTTATAGAACTTATAGTATGACATAGTTAAACATTTCTCATTGTTATCTATTACTCATTAATTTAAGAATAAACCCAGAATTAACTTTAGTAAAATAATCAATAATTAAAAACAAATAAAGAAGATAACATTATTGATAGTATATTATTTATTTATCTTTTAGAAAACAAAAGTTTCGCAGATTCTCTTGTACTACTACTTTTATTCTACTCATAAAATAATAAAAAAAATCAATGAAGATAAAATTATAAATAATCGAAATCAAATGAAATAAAACTAATTAATACTAAAATTATGTACATGTTTCTTTAAGAAAAACTTGATTGAGTATTCTTAAATGTTAAGGCGTTGTTTCATTTATTTGAAGGTGAATTTCAAATGACACTACAAAAATATTGCATTTTACGTATATTTATTCACTTGTTGACTTGGAAAATGTGTCATCCTCGAAAGCCATTTATTTTTTTTAGAATGACAGTACTGCTGATATTAGTAGTCGTCTTTTTAGAGTTATGTACCTGAAAAGGAAAAAGAAACCCTTATAGGATCACTTTGTTGTCCGTCTGTCTGTCAAGACCCGTTTACTCAAAAACGCGCAGAGGTATCAAGTTGAAATTTAATATCAAATATTATATCTACGGTCACTTTAAGTTGTAAAACAGTCGAGGTTCTCAGTCAATAAAGGCAATAAAAAAATATACCCAAAATACGGTTTTTTTTTGTCGCATATTGTGACACAAATAAATCAAAACCTATGAAGTATTTTCCGTTGACCTAGAATCATGAAATTAGGTCAAGAGCAATGCCATGTAGCACACTTAAAGGAAAAATCTGAAAACCGTAAATTTGTTGTTACATCACAAAAATAAATTAAAAAATTTTTTTTTTTTTTTTTTGCGATTATAAACTTATTTGCAGTTGGTAAACTAACTGCGACCTATGTCGATGTATTGGGACAACAGTTGTCCAACGGCAAAGTTAAGTTTGTCCCTCATTACAGTTTATCTTTTACGTAACCTCGGTGCCCGAGTCCGACTCTTACTGTACCGGTTTTTTCATTCGGCTTCGCAAGTTTATCGCGTGACTTCAGTTACGTAAGTGTTTTGCTTGTCAAGTTTACTGAACATAAATTTCAATATTCGATATATTATCAGCTAGTACCTACAGCAATTTTGAATGTTAACACCAGCCAATATACTATTCTAGAGACGCCGGCTATTTAACTCGGGCATAACAATGTGACAAAGTTCAGAGAAGAAGGGACTCTTAATACAAAAGTATTGAGAGTTCGCCAACAAGCGAGATGCACAATACGTAAACTGTAATGGCGTTCTGTAACTCTTAAGCTGTTTAATAAGTAGTAAGTGAGATAACATTACATTGCACGCAGAGCTGAGCACGGGCTGGCATAGTTTGCGCCTTATTTAAAAACTTAGATAGGAAATTGAGACAGATTCCGATGTTACGATATTGATCTACTCAGTATGGGAATTGTAATATGGGACCTAGCGTTCCGAAATCCCGGAATTACGATATTCATGCTCTACGTGCAAGTGAAGTGTGTGTTATAAACTGTAAGAAATATACAACTTCAAACTATTATTTAGATCATATTTTTTGAATTAAGTAATTATTTTTACCGTTAAGAGCATATTTTTTTAACTTGGCCGGATTATGACCTTTAACGCATTGCAGCAGTGAACAAAACACACTTTAACATACTGATATTATTTGGACCAGGCTGCTTTGAATGATATTTTAAATTTATTAATGTAAACGTAATAACAACTGTAGTAATGAATAATATAATAATCATTAATAAATAATGTATCTATATTTTATCGGAAAACTAATTCCTAGTTATAAATGTAAAATAAAACGTAAAGTAATTTATGTATTTAAAACGGTAAAAAAACTATATAGCAGGTTATACTAGCAATTAAAATCGCGCACCGATGGTTCCATACAAACTTGTAGGTATGTAATTAGTTCGTTTATCACAACAATTATATTTTTAATGGATGACAAATAAAATAATAATAAGTGCGTATAACAGTGTAAGCAGTTAAGCAGTGTAAAAAAAACCTATGTTATGTAACTACAAATTTACGGTTATATAGGATCACTTTGTTGTCCGTCCGTCCGTCTGTCAAGACCCCTTTTTCTCAGGAACGCATGGAGGTATCAAACTCAAATTTATATCAAATACTCAGGTCTACTGTCGCTTGGAGCTGTGAAAACTTCTAAGCCAACGCAATCAAAAGATACAGCCGTTTATTTCCGCAAATTTTCGAAACTCTCAAGAAAATCAAAACCTACTTCTTCCCGGGTACTTCCCGTGAACTCAGAATCTTGAAATTTGGTACAAAACAACGTATGTATAGCACAGATAAAGGAAAAATTGCGAAAACCGTAAATTTTTATTTACATCATATAATAAAATTATTTTTAATATTAAACATATAATAAGTTTGCACGGAACGCTCGCTAGCCAGACTTGCACTTGGCCGGTTATTTTCTATTCGGGTACGTAAAAATAACATATGTAAATAAGGTAGGTAAAATTTAAAGGTTAAAATTAAAACATTATATAAACTGATCATTATTTTATTTAAAAAATTTTATAACTGAATATATTAAGCATTATTAGACATTAAGTATTATTTTTGGCAGGTACCTATAATAAGTAACTAAATCATTAAAAAATAGTTATTTGTTATACAAGTGAGCTGAGCTAGTGAAGTAGGATCACGAGCGTAGCGAGTGATTTAAATATAGACTACTGAGCATAGCGGGGGATTTAAAGGCATGAGACCGAAAAATTTGCTCACGCGTCCAACATACAATTTTTCACCTCTACCAGCGAGAAAAATATTTTCACGTGACTTTTCTGGTAAAAAGTTAAGTTCGGCATTGGAGACTTATTGTCTTAATTCTTCTGGTGTCAGAGAAATATCTTCGTAGCTTGTATCGCTCATTTTTCAAACAAAACAGAATTATCAATTTAATAAACAATCTTATGTTCAATAAACTAGCTTGCCGCCGTTTTATTTTTATTTATTTTTTAAAATGAGGTTGCGTTCGGAATTGTTCCTACTACAACCTCTGCCATTGCTATCAAAACAACGTATGATAAATTTAAAGTTAGCTGTATAAACTTTTAATAATACTAATAATTCGTAAAAACTCACTAAAAACCGAAAAAAAGTCAGTTAAACAGTGAATTACTTTGCCTGACTAGGCAGCAAAATTCGATTTTGCTGACTGCATTTAGACAACAAAAATCCTTTTCGTGCTGGTGAGGTGAATAATTATTTCTATGTGTGTATATTTATTTTGTATTTCTTTATTCTATGAAGATTTTGTGTTTGTAAGATTGATGTACTGGGACTTTATATTATAAGTCACTAGGAGTTGAATGTAACGTTCATAACAAGCGTATTTCCAGAGCAAAGATGTATTTGGGATTTTCATCAGCCAGACTTGTGCCTCGATAGCTTAATGGTAAAGCGCTTACACGGAATGTAAGGCTTGCAGGTTCAAGTCCTGACTCTAGGTTAATCTTTGCTTTTTTTTTATACCGCCTGATGGTAAGCGGTCACCGTAGTCTATGGACGCTTGCAACACCAGGGGTATCACTTGCGCGTTGCCAACCCTTCAGAAATCTAAAAAAATCTTTCTTGAAAAACTCCATACTGTAGTCCTTGCAGAAAACCTTGGCAGGGAGCTCATTCCACAACTTAAGCGTTCGCTGGAGGAAGTTTCTCTGAAACCGCACTGTACGCGACCATTTCGGTTCTAAAGTGTCAGAATGAATTCCCTGCCGATGGCGAGCGGTGCGATAGCAGAAAGTAGCTGTGGGCATCATTTCGAACAATTCCTCAGAACACAACCCATTGTACAAGCGGTAGAACACACACAGGGAGGCAAAGTCTCTCCTCAGACTTAAGGGCTCGGTACCGCAAGTGAGTTTGGAATCGTCGACAACTCTCACAGCCCGTCGTTGAACCGACTCAAAAGGGCCAAGCTGTTATCCGGGTGCACCCGCCCAGAGATGGCAGCAGTACTCCATATGGGGCCGAACTTGCGACTTGTAAAGTAACAACCTTTGCCCCGACGTGAAGTACTGCTTCGCTCTGTTGAGTACACCAAGTTTTTTAGACGCCAGCTTCACCTTATCTTGCAAATGATCTCGGAACTGAACATCGCTGGAGATGTCTACAACAAGGATCCTAATGCTCTTGGAGATGGAGAGGGGAGTGTTCTGGAATTGTGGGACTGCAGTAAATGGAGTGAGTTCTTAGCGGTGAACGCGCACACTTGTGTCTTTGTAGGGTTGAATCGGACCAAGTTAACCCGTCCCCAGTCAGAGACCTTGGACAGTGTGGTCTCGATTTGAGACACAAGTTCTCCGCGGTTTTCCTCCACAAAGGAACGAGGGATGTTTGCACGACCCGTGTAAAAAGCGTCTCCAGTACTGTCATCTGCATAGCAATGTATGTTGTTGCTGTCCAACATGTCATTGATATGCAGTAGAAACAGCGTAGGAGACAGCACAGAGCCTTGCGGGACACCAGCATTAATATCCATGCTATCAGAGCAACTACCGTCTACTACGGTTCGTATGCGTCTGCCGGACAAAAAGCTAGCCACCCATTTGCACAAACCCTCGGGCACTCCGTAAGATGACAACTTCGATAAAAGACCCGATCGAACGCCTTCGCTATGTCCAGGCTACATGCCAATGCCTCCCCCTGACTTTCAATGGCTAGTGCCCATCGGTGTGTGAGACACACTAGAAGGTCACCAGTCGAGCGACCGTGGCAAAAGCCATATTGACGGTCACTGACCAGGTCGTGATCTTCTAGGTATCTTAGAAGCTGTGAGTTGATCACACGCTCCATCACCTTGGAGAGGAGAGAGTTAATAGCGATAGGCCTGTAATTCGATGGATCTGACATATCGCCCGTTTTGCGCACCGGGTGCACATTCGCAGTCTTCCATGAAGACGGAAATTTCCTAATGTGGTTGGAAAGCGCGAAGAGGCGCGTGAGTACAGGACATAACTCAGTAGCACACTGCTTAAGCACCACTGCTGGTATACCGTCTGGCCCACTCGACTTATGAACGTCTAGAGAAAGCAACGCCCGCCGGACCTCCCGCTGCGTTATGAAGATTTCCGGCATGGTCTTACCGCACCACGGTATAGTAGGTGGTACAGCGCCTTCATCGTTAATGTTCGAATTCGAGGCAAAGAGACTGCCCAGTAGATCGGCTTTCTCTTTAGCACTATGGGCCAAGTCACCATCGGTCTTTCGCAGTGGTGGTAACGACGACTGGCAAAAGTTCCCTTCGGCAGCTTTGGCAAGCGACCAGAAAGCACAACTCCCAGAAGGATAGCTCGCAAGTCGCCCACCTATTTTGCCGATGAATTGGAATTTCGCTCTGGCAGTTGCTTTCTTACTAAACCTCGAGGCAGCATTTAATTTGCGTTTTAACTCAGAAATATTCGGATCCTTATTATTACGAGCCGTGGTCCAAGCCTCATATGCAGTTTGCTTAAGAATTTTAGCTTTTCTGCAAGACCTATTAAACCACGGTCGTTTTTTGACGCCGGCAGCTACTCGCGGGTTAAGAATATAGCATTCCATACCAGCAAGGATTATCTCAGTGACTGCGGCCACAGAGTACATTTTATATACTGAGAAACTGCGGCTACGCAGACGTCAGGATCTTCTGAGTTAATGCAGATCTGCCTCCACGGGTACAATGCGTAAAATTCTCGCAATCCCAGTCTTGCTATGAAAGTATTTCTTTTTATTGATAACTAAATCATTACATGTTCTAATGATTATGTCGTCGGCCAATCGTATAATCCGGCAGATCGCAATGTAGAGCCGTGGTATGATTCCGAACGAAATCTCGCCAGCCTTCATATGTCCCCAGTGTTGGGGCACAGCCTACCCTAATAAGCGAGGGTGATTTGGGCCATAGTCCAAACGCGGGCCCAGTGCGGATTGTGGACTGCACATACGTCTTTTTTTTTCTCGACGTATGCAGATACGATGTTTTCCTTCACCGAAAAGCCAGTGGTGTGAATAAATAACTCAGTGTACTTGAAAAATTAAGAAAAGACATTGGTACACGCCGACCCCGGGTTCGAACCTCCGGCACTTAGGACGTGAAGTGAAATTTAAATCCCTCGACCACCACCGACTCCTAGACTATATTTATTTATTTATTTTATTCTATTTTTTTTTGGCATTTGTTTGTTATCACGGCAACAGAAATAAATTTTAAACAAAATTTTCTGTCTAACTATCACGGTTCATGATATACAGCCTGGTGACCGAAGGACAGACGGACGGGCAGCGAAGTCCGAACGAAATACTCGAATAAGTATAATAAAAATGTCAGCTCCGTAACTCAGTAGGTAAGAACCCGACTGCTGGATCGCGGGGCATGGGTTCAATTCCCGCACAAGACAAACATTTATTATTTGTGTTATCGTAATAATTTAAATGAATTCTTATCACTATGTCATCTTACTATAGATTGCTTAATTAATACCTAACGGATTCACGCACATGACGTCACGGGGTATCCAATTGTTGTATACTAAAACCTTCTCCAGAATGTAACAAATACTTTTCTGAAAACCGCATCAAAATCGGTTTAGCCAAACGCGAGATAATCGCGGACAAACATATATACATACATACAAATATACGGGTCAAAATAAAAACCAAAATCGCCTCACGTTATTAATGGACGCCCCCTTACATCCTAACATGTTTATTCGATGACGTCTAACGTCATTTAATTATAATAGATTTTGAGTCTATTGCACTACGAACTCAGCCACGAGCGAGTTAAAGATGTGTGTGAATTTGTGCCTATAATTTAACTATACCTATAAGACAAATGTGGGTGTGAGTCACATAGCGACCGGCGTGCTATTTTTGTTCGGAATTCTATATGGATTATAGCCGTTGTACGTGCATTACAACATATAAACAACGCGGTTCCACCTGTCCTAAATTCGGTTATTGGTGTAGGATTCCAACGGCAACTTCCAAATTGTAGAAAAAAAAACCAACCCACACTTAACGTTTTTAAGTAGCCTACATCCTTTCCCAGGACTCAAATCTCTGGCATCTGGAATCTCCATGCCAAATTTCATCTGAATCAGTACAGAAGTTTGCGTCAAGAGTTAATAGAAAGAAAGACAGACACTGAGGTACTTTCGCATTTATAATATTTGAATAGATGCACGCTATAAGATACCCAAGTCTTTCCAAAACCACACATGCACAGACACACCCACTTCATAATATAGGGACTTCTCCAAAGAATCACTTAATTTAAATAGCTTAGGATATTTTATGTATATTTTTTTGCAGGTCCATATCTATTGGCACACCTCTCGAATACGATTGGCAGGAAGAATTGCCTGGTCCTTTCGGGGATAATAACCAGCATTGGATATATTTTCATATCGCTAGCGAAGACCTGGGCAATCATTTTGACTGGACGAATCATAAGTGGAGTAGGTTTGGGAACTCTTTCTGTTATCGATTTGGTCTACATTGGCGAAATTACGTAGGTATATTTATATTTAATTATTATATGTTACTCTACTCTTTATTAATAAAAAAAAAGACCAGGTGCGAGTAGGACTCGCGAAAAGGGTTCCGTACCATTATCTATAAAAACGGCAAAAAAATCACGTTTGTTGTATGACAGCCCCCCTTAAATATTTGTTTGATTTTAATTTAATTATTTATTTGTGAATTGAATATATAATTAAATATTCTGTGAATATTTCAAGCGTCTACCTGTTGCCGTTATCAATATCAAGCAAAAAATCACTTTTTTTGTATGGGAGTTAAATATTTATTTTATTCTGTTATTTTTTTAGCATTTTTTGTTATAAAGGCAACAGAAATACATCATCTGTGAAAATTTGAACTGTCTTACTATCACGGTTCATGATATACAGCCTGGTGCCCGACGGACAGACGGACAGACAGCGAAGTCTTACTACTAGGAACCCGTTTTTTACCCTTTGGTTACGGAACCCTAAAAATGTACTTATGATATATAATACTATATTTTTTTGGAGGTTATTAATAAAAGTCTGACACCCGTTTATTAATATAGACGAACTAGGCGACACGGCTTAGTGCGCTTGTGTTTTAGGGCGGCAATCGGTGACATGGCGAATGGGCAGCGTATCAGTAGTAGAACATGCATGATGATGAATTGGCCTATTATCAACAATCGAACAAAATCCTTGGTGTTGCAACTGTCCATTGCTCCACTAGATACTTCTTGCGCACGTAATTTTTACTGCAGCGATGTGTCCCTTAGTATGTAGGTACGAAGAGCAATGGACCGCTTCGTCTGTCCAATGTACGAACTACCACATCTACAGTCAACTTTAAACACACCGGGACACTGTATACAATTACTTCTAAGATATTGAAATAAAATTTATTATGTTTTTGAAGTGAAAACTTCTTTAGCGGCGTTGTGCACTTTTTTTGGTATGGGTAAAAAATGATAAACTCGCGTCAGGTCACGTGTCCTAATCGTGGAAATTCGTAAGACGGAAACCGTAATGCCACGCCTATTATAATTTTTATTGAAGTGAAAACTTCTTTAGCGGCGTTGTGCACTTTTTTTGGTATGGGTAAAAAATGATAAACTCGCGTCAGGTCACGTGTCCTAATCGTGGAAATTCGTAAGACGGAAACCGTTATACCACGCCTATTAAAATATTTATTTTTAGTATTCGCGATTATGAGTAGTACAGGGAGGTTGGATATGGAATTTTAATTCTATGACAGATTGCGATGTCAAATATACTACGTCAAAAAAGTAAATAAACAAACATTATTATTTCTTGACAATGTCAAAGACATGTCTTGTGACATATTTGAGTGTTAAGCGCGAATCGTGGGTAAAGGTTTTCACTTCTGCCGGCACTCCCAGAGTGCAACTCGTTTTAATTTAAAAGTTAAGCTCTTTTTATCTTTGCATTATATTATGATATAATTAAATTAAAGACACAGTGACACGTAGTTTAAGAATCTCAGATGTCTAATATACACAGTGTAGATAATAGGTAAGTTATCTCGCCATGTGCAATTACAATGCAAACCATTGTACCTTCACTAACACTCATTCACTACGTACATACAAAATACAAATGTCTCTAAATTAGAAGCATGTATGACATTGAGTTTTATTTCACACTGTTTTAATTTTATTTAAACCTAATATCAAAAAACCGGTATTCTTTTACTTTCAATATCGGCTATTTTTACCTAAATGCTCTAGTCAGATTTGGTTTAGCACTGAAAATACTGAGCGATATAAGATGGGAAAGTCGGATTGATGCCTTGCGTCCATTACGTCACTAACAGTGCATGAAGCACCCATGGACATTAACAAAGATCGTAATATGATTAGTTCATCTGGAAATAAATATATATCGCTCATAAATTTTGGAAATGCAAGTTTATTTCTTCTTTTTTTATATGGTACAATATTTTGTTTGAAATCAATTTAAGTAACAAACTTCTTCGATCAAAGGAGAACTTCGAAGAACAGCTTAATAAATTCTTTCCTAAAACCAAAAACCTATCGCCAAAACTGTAGAATTGATTTGAAATTCAAAAAAAAAGCTGGTAGAAGCAAAAGTAAAAGAAGCCAAAATAGGTGCCTACTAGCATTATACGCAGAATCGAAACTGGTCTGCTTAAGAAAAAAGAAATAGTAGTTTAGTTTTGAAGCGAAAGATGAGCATACATCATGACAAAAAATATATACATAATTCCACAAAAACAAACATAATGAACCGTTCGAAATGCGGTTCGTTTTTAATACTTTATCCATCAGTGATCCATTAAAAACACTTTTTTTTAATTTTTAATACTACTGCAGTGCAAGATATATTATTTAATAGATAATTTATTGTAATTTGTTAAATTATTAAATACAAAGAGAAATAAGTTTTAAGTATAATCCTATGAATTTTAAAATTGACATGGTGCAAATTCGAAACGCAACTAAAAAAAAGAAAAAGAAAAGAAACATTTAATTGGAATGAAATAGAAGGTTTTTGGTTTTTTTTAATATAAACATATTACTTTTACTAAATAATCTTAAAATTAATAATTAAACAACATGAGTAACTCAATTAGTGGAGTTTTAGCGCGCATCTAAATAAATAATAGATATTTTTGGACATTACACACAGCACCATCTGGTCCTAAAGTAAGCAAAGCTTCTGGTATGGATACCAGACAACGGATACAAATAAATAGATTGCTTTTCTTTTTGTAAATCCATACATATCATAACAAACACAACCCACACCCTCTGCATAAAGAAGGAGTGGTGTTTTTTTCTGTTTAATTTTTGTTATTCATTTAGTGTGTTTCGTTTTGACGCGTAATTTTTAGCAGTGTTTTACGAAAACGTGTTAAGAATTGTGGATTGGAGGCTCATAAATAATAATAATAATATACTTTATTGCGCATAAAGAAAACAAAACAATTAAACAATAAAAGTAATAACAAATTGGCGGTCTTATCGCTAATGAGCGATCTCTTCCAGACAACCTTTGGGTAGAGGAGACTTTATAAAATTATTGAGTAGAATGTGCTAACTGAAACTTTACAATATAAGTATACATTTATAGTAATAGCTTAATTTATATACATATGAATAATAAATAATACGTACAAAACATATATATATCAAATACAAAACAAAAAATAAAAATAAATACACAAACTACATACATCTTAAATAATATAGATCAATAAACAGTGTTGATGAGACAGCTTAAATTTTTAAGTAATGTGTGATTAGGAGATTTTTAAATATTCTTAAAGTTTGTGCTTTTTTGATATCAAAGGGTAAACTATTCCATAGCCTTATGGCTGTGACAGTGAATGAGTCATTATAGGCTTGCGAATAATGTGTTGGGGTTTTCAGCATCATGTTTGTAGTGGCGCGATGAGCTGTAGACCCTATAAAATTGAAACGCTCTTTCAAGTATAACGGAGTAGACGGATTGAACAGTACGTTGTAGAGAAGAAACAGAAAATGAGTATTCCGGCGAAGGCGAATTGAGAGCCACTTGAATTTTAATCGAAATTCGGATATATGATCATATTTACGTAAACCAAATATGTATCTAAAACATAGGTTCTGGAGTCGCTCAAGCTTATTTAATTGCTCCTCAGTAAGGACAGGTAGCAGTAGTGATTTAGCCAGTGCAATTTTAGTGGCAATGGGCAAGAAGTTACGCAATCTGCTAATGGATTTAGCTGTAGCAAATATTTTTCTGCTAACTTCTTTTAAATAAATAGCGAATTATGAAAAAATAAGCAGGACATGACGTACAATTTCTGAAGGATGCACACCAAATCTTACGCCCTAGCTTGGGACACGAAAACGAGGACGCGCGACGCCGCGATAGAACTTGAACTTTGCCAAACTTAGATTTAAGCACAGGACTATATTTACACATGGCTCTGGAGAAATGATATGCAATAATGCGAAATCTGGTTTTTTTTTTTTTTTTTTTTTTTTCTGAGCTGACAATGCAGTTGGCTGTTGCAGCCATTACTGCTTCACCGGACTTTTGGGGCGAGACTCTGAAGGAGCCTCAGCCCATATAGCGCCCAACGCTCAAGGGCTTCCCGCGGGGGAAGCCTCGGCTTGGGTTGTCGCTCTCGGGGGCGTCCCTTCGACCGGCGTGAGTCTCGAACCCGAAGGTGAGTCACCGCCAGGAGGGGAGTTCCCCGTTACGCGGGTGCGGTTGCGATTGAGTGGGGGCGAGAAGCGCCCCGGCACTCTTTGATACCTAGTGTATCCTTGTGGGCGCCGACGAACCCGGGGACGTCGGCGTCGTGTTTGGAGGGAGGCCCTATTTGGGGAGGTCGTAGAGACTAATCTCGCTATCCGGACAGCGAGATCGTCATCTGGGGACGTTAGTACGTGCCGAGGCCGCCTAACGATAGTTCTACGACCATGACCGGGTCGATCGGGGGGACGATACGTTGTGGATTGCACAATTAATCGATTCGGGTGATTTTGCGTACGCTCGAAAAAGCGGACTGCCAAGTCTTTAAAATATTGGGGAATCGTGGGAAGTTCGAAGTCTCTGTGTAGGTCCGCATTGCGAACGTACCAAGAGGCTCCAGAGGCCGCTCTGAGAAAGCGGTTTTGGAGGGTCTGGAGTTTGTGGAGATTGCGCTTGGACAGCGCATAGGCTACGCTAGCATAAGCTAGTATGGGGCGGATACAAGTTGTGTAAAGATTTAGCTTATTCCTAAGCGACATCTTACTATACTTGCCTATCATGGGATAGAGACGACCGAGGACAAAAGCGGCTCGGTCCCTGACTATTTTGGTGTGAGCTTGGAAGTTCAAACGACTATCCATGGTCACACCGAGATATTTGGTCTTATTTTGCCAGGGAATGGCACGACCGAAAAGAGAAAGGGGAGAAGGCCGCGGAGGGCGGCCTAGGGTAAAAAGAACGGCAGAGCTTTTGTCGGGATTCACCTCGATTCTCCATTTCCGAAACCACTCGCCTAGGGCGGTGATAGCGGATTGGAGTCTCTCAGTGATTCGACTCACTTGCCTATCGGTAGTATAGAGAGCGGTGTCGTCCGCATAGAGGGCTAATTGGGTACCTATCGTTTTTGGGATATCGTTAGTGTACAGAAGGTACAAGACGGGGGCGAGCACGGACCCTTGCGGGACTCCTGCTTCTATGGGGCGGGGGGAGGAGAGAGTGCCTTCAACTCTGTAGCGAAAGCTACGATTCGACAAATAATCTCGTATGATGAGCACGAGACGATCTGGCAACTGAAAGTTGTACAGTTTAAAAATTAAACCGTTGTGCCAGACTTTGTCGAAAGCTTTCGCTACATCGAAGAAGACAGCGCCCGTGTGACGGGTCTTACCTAATGCTGGCTGGAAGCCAGTAAGAATATGTTCCGTTATGCGGAGGACTTGATGGACGCATGAGTGTTTGGCACGAAAGCCAAACTGCTCGTCTATTAAAATGCCTCTGGAGACTATAGAGTTCCGTAGGCGGGCGAGAAGGAGGCGTTCATAGAGTTTACCAAGGGCCTTTAGTAAACTTATAGGGCGATAGGAGGACGGCTCGGTACGAGCTTTGCCGGGCTTATGGATGCCTATAACGATTGCATCTTTCCATTGAGATGGAAAGATGCAATGTTCCATAGCAGCGTTAAAGATCGCTACTAGGAGGCAGATAAGGGGAAGAGTGAGGCGCTTTAGGATATCGTTAGAGATACCGTCTGCGCCGGGGGACTTACGGGGGCGTAGGTCTTTGATGACCTGTATGACTTCGTCGACAGTGACAGGGGGCAGGGGGTCTTGTGGAGGCAGAGAAGTTCTGCGCTCCACTTCGCCGTCTACCTCGCGCACATGATCGGGATCGAAAGGCTGTGTGCTTAAGGCACATTGGGCTTGGAGGCTGGATGCTAGGCAATCCGCTTTTTCGTCGTCATTGAACGCGGGAACGCTATTGTTGGGACGAGTTAACGGAGGGAGAGAGTTTGCGGTTTCGGATTTTAGAGCTCTGGCTAAGTGCCAATAAGCTTGGTGAGAAGGAGAAATGTTCTCCATAAGATCACCGAAACGTTGGGCGCGGAGCTCAGCTACAGCGGTTCTTACACGGCGGTGTAAGTCGTTGAAGCGAGCTTTATTTTCGATAGTGGGAGCGCGGTCGCGAGCGCGGCGGGCCGCGTTACGCTCAGTCATTAGCGACCTGATGTGCTGAGGCAGGATTAGGTGGTGATAATCACCAACCGGCACCTGTCGTGAGCACTCGCCAACGGTGGCGGTCAGGTGGCTAGTGAGTGAGTCGATAGCTACGTTAAGATCGGTCGCGGATGAGATAACGTTGGGAACGCGATCTAGATGTGGCGAGCTGGGATTTTCGAGCAATTGCCCAAATTTATCCCAGTCCGTCACGGTTCTAGTGTCGGGAGGAGAGTCCGAAGGGAAACCTAATCGGAGGACGACAGGGCGATGGTCCGAGTCAAGTTCGTCAAGCACCTCTATAGAGCGAAAGCTTAGCCTTACATTCTTTAGAAGTGCTATGTCGAGTACGTCGGGGTTAAACCGAGTATTGTGGGGAAAGTAAGTGGGCGTCATGGGAGCGATGATGTCAAAGTTTAGTCTGTCAACTAAATCGTCGAGGAGTCTGCCTCTTTGTGAAGTTACAGAAGAGTTCCAGCGGCGATGCTTGCAATTTAGGTCGCCGGCAAGAATGACGGCGTCGCCTAAACTTAAGAGCGACTGAAGGTCGCTCTCGAGCAAGTCTTTTAGGGGAGAGAGATAAACCGATGCAATGATGATCGGCTGATGGCCGGTCATCGCTAAGCGGCAGACGGATGCTTCTAAATTCGTAAGCGGTGGAGGATCGATAGGGGAGCAATGCAGGGAGCGCCTGTAATAGATGAGAGTGCCTCCGAGATTGGAGGCAGTTCTATCATTACGGACGGTACGATAGTTCGCGATTGAAGGGGTACGGACAGCGGGCTTTAGGAACGTTTCCTGGATGAGGAAGACGTCCGGTTTTTGGGACGAGAGGAATTGCGATAATTCCTCTCTTTGGTTGCGAAGACCGTTGGCGTTAAAATAGCCTATGGAGACGGACCGGGGTTTTTCGCGCGCGGTTGTGCAATCCATTTTGATTCTACGGTTTTGGAGCTACCCTGCGGAGGGCGGCGAAGAAATCGCGATGCTTAGCCATGAAGCCGAGCATTTGAGAGAAATCGGTGATCTGTTCGTATTCGGCGAACACGATCTCGAAATTGGCCGCGTCGAAGGCCCAAGAAATCTCGGCGAGAATGCCGAGGTGCTGCTGCTGCTCGGCCGTATGAACGGCATTGCAGGGCAGCGCGAAAGAGGGGCGCGGGGGGGCAAGGCGCGTATGCGCGAGAGGTGCGGGTGCACTTCTCATGGGCGCTGGACGCGGGATGTCCCGGGACATCAGAGGGGCGGGGTAGGGAATGCCCGTAACTGAGACGGGCCCGGGGAGAGCAGACAAAAGTTTGTCTGTCTCCTTCGATTTGGACGCTACTAGCGCTGGAGGACGGCTCCAGGCGTTGACAGCCGGGAGGGGGGCAGGCACGAGCGGAGCCTGTTGGCGGGGCCCTAAATCTGGGGCCTTAGACAAGTTACAATCGAAAAATCGTGCAGTATCGCTATAGAACAAGCGTTTTCGAAACAATAGTGGTAGACTTATTGCTCATGTATCGAAAACGCTGTATCGTGGGCGTCGGCTGGAAAACTCTACATTATTTGTGCCAATTATCGAAAATCGCTTATGTTTTTGTTTATACTATGGATGGAATGTGGTGTTTTTTTTTTTATTTGTCTCATATATCTCTTTTATTTTTATTCAACTTACTCATCGTTGGTTTTATAATTAAGAATATAGGTATTTATTGTATTAAATATTCATTTCATGCTTTAATTGGGTATCTGACGTAAAAACAATCAAGCTCTCTAGTAACGAAAATCTGGCTATACATTTACTATAAATCTGTTAAACTAGAAATAAGACTAATACTTATAACACAGATTTTTCATAACACCATCATTTTTAATTACAAAATGTTGCTAAATTGCTTAATTACAAAATATAACAATAATTTAAAATTCAATACAGGTACCTAATAAGCATCTTTATTTATTTGGGTAGGTATATTTCTGCATATCAAAGACAAATAGATGCCTATAATACAAATATTGAATACAACCACAACATTTAAATACCTAATTAACAAAATACTTAAAATCTTTAAAAATATAATTAATATCCACAATAGATTTCAAGCCGCCATTTGCAATCGCTAAGCTTATCCGTAGGGTCTCGGCGAACGCAAGTTCAACGAATATCAAAAAGGAATCGCTTTTGTAAAGTTGCAATATGGCTACCTAATGTATAGACAACTTTTGTTTCGGCGCTCCGCAGTGGCTTGGCTATGGTACCAATAGCATAGAAAAGCAACAAGTCTATGATTTTTTTTTTGCGATCGATAGCAAGTGACGTCACAAACTTTATGTTCATACATTTTATTCGATTGTAATCTTTTTTTAGTGATGCTAAATTTAAGAAGTCTAAGCCCCCTGGTCTCCACATCGAAGAAGGAAGGAAGGAAGGTACTCCAGTGACATAAAATACCTAAGTTTACCCACGAAAAATAGGTGTACCTCTGGGCTCTAAGCGTGCGATTTGTTGACTACATGCAATGATGTATTGTCTCAATGACTACCCGTACATGCAGACATACAAAAGGCGCTCAACCTATTTTAGAGACTTACGTATTAGTCATCTTTGCTTATAATGTTGTTATAAATCGCGCCATGTAAGTTCACGGTTCCCAACTTAGGGGTTTTCCCCCAGATTTAGGGGGTAAATAAATGAGATGGGATTTTTTTAGGAGTATTTTTAGGGGTATTTTCAGGGTTTTTTTTTCTTTTTAATATTTTTAAATTGATAATATTAACTTATAACGACATCTAGTACGTAATTCTACAATCACTCTGTGGTTACTGGCGGCAATGCTGGCGCCACTGGCGGTCATTTTATTGTCTGTGCATATGGCGGTTATTGTTGTGTATAAGTCTAAATTTTAGTTGGAGTTTTGGCGCGAATCTTAAGAAGGAGTGGTGATTGTTCGTGTTTAATTTTTCTAAATTCATTTAGTGTGTTTCGATGTGTATATTTTAGCAATGTTTTACGAAAGCGTGTTAAGAATTGTGCACCGAAGGCTCATGAAAAGTGAATTATGAAGAAATAAGCAGGAGATGACGCACAATTCTTGAAGGATCCACACCAAAACTCCCGCCGTATCTTGGGACATATAAACAAGGACGCGCAATATCGTCGCGATAAAACTTGAATATGGCGCTTCGCCAAACTTAGATATTAGCACAGGAATATATTTACACATGACTCTGGAGAAATGATATGCAATAATGCGAAATCTGGTCTCCAAATCGAAGAAAGAAGTCTATATTTTTTTAAACTTGAACGTATGTTTGACATAAGCTTTTGTCAGATAGGATACCGCCAAAAAAATAGGTTAAGAATATTATATTTATATATTTTTTAGGGGGACAACTCAATAATTAAGGCGATTTTAGGGGTTTTTGACAAACCTTTAGGGATAAATATTTTTAAGAGTTGGTAACACTGCGTTGAACCAGCGCAGTAACAAATTTTTGGTTCGTTAGTACATTCGTCCGTACTGCACCTGTGCAGACCATACTATTATCATTGGTGCAGACGCCCGCCATTTAAGTTTAACTTACGTGGCGCGGATTATATTATGTTATCGATACTTAATGAAAAATTATCGTTTGTATATTATATATATATTTTTCTCGCTCCAGTGAGATAAATAATTGTGTATTTCGCACGGCTGGATTTTTTTTGGGTTTCGTGCCTTAAAATCCCTCACTTTGCTCAGGATTCTACTATCGCTTATTTGTAGTTAAAGCAAACAAACAATAGAATACAAATAACCGACTGCTCAAAATTATTGTATAATGTATAATACTGCCATGAAATATTATGTGCTTTATGAGTGGTTACCCGTACTTCTGTGCATACATCCTCAATTAGGTCGCATGGTATGGTTCACTCATTCATTTAAAAACGTTTGATTACGAAATCGATCGTCAGAAGTCCATGGTGAACAATAAAATTTCCGCACCCCGTTTAAACAGCTATTGCAGTTTAACAAGGCGATTACAAAACCAATTTTTTTTTTTAGTTTTATTGGAGGTGCTTGAGTGTGTCATGCTCTCTCAAAGTGTCTCTGCGGTGGTGGCGTGTGTGTTGGGTCGTTACGTTCCCTAAAACATGGTTGAGCGAAGCGATGGCTGATTCATGTGTCATACTTGTGAACGGGTGCCGCCTGTGGAGGCTGGTCTGCTTTTGCAAACTTCTTTGTATTCTTAGTATTTAGTCTTACTTTTTTGTTTTGTTTATTAATACTGTAAGACATTGATTATTTCTTAGTGATGAATACATAAACTGTCTTTTGTTTATATTAGATCCATTTTTATGTTGTGCTTGTGCTTTATATTTCATGTTTGTAATGGAAAGTGTCCTTTTACGATAGGGAGGGCATTTTCCAATATTTTAATTGGACGCTGTAAGAGAAAGGGAGAAAAGGTATGCCCTTGCTGAGTTTCTTGCCGGTTCTTCTCAGTACAAGGTCTCCCGCCCTGTAGACTTACGAACCGATGGCGTAGTGACATTCATAAGTGCTCAATTATTGTAGCCTAAACTGAATAAATTATATTGAATTTGAATTTGAATGGTTAATACTTGGCCGGTGAACTTAGGCCTAAGTATGCTTTCGATTAATGAAACATATCCAATTAAATACCCACGCGATTTAAATTTGACATTATATTTATTTACATAATATACATGTATAATTTTTTATTTTATATTAGTAAATAGTATAATGTGTAGATGCAGATGCACCTCCCTGAACCCCTAGAACGCGCTATTTAGAACTATTATGATTTAATGACTAAACCTGACTCAAAATCTCTATGCAAATCTTGTAAACATAACCTCACTTAATATTAACTTTTTATGGTAATTAAATCATAAATCATTAAATACTTACATGATTACCTTTATTGTCACATTCTTTAACTGGTTTTCAAATCACGACACTGATAAAACCTAAAATCTACAAAATTTGTTTACACGAATTGCAAAACAGATTATGAGTCCGGTTTACTTTCATAATTAAATCGTTGAGCAATCAATTCGAACAAAAAACATAGTTAGGAACTTATTTAAAACGCAGTTAGATCTCTAAGTATGGAGTTTTGAATCGTCGGTACTGTGTGTGTATAAGTACTTTTATTTGTCATTGCATATTCTCAAACAGAAATATTGATTACCTACTCTGAAGAATTAATTAATCAAATCTAATTGCTAGAAAAAAGAATATTTTTTATTCTTACAAAAAATTTCCTTCCTTGGAAATCGAAACATCTTTAACTTAAATAATAACTTTGACTCGATTCATTTGTTTAATTCCATTAAATATTTTTTGTCTTGGTACAAATAAATATTTTCAAGATTTTTTTTACTTTTATTAAGTAAATATTCTCTTACGTCTATAGGGAGAGGATCATTTTCTTGGAGTTAATGAATTTGCTTTGATACAATTTGCCTTTTTTCAAGTAATCTGTTTTTACCGTTCGGCGGCGCCCATGTCTATGTCTGACTATGGCCAGTAGTAAGCATAAAATGCTCTTTGGGTGAGCGCATTTTTTCTAAATTAAAACTAACTAAAATGTAGGTAACCTTGGTCTACAATAACTTAAAGACTTGTGGGGCGGTCAACTTTATCTGTAGAAGAAAAACTGCTAAAACAATTATTTTATAGGTAATCGTTTCCACTTTTGCGTGGAACACACTTTTTAAATGACGGGAAGAGAAGAAGATCCTACATAACTTTTAATTTTACATAACTTTTTAATAAATGGAGAATGATATGGACCCCTTTTTAAATATTTTTTTCAAAAAGGGGTTCATATGGTTCCCTATGTGAATCACTTTTATGACTCCCCTAAAAAAAGAGGGGTCCAAAAAACCCTTCTTGCACTAATTCAAAGAAAAAATGAGGATTGAAGCACTTACTAGAAAATTGAAAATTATAACTATCAAAATTCTGACACCTTTTTATACCACTTTCCGTGCTATTTCCTATCTCTACTGCTACCGACCACTCGATGCATGTTGACCGCTAGCGTACGCCATATGTTTAAAGAGAGGTTCTATGAATTTAAAAAACTATTTGCAAACGATATCCGCCATGTTTTTTCGACAAATCTAGTTCAAACAAGTCGATCTATAACTAACTAACTACAACAGTTACCGCGATTAACAAGCTATTAGTAAATCAATTATAACAAACATATCTCGAATTCGAGATTATCTCTATCAGCACGAGAATCCCCCTGATCACGCCCTACGACGTTGCCTCACTTCAGTTATTATCGTTTTTATAGACGAATGTAACTAGGCCACAAGCTCCTCTGTAAGGGGGCGTTTATTAATTAAGTGAGACGATTTTGGCGATTTTTCAAACTAAGATTGGGTGACATGGTGACATTCTGCTCGACCTCCTCTCCCCCCAAACGCCTCACGTAATTTAAGGACACACTCTATCTAGGATACAAATCCTCATAATAATATACGTTGTTTCAAATCTTTTACAGATCTCCAAATTTAAGAGGCATAATGCTAACTTTGACTGGTGTTTTTCACACACTAGGAACTCTAATCGTGTACTCAGTTGGACCTTTTATATCATACGCGGCTACGGGATACATTGCAATGTCTATCTCCTTAATGTATGTGGTAGTGTGTATGGCATACTTACCAGAGACTCCGTTATATTATATTCTGAAAGGTAAGTAAATGTTTTTTTATACAAAAAGCGTAGATTATTGATACGAGTATGTAAACGTTAAACGCAAAACTAATGAACTTTGACAAAATCTCTAACTTTAACTTTGTATTTTGATTTTTAAAAACACAACAAAGAATATAAATGCTCGGCGTTTTTTGTTTCATACGATTCTGATTAGCCATTTCGGCAACCATAAACTTCGAGTTCTGTAATCTGTCCTATGGACTTTGTAATAGGCTCACAAAATTGACCACATTTTGTCAAGACTTTTTCCTCGGGGGTAATTAAATAAAAAGATTTCGTTGAGTCCGTTAATATAATTTATCAAAGTTTTATATACTACCATTTTTAACAATGAAATATTACGATTTTTTATTTTACCATAACAATTTATAATTTTTGATAGTTTTCATAAATTGCCGTTTTGCCGTCTCTTGATTTCTTATATCTTTCTAGTCGACTGTACCGTAAAAGTTCAAGTAAATACAATTTTCGTGATAAAGTGTATTTCCTTTCACCTGTGTCTAGGAAATCAATGCCATCACCAGCTTTTGAAAATTAATAAAATCTATTTTATCTATTCCATACTTTACGATCTGCCTAGGCATATTATGAAACGGAGGATTATCGATTTGTCTGCGACATATATAAAAATATAAAGAGTAGGTAAACTGACTGACTGATACCTACTACAGGGCCAGACTTGAAGTTCTGCTCGAAGGTTTTGTTATTACGTAGGCGAACACTAATAAAAGATTTTGCGAAAATCATCCCCTAAGTGGGTAAAAATAGGGGTTCGAAGTTTGTATGGAACTAAATGCATAGAACTTGGTATTTGGCCTTAAAATTCATTATTAAGATTTTCGTGTTTTACCGTCTTAGACTTTAATTTCAGTAAAGAGGTTCCTGTTATTGCAAACGAGAACACTACGAACTGATTTTGAGACGCCCCCAGAAGCAAAAGCTCGACCAATAGGATTAAAAAGGAAAATAAGTTGATATCTTAGACATTTACTTAACATTTGTGCTAATATTAAGTAACGTTTCAGGTAATGAAGAAGAAGCAATAAAAACTCTTCGTTTTCTAGGAAGAGATAAAGAAATTGTCAAAGAATTAAAAAGTCTTAACGATGATGTAACTCTAAATCGATGTGGCGATTGGAAATGGAGAGAACTATTCACAATAAAAACCAATAGAAGATCTTTTATAATAACTGTCTTTATGTACATTTTCCAAGAATGTTGCGGGATTGTATCGGTCGCCTACTATGCTACAACAATATTTCAAAAAGCTGGATCGTCTATAGATCCTCCAATAGCTACTATTATTGTTGGTGTTACACAATTCATAACAACCTTGACAGCGCCGAGTTTGATTGAAAAGCTTGGAAGGAAAACTTTGCTATTGATATCTACAGCGGGTTGCGGGTTGTGTATGGTAAGTTTTGTATGATTATAGACTATATTGTTTTCAAACACTACGTCTCATAGGGTCTGTTCGTTTTGGAATTAAGAATCATTATTTTCGTTAATTTTGTCATTGGTGTCTAAGTGTTAAAATATCAAAATTTTGGTATCATCTGTAACAAACTGTCAAGCGTTCGTTTACGATATTTTTGTCATTATTGTCATTTAAGCCACCTTAACTTTAGAACCAGGTGGAGTTTTGGTGTTAACCTGACAATCTGCCTATGCACATTCGAACACACTCATAATATTTCTAACCAAATATTTTATGATATCATTCTACATCATCCACAATGTAATTAGGTCTTTCCTATTAAGTTGATCATCAGATCATTGATCCACTACGCCACATCGCATATGATATCATTCTACATCATCCACAATGTAATTAGGTCTTTCCTAGTAAGTTGATCATCAGATCATTGATCCACTACGCCACATCGCATATAAAAGGCGAACCCTGGTAGTTTAAGACGAATAAAATAAATTATTAGCAGGGTCTATAATTACGTAATGTACTTTGGGGGACGGGGGTCTAATCGAGTTACCGATATGGAGAAAAGAGGAATCTAGCAATTGGTTACAATAACATTAGACAAAACAGCTGGGAGACAAAAGGTAAAAAATGACAAAAAAGAACAGAGTTTATGTGTTATGGAAATCAATAAAATCATTAGAGTTTCTTATCAACTTAAAAAAGTTCTTCTTGAAGAGAGGCATCTCTATAACTGGAGGCCGGTCGTCTAGGTCATCCGTTAATATACAAAACCTATACCTACACTTAAAAGATTTGTAGATTGAATACAATATTTTGTGACAAGTATAGTATCTATCCTCCTGCTAGCCTAAGAGAGCTATTACCGGTCGGGTTTATCCTATTCACTCCACATCCAAGACTGCAAAATTCTACACTACCTGTACTATATACGCCGTCTTCCCAGCGGCGGAGGTATTTGGCACACATAAACATATGTCACTTTAGAACAACATATGTCATATAACATATTTCAAGTTAGAGTACCTATCAAAACCTATATGTCGAGCATCTTTTTAGGGTTCCGATCCCGAAGGGTCCAAACTTCATTTATTCTCTTCAGTGAGGGATCATTTATTCTCTTCAGTACCATTTCGTTTGTGACTTCTTCTGTCCATCTAATTTTTTCCATTCTCCTCTAACACCATATCTCAACGTCCACGTCCACGTTTTACACCCATACAAAGCTTTGCTCCATATATATGTTTTTATACATTTCTTTTTAAAATTTCGTGGTAATTTGAATGTAAATATTCATTTCTTTTTATGGTACGCTAGTTTTGCTTATGCTATTCTGGTTTTAATGTCTCTTGTACATCTTTAATCTGTAGTAATATGGCTGCTCAGATATTTGAAACCGTTTACTTCTTATAGTGCTTTACCATCTATTGTGATTGGGTATGGAGATATTGTTTCTGTTTTAGAGGCAATCATAGTTTTTGTTTTATAAACTGATGCTCAATGAACATTGTTTCAATATACTGTTCATTATATAAAGTTATTCTTGTAAGTCGTTTTGTGTTTCTGTAGCTATTCCTATATCATCCGCAAGTCTTATGAATTGTATTACCCCCTTTGTCAGATATTTACGATACTTTATTTATTTCTGATTCCATGAAGATATTGAACATGAGTGGCGAGAGTGGACAACCCTGTCTTACTCCTTGTCATATATAAGTTGTTACTCTTTCCTTTTCTTTCTACGATGGTCCTTTATTTTTGTATATTTCTTCAAATATCATTTTCCTGTCTGTATAATTTAATCCAATGTTCTTTAATGTTGTCATAATTTTCTTTTAATCTACTTTGTCGAAATTCTTTTCTATATCTACGAATGCCATATGTGTCTTCAATCCTATATCCAGTCTTCTATCAATTATTGGTCTCAAGGCTAATATTGCTTCTCTAGTGCCTTTATTCCTTCTAAATCCAAACTAAACATAGCCTAATTCACTTTACAATACAATTCACGCTCTTATTCTGTTCTGTATTATTTTTAGGATAATTTAAGATGCTTGAGATATAAAACTTACGGTTCGAGGTTCTTCATATTTGAGAGTATTTGCTTTTTTTGCAATGCTATTGTCTTGGAGATCTTAAATTTCACCTTTTTTTGTTAATTTCTTTAGTGGTTTAGAAAATTTCATTTAACAGGTCATAATTGGAGTTTTTATTAGTTCAATTTATATCTCACGGTCTCCTGCTACTTTTCAATTTGTAATATTTCCTAAAGCTTCTTCAAATTCTTCCCTGATTATTTCTGGTCCTATTTCATCTTTCTCAATTTCCTTTTCATTTTCCATATCCTTTTCTGACAGTTCGTTTTCATTGTGCTATTGCTTTATTGTCAATTTATTTTTGTTTTCGTCTTGTCATATAATAGCTTATTTTTCGCATTCTTCTTCTATTTCTTTCCTTTTGTGTTCCTTGCATTTTAGAGTTATATATGTTTTGTAATTTTTTTGTATTCTTTTATACTTATTTCATCTTCTTTGTTACGATATCGCCTTCTTTCCAACATTAACCAATTATTTCTTTGTCTAGCCATTTTTTCCGAGGTTTAATCTTTTCCTTAGGTGAACTTTCTTTTATCCTTGATATAATAATTTCTTTAATACTGTTCCATTTCTCATCTAAATTTTTATCTACTTTGTTTTCTTTAAATTTATTACTTATCACTATATTGGCTTTTGTCCTCATTAGTATTAATATATATTAGTTACTGAGATCAATTTCTTTGGTTTTGTGTTTTCTTTGTAGGTTCTTAGCTCTTACGTTTATTTAAATAACCACTAAATTATAGTCAGTATTAATATCAGCTCCGGGGTATGTTTTACAGCTGATGTCATATATTTAACTGATTTCTTACTAATTAATAATCTTTAGTAATCTAGTTAAAATCTTCCTTAATTTCCAGGCATTTTCCGAATGTATCTTCTTCTTTTAGGTTGTTTAAATAGTGTGTTTGTTATCGTTCAATAATATTCCTTACAAAACTGCACTAATCTATCTCCCCTTGTATTTCTCTTTCCAAGTCCATGGTTTCCTACCGTATTGCTCTCCTCGTCTTCTTCAACCACTGAATAACAATTTCCCATTAGAATTAGATTGTCCTTTTTGTCTACTATGTCCATTATTGTATTCATTTTTTACATATATGATTTCTAATTCTTCTTCTTCGTAACTTTCTGTCGGCACATAAACTTAAATGATAAATATATCCACCGGTTCTGCTTTCGGTGCGACAAACACAACGTTAATACTAGAAATAAAAATAAACTTGCGATTCCAAAATGTCGCCTTCAGAAGCTGTGTGGCTCTTTCATTATTCAGAGAGAATAATATTTAAGAATATTGTTAACCTACCTGTACATACTTTTGAAACTTATATTAAAAAGGTTCTTACTAACAAGGGATACTATACTGTGGAAGAATTCAATAAAGATAATAATGTCTGGAATTAAATGTATGGGCACAATACTGGACATCCATCTATGACTTATGTAGTTTATAATTAATGACACATTACGATCGGGGGATGCACCATGGATAGTCGTCCACCGTTGGCTGCTTGGTGTTGGGGGGTTCTGGATGGGGGTGAGTGTGCCGGATAGACGTGTACATGTATGTGTTTTGTTTACACATATTTGCATAGATTTTGTGTATTTGGTGGCCTTGTTCCTGCGTGATTGATGGTAACAGGTGTACACTCGGGAAGTTTTTTTTTTATTTATTTTTTTTATTTTATTGAAACCAACGGCGTAACAAATCAGTATAAACAAAAGTACTTATTAACAATAAGGCTAATAATAGGTTTCACAGAAAATGTTAACGTAAACGTCAATAAGCAAATATAAATAATGCGCAATATATACAACAAATAAATATCGATATAAAGAAAAAAAAAACAAATAATTTGAACTATTTAAATTAGTTATACTAGCGTGTACAGATGAGAGTAGGTAGAAAGTACAGTAGCCTAAAGCACAAAAATGTAATAAATTTATCATATTTTTTTAAATCTAATTACCTTCAAAAAGAAATGAAGGTATACACATACATATACACTTACAATACTATATTATGCTATATAAATTACATATGCATACCAATTTAATACAATTTATTACACTCACATAAATGTACCTATCTACACACTAACTTACACACTATATACACATATATATAATACTATATCCTGTAATATGAAACAAATTGTCTATCAGACACATACACGGTCACGCTGTGTAATGAGATAATATGTTGTTTATGTAAAGGGTTATGGTGTCCAAGATTTCAAATTGCTGAGCAGCATCTATAAGTTAAATAGTTTTTTAGTAACATATCTCTTAAATGTAGCTTTGGAGTATGTAAAAGGGTCTATGTCGCTAAAAAACATGTTGTAAGTTAGAGCAATTCGGGTTATTACCGCATTCTGTGCGTAGTTAGTGGCGTGCCAGGGCACGTGCAGTAGCGGAGTGTGGCGAGTACGGCGTGCTGGTGCACGGAGCCCCACGCTCGCCACTAATGCCGGGCAGTCAATATCGCTCCGTATAATGTCGTATTAAAGACACATATCTAGCAACTTACGTCTTTCCTCTAAAGTTAATAGCTTGACAGTTGCTTATATATGTATCTGGGGACAGCCGAAGACGAAAGTTTATGTGTTTAATAAACTTCTTTTGAATACGCTCTATGCGATCCCTATGGATAATATATATAGGAGACCAAATCGGCGCAGCATACTCTAATGTACTTCGTACATAGGCGTAGTAGACGGACATAAGTGCCGCGGTATTTTTGAATGGTTTACATGAACGCAGCACGAAACCAAGGTTCTTATAAGCCTGGTTAGCAATAAAATTAATATGATCTGCGAATGATAACGTAGAATCTAACAGAACTCCTAGGTCGCGAACAGTCACACATCTTTCTATTGGATTACCTTTAAAATTATACGAATGTACTATAGGATTTTTCTTTCTGGTGAAGGAGATACATAGACATTTGTTTACATTTGCTTTTATTTTATTTTTAAAATAATAAATATTTAGTACGTTTAGTTCCCTTTATAATTTTAGACAGTCTTCTGCGTTTTTTATGTTATAATAGACTTTTTTATTGTCCTCGTACAGTATATGTTCGGAGAACTGGAAACAGTCATTAATATCAGAAATGTATGCGGCATAGAATAAAATAATTTCTTGTCACTTCTTCTTCCCTTAGGCTTGTTTCCGAAGTGACAGTACGTTAATTGGTGTGCATTTGCTACCGGACTTACGTGTGGGAGCTGGGCTACTTCATGATATACAACGTCTGTGGGTATGTGTATGCATATGGGTATGTGTGATGCGCCCTCTCGCATTTGGAGCCTTTCTAGCGCTGGGCGGCCTATGGTGGATGACAGCGGGTTATTAATACTATATTTATTATATTATTATACTTGTACTACATAGATACAAGTATAATAATATAATAAATATTATTATACATATATGTATATTTTTTTTAGTAGTATCAATTTTTGATACACTGTTTGTGTTTTATGTATATTTATGTGTGTCTTTGTGTATGTGTTTATATATTTATATATTATATTTACCATTAGTTTATATAGTAACCCTAAATGTGCGAAGTCTGACACGCAATTATCAAGTTTTTTTTCTTCTATGTGACTCTTTCCTTGCAGTGGATCGCTGCCTGGTAACACGCTGTAACGGAACGAAATCTCTCCATTTCACACTTATAATACCTAATCTATGTTAATATTTATGCCTTCATGCATTTTTTTTGTTTCAGGCTGTTCTTGGAGTGTATTTTTTTTTAGATCATTTGGATCACTCGTATGTTTCACCTGTAGGGTGGCTTCCTCTGGCAACATTGGCGTTATCTTACTGCAGTTACAGCATCGGTAGATATTTTGATATACCTAGTTATAGTCACCTAACTATCTATTGGATTTATATCCAATAAGTAGGAATTTTATAAATAATATTCATGTTGTTGAGGCTGAATTAACGTTTATATAACAAACAATATTTACTAAATGAATGTTAAAATACTCTTACATTCCATTATTACTGAGTTGGTACGGTACGAATTGCGACGATGAGTTGTTAAAACATTTTAGAAGGCAAAAAATTTATAAGATAAAGCTTTCAATCAACTTTGATTTTTGACTCTCTATAACGATTGTAAATTACCTTATTAAAAATAAGCGTAGGTAAGATTTCGAGGTTATAGTAAACTAGATGTGCAGAACCCGCAGAAAAATGTTGTCTATAAGCGGATTTGGAGAAACCTTTGCCAACATAATAAAATTTTGGCAATATAGCCTCTTGATAGATACCTAGATGGAATAGTCTAAATCGTTAGGTACGTCGTGAAGTGTGGTGCTCCGTAGAAAAAAACATTCCCGTAGGAACTGACTGGACTTACCGGGATAAAAAGTAACTATTCCATATTCTTCGTAGTTCCTCTGACTAAACCTAAGCTAATGAGGTTACCCCACTGCTTTGTTGTTAACATATAAGAGATGGTGCTCCGCACCGTCACCTTTTAATAATGTGTTCCTGTGAAAACTCTCGATCATGCGAACAACATAAGAAGGTATCATACATTGGTCGCCTTCTTTTTTGCAAAGATATTTTACTTAAGAGGAAAGATCTCAACCAAGCGAATCTCTAGGATCCATTTCACGAAACGGATGTGCGATAGGGACAACTGCGCCTCGGGTTGATTTACGTAGTCCTAATCATCTAAATCGGGGTATCGTATTCCCCACTTTCCTCCTCCAAATCTCAATGAAATTCAATAAACATACTCCACCTTAAAAGCAATGAATTATTCCGTGTCTGTATGTTTTGCGTTCACATAAAATATTAGTTTACATATTTGTATAGCACACGTCTAAGATGTCATAAAAAAGAGGCATTTTTTTCCACTTAATACTATTCTAAGTACTTTGGTTTTAGTTTCACTGTTTGTTAGTTAGAGAGAGAGAAAAAGAGGAGGGGGGAGAAAGAGATAGGTATTTAGTTAGTACCTACATATAATACTGACATTCTTCGTTTCAGGTTTGAACATAGTACCAAACACACTTCTTGGCGAAATGTATTGTCCAAACATGCGAAGTATCGGCACATCTGTATCGATGACCCTGGGGTGGGTCGCTGGATTTTTTTCCCTAACAAGCTTCGGGTACATCGTTGAAGCTTTAGGTAGCTACGTGATATTCGGGGGGTTTGCAGCTGTTAATGTCTGCAGCTTCTTGTTTGTTATCTTTGTTGTACCTGAGACCAAAGGAATGAGTTTGAGAGAGATAGAAATAATGTTATCAAGATGAGTTTTATTTGTTTAGAGTAAAATACTTGTAATAAAAGATGTATTTATTTGTGTGTATGAAATTTTGTCCACTAGAATCCCCTGCTGAAACCCCCTGAGGGAATCATTTAGATTTTTTTTCCAGATAGATCCCTTAACCAGTATTAACTGGGAGATTCGTGTCAATAATAATCCTAAATCAATCCCTTTACCAACAATGATCCCCTGGGGATTCATTTGGATAATAAAGTCAATCCCCAGAAATAATGATACCCTGGGGCGTTTGGATCATGATCACGTTTCCACTTGCTTTTTGAGTTGTAGAATTTAGATTGGAGAAATAACAGTTTAACCTTTTAAAAAATCTAAAGTAAATATGCCAACAATTTTTTGAGGTCGGTGCAATAAGAAATTGTGTTGTGGGAATTTAATAATTTTATACAGAAAACGTAAAGTAGCATTTACGAAAATGGCTCAAGAGTTGTACTAGAAGCCGAAGCTTTCAAATTGTGGATAAACCTTGATGAGTGTAAAAAAAAAAACGCCTCCGTAATTTCATAACTTTGGCGTAAATAAGAATGAACACCGAATGAAACTTATATAATTATAGACATCATGCAACACATTGAAACTTTTTGTTTTACATAACTTGTTTTTTTGTAAAAAGATCGCAAACTATTAAAATATTCCGCCTGATCTAATTATTATTACTTTAAACTGACATGGAGATAAAAAAAAAATAGTTGGCATATTTACTTTACATTTTTAAATAAATAAAACTTTTATTTCTACCTATTTTAGTAATTAATTGAATAAATTACAGTTTAGAATTCGGTTTATTTTTTTAATTTAAGTTATAATTGAAACTAATTACTTAATCGTTTTGCAAAGGGACAAGCTTATGTAGCTTTAAGCAAGGTCAAGATAAATACAGTGTTATCGAATCATAATTTACAATATAAGTATAAGTACTTATCCCTCCATCATTATCTACATGATACATAGTGTTGCCATCTAACGATTACACGATTACTTTTTAAAATTTCACTGAGACTGTTTAGCTAGAGCCTAACTGCATGCAAATATTGAAACAAGATGCATAATGACATGTTTAAGAATTACTCTTGCTGTTAAGCCAACGACACCTTATCCACGTGACTAATACACACTTGAATCTCTATCTCAAAAATATTAAAAATTATTTGATAAAACTTGCACTGTTCTCTAAGTTGGACTATACGTAGTAACTACAACTATAACTTAAAAATTCGACTTTTGCAATCCGACTTATAGTTATTGAGCATCGATTTAAACTACCAGATATGACCTCGAACGAAATTTTGTGTTACTACCTTAAAATGCATTGCTCTCTTTCTAACTTTGCTAACGTTGTAATATTCCGTCGCGTCACTGGTTTCAAATAAGTCCTTCTAGTTTATTTCGATGTAAACACTTTTAGGTGCGGCGACAGTATGGAACGGGCATATCTTGTTTATATCGCATTTTTTGAGATATGCGCGGACAAACATTCAAAGATACACTTATAAAATTTGGCACTTTTTAGAAGCTGGTATAGGATAACATGCAAAAACTGTGCAATTCCGACACTATTACATACATATGGGTTGAACTGATAACCTTCCTTTTTAAAGTCTGTTAAAAATAGTCTATGTTTGTAATTTAAGCCAACCAATGAATTAATCCAAAGATGACATGTACAAAAACTCACCAAGTCACGCTGCTAAAATATTGATGTAAAATAAAAACATTTTCACTCTTAATACACTTAATTTAATAAAGGATGTAAATCTAAAAATTCATTCTGTATGAATAGACGGTTTCAAACAACCTCTTAAACATCATTCTTCAAGAACAACTCTATTCTTGTCAACATGGACTTTGGGAGCACTCTTTAATTTCTTTATAAACTTTTCAGCAATTCTATCATCAACCTCTCTTCCTGTTGCTTCACTATACTCACCCAAGACTTTTTTTTGAAGTCGCTTAAAAGGTAGTTCATTCCCTTTCTTTTGTAGCACTGAAAAGATAACTGCATGCCAATCAAACTTTTCCTTCTTTTCTTCTACTTCCGCAGAATTCGCCACATTTTGGTCATGAAGACAAATACTGTCGTTTACTTCATCAACAATGACTTTTGGCTTTTTTTTTTCTTTACTTGCAGTTTCAACCACCACTGGTTCAACTGCATTTTCGATTGCTTCGGCAACTCCGTTTACGGTATCTTGTCTCTTCCTTTTTTTATTCTTGTTATTTTTATCGTCGGTTTTATCCTCGTCAACATCAGCATCTCCATTTACATTTTTATTCTTTTTCTTTTTGTCTTTTTTATTTGGCTGATTCTCTTTTTCCTCTGTTTCCGTATGCGGTTCGGCAGCTTTTTGTAGTTCTGCTTCATACTTTCTGCGTTTTTTTTCCTCTTTTCTTTGTTTTTTAGACATCTTTTTACCATCACCATTCTGTAAATCTATGCCATTTTCTTCGACAGTTTCTTCATCATGATCTTTAGTCTCTCCATTCGTTTTCTTTACATCATCATCATCGTCTTTATCGACATTAGCCTCTTCTTCATTATCATTACCTTCTGATGTATCATTATTTTTATTATTTGCAGCATTGGCATTGGACAGTGCAGAAAGTTTTACCGATATCAAGTCCCAAGCTTGATCAATATCTTTTGGGTTGGTTTTGGCTCCACAAACATTCTTAACAAAGTTAATAAATTTAGGCTTCTTTCGTGGCGTATTATTATGCTTACTAATGGTTTCAATAATCCTCAAAACGTTTTTAGGAGCACTCTTTTGTTCATCAATAACAGATTGCAACATTTCTACCCATGCATTTTGCTTCTTTTCACCTTTTTTCTCTTTGGCAACAAATCCTTTTCCTGAATAACGCTGTTCTTCTGTTATACATTTAGTGTGAGCTTCATAATCATTACCACTGAAATTAGAAAAAACCGACACTTTTATTATGCCCTACATTTAAAGATATATTTTGGTAGACACCCATTGGATAACGAAGCCTAAAAACGATAATGTACTTGTAAAAACACCCTTTTAATTTGTTTGTTACTAATAACAATTCTGAAGATTCAGAATAATTCTGGAGGAATAATATTATTTTTTGTTATTCATATTAGACTTTTCTCTAAATAATCCTTGGTACCATTACTTCCGATGTTAAATTATCTGTAGACTTCTATTCTAACAAGTATTAATGAAGAAATTTCCATCCAATTTAAAAGTAAACCCGAACTATCTAACTGTACTGTCTGCTAAAAGCCGTGACTTTTCTGTTAAATAAAAGGTCCCAGGTTTAATTCCTATTAACTATTAGTCTAGCCTATGGGTAACAACCAATCTAAACATACATATAGGTACATAACATCACGTCTGTCCTCCGAAGTGCATACCTACCCCTTCCCTTAAGAAAGCAAGACTCCTACTTGTTAAGATCCTGGCACACTTTTTTTGAGTCATTCACACACATCAATGCTTTTATATACTTTCAACTGTTTAGAGTACTCTTGACCTCGCCTTTTCTGAGAACGGTTTCAATTTATCAACATATGTTCGCTGAGGCTAAGGCCTACCTCTTTTCTCATCTTCTTTTATTCATCATCACACTCAACTTGCTCAAACTACCTTCACATACCTTTCTCAATCTTTGTCGTAGTGACAGTCTTCTTTCACAGCAGCCTAAAACAGTGAAATTATTACCTTTACATCCACATTTAAAACTCTAAATATGTTGGTTTCTTCGTACTTCCTTCATGTCGCAATAGAGCATTCAATTGAGCTGAAATTGTCAGGGGGACAGTTGTAGAGACGGACATGTTAGAATAGACAACCTTCATGCATGGATTGATGTTATTCTAAATATGTATTATTTTGACAGTGACATACGAAAATATCTTTTGTATTATCCAAATTCTGTTTTGTTATTAAATGAGTAAGTATTATAAATCTATAATATATAACGTTTAACTTATGAAACTATCTTCTACAGTAAAACAGGCTTGAGTATGCCATAGTTTTTACAGGTTATGGTATAAGTACTGCTTCCTTATAACATGACAGAACAAGGACACGGAGATCGAGAATTTAGAAGTGAGAGTTCGATGAATAGTTTACCCCCATTTTAAAAACCAGATGGGCAGAGTAACTATAGTACTTGGAAGTTTCAAATGGAGTTATATTTAGTCCACGAAGACCTTCGGAAGTTCACGTCTCAGACACCGCTAGCTTCAAATGCAAATGGTAATAAAAAAAAACAACGTGCACGAGCTAAAATTTGTTTGATGGTGAGACTACATTGCTTAATATACGTCAAGCAATCGAAAACAGCAAAAAAGAAGGAAGCTTTAAAAAATGCATTTGAAGACAAAGGGGTAAACAACAGCCTACTAGATAAATTAGTAGTATCAGAGAGTATGTGACAGAGGTCATGTGTGTAGCCCAACAGTTAAGAGACATTGGCAGGTTGAAAATAAGTTGTTGGCTGCATTAATGTTGCAAGGTTTGACTACTGAGTATACACCTATGAAAATTGCTATGGAAAACTCTAGTATTAGCTTAACAACTGACTATGTGAAGACAAAACTGCTTCAGATGGACATAGTTACCCAACCTTCGACGAGTTCTGCATTCCTGTCAAATAACAAAATAGGAAATGGAAGAGTAACCCCTGCAAACCTATTAAATGTTTTGTTTGCATTGGACCGCATAAAGAGAAGAATTGTCCGGTGAATCCTAATAAGAAGCAAGACTCTTCAAAAGGAGGGACATCGCTATTTGCATTCATGACGGCAGAAAGTAGTGAAGATATGAGTGGTACCTAGACTCAGGAGCGTCTTCGCACATGATCAACGAGAGATAACATCTACAAGCTTATGTAAATATTCTAAATAAAAAGGTTGTCTGTGCAGATGGTTCTGAAATACAGCTTAAACCAGGCTCCAAGATCGTGGTATGAAAAATTAAATTCTGTTTCATTGGAAATGGGATTTTCAAGGTCTGAAAACGAGCCTTTTCTTTATTTCAGAAAAGAATGTCAAAATAATTTACTGATCATAGCTGTGTATGTTGACGATTTGTTGATATTCTGGAACAAACAAGATGAGTAAAATCTGCTGAAAAGGGAATTGATGTGCAAGTTGAATATGAAAGACCTCAATAGAGCTGAATTAGTAGATCAAGAAAGATCAAGAAAGATCAAGAAGATTATATCAAACTTCTATTAGAAAGGTTTAAGATGGTAGACAGCAAGCCCGTTGCTACACCTTTAGAAGCTGGTCAAAAATTAGTTAAAACCAGATAAAGAACTTGTGCCATCAGAACATATTCCCTACCAAGTCTTGATTGGTTCTCTAATGTATTTAGCAATTTGTACAAGACCTGACATAGCCTATTCAGTTAGTTTTTTTAAGTCAGTAAGATATCTTTAAGGTACGAAGGAGTATGGAATTAAATGCAACAAGACTGGAAATTGTGTTGAAGGATTTGTTGATGATGATCATGATGGAGATTTAAATGATAGAAGGTCACATTCAGGATTTGTTTATAAGTTAGGAGGAGAAGCTATCAGCTGGGAATCTAAAAAACAGAGAACTGTTCCCGTGTCGAGTGCTGAAGCACAGTATGTTAGTCTTTCTTGCTCGACGAAAGAAGCCCTATTCCTTAAAAGAATAAGCAAGGAGTTAACAGAGGATGAGTCAAGCATAACATTGCATTGCGATAGTCAATCTGCAATGGCAATCGCAAAGAACCCAATACACCATCAACAAACAAAACATATTGACGTGAGGTATCATTTTGTTAGAGATGAGGTACAGTCAGGTACAAAAATCCTTAAATATTTAGAGACTAACAAAATGGTTGCAGATATTTTAACGAAATAAATTAAAGTATTGTGTGTTTGAAATGAATATAGTATGTGACTGAATAATGTTTGCAAAAGCTGTGTTAAGATTTTAGTGTGTATCATCAGGTTGAGGAGGAGTGTTAGAATAGACAACCTTCATGCACGGTTTGATGTTATTCTAAATATGTTTTATTTTGACAGTGACATACGAAAATATCTTAAGTATGATCTAAATTCTGTTTTGTTATTAAATGAGTAAATATATTATAAATCTATAATATATAACGTTTTACTTTTGAAACTATCTTCTACAGTAAAACAGACTCAAGCGTACTCAAGTACGCCGTAGTTTTTACAGGATAAGGATATAGGCAATTTTTATCCTAGAAAATGCTTAAGTTGATGCAGGAATAACAGGACAAACTATGCCTAATCAAATCTAATATATATAGCTAATCTATACTACTGGGTTGCCATAGGAATCCCACGCCAATACATAACGGGCATATGCCAGTGTTTCTTTGAATTGTTGTTAGTTACAGAATTACAATTTTGCTTCTAGCAACAAATAAAAGCTAGATTTACAGTTTTTACACTTACATAAAGTCTTTGAAACAATCCATGCAAGACAAATTGGGAGAACGGTTTCTACATTTTGTCAAATAATGCTTCTCAACTTTAGGTTTTTGTACAGACTCTCCACAATGTCCACAAGTAAAGACAACCATAACTTTGGCAAATTTTTGCAGATGGTTTTTTTAATCTAAACACTCAGCACCTGAAACAAGGCATAATCTATTAATTAATAGTAGTATTTTTATACTACTTAGGTGGCAAACAAGCTTACTGTCCACCTGATGTGAAGCGGTCACCCACCTTATGGACGCGTGCAACGCCGGAAGCAGAACTTTCCGACCGTTTAAAAATCTTTTACTTATTTCTTAAAGAACCCCTTATTGTAGGCAGAGAGCTCAATCCACCACTTAAGCGTTTGCGGGAGGAAGTTCCTCTGAAACCGCAATGTACGTCACCATTTAGGTTTCAAAGTGTAAGGCTGAATTCCCTGCCGATGGCGAGCCATGCCATGGTAGGAAGTCGCCATAGGAATCATTTCCATCAATTCCTGAGAACACAGCCCATTATACAAGCAGTAGAACACACACAGAGAGACAAACTGTTTCCTCCGACTTGAGGGTTTGAGAGTTTTAGATTGTTAGCTTATCGCTGAACCGAGTCAAAAGAGCTAAGCTGGTATCCAGGTGCACCTGCCCTTATAAAGCAACAACCTTTTACCCGAGATGAAGCAATCCTTCGCTCTGTTGAATACACCAAGTTTTTGATAAGTTCTCCACGGCCCGTGTAATAAACTGTCATTTGCATAGCAATATATGTTGTCGATGAACAACATACGAGAGGCAGCTGGTAGATTCGCGGCCTAAGGACGCAATAAATGAAAAGTATGGTTTTATATTTTTTATGTCTTTATGTCACTGAAAAAATATTCCTTACATTTGTATTCAAAATGGGTAACTACAGCTGCCTTCATCTCTTGCAACTCAAGCAGTGTGAACAAGCGCGTTTTGTTGCAGAAACAGCGCTCCGCGCGCTAACTTGCCACGTCCCTTCTGTATGACTGCCTCACGTTTCTGACTTATTAAATTATTGTAGTACTAACCGTTTATTGTTGTCCCTTAAGGCAAGTAATTATTTGATAAAATTCCCTCGCTATCCCAGAAAATGGTAGCCATTATCTTTGACGCTGACTTTCTCACTTAAACTTTGGTGACTTACTCCCCTTTTTATTCACTGCATCGACTCTTGCTTGGACTCCAGATCATAGAGACAAATCCAGGCTGCATTAACTGTCACAATATGGTTACAAATTGCGTCTAAATCACTCTGACACAACTCTGAAAAAATCTTTACAAATCTCCAATCGTCGCTGCTTGTCGAGAGGTGTGAGCATTTGCAGTACCCAATGCACAGAAGTTTTTCTCCTGTGCAAATTTTGGTGTAAAATCTCTCCAATTTGTTCTTTATTAATGTGTAGTTCTTCTGCTATCTGCCACAAATTAATTCTTCAATTGACCAGTACTCATTGTTTGAAGAAGTCAAGACCATTATTTTTTGCCATTGTATATGAAGGTGCAGAATCCTAAGGAACCACTGACATTTCTTAAAAAAATTGTTTCAGCGTATTTTCAATTTACAACGAATTCGTTTACGGCGCATTGACCCAAAAATGGAATCATCGCTAAGTACCTCAGGTTGCAAAGTTATCAGCTGCCCCTCGTATCATTGATATGCAGCAGAAACAGCGTAAGAGACTGCACCAAGCCTTGAGGATTGGCAGCATTAATATCCATGCTATCTGGCTCCTATGCGTCTGTTGGACAGAGAACTAGCCGGTAATTTGCACTAACGTCTTCGCTAAGTGTGGCTTACATGCCAGTACCCTCACATTAAGAGATACAAAACCCAACTAGCGCCATGAAGATATTCATAAAATTCCATTTCAGCAATTTAAACAGGGTGATCTGTGATTGTATGTAGAGTTTTTTTACTTTTTGAAATCAGAGTTTGCACAGTTTAACGTAAAAACGTAACTGAAGAAAATTCGGAAATAATATTTAATCATTGGGCTGCACTAAAGTCGAGTTGAATAGTATGTTATATAGGTATGAAATTAAACAATACAATTTTATTGAATATGTGAATTTTATTTTTCTATATAAATAATGTGACAAAAAAGCTAACGGTTACTCAGGTCCATGCTATCAGAGCAACTTACGTCAACTACGGGTCGTATGCGTCTGCCGCACAAAAGCTAGCCACCCATTTTAAGATCGTATTTTTCTAAGTAATTTAGAAGCTGTGTGTGGATCACACGCTCCATTACTTCAAGAGAGGCGAGAGATAATAGCCGTTGGCTCAAATATGATGGATCTGATTTATCGCCGAGTGCATATTCAGTTTTCCACGATGACAGGCAATGCCTGGTAGGTAGAAGAATGAATATGCGCGTGAATTCAGGACACAACTCAGGAACACACTGTTTAAGCACAACTACTGGTATACCGTCTGGCTTACTCAACTTATGAACGTCTAGAGAAAGCAATGCCTGCTGTGTTATGGCGATTTGTTGTTTATGTTAGAGTTTAAAGCAAAGAGACTGCCTTTGATGAAATGGCTTTCTCTTTAGAGCAATGGGCCAAGTCACCATTAGTCTTTTCTCAGTGATAGTAAAGAGGACTGGCAAAAGTTTTCTTTGGCAGCTTTAGTTTTTTAAAACATTTAAAAAGTCAGTGTTGCTGCTAAATCAATGTTTCTTAAAAATAAAAGAAGAAATTCTGATTTCATTAATAATGAAACAGGGAAATTATAAATGCATGTCATCATTTTAGAGGTAGTTTAAAAAACATAGGAAAAGACACTATTTAATAAATTATTGACATAGCAAATGCATTTTGCAAAATGTTTTGAAAATAAACCTGCTCTAACTACTAGCTGACTGAAATCCTCATCCACAGAGGCAAAATTACTTTTAAATTATAGTGCTCCTAAGTGAGTTGAAATATTTAAATTCGCCTCTGATGAAATCTTCAAAGCTTGAAACATCAAATTTCTTAATCCTAAAAAGACAGCTGATCTTTGGGGTATATCAGTGAAATCACTTGTGGTATTAAACACAGTACCTTTCTTAGCAATAATTTTCAATAAATGTGTAGACATGGTAATTAATAAAACACAGTAAAATCATACCAATGTTCAAATCCGAGAGTAAGAGCAAATTCAGATCAATTTCAATACCAGCTTTGAACAAGATTAAAAATTACTTATTTCTGAAAATCGGATCTGAAATACAATTTGAACTTGGTTTCATGCAAGTGAAGTGTGTTATAAACTGTTAGCTACATAGACATCAACTTCATACTGTAATTCAGTAATTATAATTACTTTTTCAGTGCATCTTTTTGAAACCAGTTGTTTTTATTGTTTGAAGGTATTATTTTTTACTTTTGAGTGGCAATTTGCTTTTTTTTTTCTCGTACCCTAAAAACATCCATACTCGTAATAAAATTCAATCATCAACATAAAAGGCATTTCACCAGTTTCAAATTAACACCAATTATTTTTTTGACCAAAAATTTAATTTTTAAATTCACTACATTAATATGAGACCATCTAAAAAGTATTCTCTTTTAAATAAAAAAGAATTTTGATAATCTGCTTATACTAAAATAATAATAAAAAGTATAATAATCCAAATTGAGAACTTCCATCTTTTTTGGAGTTGGTTAAAAACTAGTAAATATTGATATACACATTTTGGATCATAAAGTAATAAAATAAATGTGGTCCTAAACATTTGTAATTCATCAATTTCTAATTAATTTTCTGGAAACTCAGAAACAAAATTCTGTTTCTAAAAACCCTTATCCCTCAATCATAGGCTTTGACTCCCTCGCAGCCTAGTTGGTAGAGTGGCCGACTGCTGCGCAGAGGGTGTAGGTTCAATTCCCGCATTGGACAAACATTTAAGTGATAAAAAACATTTGTGTTTGTCTTGAGTCTGGGTGCATTTATGTACAATATGTATATATTTGCAAAAAAAAAAAAGTAATAAATATGTGTCTGTTGTCTGGTATCCATAACACAAGCTTTGCTTACTTTGGGGCCAGACGTCGCTGTGTGTAATGTCCAAAAATATTTATTTATTTATTTATAGGCTTGGCTATACCTCAATTACAATTATGGATCAAGAAAAAACAACAAAATAAAAATCTATATTTATACAAAAAAAAAAAAAATATTGTCCCTTGAATTGACATTCTGAGTTGCTGGAAATTGCACGTATAGTAACATTTGGCAGCATTTCTTGCTATCGGCAAAATAAACATTCTTTTTAAATCTTCAGGAGCAAGGGGGCTGTTTAACACAGCCAAAAATGTGACATTTTATGTTTTTTTGGGGTGCATTCCAAATCGCAGTGGTATTGGGACGCTCAGGGTAGAGTAATTTTCCAACTGTCAAGTTGAATTCTTTACACTGCTATAGAAAAGGTTGAAAATCACTCCTGTTAGTGTGAAAATTAACTATCAAACGCTTGTTCCAGAACGGGTTGATTTTTCAACTTTACCGGGCGATAATTACTTCGAATAACTATTTTCTCACAAAACTTCCCAATAGTGTATATTATGTAAAAGTTTATTCACTAAACATTTTTTTCAATGTTTTGTATGGACAGGAAATTAAGAATAATAAAATAAAAAAAAGAAAAAGAAATTGGCGGCCCTAGTTAAGTAGTATTTGTGTCTCAGCGCCAATTACTAAGTGGTCCTCAACCATGAGAAAATTTGGCTTAATAGTCCTTCATTTCTAAAAGGTTTAGAAACACTACCCTAGGGAGTTACCACTGATATGTAGTATATAATTAGAGGCACATCAAGAAGACTATTCCAAATAGATGTACTTTACTGACAGTTTCCACTTTCCATGCCGTAGTGTATGTCTGCGGTCGCTGTTGTTGTCGTCCTGCCAAGAATAGTTCGAGCGGCAATTCAATGCTATTAATATGGCCACCAATTTTACCATATATTTATGCATCTAGACGATATAATAGGGTTAGTGCCAAAAATTTAATTTACTTCCGTCCTCTTACGCCCTTTTAAATAATCTTAAACCCCGTATTGCTGACGGCTGAGTGCCCTAAATCGTACATATTATGCAAAGTTAGTCATAGGTTCCACCAATTGAAATTATAAATATAGTGAAATTAATATTTACCTCTCTGATAGAATGTGTTTGCATAAATAACAATGGAGACGTTGATAAAACATGTGTTTTGTGTTTTCTATTTTTATTAGCTTATTTTGTTAAGTGCTGCCCATAGACTGCGACACCAGTGTTGCCAACTTTATTTTAACAAATCTACAAATTGTGGTGTCTTAAGGCTTTTGCATACCCTAGTAAAATCGTGTTGCTTCGACCAGTGTACAAAAGATATATTACACCAATCAAGCATACAAAGACACACAGTTCCACGTAAGATAGGCGCTAGCTAATGACCGCACGTTGAAAATCTTGATTTTTCTCGGTTTTTTGTCGGTATAATATTCAAATATTTATTTAGTACTATGAAATTAGCACATTTATTTGGTCATATTAATATATATATATATATATTATTAAATAAGAATCAAGCGAATATCACTTTTAGTTTTCCAAAAAAAAATATTTAAAGCCCAAATATAAATTGTCCGTTTTTTTTTTAAAAAAAATGTTTTAATAGCCAAATTATAATGATATAAGCATATCCACTTGATTGAGGTGTGAAGAATAACATATATGTTTTCACGTCAAAAAGTGTACTCAGGACTGTAACAAAATTAATCAAATTCTTGCAAACTTAACTCGTTTGAGTATGCCACCACCTGAACCCACCAAATTTGGCTAGATCCTGAGGGATCCACCACCAGAAAACCACTGACATATTATACCAGACAAACAATTCATAATATTATTCAAATAAAAAAATCATTTTTATATTTATTATAATTTAATTTATATTATAAAATTGTAGTTTATTAAAAAAAAATCTTAAAGACAATAAAACACTTAGAGGTATAGGAGATAGATAGATAGAAGGTCGCTTTTGCACCGTCTAAATACCCCAGTCATATTAGGTAAAAAAAGGAATCAACCTCGGAATGAAAGATAATAATAAGCTGTAAATTGGTATAAACCTTCGTTTTGTCGTTCTAAAAGTCACAAGTGCTATCGTATCCGCGTCTTAAGATATTGAAGGTCAAAGGTCGTAAAAATTGGCTTTTCGTGAATATTTCGCTTTCTATTGCTTAAATGAGATTTGCACCTATTATAAAAGTTGTAGAGTATAAAATTCTCTACAACTTTTGTATGAACTATTTTTTCATACGATCAACCGTTTTTGCGGTAGACCGCGAAGAGTGCGCCGCGTACAGTCATATATGGCCTAATGCAAGGTCAAGCGTGAGTTACGATTATCAGTACGTTGTATAAAGTTAATTATTTACTAAAAAATTAAAAATTTCAAACAATGCCCATTATTTATGTACTAATTATTAATTATTTATATTTAATTAAAATAAGTGACTTAATTATTAATTTTTAACTATAGGATATTGATAATTCTAGAATGTATATTTTAAGTTAAAACGACATTATATACGTTTTCTTTAAAACGAGTAAATATTTTAATACTTATATACCTGGAAATACTTGTCCCTACCCTATGGCCTTTTCTATTTATAGCCGGGACAGATGTTCTATTGTACTGGAGGTCACTTTATCTTTTAAGGGACCACTTTGTAGTAGTCAAGATTTTTCGGTAATTTGAAATTGTATCTTCGCAACGACGGACGTACGGCTTTAAGAGCTATGGCTGATTAGTGTTTTATATGTGATAAGTCACTTTCAGAAGGTATTTCTGTGAATGTCGTTCGTGGTTTACAAACTCTAAAAATTAGTGTCGGACAACCGTCCGGAATCGTGACAACTTGTGCCTTTCACTTTTTATGTCTGTCTCTCTCGCTCTTAGGCGGGCTAACCATGCCGCGTGCCTCTCACTCGCTCTCATTGTGAGCGCATAACGTGAGCGGAGCGTAACGCAGTTTCTTGAAGTGTCACCCGGCAAACCAATTTATAAGACGTTGTCACGTCAAAAAGTGCAAGTATTGAAAGGAATGATGGACATATAGACTATTTAAATACATTAAGTTTTGTGAATGTGCATTCCGAGTGTCGAAAAGTGTACACTAGTAAAAATGCTATTGTTGCATCAGAGGAATGCAGAAGAGGGTGAACCTTCAACGTCAAGTGCACCTCGTAAAAAAAGAAATTAAGTGTTCGATTTTAAAAAATTGTGCTTATTTTGTACAATTTTCACAATTCCACCAACAAGTCTGCTACACTCATCAACATATAAATCGTGTCTACTACCAGATTCAAACATAGTTAGGGAAGGACTTAGAACCTCAAGAATGGGGCTGGATGCTTGAAAATGAAATCCCGGAGCCAATAAGAACATTATTGCAGCACCAGCCGAACTACTAAATATAATATTTTGCAATTGCAAAAACGGTTGTGGTTCCCGCTGTGGATTCAGAAAATCAGGGCTAATATGTTCTTTAGCCTGTGGCCAGTGGAATGGACGAGCTTGCCTCAACGCTTCACTATATCCGAGTAATCCCAATGAAGAAAGCGCATACGATCATGAAATTCTGGAAGGTTTGGAGATAAATATGACCAATAATGAGGATGATGACAATGAATTGAACATTTTCGAGCGACAACAAAATGAAGATGACGACGAAGAAGAAGATAACTGGCTTCCATTTACAATTTTATTATAATTATAATTAACAAAAATTCTTTTAATATTTGAACTCACATTTTAATAAATGTAGAATATGCTATATTTAATGACAAATAAATATATGTATAAAATATATTCCTTTACGGTCTTTTTAACTTAAAATATATTAAAATTTAAATCCAAAATTACTATAGTTAAATATAAATATAAATAATTAAGTCACTTATTTAAATTAAATATAAATAATTAATACATAAATAATGGACATTGTTTAATAATTATAATTTTTTAGTAAATAATTAACGATACGACTACGTTAACAAACAACCTACAAAAACTATGAATATGTTTTTTTTTTTTTTAATTTATTTATTACATAAAAAAATAAACATTTTACATAGCTAGTTTATATCTGCCAAACTGCATAGCACTTTGTCGGCAGCATTCCTCGTGTACACTGTCTTATAAGTTATTCAGGCACTTATAATAAATACACTTACTAAAAAAATGACGAATTACTACTAAATTAAGTTTCGTAATTTACAGTATTTTATAGTCAGTGGTGGTACTTATCTACCAAAAATATTCACGCAAACGTGCTTATTAAAAATCTTTTCATAATTTTATACACAGTTTAGACTATAAAATACTTATTTAAGTTCTGTATTCAGTAACTAGCTATTTAGAATAAAGTTTTTGTTTTCTAATAATTAAAGTTTAAATATGATATTCATATAGCTTAAAAATAATTAAAGATAAAAGCATAGATAACAACAGATTCTAAGGATTTTGCAGGTTGCACACCCTTTGCATTAATAGTTATTTAAATTTTTGTCTGTTGATATAGTTAAAAGTAATACTATATATAGATCGCTACACTTAATAAAAATTAATAAGCTTATAAGCATCATTTTAAAATAAAATAGGTACTTAAAATATAAATAGGTATATCTAATCTATAATCATACAATAAAGCTCACACATTCACAATCCATATTCACACGATCACTTTTCTTTAAACCTGGCCCAAAATGTTCCACCTTTTTTTTTGCCCAATTCTGAATTATTCTTTATAGTTCGTCATAAATTGGCAACGGAGTATATATTTCTGTGCTAGATCTTTTATTTTAACGCTTATTACTTTGAAGCTGGTTAATATGACGTATTCGACACATATAAAGCAACCTTAGTCCAGATACATTGCTTCAGAAGCAGTGTTGCAGCGATAGGCTCATCCCCTGTTACGCAGGACTAAAGTGATTGGTGAAAAGAAGCTGTTCCCCACATTATGATGTAGGTGTGTATCTAACCACAAGTTTTTTTTTATACCACTAAGGTGGCAAACAAGAACACGGTTCGCCTGATGGTAAGCGGTCACCGTGGCCTATGGACGCTTTCAACATCAGGGGAATTACTCGCGCGTTGCCAACCATTCAAAGATCCAATAACTTCTTTCTTGAAGAACCCCATACTGTAGTCCTTAGAGAAAACTTTGGCAGGGAGCTCATTCCACAACCCAAGCGTTCGCGGGAGGAAGTTTCTCTGAAACCGCACTGTACGCGACTATTTCGGTTCTAAAGTGTGAGAATGAATTCCATGCCGATGGAGAGCGGTGCGATGGTATAATGTAGCCGTAGGCATCATTTCGAACAATTCCTCAGAATTACAGTAACCCTCTACTGGGCATAGTTGTCGTTAAGATATATATACATACAGTTTCTTGACAGATTTACACCAAAACCTCATCTCCAGCCAAACACGGGTTTCATTAATCGGTGGCAAAAGTGGCAAAAGTGACAAAAATAACTAAAATAATCGTAAACTGACTCGAACGATTGACTGATATAATGTAGTAAAATTTTGATATTTTGACATCAATGATTATATATTAACGAACGATATTAAAGAACACACTCTTTGACACAGCTAAACAGGGCCTTGTTCAAATCCTCTCTCTTCCGGGTTTAGGGTACATGCTGTCTTCTTTTGTACTGTACGAAAATGCATAACACAGATTTAATAGATTATGTTCTAATTAATAAGTTTGCTATCCTGAGGTGCGTTCATAAATCTAACTCGGATTAACCCACGTAGGATAGCAAGATTGCAAATATTTTTTTTTACAGTACGGAAAGAGACAGCACGAAACTCATTGAGTATGGTCTAAGACGAAACTCTACATAGTGAGTTCCTCAACGCGGCCCTGCGCTATATGCAAGAAGCTTATATAACGTCGCTTCAGTTCTTATTTGTCCTATCGACCAATTTTATCGAAAAATTTACTTTAAATGCAGTATTGATAAGACTTAAATTTCAATCGTATTGGTTCAGGAAGATTTAAAACTTTTTTCTCTTAAAACAACAAAAAACCATTTACACTGTATTTGAGACAACATACTGTAATGAAAATTTTGTGCTTATTTGTTCTATGTCCAGTGTTTGTTTTATATTAACTTAAGAGACGTTAACAAAAAAAAGCTTCTGTGTTCTATGTCCACTCAATCGAACAATCACAGACCGCAACGCCATGTCCACCATTTTGTTTGGTTTGACAATGTAGCTGGAGACATCCCGAGAATCACGAACATTTTATAAAATCCTTTAAATTGTTGAGATTTTGTGTAAAAATTGTGATAAGCAAAAAGTCGAATTGGGTCTAGAATATTTTGTAAAAGTAGATATAATCAGACGCAGCGGCAAACTAAGCACTAAGTTCTGTCCAATTTTAACTCCATGCCGTTTGGAAGTTGAAACAGGTTGTTGTTTTTTAATGACTTTAAACAACTACCAAGCTAAGTCCAAGAGTGCGTGCGGATAATTAGATTGTTATTTTTAGTAGCGTAATATGTCGTCCTAGACGCAAGTCAAGTTTTATAATGGATTGTTTCTTTAACTCTGAAGTTTCTGGGTGTTACTGTAGTAGAATCCAAGTGCATCAATAGACTACTTTTTCTTTTAATTTTAGCGCAATAGAGTAAATCAAGTAGGTTAATAACTTTTTTTATAAGTCAAATCATAAATTATACTAGAAAATGTTGAGATGCGTATAGTTGGCCCAGCAACTATTAAAGACTATTATTTGTAATCGAATTGGCGTGATTTTGTTTGTTGTTTTGATTTCTACGTTTGTTGGTTCTGAAATATCAATATTAATAAATAAATAATTGTTTTTTAAAAGTGTGCTATTCTGATACGCGTGCTGCCTGCGTGTTTGTTGTGTTTTTTGAAATTTGTAAATTGTTCTTTTAAGTTTGCAAATTTTCAAAACGTTTTTGATGAATTTAACAAAAATTTAAGCCAAAAATTAGAATAAAAAGTTGTTTTTCTTATGACTAATTTTTTTTGACTAAAATTTCAGCTACATTTTAAAAGCTGGGACTGCAAAGTTGAAGAAACAGTTAAGTTTGACACAATTCACATTTGTAGAGATTTTTAATTACATTGCTATTGCTTTGTTATTAACAATTTTTCACGTAATCGAAACATTTTGTATAGTCGCGGTAAGAAAATGTTTACCACCTTAAGGATCACAATTGCATGCACACATTTAAGTCACAAGTTCTAAATGTCTATTTCATAATAATTTGATTGACCATAGATTATCTTTTTTCTAATATGACACGCGATTGATCGATCTAGGACAGGGATGGCGAACCTTTATTAATGAATGTGCCATTTTCTACAAAAAATAAAAAGCAAAACGTGCCGTCAAAAAAATCTGGGTTACTTAATAATAATGGAGAAAAATTAAAAGAATTGCTGTTAACTTAAAGCTATTTAGATACTTGCAGCTCGAAATGTTTACAGCAATCGAAATGTTTAATATTTATATTCAAATAAAAAAAAAAAAAAGTGTGATTTCTGCTTTTGCAAATTAGGTGCTAAAAATCTCACATTCGGGCAGGCTCGTACTTTGTTACTAAGCAGTATGGAAGCTAAACTAGAGTTCATTTCTAAAAAAATTAGTGTCGGACAACCGTCCGGAATCGTGACAACTTGTGCCTTTCACTTTTTATATCTGTCTCTCTCGCTCTTAGGCGGGCTAACCATGCCGCGTGCCTCTCACTCGCTCTCATTGTGAGCGCATAACGTGAGCGGAGCGTAACGCAGTTTCTTGAAGTGTCACCCGGCAAACCAATTTATAAGACGTTGTCACGTCAAAATGACTTGCAAGCATACGTAGTTAAAAATAGAAATTTCATAAATGAGTGAACTGATTACTATCAAGTTTTAATATATAGAAAACCTTTTTTTGAAAAAACTAATATTTTAGTTTTTTAAATAAGAATATGAAGAAATAATAAAATAGACACTTCGGAAACCTTTATTTAATATCTAGTATAACCTCCCTCAGCAGCTATGACGGCACGTAGTCTATCTCGCATAGTCTATCTCTGATATCATCTGATACTTGAGCACAATGTGATCTAAGAGCTTGAGGGTTTCTTTCATTTTGACAGTCCCAGCGTTGAACCATAAGCCCCCATTATTTTCAATAGGGTTTAAATCAGCAGACCGAGCGGGCCATTGAATGGGACGAATGTCACGGTGCAGGTTGAACCACGCCATAGTAGCACGGGCTGTGTGTATCCGTGCATTATCTTGAACGTAAGTAATGTGTGGGAATTCCGTTACAGGATACACTACGCGCACAGTAGGCAGCATCACTTCTTCCAAAAGTGACACATAATTATTGGCCGTAGCCCTATTCTCTAACGACGCCAGTTCTCTGACGCCGTAAAGGCTCATCCACCCCCATAAGTTTACTGTAATGCGACATGACTCGTTTTGAGGCACAATATGACCTTCATCATACCGAGTTTGATTGCCCGGTGAAGCAGTAATGGCTGCAACAGCCAACTGCATAGTCAGCTCAGAAAAAAAAAAGAGTTCGATTGTAGCGCCATAAAGTTAATCTTCCGATTTGGCTAGATTTAAAAGTTTTTTCATCGGTAAATATAGTATTCGACCAATCAAAATCGAGATGTCGTCGCGCAAAGTTAAGCCGGGCTCTTTTGTGGTGAGGTTTTAGCTCCACTTTAATAGCATGGTGTCTGTAGTGTAGTCCAACATTGTGCAAAGCTCGTCGGATCGTCCGAGCACTCACACCATATAAAGCAGCAAAATAACTAGTTGGTGTGTAACCATTCTCTTCGTAACGTCGAATGATTTCTGTTATTTGCGCAGCGGTTAGTATCGGTCGTCGTCCTGAATTATTTCTATGATCTGTTATTTGCCCTTCTTCGCCGTGACGCCTAATCCAAAAGCTCACAGTGAATCGCGATATATTGAGTTCTCGTGATATAGCATTAATACTATGTCCATCTTCGAAGAGAAATATTATTTCAGCCCTTTGCTCCAGGGTTAAACTTGCCATTTTATTTCGTTATGAACAAATCTTTTGTAAAATTTTACTCTTGTCAAAACATGTCATTTCAACAAATAAAGATATTAGTTCCATTATCAAAGAGTGATCAATAATTCTTGTTGTTTTTCTCGATGCGTCATTTTGCATAATAGCTTTTGAAAGGTAATAAGTAGCTTGATATGGCATTTTAGACTTAGTGGAAAAAGTGTGATATAGAATCTAATTTCAAAACTGGTAAACATTTTCTGACCGCGACCGTACTTAGATATTTCTGTAAAATAAGTTTTTAAAAATTTTCTTGCTGGAACTACGTCAAGAACTCCTGATTTTGAAAACAACCATAGTTTTCTTTTCTCAAGTCTGGTTTTCGAAGTATTTAACTGTAACTTCAAAAATTGATGAAGTTCAAATGTACATTTGACTAATTGAAAAATAGTTACTCGATTAAAAAAACATGGATTTTGCACGGAAAATTGGTAATAAAGCTAACTTTGGCAAAACTTAAAGAATTATTGCAAAAATTGTTATAAAAATAGCTTTATGTTTGCTATAAGAGATGATGTCTTTATAATCGAATTAAAATCGCCATTACTGAATAAAGTAGTATACCTAACGAGGAAAAGTTCACGTTCGACGAAGTCTATTTCCTCCCTCGCTTTGCTGCGGCGTAAAACGATGTCTTCGTCGAGATTGAACTTTTCCTCCTGAAGCATGAACGTCTTTTTTCATGACAAAGGCAGGAAAGGAAAAGAGCACTTATCATCCTTGAGTGACAAACAGCCAATACTCTAGAAAAACAGGTATGATATACTATAAAATGTTTTAGTAACAAAAAACTTGAAACATGATTGAATCTATTTAAAAGCTGAGTTCTTTGCACAAGCTTCTTTTAATCTTTCTGTAAAACTGTAGAAACACTCGTAGAATCCCAAATGACGTGACCAACTGTGAATTTGATGAGAAATTTCCACTTTTCCGGCAGGCGGAATTCCCCATAATTTCACCGGGAATTCCCACGTAGTTATTTCTGAAAAATTTAAGTCACAAAATCAATATATACTTGTGAATTTCATCGAAAAAGATCACAGGGAAAATTCTACGAGATTTTCTTACAACTGGGAGATACTATTTAAAAACATTGTATCTTTTTAGCATCAACTGCATTGTAAAATTTCTGTTATTCTAGAAATGCCACGCACAGCAGTATCGCCAGCTGAGGCGATACAAGTACTGAGAGAATTTATAAATTATTTTCGCACTGACCAACTGCCCAGATATTTCGAAAAAATTCCTGATTACAACAACAACCCCGATGATGACGACAACCCCGAAGATGACGACAACCGCGATGATGACGACAACCACGATGATGACGACAACCCCGATGATGACTACAACGATCCCGAGTACGAAAACACGGAAAAAATTTCTTTGGAAACTTTCCAGAAAAACAACGACGTCGAACAATACGATCTAATTTTGACACTTGATTCGTGGAAAAATATCGTGGATGAAACCACCACTACGTACACAGGGAGAAAATACGTTATTTAGAAACCTCACTCCTGGACAGACGCTTATATGCTTGGTACAAATAAATTGCAAACGTAATGTGAAATCAACATAACCTTACTGCGACAGAACAATAATGATAAAATTAAAAGTTGCAAGTAAAAATTGAGTGCTTTCAATTGTTTTTGAAGCATTAAAAAACTTTTACAACAACTTGGCTAATAAACTATCCATCATTTCCTGATTTTCGTTAAAGATAATTGAGAGTCAAACTAATTAATTACTTACAGTTAATCACCACTGACACAATAATTGCTAACAAACGTCCGATCCCAATAATGATAACAATCGCCACTGCGCTACACTAAAACAATTTTCAAACTGTAATTCAGCATTTTATTTCTTTATTACGTTTTGAAAATTTGCAGACTTAAAAAAAACGATTTACAAATTTCAAAAAATAAGCCCTGCGCGCATGCGCAATCTCGCGCGTGCGCACTCGCAGGCAGCACGCTCATCCGCAAAGTACATTTTTAAAAAACAACGATTTATTTATTAGTATTGATATTTCGGAACCAGCAAACGTAGAAATCAAGACAACAAACAAAAACAAACAAAATCACGCCGATTCGATTACAAATAATGGTCTCTAATAGTTGCGGGGCCAACTATACGCCGCGATTTTTAATTGCTTATAATTAATTAATTAAGAACCCACAAACGATTTTTTCTGCACAACAATCAACAACAAACGATTCTCTATCAAAAGCGACAAAAAATTTTGTTTGTTGGTAACTTGGCTGGGCCAACTATACGCATCTAAAATGTTGTGAGGTTTGAGTATTTAAGTGTCTAAATTGACAAAACAATTCTTATTTATTTGTATAAATACTCCATTCTGTATAAACATCTGAAACAGAACAAAGAAGCACGCAAAAATAAAACAGTCACTTTGTCCTATCTCTCATAAGGTAATGTTCTAAGTCCACATTCGTAATTAAAATTGTGCGTATTTGTTATATCTTTACGTCAGAACTATAAAATGAGGTATAATTAATTAGCATCCATGTATGAAATTAATCAGAATCAATTTATAGGTAACTCATGTATTAAGAAAAGCCTTCAAATCTAAAAACTAAAGTTTTTTTTTTCAAATAAAGCAAAAAACTCTTCTGCTGTAAAATGTTACCAATGGTAGATAGAACAAATAAGCACTGAGGCGACGATATATAATTATAATATATTTATAACACATAAGCTCTTGGCTATATGTATACTACGGATATAAACCATGTGTATCTGTGATTGCTCTGCATCATCATCGCATCAACCATAGACTAAAAGTTCTGTAATCTGTCCTATCGATTACGCGATAGCCCCACCAAATTAACCACTTAATAAACAGATATAAAGCGACAAGACGGTAAGTCCAGGTTGAACCCCGGATAGCGGCGTAGTGTAAAATTACTTTATCTGTTTCACTAACACTTACACCGCAATCTATAGTCTACCGGGGTAGAGTTTTATGCTGTATCTTTTTAAGGTTACTTATAGGATAACTTTGTTGTCCATCTGTCTGTCTGTCTGTCAAGACCTATATATTCTCAGAAACGCGTGACGGTATCAAGTTGAAATTAATATCAAATACTTAAGGTATCTACGGTTCCTTGAAGTTGTAAAAAAGTCAAGCTTCTAAGTAAAATACGGCGATATTTTGTCAATATATTGACATTCAAATAAATCAAAACTTATGGGGTAAAAAATATGCACAAAATACGGTTTTTTTGTAGCATAGTGTGACAAATAAATCAAAACCTATGGGGTTCTTCCTATAATCATGTAATTGGGCAAAAAGCAATGTCATGTAGCACACATACAGAAAAATTTGTTGTTACATCACAAAAAAATATTTCTTTTATGATTATAAACTTATTTTCAGTTGGTAACCTTACCGCGACCTTTGTCGATGTGTTGGGACAACAGTTGTCCAACGGCAAAGTTAAATTTGCCCCATAATACAGTTTACCTTTTACGGAACTCTCGGTGCGTGACTTGACTTTTTTTTTGTTGACTTGCGCATCGGCACCGAGCGGCCAACTCGAAATATTTCTCTGTGCGGGTTCTAATACAAAATGTATGCACCGAGTGCCTTCCGGCGCGCACTTAAATTTTTCTATCAGAAATTTCTCGTAATGTGCGGCCGGCCTAGCCATTAACCAAAAACAAATACTCGATTTTTGACATGGCAACACTGTATAGCCCCGCCCATAACCTTCGCTTGCCGTTTGAATTTGTTTACAACAATAACAACTAATCTTTTCTATGAAATAATGCCTTATTGAACCTTCCTCGCAGTCTATATATTATAAAATATGGCATCCTTTAATAATTTACTGTTTTTGGCAATTAGCATTGGTAAGTCGATTCAATACAGGATGCAATCCTGAACAATAGTTATCTAGGTACTATATTGATTTGTTGATAACCGGCATTAAAAAGTATACACTATGCTTACTTCAAATTTACTCACATATTTACCGTACTATTCTACTCTACCTAATTTTAATTCTCTTAGATTTTTACTATCGTTAAGGAAAATCTTTTTTATTCCTGGGAGCGGTCTACTTGTCATAAACAATTGACAATTTTAAATACAAATGACCAAATGACGTCACAACCACGGTATATGAACTTCAATTTGAATTAATCTAACTTAAACCCACTCACTACAAATAACCACATAGGTAGTGGTCCGTTACCACAACCACAAGAAACCACAGCTTTAGTTGAAGTTTGTTTTACCATATTAAATCAAGTGGACTAGTAGTCAACATTTGACATTGATAGCTGATGTACAAACTACGTAAAAAACAAAGGTTAACATTTATTTCTCTGCACCAAGCTTTTTTCAGGTAAAGAAATTTTTAACTGATTTAAATTTAAGTGATTAAAATATAAAAAGGAAAAAGAATAGTTTTTGAAAAAAAAAAATTCAAATAAAGTCTATACTAAAAATACTAGTGCTAGGTTAGGTTAAGTTTTTTCTCCCTGAGACCTTTGGTTGTTAGTGGTGAGTTGGTTTATTTTAGATTGAAGTTTATGAACCGTAGTTGAATATGGCTGTTTGTTGTACCAGGACCCCACGCTTAGTTTCACGACATCTCTATGACCACAAGAAACCAGAGCTTAAGGTGGTTTAAGTTGTTCTTACAATATCTAGTGGACCGGTAGTCAGAGTTTGACATTGACAGCTGATGTACATCTAGGAAAAACAAAATACCTCGCTATGAGCTGCGGTTGTTTGCAGTGAGTTGGTGAGATAAAGTTTATGGATCGTGGTTGTGAAGTCATTTGGTCATTTGAAGTCACAATTGACATTTGTTTATGTGAAGTGGACCAGTCTCATAGTAAGCAAGGTATTATGTCTTTTTTGTAGTTGTTTGTCAGCTATCAATACCTAATTTGGACTACCAGTCCATTTGATCTACAGTAAAAACCAACTGTGGTTGCTTGTGGTCATCCACATTGATTCCTACATCTATATTGACCGGCCTTAAAACTTATAAAGTCAACTCTAGATAATTTGACACTCAACAGAGCAGAAAAAAAAATCAAATTACCAGGAGTTTAAATAACCAAAAGTGAGGCAGAAATTTTCCTTGACGTCACCTTTTTCTACTCGCATATAAGGCACTCTCAGTGTTGCAATCATTGTTCCTTCCTTCTCAGCTTGAATCACGCAATTTTTTTTCACTTATGGAAAACTTGTTCTTTCTTAAATTCATTTTAATAACACAAATCAAACATTAACATTACTCTACTTCTTGATGGGCAAGATACTTTTCCCTTAACTTACTGAGGCATCCAATTAATATTGATTGTATTCAACTTAGCAAGTATTTTTTGTGGGACTGCAAAAAAAAATCAAATACTTGAGAGAATTTAAACTTGAACAAGTATCAAATTATTGAGTACAGACAACTCATTCATCAGCCATCATTGTAAGACCCAACTCTTTTTCCATGGTTACTGTTATCAAAAACTTTTGTCAGACCTATATTCCAACCCAAACTAACCATAAAACTAAGAATGTTATACCACTTTATAATTTTTAGGGTTCCGTACCTGAAAGGTAATTAGGAACCCTATTACTAAGGCATCGCTGTCCGTCTGTCCATCCATCTGTCACCAGGCTGTATCTCATGAACTGTTATAGTTAGACAGTTGAAATTTTCACAGAAGATGTATTTCTGTTGCCGCTATCACCACAATTACTAAAAAACAGAATAAAATAAATATTTAAGGAGGCTCCCACACAACAAACAAGATTTTTTTGATTGATTTTGTCTGATACTGATTACAGCAACAGTTAGACGCTTAAAATAATCACATTTCATCTTCTATTTTAAGGAATGAATTTTCAGAAATAGTTAAAGTCTTGAATTTTAATTTTCGATCAAAGGGCCAAATACCAATTATTGCTAATGACAGATTTTCATTAAAACTTTCTATCCCCATTTTAATTTCGCAATGTGCTTTCGAAGTTAAGCCTTACGTCACATGCCCATTTGAATAAAAATATTTGAATTTGATTTGTATTTTTGTTGTTTCAACTACTTTTGTACTCCTTAAAAAAATATGTAGAATATATAATAGTAAACTACTAACCTTAAAACTGGAAAAGAAATCAAAAATATTAATTGTTATTTACAGTAACTGTACATTCCAAGTATGGAAGTGAATTTATTCCAAACAGTATACACAGCGCTCCTAAAGTTGAGGGTCAGGATGTAGTCACATGGTGTACAACATCAATACTTGAACAAGAGAAATGTGAGAAGCTAGCAAGGACAGTGGTTCAAGACAAGGGCCTGTTTAACAAAGATTACATTGAGCTACAGTGCAAAAAGGTATTTTTCTATAATATTTGTAGCTATTTTAGTAAATGATTCAGTTAGGAAAGTTAAATAACTATGCAGCTTTAATATTTATTTAACACTTATAGCACATATAAAACTATTACAATATTATATTAACCTATAAAATTTTATGCACTAAGGTGGACTAATCGCATTATGTGTTTTCTTTCAGTCAACCTTACAAAGTTTCCGATAGCTGATTAATTTTTAATTCATGTAGGTAGAATCAAAGATAATTAAAATATATAATAAGAAAAATGGATTAATTAAATAAACATACATATATAATGTACTAATTAGTAGTTAGAGAGTTGTAATCATATCATCAATTTGGCAATGATTTGAGGAAAAAGGATTTCAGTTTGGCTTTTAAAATGTTCATAGATGACAAACAAATATCCAATGGTAAATTGTAAATTTCCAAAGTAAAGCTGCTATTACAGATAATGATTTACTGTTAAAAGTGGTGGATTGAGACGGTATAGTTAGTGTTTGTTATACCTTTGACCTTAGTGACATACTTTGTGAAAATTACTTAAAAAAATTTAAGAGCTTTTATATGTAATGGGGTGCAGAGAGATTGTTAAGGACTTCATACAAAAGGGTGAGAATTAGACTATATTTTCTTTCAATTAAAATAAGTTTTTAGTTCGAAATAATAATATTGGTAAGTCAAACTCCAAGAAAAGCGATATGATTCCAATGGAAGTATATGTCACATACAATTCATGCTTGGCACTGAGATAGACATAGGAACAAATAATTTTTATCTCAATTAATCACTACACTCACTCTCACAGCAATGACCAAAGATGATGCGGGTAAACCCAGCTATTTTATCATAAATGTGAAAATTTGTGCAGCAATGAGATAACAATTTTTATAAAATTTATGATATTCTATCTCACGCCTATAGGATAGGCACATGTAATATTATTCCATATTCTTATGACTGTGGTATAGGCTAGAATGCGTAAATACGCCGTTTTTGTGCAAATTTAGTGGCTGAACTATAGCACCTAAAGGATTAAAAAAAATATATGTTATAAAACTTTCCTTTGTCTAGTGCATTACCTAAATGAGTGTTTTTCATTTATTGTATTGAATGCAATAAAACATCTGGAAGTAACCATTGTTTCAACACTTGTGCACATTTTTAAAGCGTGTATTGCATTTTAGTGCAATGAAAATTGGTTAAATAATTGGAATAGCTTTTTATCTAGTGCATTGACTCTAAGTTCTAAGTAGCAAAAACTAAAAACGGTAAAAACGTTAAATCTCATACAAAGTTTCAAGGCGTAATTATACCATAAATTTACTAAGGAAGTATAAAAGAAATATATCTAATAGTAAGTTAGAGAGAGAGAAGAGAACGTTAGTATTACAGAAATCAGCTTTCTGGCCTATATCACCATCTTAAGGGAAACTGTCCGAATTGTCATATGATAAATAATTATTAACATTTTTTCAGGCATTCGATACAGAAGAATGTATGACATGGGTGGATCAAGGAGAGGCGTCTTTAGTAGCTTTGGATGCTGGAGAAGTGTATGTTGCGGGAAGATACCATTCACTTGTGCCTATCATGCAAGAGGTAAACAATACATTTTCTTATATTGGGGCTAAAACTAATCTTATTTTTTTTAATAACACTAAGGTGGCAAAAAAGCACAGGGTCCGCCTGATGGTAAGCGGTCACCGTGGCCTATGGACGCTTGCAACACCAGGGGTATCACTCGCGCGTTGCCGACCGTTCAAAAATCCAATAACTTCTTGAAGAACCCCATACTGTAGTCCTTAGAGAAAACCTTGATTCCACAACCCAAGCGTTCGCGGGAGGAAGTTTCTCTGAAACCGCACTGGTTGTCACTATGCAAATGGCAAGACCATTTTTTAAAATGTTTGCATTTTTGTGGCTACTGACAATTTCTAGTAGATGTGTTGTTAATCTATACTAATATATAAAGCTAAAAAGTTTGTTTGAACGCGCTAATCCTTGAAACTATTGGTCAGATTTGAAAAATTCTTTCAGTGTTATATAGCCCATTTATCGAGGAAGGCTATAGGCTATGTATCATTACGCTAAGACCAATAGGAGCGGAGCACCAATGAAGAATGTTTCAAAATCGGGAGTTTTTTTCCTTTTGACAGCTTCTTTCGTGTGCTGCGTAAACGGTTAAAGTTTCGCAAAAATCATGTATGTCAGAATTGTTCGTCTTTAAAAGTTCTTTTAAAATTCCGCGACAGCATATGTCTATCTTTTAAGGTTGGCTCCTTTTTTATGCTCACCCAATTTGTTCTAAAATAATGCATTATCTGCAAAGGTGTTTCTATAAACATGATATTAATCCTTCTCCAAATAAACACGTTATTCACAAGTCTTTAATTCAAAACAAAATTTCCCGTAACATCATTCGATTTCAATGAATATCTTAGGAGATATCGCAGTTTTAAAATAACATGTCATCAAAATAATGATCAAGTACTGCGCGCGCAGGTATGATGTTCAATGCCGGCGGGCAGTCATGAGGGGGAAGGGCGGTACCTATTATTTAAAAATATTTTCACCTTCTAAGTTTTTTTTCTATAATTGAGGAGTTGCCGTGAGAATCCTACGCCGATATCTAAATTTAGTGCGGGCGAAGCCGCTGGCAAAAGCTAGTTTATAATAAATAAATAATAGCAATCAGTGCCGTGCACTCCTATCCAATAGTTTTTGCTCGATATTGATAACGGTAACCGGTAGACTTTAGTTATATATTCACTTTAAAAATAAATAATTAAATTAAAATAAAACAAATTTTTAAGGGGGGCGTTTCACGTGATTTTTTTTCCGTTTTTTGTCGATAGTGGTATCGACTCGCACTTGGCCGGTTTTTAGTATGCCAAAAAAATTTTTCTAAGTATCTGATTTTTTTTTTTAGCTTTACGGCCGAAGTGAGCCATATCAATATGCAGTGGCAGTGGTTAACAAAGGGGGGCTGCCTGCACTACAGCCTGGAATGGGGCTTCATGCCCTAAGGGGGGCCAAGGCGTGCTTTCCTGGCGTCGGAGCTCTTGCGGGATGGGTGATGCCAATACATGTTGTAAGAATCTAATCACTGCACAATATATCAGGCATGTCAAACTCCTGCGGCCATCTATGCTTCTGGTTGCGGTCCTTTGTAATTTTCAACTCTGACCGATTGAACAAACAATGAGTTTGTACACACACACACACAAACACATAGGTTTCAATCCCAACCCAGTGTCAACTTAGTTAAGTGGCAATTTTTGTACTCTTTAACCAAATTGTATTTGTTATTGAAATTGGAATTGCGGCCCAGTAACAACACTTAGTAGCAAATAAATATAGTTACTTACAATCATGAGATAAAAAGTTTTTAACATAAACATAAAATCAACGAGAAAAACAAAGTTCATCAACGAATTTAACTTAGTAATTTTTAGTCTGTGCATTTTGCTTATAAATAATTCCCTATAAGCAATTGAGTGCATTTTGCTTATAAATAATTCCTTATAAGCAATTGAGTGCATTTTGCTTATAAATAATTCCCTATAAGCAATTGAGTGCATTTTGCTTATAAATAATTCCCTATAAGTAATTGAATGATATTTTAAGGCTAATTTTTGGCGCCGTCTCACACTTCAAACGTTTTTTTTTTTCGCGCGTCACATAATTACCAATGAGTGAACGCGAGCTTACGCCTGCGTGGTATACGGGTATAATAGGTGAATACAATACTGCGATCTATGCACCCCATGACCATTATTTTCTATTTATCTGTTAGAAGTAGTAATTGCCTGCCGATCCGAGGGGCGTGGGCTCGATCCCCGTACAGGAACAACCATTAAATGAGAGGAACATTTGTTGTCTTAGAGACTGGGTTTTCTCTATGTATAAATATGTAGTAAACTACATAGACACATGTATATATAGTATGCATATCACTTAAGCAAGTCAAAATTTATGTTTGGCAGCTCAATTAATATATAATTATTTATAAATATGTTTCATTATATTGCATAGTATTTTTCGTCTAAGTCTGGTGGACTAATTTGTTTTTATATTTTGGCAGTTAATGTTGGATGGTGGTCTCAAAATAACTGATTGTAACAACCATGTTAAATCAGCTGTACATTTCTTTGGGGACTCATGTGCACCTAATTCTCTAAAGGACATGTACAATCCTATTGGGGATAATTCAGATCAGTAAGTAATTACTTATTTTTTTCGTTGTTTATTGTCCCCTTTTATTTGTATTTTTTACCCTTATCTCCCATAATTTTTTTCAATGTTGATGTATATTTGTACAGCAAGTATAACTATATAACAGTCATTTGATTCCGAATTACACATCTGAAAGTAGATAATGTTACCAAAAACATGTACTTATAAACATTTTATTATGAAAATATTAACAGTACCCCTCTAAATCTACCAGGTATGAAAATATGTACATATACACGTTTTAGGAAGTAAACATCGGTTCTACTAAATAAAAAAAAAATTACTTAATCACGTGGGAGACTTCGAATCCTATGGACTGTGCAATAGCCTCACAAAATCGACCATCCTTTAGAAAAACGCAAAGCAAACCTGTGGTCTCTTTTCTCTTTCCATAAACATTCGCTATTTGGTTTATGTATGTTTATTAAAACTAAGTAGAAAGAGACAAGTGACCACAGGTTCGCTTCGTGTCTGACACACTTTTTTTTGCACAGCTGACTACGAAATGCTGCATTCAGTTTTCTATGTCTATGTTGAGAAAGCATTCGATTTCTAAGACTTCAAAATTTTGTTCCGTTTTCGATATATTCAGCTCCGAAGTGGGTATCATAGTTAATTATTATGCGCAATTTCTGGTAACGGCTACGGAACCCTAGACTGGTTTTTAATTATGTATTTAGTGGAATATACAAATTTTCAGACTATGCCGATTATGTGCTGGTGGTTTCGGTGTTCGTTGCACTTTAGCTGACCCGTACGCAGGGTATGAAGGTGCCCTAAAATGTTTGGTAGCAAATGGTACTGGAGAAATCGCCTTTGTCAGAGACACCACCATCCAGCATGCTTTATTGTCACAGAAAATATTGGGTAAGTTTTTTTTTTAATGTAAACCATAGACTCCGAATTCTGTAATCTGTCCTATGGACTGCGGAATAGCCCCACAAAATTGGCCACACATTAGAAAGAGACAAAGCAAACCCGAGGTCTCTTTTCTCTTTCAATCAACGTCCGCCATTTTGTTTATTGATGTTTATTTAAACACGTTTGAAAAAGACAAGAGACTAAAGGTTTGTTTCGTCTCTTTCACACTTTTGCGACCATTTTTAGGGTTCTGTACCTCAAAAGGAAAAACGAAATCCTTATAGGATCACTTTGATGTCCGTCCGTCCGTCCATTTTTCTCAGGAACGCGTGGAGGTATAAAGCTAAAATTTATATCAAAAACTTAGGTCTACTGTCCCTTAGGGCTGTGAAAAATCAAACTTCTAAGCCAACGCAATCAAAAGTTACAGCCGTTTATGCGGCAAATTTTCGAAACTCGCAAGGGAATCAAAACCTACAGGATCTTCCCATGAACTCATAATCTTGACATTTGATACGAAGCAACGTTCTATAGCACAGATAAAGGAAAAATTGCGAAAATCGTAAATATTTAGTTACATCATATAATAAAAATATTATAATATTGCACGGAACCCTCGGTGCGCGAGCCAGACTCGCACATGGCCGGTTTTTTTTTTCACAGCTGACTACCAGTTCTCTATGTTTATGCTGTAGCTTGACCTGCTGCGGATTGACGCACATTGTCAAACTAGTGACCACTCGACTATTAGGCTTAGAATATTCAAGCCGCAAATAACGGTGCCATATGGCATCAGACCAGTATTTAATGAATAGTAATTATTTTTTATGTTTTAAATTGTTATATTGTAGGTGGCGTTACACCAGATAATTTTGAGCTAATATGCCGCGATGGTTCTAGAAGGGAGGTGACTCAATGGGAGGAATGTAATTGGGGCAAAGTACCAGCGGACGCTATTGTTACTAGTAGCGCTGCTACGAAGGAACAACGAAAGAAGTAAGTTCTAAATATTGAAAAAAAAAACTCTATGGACTAGTCCATTTTTCAAACTGCCAAAGGTTTACTGGAAGGGAATAACTATAGGCATTAAGTACGCCCTTACGCAAAGTATTAGTGCAATAATGCGTTTTCTATCTATCTAATTGGAGTCAAATTAAAAAAGTAAAATAGGATAAAAAAAACCGGTCGTAGGATTTTTTTAATTTGTTTTTTTTAGTTTTGGTTACGGTAAGGGTGCACAAATGGGGGCGCCCAAAAAAAAATTTACGAATCATTCGGTCTTTATTTAGTGTATAACAAAATCACTGGGCTGTCGCAAAAGTCGATCTCACAATCGTTGTATATCGCTAGTGTCGCGTAAGTTCGTAGCATTTTAAATATAGCTACTGTAGTTTTAAAGTTTGACCACCGGTACGGAGAAGTTTGTTGGGCTAACAAACTTCCAGCTTCATATTTACGTTTTTTTTAAACCTTTTCTAATTTACTTAAAATACTTTACTTTAAACCTTAAACAAGGTTATAGGAACTAATTTTCCACAATCTACATTGAATAGGCTTCACGCGGCCAGGTATCATGTTAACTCGCCCGAGTAAATAAGTACTTTTCCTAAAACGAGCATTGTTTGCAGTCTGAGAGGATCGTCTTAATAAATGATCTCGCCGGGACGTTATTCTGTACCATTTAGTACTTAGTACAACTGGTGATATTAGGTATATAAAAAAAATTAAAAGATTAACTGCTGAGTTTCTTGCCGGTTCTTCTCAGTAGTAAATCATTCCGAACCGGTGTTAATTTATTGGTAATTGAAAATAATGTTTGAATATAAAAAAACAGATACACTGTCACATAGGACTAAAGTGGTTGATGAAAATTAACTGTTTTTGTGAGGTGGGTGTCCAGGTAACCCCCATTGGGAGTTCAAAACCGTTACGCTATTCATACTCTTACATACATATGAAGTTTGTATAGGAAGATTCTGTTTTAAAAAATGGTGCCGCTAACATAACTTGAATCAAGATAGTGTTAAATATGGTTTCAGATATCAAAATCTTTTAGAAAAGCTTGTTCAACTATATGGAGAGCCGAACCCTCTGAACAAACAATCAAATCGCACCGCAGAAGTAATGAGGGACCCCTTTGGGAACCCCATACCTCCTACCGAAAAGCCTAGATACCAGAACCAATACGACCCTAGCAGAAGAGATAAATTCAGTCTCGAAAAGGAAAAACAATTTGGTGATCAAAATGAGTAAGTATTTAAGTTTTAATTTCATTAATAATTTATTTGTTTAAAAGTTTGCCATACCATAGCAAAAGTGTGCCGTTTTGCCCAATGTACAAAGACATATTACACTATTGAAACAAATAAAGAGACATAGTTCCAAGTACGATAGGCGCTAGCACGTGACCGCACGTTGAAAATCTCGATTTTCTTGGTTTTTTGTCGGTACAAAATTCAAATATTTATTTAGAACTATGAAATTAGCAAATACCTTTGGTCATATTAATATACATTTTATGAAATGAGAATGAAGAGAATATCGCTTTTAGTTTTCCAAACAATTTCAACTAAAGCCCAAAAATGAGGTATCAGTATTAATTTTTTTTTAAATGTTTTAATAGGCAAATTATTATAATATAAGCAAATTCACTTAATTAATGTTTGAACTATAATATATAATTTTTTCACTTCAAAAGTGTACTCAGGAATGTAACAAAACTGAACTCGTTTGGGTATGCCATCACCTTAAGTAAATATGTTACATTTCCTATTGAGCGCAGCTAACTGAAACCTCGCTATTTTCTATTTTTACCCATTATTTCATACTTAATTAAATTACATCCAAAAAATCGGCCAAGTACAAGTCGGACTCGCGCACGAAGGGTTCCGTACCATTATCTATAAAAACGGCAAAAAAAAAATCACGTTTTTTGTATGGGAGCCCCCTTAAATATTTATTTTATTCGGTTGTTTAATATTTGTTGTTATAGCGGCAACAGAAATACATCTTCTGTGTAAATTTCAACTGTCTAACTATCACGGTTCATGAAATACAGCCTGGTGACAGGCGGACGTACGGACGGACAGCGAAGTCTTAGTAATAGGGTTCCATTAATTACCCTTTGGGTACGGAACCCTAAAAAGGTATCTGTAAACTGGCATAAAAAGTATTTTACACATTAGTTCTGTGGTATCTAATTATTGTCACCAAAGTTACATAGTTTCATTTGGGCATATTTTACCCTTCCTAGTCCTGACTTAGCTCCCTGCCAATGTTTTCTCTAAGGACTACAGTATTGGGATCTTCAAGAAAGAAGTTATTAGATTTTTGAAGGGTCGGCAACGCGTCCATAGGCTACGGTGACCGCTTACCATCAGGCGGACCGCAAGCTTATTTACCTAGTTTGTGGTATAAAAAAAGGTCTTATAGTTCGTCAGGAACTGGCAATGTTTGTATATTAATGTTTGTTTATAATAATAATAATAATATACTTTATTGCGCAAATTAAACAATTAAACAATAAAAGTAATAACAAATTGGCGGTCTTATCGCTAATGAGCGATCTCTTCCAGACAACCTTTGGGTAGAGTAGACTTTATAAAATTATTGAGTAGAATGTGCTAACTGAAACTTAACAATATAAGTATAAATTTATAGCAATAGCCAAATTTATATACATATGAATAATAAATAATACTAATACGTACAAACATCTAAACAAAATAAATATATATATATCAAATACATAACAAAAAAAATAAAAAATACACAAACTACATACATCTTAAATAATAAAGATGAATAAACAGTGTTGATGAGACAGCTTAAATTTTTAAGTAATGTGTGATTACGAGATTTTAAATATTCTTAAAGTTTGTGCTTTTTTGACATCAAAGGGTAAACTATTCCATAGCCTTATGGCTGTGACAGTGAATGAGTCATTATATGCTTGCGAATAATGTGTTGGGGTTTTTAGCATCATGTTTGTAGTGGCGTGATGAGCTGTAGACCCTATAAAATTGAAACGCTCTTTCAAGTATAACGGAGTAGACGGATTGAACAGTACGTTGTAGAGAAGAAACAGAAAATGAGTATTCCGTCGAAGGCGAATTGGGAGCCACTTGAGTTTTAATCGAAATTCGGATATATGATCATATTTACGTAAACCAAATATGTATCTAATACATAGGTTCTGAAGTCGCTCAAGCTTATTTAATTGCTCCTCAGTAAGGTCAAGATAGCTAGCATCCGCATAATCAAGGACAGGTAGCAGTAGTGATTTAGCCAGTGCAATTTTAGTGGCAATGGGCAAGAAGTTATGCAATCTGCTAATGGATTTAGCTGCAGCAAATATTTTTCTGCTAACTTCTTTTAATTGTGGTTAACACGAAAATGTCTGGTCTATGATGATGCCCAAGTTTTTTACAGCCTCGCTATATGGAATGACTGTTCCATTAATACTCACTTTAGGAAGATTTTGTAAATTAATCTTAGATATCATTCTTGAAGTACCCACAATGATAAGTTGCATTTTATTTGGATTTACGTTTAGACCGTAACAGGTACTCCAATCCATAATGCGAGCAAGATCGTTATTTATAATCGCAACTGCACTTCTTAGTTCACTAACTGGAGCCTGAGTATATATTTGAAGATCGTCTGCATATAGATGGTAGAGAGAAGATAAATTAGATGTTATATTATTAATGAAAATAGCAAAGAGAAGTGGAGACAACACGCCACCTTGCGGGACACCAGTATTGGTGTAGCACCAAGTAGAGAAGGAATCATCTACCTTGATCCGCTGCCGGCGCCCACGCAAGTAACTTTGAAACCAGTCGATTGCTGTTGGAGATATGTTAAGAGAACTTAAAAGTGAAAGTAGTATATCAAAGTCAACAGTGTTAAAGGCGTTGCTAAAATCTAATAGTGTTAGCACTGTGACTTTTCTGTTTTCTATACCGAGACGAATGTCATCAGAGATTTTGACAAGTGCAGTAACCATACTATGTCCAGGACGAAAACCAGATTGAAGGGGATTTAGTAAGTTATTTTTAGTGAGGAAATGACACAGCTGTTCATGAACAAGACGTTCAAGAACTTTAGAAAGGAATGGTAAGATGGATATGGGACGATAATCGGAATAACAGACAGGATTTGCTTTTTTCGGCAAGGGAATAATTAATGAATCTTTCTAGGAACATGGAAATTCGCCAGAGGCAATAGAGTGATTAAGGATATTTGTGATGATAGGAATAATAATGTCAAGGATAGGAAGGATCATGTTACGGCTAATGCAGTCACTCCCCACAGCGTTAGAAGATATAGCGATAATGCTCTTCTTAACATCACAATCAGAAAATCGACTTAGTTAAAACGGAGGAAAGTCAGGAGTTGGTTTTAAGGAAAGTGAGTTCAGCGTATTTATTTTTTTGTTGCCTTCAATAGCAACATTGGAAGAAAAGTGTTGATTAAGAAGATTGACATCAATATCATGTGAAAGGGGAATACTATTAGTCTTACCAACTCCTAATGACTTAAGAAATTTCCAGATTTTTGCTGGATCACCGTTTTCAACGGATTTATGGATATAGCGTCGTTGTGCATCTCTACACATTCTATTGCAGCGATTTCTCAGGAGTTTATACTTAGCAAGGTTGCTTTCACAAGGGTTGGTTTTAAATTTAACTTTAGCAAATATCATTCGAATTATTTATGTTGTATGTTCTGTTCCTGATCTTTTATTTTTATCGCTGATAACTTTAAAGCTGTTAATTCGCGGCCGTAGCTAGGGGGGGGCATTGTGAGGAAATACCCTGCCTTGAAATACTAATGCCCTTCCTTATAAAATACGACAAACAAGGTATAATATGTTTATTGCTTTCCAATAGTATAATTTAATAAAAAAAAATTATTGATTTACTACTAGCGACATCTATCAAATTAATTCTAAATCAACCACGGTTTATTACAATCAAAGATATATAATTCTATATACTGCCAATAGATAGCATTACGGTGGCATTTGAAGTGTGTATATAACCATTTTGATCTTATTTCCGGTCAAATTAGACCAAAAAATAAGAGTAAAGCTACCTACATTATTATCTATTTATAAGTATTTTTAATCATATTTTAAACAATCTTACTGATTTTCTGCTTGCTGGGAATTTAGGTAGCTTCGAATGTCTAAATTGACCGGACAATTATGTATTTGTTTGTATCTTTCCGTGTGAGGATTTCGTTTCATATTGTATCTGGTCGATTATTAAATTTCGTCTTAAGTTGTATGCGCCTTAGCCCGATGAGTCCCTATTGTTTAAATTAAATATTTAAGTTTGACTGGAAGAAATTCCTTTAGGTGATAAATCTGTAGTTTAGTTTATTTAACTGAATTTCTGTATTTTTAATTATATACAATAAAGTGTATACAAGCAAACAAACAACTGATAAACACATCCATTCTTAGCAGCAAAACAACATTAATATTGTGTATTTTACAAAGTAATTGAATTAAAACTTTCTAAAGAAAGATTTTTTTTTTTTAGTTTTTCTTCGTCACCTTACCAACCTCGAGTGGATCCGTCGGGACAGCCCATTGAATTACCTTTCAAATTATTTCAATCAAATGGAACCACCGACTTACTTTTGCAGGTATAAAATCATTGTTTCATTAAAGGTTATATGTACATAAGCTATAAGCAACACTCGCCATCGGCAGGGAATTTATCCTCATACCTTAGAACCTAAATGGTCACGTACAGTGCTGTTTCAGAGATATATTTCCTCCCGGAAACGCTTAGATTGTGGAATGAGCTCCCTGGCAAGGTTTTCTTAAAGGATTTCAATATGGGGTTCTTCAAGAAAGAAGTCATCAGATCTTTGAAGGATTGGCAACACGCGGGTGATACCCTTGGTGTTGCAAGCGTTCATAGGCAACGACTCATTGACGGCTCATAGCTCATTCCACAACCCAGGCGTACGCGGAAGGAAGTTTCTCTGAAACCGCACTGTACACGACCATTTCTAGAGTGTGAGAATGAATTCCCTGCCGATGGCGAGCAGTGCGATGGTAGGCTACTTTCTACCATGGGCATCATTTTAAACAATTCCCCAGAACACATCCCATTGTATAAGCGGTCGAACACAGACAGCGAGGCAGTCTCTCCTCAGACTTAAGGGTTCGATACGGCAAGTGAGTTTGGGATCGTCGACAATTCTCACAGTCCGCCGTTGAACTGAGTCTGGTAAAGCAGCAACCTTTGCCCCGATGTGAAGTACTGCTTCGCTCTGTTGAGTACACCAAGTTTTTTGGACGCCAGCTTCACCTTGTCTGTGATGTCAACACCTAGGATTCCAATGCTCTTGGAGATGGAGAGGGGAGTGTTCTGGAATTGTGAAACCACAGTGAATGGGAATGGCAGGGTTGAATCGGACCAAGTTTTCCCGTCCCCAATCAGAGACCTTGGACAGAGTGGTCTTGATTTGAGACACAAGCTCTCCGTGCTTTTCCTCCACAACGGAATGAGGGATGCTTGCACGACCCGTGTAATAAGCGTCTCCAGTACTGTCATCTGCATAGCAATGTATGTTGTTGATGCCCAACATGTCACTGATATGCAGTAGAAACAGCGAATGCCAATGCTTCCCCCAGACTCTCAATGGTTTATGCCCATCAGTGTGTGAGATACACTAAAAGAAGAACTATTTCATTTAAATTATTATTATTATTTGTTACTATTTTGCTGTCACACTGGTTAGTGACAACCAAAAAGGCTCTTACAGAATTCACTGGTATTCTTAATTCTTAAACTGAGTAAAAGACCTGTTTGGCATTCAATTGTCAATTTTTATGTTGTTCTATATTATTTTTATGATTGTTGAGAGCATGAGTTCTGTTGGCCACACTGCAGAAAGAGACAAAGCTAATGTGCGGCATCAACCTGACTTTTATCTGTTAAATAAAAACACAACGTCAGAAAGAGACAAGAGACCGCAGATTACAATCGGCTCTTTCACGCCATTGCGACGGTTTTTACTTCACTTTGTCATAGTCAAAAGGCTAAATCCGTACAGTGACCAGTTAATGCCTTCGTTTTACGGATTCAATAAATTCTTGGCTACTGCCTTGGGTATCAAGCATATAAGGTTAAACATTTGTCTCTCACTCACAGGTAGCTAAGGTTCGATTTCTATGGGCTTTCTTTTTTTTGTATTGTTAAAGTCGGTTTGTCTGGTTTGTGTTTATTATATTTTTTTATTTATCCCCCAGGATGCAACGATAAACTTTCGAGTTTTGAAAGAAGACGAGCAAGTTGCTAAGCATATAGTTAACAATAGATTTGTGGGAGACCAGGCAGAGAAAGCTATGCTGGGTATCACCGACTGCCCTATCAAACGGGCAGTGCTCTGTATCACTAGCGACGCCGAAATGGATAAATGTGTCAAAATGAGGGTAAGACTCATTTATGTGCTACCCACAATTTTAGATTTACTTGTTTATAAGTTACAACCCAATCTATTTATATATAGCAAGCACGCAACCAACAGAAAATTAAATAGGGATAGCAATTCTTAGTTGTCCGTATCACTGACGGCCTTATCAAACGGGCCCCACTCTGTGTCAATAGCAACGCCGAAATGGACGCTTGAATGGTAACCACGCTTCTGCTGCTTCTCATTTTTTTCTGCCTAACCTTGCTGAGATGGATGTTGGTAATGTCTGATTCAATCATGATGAAGCTACGGCCCATACAGTGCTATGCTTAATGGCACTTTTGAGACATCACTTCGCAGAGCGCCTTATCACTTTGAGAGGTCGCCTTGTTCGGTCGGCACGATCCCCTCGATTTGGCTTCCTGTGACTTTTTTTTATGGGGTTATCTGGAATCAATTGTTAACAATAGCCGTATAAGGAGCCTTCTTCATTTGAAAAACAAATACGCCAAGTCAACGCCAACATACCCGTCGATATGCTAAGAAGAGTTAAACAAAACTTCAGAAATCGGATAGCTGAATGTATTAACAATGAGGGCCATGATTTGACCGATGTCAGCTTCAAAACTATCTAACGAAAAATAATTGAATGATGTATTATACAACAAAAATTAAATAACAGGGACCTTTTAAATCTGCAAGTTACTGCGCCGCAACCTGTATAAGCGGTTGTAAAGATTGATCTCGGGAATGGCTAACCTTAAAGTCTTAAAAGCTTCAAAACAAGTAATATCCTATTTCTTTGCTTAACAAGTGCGTTAATCTTCTTTTTAACCGACAAAGCGTGTTTATTTTTTAATTTAAGCGTTTAGTTTTTTTTTTATTAAATGCGCATTTTATTTATTTATTTACATATTACAGCTATCATTACAGGATTATGCGATAGTGTAGCTACATTGACTCCCTCGCAGCCTATTTGGTAGTGTGGCCGGCTGCTGCGCAAAGGGTGTGGGTTCGATTCCCGCATTGGACAAACATTTATGTGATCTAACATTTGTGTTTGTCTTGAGTCTGGGTGTATTTATGTATAATATGTATGTATTTACAAAAAAAAAAGTAATATATATGTATCTGTATCCGTTTTCCGACACCCATAACACAAGCTCTGCTTACTTTGGGGCCAGACGGCGCTGTGTGTAATGTCCAAAAATATTTATTTATTATTTATTGAATTTGTAATATTTGTAACATATAACCGCTAATGAAGTTTTTGTGAAATCACTCAAAGCACAAAGGAACAAATCGATTGCTCTAGCTATTTAGTTGAGAGTTCTGAGAGCAAGTATCAGCGGTGCCTCTTTCATTAAATTAGTTCGTGCCTTTGGTACTACGAGTAGGTCGGGCTGTCGCCGTCTCCACCCTATCCAGAACGAAAAACCCTATGTGTCTCAATATTTTAGCGTTGTTGATTTTACCTCTTATTAGTTTAAAAATGTAAGATACAAGTGTGAGTTACCTTCAGCTGATTCCCAGACCAAAAAGAGTTGGATACATCAGTGGATACATAGTATACACTCCATATTTCGTCTTATATAGATATCTCACAAATTTATTTTGCACCTTTTCTAACATAAGTTTATATTTCGTTTCATGTGAAGCCCAAAATATTCCGTTGCATTCCAACTGACTTCTTACTAGAGCATTAAATAAAGTAACAATTGCTGTAATGTTCGTGAAGTCATGTGTCATACCGAATATCATACCTAAATTTTAATTTCAGATAGCTCTGAAGGCCGCATACCTATCGCCTTCTTTAGTGTGCTGGCGTGGACATAGCACTAGACATTGTGAACGCGCCGTATCTGAAGGCTCTTGCGACTTTATGCTTCTAGACGCGGCAGATATGTTGCACGCCGCGTACAAACACAGACTAGTGCCTTTTATGCAAGAGGTATGTATATTTATTTATTTATTCTTTTTGCACAAACAAAAGTGTACAGTGGCGAGCTTAATGCCATACGGCATTCTCTACCAGCTAACCCTAAGTTTAATATATAATGTTATCTTATTTAGTGACCTAAAAGTTTCCTTCTGTTTGTTTTCTCTTTAGCTGTTATTTGATCCCACTACACGGGTACAGGACTGTACTTAAATAATGCTGGTTTAGACCCTCTTTGGCCTAGTATAAATTGGAAGACGTCGACTTAGTGCCCATAAAGCCTATGACATGGCCTAATTTCCAGAACTGACAGTGCCATCCAAAGCACGTACGAAAACTGTACCAGTAGACGGTCACCCATCCAATGACTTACCGCGCTCGACATTGCTTAACTTCGAATATCGTTTACGTATAAGCTTCGTATAAGCTGGGCCACAAGCTTCTTATTCCGTATTAACATTGAATGATCAACTTCATTAAAGTAAACAACAGAAACGTGGAGTAGGGAAAGCAGCACCATTAGAATTTTAGTTACAGTTCCAACCACGGATCTTGGGATTTCTAATGCTTTCTCGCGTTCACCGATTAGTTATTTATTTGACCGGTTTTGGCTAAATTAATTAAAATTTGTAAAATATTTAATATAGATATTTATAAACTCCATTTGAAACCCTTGTGTACTACTGATAACTTTATATGACCTTGAAACTCCTAGACCCGTGATTCGAACTGTACTTATTTTATACCATTAAGGTGACAAACAAGCTAACGGTCTGCCTGATCGTTCGCGGGAGGAAGTTCCTCTGAAACCGCACTGTACGTGACCATTAAGTTCTAAAGTGTGAATATTATGTGCGTATATAAGTCCTTATCCCACCAGCCACCTCGCGAACTATAATACCAGCAAACGCGGCGGTAAACGTTATTTCGCTCCCCCTGTCAATTTAAAACCACACGCTCTATCTCTCTCTCTCTCTTACTCTCGCTAAACTATATAAATTAAATTCATTTGATGAAACGAGTCGTTCGCATCTTTTTTTATACCATACTAGCTGTCCCGGCGAACGTTGTTCCGCTGCCGTCCCTCTGTACCCGGCGAAAGTTGGTTTTTACCTATAGTGCCCGAGTCCGGCTCGCACTTGACATATCGAGATAAAAACTATCCTATCTTTTAAGTTGGATCAAATAACAGATATTTTCGAAGTTTGATCAAAATCGGTTCAGTAGTTTAGGAGTCCATTGAGGAAAAACATTGTAACACGAGATTTATATATATTAAGACTAGATCTGCTCCCCGGTTTCATCTGTCAAAAACCTATTTCCGTGGGAAATCTGGATTGGGATAAAAGTATTCTAAATCTAACCGAAAGATCAACTGTAGCTACCTTGATACTTGCTACGTGAAGGCATATTGCCTATGTAACTTAGGGATGGTGTTGCTAGCTTTCTATTGGTAAAATATTTATTACAATCAGTTTAATAGTTGCAGATAACCCCTATATACAAAGAAAAACAATTTTTTATCCCATCTATTCGAAAGCCGTTGATTGGTTCGCCACTAGGCGAAAACAAAGTGCGTGTCTTCTCCCGCTTGAATGAATGAATGAAATGAATTTTGATCACTTTCTGATGAAAAAAATTTATTGGGAACTGCGTCCTTGTTCTCTACTCTTTTCTACAATAGTTCATTAAAATTTTAATTTTATTTAATGTCAAAATTTCAAAGTTGTCAAAATGTTCCAAATGTAAATATAAAATTTTTTAATAAATCCTTTTACTTTAAACATAAATTATACTTTTTTATTAATATTTTTTTATAAGCGCCTTTTATCACTTTTTTCATAGAGGGGGGTGAAAAGTAGAGTGTATCACTCGGTCACAAAATATTTTTAGCTTTGGCGACGTACACTCAGGATTCAAAATTGCGCATTCGTAATAAAAATACTAATTTGCTCTTTTGTAATACAATCTACTATTATTTCTGTATCGATACAAAGATAACCAGTATTTTTTTCCTCAGGTTTACTCTAGTGGCAATAGCTGGTACTACGCAGTGGCGGTGGCAAAGGAGCAGGATCCGGATACGGATCTAACGTATTTACGTGGCAAAAATACTTGCCATACTGGTCTAGGAATGGCGGCCGGATGGGTTTATCCTTTGGCTTATCTTTTATCTAACAAATGGATAAGGTTAGTTTATATTACAGTTTTTAGGGTTCCGTGGTTAGATCACCACTGATCTAGTTGTTTAGGTGTCTGCCTCGCATTTTGATGGGTGGAGATTCGAGTCCGGCGTGTACTTTGAAGCTTTCTTTCTTTCTTAATGTCTTAATTCAGTAAAGGAAAAAATCGTGAGGAAACCTGCATACGTCAAAAAGACTGTCACTGTACAATCCGCACTAGGCCCAAATCGCCCACCACCAAGGTGAGGGTAAATAGTACCCTTACCGTAAAGACATTAGGCTGGTAAGGTTAATACTGCATTCAAAAAATGCATGAACATTGTTAGACTCAAAAATTTATTTTTAACGTTTAGACCGATACTTTTGATATTTATTTTGAAAAGTCCGCTACACAGCCACGTTTTGCTTTGGGCAACGTTCACACGCAACCGCACAGTTTGACTGACTTATATTTTGCGGTTCAAACCCCGGTGTTCCCGTGTTTATAAGCGCAGCCTAAAAGCTGCAAATAATGACGATATCTATGGTTTCTGTTGATCAATGATAAGTTTTGAGACTTGAAAGAGCCTGTGTAACAATGGTCCTGTTTTGTTCACAAGCATCAAATGCATTGTTGCATGCATTAAACGCAAAGTTTATGTCTATTTAACTAATATATATATAAAAATATAAAAGTATTGATTTTGAATTGGCTGCACATGTAGCAAGTGATTGCGCTATCAAAAGGGTTTCCGTACCCAAAGTGTACAAAACGGGACCTATTACGAAGACTTTTCTGTCCGTCTGTCACCTGACTGTATCTCATGAACCATGATAGTTAAACGGTTAAAATTTTCACAGATGATGTATTTCTGTTGCCGCTATTACAACAAATACTAAAGAACAGAATTAAATAAGATTTAAGGGGGATCCCATACAACAAACGTGATTTTTTGCTCGTTTTTGCTCGATATTGATAACGGCAACAGGTAGACGCTTGAAATATTCACAGAATATAATATTTACTTTAAAATTAAATAATAAAATTAAAATAATACAAATATTTAAGGGGTCTCCCATACAACAAACGTGCCGTTTGTATAGATAATGGTACGGACTCGCATTTGGCCGGTTTTTTTCTTTAATCAATCAGCCTATAGCAGTCCTTTAGAACACATAGGCCTTTAGAATGCCGAGATAATCTTGCACCATAACGCGTCTATAAACAACCCATAATGTTTTGTCTACAGGCCATACGGTTGTGATGGGACACATGCAGCGTCAGAATATTTCACTAAATCCTGCGTCCCAGGAGCTCTGAGCACAGAATATGTGGATTCCGGTACTGTACCCCATGATAATTTATGTCATCTGTGCCATGGAGGTTCATTCACGTAAGTTAAAACAATCAAAATATAATTTGTTATTTGTTTTTTTATTATAAGTCTGTTTTGGTAAATAACCCAATGAGCGTAAGTTTGGGTGCAGTAGTAGTAATATACTTTATTGCACACATAAAAATATACAAATAACTATAAAAAACAAATCACAATGTAGGCGGTGTTATCGCTAATAAGCGATTTCCTCCAGACAAGCTTTGGGTAGAGGAAATTACAAAATAAATACGGGGGATAGGAAGTGCAGGTAATATATATATATAGTATATATATCAATACATATATATATATATATATATATATATATATCAATACATATATTATCACATATATATATCAATACATATATATGAATGTCACAAACCAATTATTTATAATTAGTTATGCTATTTTTAGAATTTTATGTCGTTTCTAGAATATACCTGTGAGTTGTAGATAGCGTTTTTGCTAAAAACGGCTACTTTTAGCAGAAACATTTAACATATATATGCAAATGTATATGATCTAAAAATAGCCAATAACTAGTTCTAAATAATTGGTTTGTAACATTTTCGAAATGTTTTTTGTACAAAGAGGAAATAAAGAATATCTTTTGGCAGCGTGAGTTAGGAAGTCACTACGCCTTAAATACTAACTAAAACTGTTACTTCATATAAATGTTGCCTGACAGTTTGCAGACTTCCGTTATAACTTATAAGTTCACAGACATCCGTAATAACTTATAAGTTTGCAGACATTCACAATAACTTATAAGTTTGCAGACATCCACAAGTACTTATAAGTTTGCAGACATCCATAATAACTTATAAGTTTGCAGACATCCACAATAACCTATAAGTTTGCAGACATCCACAATAATTTATAAGTTTGCATAAATCAAGCTTCCAGACATCCACAATAACTTGTAAGTTGGCAGACATCCGCAATAACTTATAAGATTTCAGACATCCACAATAACTTATAAGTATGCAGATATCCACAATAAGTTATAAGTTTGCAGACATCCGTAATAACTTATAAGTTACCGTACCATACCGAGACGGCACCAATAAGGTGAAATATTTCATTTTGGCTATTTTATGGTTTTATTAAGTTGTAAAAAGATACAAAGAGGCGTGTGTATAGCAGTGGGCTCAAATAAGCTTGTTTTTAATTTAAAAATAATATACCGGGTTGATTGAGTACACGATTCTAAACCCCTTAGTGTTAATGTTTTGTCTGCTTTTTCTTCATAAAGTTATTTTTTTTTAACATCTGTTTTCCTGACTGACAATTGTAAAAAATTACCATTACCGTATTTCTGATTTTTCTTGATTTTCAAGTAAAAATCATCTGTCATTTGACTTATCGTTTTTATTACTTTTTCCTCGAAATCAAGTGTTTTTTTTTCTTTAGATTTTCATTATCACATTTTTTTTCTTGTATTTGTAAAGATACATCTTAACCGTTAACTTCTATAGTTTTAGTAAGAAATAAATAAAAAAAAACATGAAAAAACTGACGCAAAATTCAAACGTCAAGGAATTCAAAATCATGTACATACTTATTGTTTTATCAATTTGCGTTCCGGTATCGCTTACGCCCTGTATATTAAGTACATAATAATAATTATATCTTTCTTCATTTCTTGAAACTTCATAAACATCGCCAAATAATTAATATATATTAACCCTCTAAACTATTAATAGATAATGCATATTGCTAACAAATATCACCACCAAACCAAACACGATCCACCAAATTTACTATCAAATCCCTTCAGACGTTGCCGCCGTGATGCAAGTGAAGACTATTTCGGTCACGTGGGTGCGCTGCGGTGCATGGTAGAGGGAGGAGGGGACGTCGCGTTTGTAAGACACTCCGCTCCCATGGAAGTATCCGGAGGGACACGACGAGAATGGTGGGCAAGGGACTTGTTACCAGATGACTTACAGTTGTTATGTCCAGATGGTAAGTTCAATATTTATATTTTTGTTATATTGATGCGTAAAGAGTTCTAAGGTAGCTGTAGATGACAGGTTTCTTCCCTGTTAATTGATGTTTATATCAATTGTTGATTGCGTTAGCCACAATTAATAAATTTATTGCTCATTTGTGACTGCAGAAATTATAGTCCCACCTCGACCGCTGTGCTGCACATTGACAGATTGACATTTGACAGGAGAGGGGGGAGAAACAAATTCACATGAGATTTACAATAACGTAATATGCAGTTATTCTTCAATTTAACACACTCGTAAACATTGTTATTACGGGCTTTTGTAAATTTTATTTTCTGTATGCAAAGCGCGCGTTCATAGAACCCAAGGGCGGCAATGACGCGCCTATTCTTTGAATTTTGTATAAAAGATTTATAGTTGCTCAAAATATGTTTTGTTTGTTTTAGCAAAAATTATTTAATTTACAAATAAGTCTCAGCAGTGAGACAGACGTAGCTCGATTCTTCACGCACCTAAGTTTGACGACTGACAAAGTTCTTGAGCGATATCCCACAGCAGAACTAGTTATTTTAAGAGACTTTAACGCCCACCATCGTGAGTGGCTTAATTCTCAAACCAGTAATTTCTGTAACGTCCAGAAATTATAAACTCGAGTCATTAAAGCCTTCAGCTTCTAAATAGCCTCTTGTTCGTAATTTTCTCCTTACTACGCTTAATACACTATGTACTATTTATTACGTAAGGTGATATTAGGTAGATAAATATTATTACTAAAAAGCTATTTTACTCAACTTTCTGTTAATAGAAATAAATCAGCACATACTGTGTGTTTCAAATAAGCTAACCTACTAACCATAAAAAAGGGTTTATTGTCGGATTCGATGTCTGGAAATCCATCTTTGGATATTTTATCTCATGTGCATATGAAATACACAGCTACTTCAACACCACGCTTTACGTAGGACGCAATGCATCGGTCACGATGGGACTATGACACATTTTGATTAATTGTTAATTACAATTTAATTTTACCCAACAATGTCTAGAACTAAGGCTAAGCCGTAACGTCGACAAACTGCGCCATAGTAGCTGAGACGACGATAACCCTGAAATGTGATTGAACATATAAATAAATATTAAATATTCAAAACGTTTTTGCTACAAGTTATGGACTTAACAACTTTTATTTGAAAAAGTTATCTATGCATGGAACATGATCTTTTGAGCCATATCTATGTATAACGCGCGCCACGTAAGTAGAGATTTCTCACACCACGTGTTTATAGGTCCCTTACGCAGAGGGGCGAAGGGGCAGGGCGAGGTACGGCGACAGCGCATGCGCCGTATTTGCCTCACCTTAATAAACGTACAACTATTCTTGTGAGTGACTAGTCTCTACTTACGTGGCGCGCACTATAACATGTTGAATATCTCGTGTTGCGCATCAATAACTGTCGCCTAATGAATACGCAGCTTTAGTTTTTAGTTAATTTTAACAGAGATAGTAAAATCTAAATACCGCGGTGAACTTTATTCCCTTTTAACGGTCTTTTAACATTTTTTTACAGGTACAAGAGCAAAAATCCATGAATATAAAAAGTGTCATTTAGGTAAAGTACCGGGCTCAGTGCTAATGGGCAGACCAAACCACACTGAGCTTGACACTTACACCAATCTGATGGTGTATGCACAGCAGCTTTATGGGGCAGCCTCGTATGACGACTTTAGGTAAGATGTTTTTTTTTAACACCTTTAAAATGACACACGATACACTGAGCTTACTCTGAACTTCAATGGAACGACGTAAAAACAATTTTTATCACTCTTACTCGTAAACAGTGTCATTACGTGCAGGCAAAGCGGGTGCTAAGACCTTAATTAGTCCCGCGGGCTTTTTTTTGTAAAGTTTACTTTCCTCAAGGCAAAGGGGGACTTGATAGAACCCACGAGCGATAATGACATATGAACGTGATCACGCGATAATGAAAAAAAAGAAAACGTCAAGTTGGAGTGGGTTTTCTTCTATTTGAAGAGTTAAAATTATCAGCGTTTAATTCATTTATAGCATTAAGCATGCTTACAAAATAGAACATTAAGTATATAAAACTTAAACGTATAGTTTCTGCTGTGTTTTAATATTAAGAACACACTTTTTATATTTTGAATAATTTACCACAAAAGCGCGCAAGATATAATTTAGAACTCTAACATCATTATTAAGTAAAGCTTAACTGAGCTAGTGAGATGAAGTATTTATAAAATTGTATCAAGTACTAGTACGGGGACCGAGCTTTGCTTTTTTTTTTTAACAACGCCCTCTATTGTCAAGTAGCTTTAGTGTTTTACTACTCGCCAATAGATGTCAGGAATAGTTGTTTCAGCACATTTTTCAGTTTTTCATTGCCTGAAAACACGGATAAAACGACGTTTTCTATTAAATGAAACCTAGTTAGATCGATTTATCTCCCCCGAAACATCCGCATACTAAATTTCATTAAAATCGTTGGAGCCGTTTCCAAGATTCAGATTATATATCTATATATATATACAAGAATTGCTCGTTTAAAGGTTGAGATAGAAGGTAGATTTGTGCTCTTACATTGTGCAACACAGACGTAGTGTCAATACATATATGTGTATATTTTGTTACAGTTTTAGTATGTTTTACTCTCAACCACCATACAGTGACCTCATATTCAGTGATGCAGCTGTGCGACTAAAGTCGCTAAAACGCAGCGACCGATCCGCAGAAATAATCGCAGGAAAATCCCTGCCGCGAGCCGCAAGGATCGTCTCCTGTGATGCACCTCAAGCCGCTTATTACATTGCGTCTGATCCCGACTTTTTGTCGCACGCTTATAGGGCAGGCACAGTCGGATATGGAATAGCTACAGCGCTGTTTGTCATCGCCTTATTACGATAATTGATTATATATACCTAAGTGCTACAAAAAAGTCGCATGTCTATTTTGTAAGAATGAAGTTGTATTTATCGATAGAAGGATTCTTAATCTGATGGAAAAAACAAATAAAATTGACTACATAGTTACTCCTCAATTTTTTATTATATTATGTTCTATTTTGCAAAGCATGGTGGTATCTTCAAATCTACATACTCATTAACTTCATTGTGGTCACCAGGGGGTGGCATTTTAGTAACAACTCTCGTATCTCCCGCTCCGTGCTATTTGAAATGAATTGTAATAACATACTACAGAAACATGACATCACAATCCATTATATAGGTAGCCTTTGTTTCGTTTACTTTTCCGTTCTCATTTTTTTTGTTGATTTCACTATACAGGTATACTTAACAAAATTTCTGCTACTATTTTTCGTCGTTACGTTTATTTTCACCTAATAATAATTTATTTAAACTTTAGTTTTTACTTATTTCATAGTAAAGTACATTAAGGGTAAGTAGATTATCAACCTAAGACAAATTTAAATGTTACTTGTTAAATACTTTATTATGTACCTTTTTGTACTTTTTTTAACTTACCTACTATCTCAATCTATTCTGTGGTTTCATAGCTTTATTGTGACTTTTTTATTATACTTTTTTATACCTAAAGTTTTTTGTACAATAATTTTTTGTACTGTAACTCAAACTGTACATCGAAAGCCAGCTATAGAATCTTAATAAAATCAATATTTTCTTATATCATTGTTAAATACCTAATGATATACCTAAAGTTTTTATACAATGATTGTTTTTTTATTATAACTAAAACTGTATATCGAAATCTAGCTATAGAATCTCAAAAAAAATCAATGTTATCTTAAATCATTGTTAAATACCTAATGATGTAACCTTTCGAACCTAGAGTTTTTTGTACAATGATTATTTTGTATTATAACATAAACTGTACAACAAAAACGAGCTATGGATTTTCAATAAAATACCTAGTATGAACCTTTTTAAAACTAAAACTGTATATCGAAAAGCAGCTATAGAATCTCAATAAAACCATTGTTAAATACCTAATGATGTACCTTTCTGTACCTAAAGTTTTTTGTACAATGTTTTTTTTGTATTATAACTTAAACTGTACAGCAAAAACGATCTATGGATTTCCAATAAAATCAATGTTATCTTCATTCAAATCAATCATTAGTGACTCGTAGTAACTTTTTTTAGGTATGAGTTAGACTAATAGTTTTTTATTGTTAAATACCTAATGATGTACCTTTTGGACCTAAAGTTTTTTATACAATGATTGTTTTGTATTATAACTTAAACTGTATATAGAAAATCAGCTATAGACTCTCAACAAAATCAATGTTAACTTAAATCATTATTAAATACCTAATGATATACCTTTGTGTACCTTAAGTTTTTTTACAATGGTTTTTTTGTATTATCACTAAAACTGTATACCGAACAGTTATAGAATCTCAATAACATTAATGTTATCTTAAATCATTGTTAAATACCCAAAGATGTACCTTTTTATACCTTAAGTTTTTTGTACATTGATTGTTTTGTATTATAACCTAAACTGTACAACAAAAACGAGCTATGAATTTCCAATAGAATCAATGTTATCTTCATTCACATCAATCATTAGTGACTGTAGTAAGTTTGTTAGGTATGAGTTAGACTAATAGTTTTTCATTGTTAAATACTTAATGATGCACCTTTTTGTACCTAATGTTTTTTTTACAATGATTATTTTTATAAAATTTGTTTATTTTAATGAGTTATTAGTATTTTTTAGACACTACTTAAACAAAATTATCTTTTCGGATTTCCACCAGTGTAGTTCTTGTTGGGTTCTTTTAGAAACCGAATATATGGCAGTGTATAAAATTATAGTTGTAGTATGCAAATCCGTCCAATGGTTTGTGCCTTAGATTTTAAATACTTATATATTTTTCTGTTTTATATAATTACTTTCCATATTTGGAGCAATTTTAATAGAATCTTAAGTATGTGGAAGGTACAAATATTTTCCGTCCACAACCTTTAGTGCCTAACTGTTAGTAATATAAGTCAAGCTTTGTTTATTCCTGAATAAATATTTTTATATTTAATAAATAAACTGTTTTTCTACATATATAAATATATATACATTCCATACAAATTGAAATTTTTATTTAGTTAGTATTTTGACTAAATAAAGCAATGATTTACTATAAAAATAAAGGTAATTTTTTTTTTTTTACATTTTTTTCTTTTCTTTGTTTTTTTTTTCAAACAATAAAATCTAATCATTGGGTACAAATGTGCCAAAGTCCAGACTCTTTGCGCCTGAAATATTTATAGATTGATATTAAGTATATTTATTTAATATGACATTCTCACTGGTTTTATTATATATTTAGCTTAACATTCCTTAGGAATTTTATACCTTTTAGTTTTTTGACTGAATATAATAAAATTGTAAATTAAACTTCTCTCTTTACACTAATAGTTTTATTTACATTTTCATCTTAATATTAAAACAAACTCTTATGATTGTAACATTGGAAACCATTAGGCAAAGATTCAAAATTTTTAAAGACCACCCTCAAATCTGATCTTGCACATACTTCTCTCAGAGCTCGCATTTCCATTCCACCATCTGTATTTATTCTACTTGCATGTTCTCTCCATTTACCGAAAATACAATTGGATTTTGCTAATTCATTGTTTATAAGTGGCACTAATTTGTTGCATTTTGGTGTTTTTTTAGCACATAGACTTAACGCTTTGAATGAAAGGTACCGAAAGTGGTTAATGCAATAGATAAGTTTGAAATCGTCAGGTTTGTTTCTCATTAAAACTTCTATCATAGCATTACTGAGTTTTACTGTGACTTTCTTTTTATATAAAGCCAAATAATGCTGCATATTCTTCGGTTCACAAATAGCTAATATGCAACAGTATTTATTAGCCGATATGCAGAAAGTTGTAAATATGTGTTTCCATACAAGTTCTTCATTATTGTGATAATAATTGAATATATGGCTACTAATTGGAATACCGGATTGACCAATTCTGTTTTGGAGGAACTTCTCCAAGTTTGATATAGCATTAGTAAATGCAATTTTGTAACACATTTGTCCAAAGTAAATATTTTTTGCTCTGCTAACTTGCAAAGTCATTGTATCATATGTATATCCTAGAAAGGTAATTTCATTGCTGCATTTTACTTTAGGATGGGAAAAGTTGATTAACGTTTTCTCGTAGTTCACGTTTCTATAGTTTGATAGAGCATTTAAGAAAAAATTTGCATCTTCCAAAGAATCGGTAACATACAAGTAATCATCAACAACTCGTGTGAATAACCTTAGTTTGGTTTCTGAGTTTTTAAACTGCTCTTTAAAATATATGTCATCCATGTAACTGTAATATAGATCCGAAAGGGCTGGAGAGTATTTGTAGCCCTGTACTAAACCTTCTTTCCATTCATAGACTGTAGAACCAGCACGGACCAAAATTGGTTTCCCTAACTCTGTCAAAGTATCTTTAAATATTTGTGTGTACTTATTCTTTAAAGACAAGCTGTCCTCTGTCTTATGTAAATATAAATACCTTTGGTTCAATATCTTCATTAGTTTTTCCCTATTGATTGATCCAAATGCATTACTCAAATCGGCTTTGACAAAATATAGTTTTGGTTTTTTTAATCTTGACCATTCTGCATATAATTCAGTGAACTGAACTTCAATCCTCTTGTGACATTTATCAGCCAAAGTTCTAATAAAATTTAATTTTTCCCTCATCTTGTATTTATCTGACAAAGTCTGTAGTTCATTTTTATATCGAACAATAGGTCTAAATCCGTTATTTTTTTTTAATATCAAATGCAATTTTGGTATTTCTTTTTTGAGTTTTTTAATCCGTAATCTTTCACCAAGAGAATGTAATCTCTTTATATTTTTGCCCAAGCAATATGGTTTAATTTTTTTTAAAGTCTTAGATAATACCAAGTCAGAAATATTTTTGTCATAGAAACTCTGCCATTGATTTTTCCAAAAAAAAATAAGTTTAAATTCATCACTGTCTAATTTACACGATGTTACATAAAAGTTTAAACAAATAATCGGCGATAATATTTTTTTTATTATCCAATCTAGAATTTTATACAACACTTTTAACCATATATTTTCAGAAAGCGTCTTCCATGGATAAGTTGTAAAATCCCACTTTTCTATCATTTTATGCATCATCAAATGTTCATGGTTCATGCTATACAGTACTCGTTGGATTAATTTTTGAAATATTTTAATATTGTGGTTTCCTCCAAAAAAATTACTTGGGATGATGTCAAGTAATGCTTTCCAGCAACTTTCAAATATTTTGGACTTTTCAATCGGTGACAAAAATATTTTTTTCCAATCTTTGGTAAACGTAAAGTAGTTTTTAAAATCATTTTTAGATTTATCTCTGAGATTAATTCGTATATTATTTAGTATATTCAAAAAAATACATGATATTCCACTCACCAGGGATTTATCTTCAAAAACTTGCAGGACAAATGGACCCGCATCTGAATTTCTTAACAAATCTCTCTTAATGATATTTTGAAACGACCGAACATTTTGTTTATTCACAAAATATTGAGAAAAACAAATTGCAATTTCCATGTTTCAAGGTCGGAGGTTTCAGGCAAATACCTGCATATTACCTATGTTATATTAAGTCTTACTCACAAATAATAGTTTATGTAAAAGTTTTAGTCTTACTGGTCTTACTTTACTAAAGTTTCAACAAGTAAGTATTAATCAACCGCTAGAATTCCAAACTTGTCGCAACAAGAATTTATTTATTCGCATTAAAGTAAAGTGGCGCATTTTTTCAAATTTGTTTTTTTTTTCTTGTAACTCGTCCAGGCTTCTCTAGAAACTGAAAGGCTGTTGGAAATTAGATCCACATGGATTAAGCCAATAATGTCACCATGTAATGTTTTGAATTAATAAATGATTATATATACATATATAATAGATAATAAATTTTAAAAGAAGAATTTCTACGATTTTGCTTGCCGTTCCTTGCTTATTGTTTTCAATTCATCCTCTAGTTTAAGTAGTTTAATTAATGTAGAAAACTAATTCTTAATTCCTTAATAGATTTTTTTTACTAGCGCCATCTAATTTTAATTTAACTATTTAAATTCTGAAAACAAACTAACTGATAATGTAGGTATGCTTTATAAGAAATGGCCCTTAAAAAGAATTATGTATAATGTCACGGTTTTCATTCAACGAAGGGGTTAACCCGTGGCTAAATACACAACCGCATCACAATCAGCCTCGCTCGTCTCACCTACTACTTTAGGCCTGCGTGATGAGTCTCGCGTCAAACACTCCTTTTAATAAAGTTTAACTGGACTTAGGGTGGCATTATATCAACGATAAAGTTAAAACAAATGGATCACAATAAGGTAAACAATAAACAGTATTTATCATTCTAATTAAAACTAAATTTTTACGTATATTAAAAAGAGATAGCAATACCCGTTCTCTAACGTCTTGAGGCAAAGCGCGCCATTAGCCGTGTTTGCTATCCAATTGGCTACAGAGGTGGCTTTGATTACTCAAACATGTTCTTGTTCTTTTCTTTAAAATGTATAGGTATATCAAACCTTATTAAAATAACTATAGGATATTGCTATTGCTGTTAATAAAACTGATATTTTTTACATTTTGCCTACTTCATAGTATTGTAAGTTAGATCCTGATACATATCGAGAACATCTTTAAGGGGGCGATATAGGCCAAAAACATAATTTCTGCAATACTAACGTTGTGTTTGTAAATTTACTAAAAATCATTACACAATATCATATAAGTACATTACTATTAGATATAATTGTTATATATTTCCTTAATAAATTATTCCGTAATAACGCCTTGAAACCTAATTTGTTTTGTATGGGATTTAACGTTTTTACAGTTTCGTAGTCACATTTTTTTGATATACACATAGTTCAGCTACAAAATTTGCACAAAAACGGCATATTTACGCGGTCTAGCCTATACCGCAGTCCTAACATCGATACCGTCAATCCCCCTAAGTTACCTTCGCCTGAAAATCAAAATCTGTCATATCTTTTTAAATCAATTGGCACCATTGAAATTATCAATGTAGTTATATTTACACACCCGCAGGAATATGCTGTGTAACACCTATACACTTCCTGAATCAGTGCTTAAAAAAAATGTACCAATGAAACTTACACGTCTGCGAAAGAGAAGCGATACGTCCGAATAATTCCTGATGCTGCACAAGACGTATTATTCAAAACTAAGATGTCTCAAGTCAATCATAATTTTGTACTACATTTTATTACAAAATAATTTTATTTCACATAATTACACGTGGGATCCCTATATAGTCTGTGCACGTGTGTTTTCTCGGAGACTCCAAAAAAGTGAACGAGTGCGGCAATATTTGAAGAGGCAATGTTTTGACTTTTATACTGTATATCACATATATGATCAGCTTACTGAATACAACAAACCATCGTCCTATCTCAAAAACATTCCGATTTACTTTGTCAGGCAATGTTAAGGTTATAGTTTACAAACACATGAGTTCCAAATTTCGCCATACCCTCGGGTTGTCACTTAATATTTTTAACCTTAAAAAAGGAGTTTTTTTTTTTAATTAATGACTATATTATGTCTTTTATTTTTAATCCCCGACACCAAAAAGAGTTTGACATGTTTGTCTGTCTGTGTGTGGGCCTGTCTGTGACAACATATCCCCTAAACGGATGGACTCAAGACTGCCCAAAAAAGGAGTATAATGTTTTCAGGAATTATTTATGTATGTAAGTTTGTAAGTTTCTTTATTCCACTATAACTTCTAAGAGCCTGAACAAATTTGGATGTCCCATAAATCTTCATCATATCGTAAAAATCCTTACATCATCCCAATTGACACTGGCTAAAATTTTTTTTGTAAAAAGTTCAATATGGCAGCTCTATGACGCCATTTTTCAATGTGAAAAAATATTATATAATATTATATTATCCCGCAGCAATTACTATGACCAATTTCCACGTGTAAGAACTATAGCTTTAGCTTGCTATAACAAACTCCCTAATATAATCAAGATTTGGCCATAGAAATCTCACGCTGAAACACTAATTAAACGCGAGTGGAGCAGCTGGCAGAAGCTAGTAGGTAATAAAGTAATAGAATAAAAACATTTTTAAACAATAGTAAAAATCAAACAAACAACAATAAATTAAAAGTTTATGGTTTGTGACAACTTAAAAATGCAACCTAACTTCGCCTTATTCACACAAAAAAATAAAAACTGGTTTATTCAAGGAAACATACTTTTATTAACTTCGTGGCATCTTAATAGATAAATCTCCAAATAATTATTTTAAAATTAAGCATATATAACGGTATTTATTAAAAGCAGGCGAAGTTAAGAAACGACCTATAACTTCGGCTGGATTTTTAATCATTGATATGTTTTGAATTTCTATTGCAAGCGTGTTGATGTGACCATAGATAAGAAGAGCGTACATAATTGGTCAACTTCCATTCAGTACAAAACTTCCATGAACAACTAATACGCGTGAATTTCAATAAAACCGGAAAAAGTAGGCGAAATTAGGGGGATTTACTCATGTTTAAACTAAAACACTTTTTTTTCTAGATTGTTAACAGGTTTCCCAGTGATCATGAAATAAACAGGCATGGACCTTAAATGTATGAAAAGGCGATGATTGGAGTTCTTCACAACATAGGTACCTACACGAATATGCTCCTATTTTTAAAGTTTCTTGCCTTCGTAAGAGATATCGACAAAAAAATCTACATTCTCATGTATTGCCAAAAAAAATTTTAAATTGCAATTTTTGACAATGTAAAATATACTATAGAATAGTTAAAAAAATCATTTATATTATTGGTAATGTGTTTTACGTAGAATATTTTTGAAACTGTAGGAAGTTAAAATTTGTGTGATTATAGAAATAAAAAAAAAACTGGTTGCCTGTAAAGTCGGTATACGGGCGAAAGTTTTACGTGACAATGATTTTATGTCTGTCTCTCTCGCTCTTAGGCGGACGCGTGCCTCTCACTCGCTCTCATTGTGAGCGCATAACGTGAGCGGAGCGAAACGCAGTTTCTTGAAGTGTCACCCGGCAAACCAATTTATAAGACGTTGTCACGTCAAAAATTCCTATTTCAAAAAAAAAAGTATTTTATTTTATTATACGGCTTATGACTAAATTTGAATAACTTAAACTTTAAAACGTCTATTTACATATAAGTGTGCATATATATGTGTGTGTTTTTAAAATGAAATACCAATTATAAAATTTTTTTTGCTTGTCCCATATATAATACAATCTGTTTATTAAGTTAGAAATGTTTGTAAAATTGAAAACGCAAAAATTGGCTAAGCGCATCTAGTACACAAAGTTAGGGTTCCGTAGAGTCAGAACTATTGCGTTGTTATGAAAAACTTCTGGACCAATTTTGTTCAAAATAATTTTAGTTATGAATTTTTATAAAGCTCTGGTTGTGATGTGTTAAAATGTACATGGAGATATAAAAAAAACAATGTACGTACCTACTTTTAATTCCATTAGGTATATTGATGTAGTAAGTAATAAGTTTTTTTAGACGCAATTGTGAAATTCCACCCACAGATAAATTACGTTATAATCCTAGTATAAAAGTATCCTTTGTCCTTCCCTGCACATTAAGAGACATAGTAATCTGCTACTCCATTTTTGCGTAAAAATAAGACAAGTTTATTGTATGTTTGTTAGAAAATTACTAGTATACAAATTTATTTCCAAAGAACGTTTAGACAAAGAAAATATAATATTACTACGTAGTTTAGAGATATATACTATACCTACCTGATAAATGATTATTTTGTGTTTCTATGTATTCTTTATTTTCAAATCAGATTATTTACATATTAGTAATTATGTCAATTCATAACATAATTTAGGGTAAATTTTTATTATAAATATACGAGTAGGTTTGGTACATCACATTATTTAACTGTCCAAAAAGTACCTATTATACATATATACTATATTAATATAAATCATCTAACAATAAATGCCTCAAATAATTGTCGATTCGGCATCTTTAAAAAAAACTGGCCAGGTGCGGGTCAGACTCCCTACGTCGAGGGTTCCGTACCGACCTACCGCCATTTATCTACGTAATTTGCAAATACAAGCAAAGGGTGTGCCACTGAGCAGTCACCCATCCAATAACGGACTGGTCCTGACGTTGCTTAACTTTGCAAATCGTTTTCAACGGACGGATGTGTTACTGATAGCTAATTGGCACTGTAACAGTAATTTAAGATGGTAAATGGCTCGGGTCTGTCTCACACTTGCCCGGTTTTTATTATTTGTTGTTAAAATTCAGAGCTCACACACACTATAATCACTGCAAGATAGAAGCTTGTATGTGTTATTTTTTTTTTTCGATAGAGCAAAAACAACGAAAATGTGTTTCTTTATTTGTTATTATATATATATAATTCTACTGTACGTGCGTATGACACTGTACTCCTCCTAAACCGATTTGAATGAATTTTCTTGTATGCGTTTGGGTGGCTGGATGGATGGTTTAGATTCACAAATCAGTCCGGCAGATCGCTACAGTCGTTATCGTGCAGGACAACGTCTGCCCAGTCAGCTAGTTTATTATATACTAGCTGCTGCCCGCGACGTCGTCTGCGTGAACGCTATACTATAACATCACTTTTTGTGAACGAAACCATAGCGCGATCTAATTCGACGCCAACGCCATCTAGTTGGCAAATAGGAAACATTTTTATATGGTGAAAAATTTATAACACATCTAAGTTATGATTTTAAACGATTTTTTAACATAAAATAAATGGCTATGTGTGAGTAGAATAATTAGTAAAGAAGCAAGACAAATTTGCGTCGTTAGATTACACGTTGTTACAAAATGCGTTGAAGAAATAAAGGTTCACTGTTCGTTCCCCGTAGGTGATAGAGTGATAATATGTAGCCTATATGTTGACCCGACTTCTTAATAATATTCGTGCCAAATTTGAAGTAAATACATACAGTGCTTTTTGAGTTTATCCCGAACATACATATAGACAAACAGACAAACAGACAAAAATTCTAAAAAGTATATTTTTAGCTTCGGTATCGATTGTAGATCACACCCCAAGTATTCTTTTGAAAAAAAAAAAAGTTGCACTCCGGGAGTGCCGGCAGAAGTGAAAACCTTTACACACGATTCGCGCTTAACACTCAAATATGTCACAAGACATGTCTTTGACATTGTCAAGAGATAATAATTAATAATGTTTGTTTATTTACTTTTTTGACGTAGTATATTTGACATCGCAATCTGTCATAGAATTAACATTCCATATCCAACCTCCCTGTACTACTCATAATCGCGAATACTAAAAATAAAAATTATAATAGGCGTGGCATTACGGTTTCCGTATTTCACAAAGACAAAGATGCACTTTGTTCAATTTCCATATTTTAAACACTTTATATACACGAATTTTACGAATACACAGCAGTATGGCCACTACACAGACGGTCAAGCCATCAGCTGTCACCATCCATGGATGCGCGTAGCACGCTGTAACATAAACATACACGACCATTCGCGCAAGCGCCCTGCGCCGCCTAAACGAAACAGCAGGCGCAGGCATAAATTTTCGCCGCGCCGTAGAAAGAGAGGGGGATACTCCCTCTCCTACGCCGCGCCAGCTGTCTACTCTCCATCCGTCTTATGAATTTTCACGATCAGGACACGTGACCTGACGCGAGTTTATCATTTTTTACCCATACCAAAAAAAGTGCACAACGCCTCTAAAGAAGTTTTCACTTCAATATTCAATGTACAGTTTTGACTTTCCTACCATTTTATTATATGTACCTATAGATTAGAATTGCCCATTATAACAAATATTCTATGAAAATTGCAGGCTTTTACCTATTTTGGTCTACAAAATAGAGTCCTTTTACAAAATAGTAGGACAGACAGACAGCGTAGGTTTAGTAATAGTCCTCCGTTGGCACCCTTTGGGTTAGGGTTGCCAGATGGTCGGGATTTGGCGGGATTCTCCCGAATTATTGTATGTGCTCCCGACTCCCGACGAAGTAAAAAATCTCCCGAAAAACAACTTCATTTTATAAAACAATAATTTTAAGTTCCGAATTTACGTCAAGCGAAACGTTGCCGCTCCGACGATCGTAGAAGCGGCAACGTTTCTTTCTACGATCCGCATCGAGCATGCGGCGCATGTGGTGAGGTTTTTCAAGAGAATTTCAAGTCTTCTTTAAATAGTGAAAAAGGACAAAAAATAATAAATCTGTGACGTGTAATTACTTGATTAAATTTTGGTAATTATTGTTAATATAGATAATGAGAAAACCATTTTATGTTTTTTTTGCTAGCATTTCAATTGGCAGCAGACGATGTAATAATAATTTAAAATGTTCTTTATAATATATTTACTTTAATTTGATTACCTTTTTTTTGTTTCTCCCGACAAAAGTCCCAAAATCCCGATAAATGGTTTTTTCTCCCGACAATAAGGTCATTCGATCTGGCAACCCTACTTTGGGTACGGAACCAAAAAATAAATAAACTAAGTTTCAATTGGGCTTTATTCACTCGCTTCGGTTCGTGGCGAAGAACATATTATAACATTTAATCACGAAGGTAATATTTTATTAGAACTGAATAATTTATGTAGGCACTCACATGCATTAATTTAAACATACAAACATTTCAATCGGTAGGAACGTACTTGCATTTTTTTTTGTGACAACCCTGACAATTTTGCGGTGTCTAGCCGCTTGTCGGCATTTTGCGCCGAGACAAAGAAGTTCGCTCACTATAAGTCGTTATTACGCTATGCTTGAGTCGTATTCAAGAAGCTTATAGCTTCTTGGTCGTAATAAATTAAAACCGGCAAAGTAGGTAAGTGGGCAAAAATAAGATAAATATATGACAACACAAAAAATACAAATGCGAACCTACTTCATGATCGCTTTTCAAAGACGGCTAAATGGCCTTCAAAAACACTGTCAAAACTACCTTTGGTAGCAAAGACGGCAATCAAACGGACTTTAAAATCATAGTCGGCCATCTTTCGCTTTCTACCTATCAGAAGAACCTACAATTTAAACTGCAGTTCAATCCGTGGTTGATCGTCGTATAAATAGGGCACACAAATTATTCTTGAGTATAGTCCGGGAGACTATGCCATGAATACCTGCATGGTTGTTCTTCTTCACAAAGAATATTACAATTACACCGAAGTGTACGTAAGTTGTGCCACTTGGCTTTGTGTTGTTCCTTCATTGTTATTTTTGTCAAACAACGGACGCGAAGCGCGAAGAATTTTATCTTTTGTCTAGGGAACTATAAGTACATGTATACAATTACTAATCTCAATGAAATGGTAACATAAACTCAAAAAGATTATGTTATGAGTTTTCGACCAAAAGCCCAATTTTCATAGATTTCACTTAAAAATGACAGATTATCTTAAAAATTCTAACATCATTATCACCCCTTTTTTTCGAGTTTAGCACCCCAAATTTCGCAAAACCCTCTATCTAGTTATAAAGATCTATTTTCAAAAATTTACGCTTCCAGCAGTAGTTTCGGCTTGGCGTTGATGAATCACTCATACCCTGTTCTCTTATACTTTATATTTATGGAGATGATTCTTTATCGATTTTTTAAGCAAAATAACATCTGCACGAGTAGATATTTTTTTTAATTTTAATACCACTAAGGTGGCAAACAAGCTAGCGGTCTACCTAATGGTAAGCGGTTACCGCAGTCTATGGACGCTTGGAACACCTGGGGCATCATTCGTTGCCGAAGCCCTTCAGAAATCTAATAACTTCTTTCTTGAAGAACCAACAACCAAAGCGTTCGTGGGAGAAATTTTCTTTAAAACCGCAATGTACGTGACCATTTAGGTTCTATGCGATGCTAGAAAAACACACACAGGGCGGCAAAGTCTCTCCTGAGACTTAAGGGTTCAATATGGCATATGAGCTTGGATTTGTACATCCCAAAAAAACCAAACGTCACCCTACCCAGCCTATATGAAAATAGTACATTGTGTCACAAGGGATCAAAATAATGTGTTGGGGGCGACAGCGATTGTTTGAATCCAGAGCGAAGTGAGGAATTCAAAGTACGTCGCTCGACGTTAAATCATTTTGGTACCGTGTGGCACACTCTGGTTTTCATCCTCTCTAAAAGAAAAATAAATAAGAGATGCTTTTCGTAGTGACGAATATTTATATTTGCAAAACCAAATTACAAATTTATATTTCTCTTGATTTGTGTGGAAGTAAATTGTTTATGACAGTTTATGCGTTTAATTTTAGACATTCTGGTGTTAATATTTCACTTTCACTGCTAGAATTCATCTTGTGTTGTGTTATTCAATTTGTGTGAATCAAATGAAAATTGGCCCAGACGCAATTTGATCAATATCCCCGGTTCTAGACGAGTTAAAATAAATCGGCCGGAGGCAAAATTTGAGCCGTGGTCTACTCTAACAACGTGTAAAATATAGACAACCTGAAAAAAATCTAACCTTAAATATTTACAACTTTTTCGTGGTCCAAATGTTTTAAACTTAGCTCAGAAGTCGAGATATTGATTGGATTGATTAAGATAAATTACAATGGATGGTATTTTTAGGTTATGTTGACCTAAATCTCCAAGACCTATTTTAATTTTTTTCAATAACTGCATTTTTCGGCCTAAAAACTCGTCAAAAAAACAAACAACATAAAAATCATATATATTATTTTTAGAGTCAACCTTCTATTCGTAAAAAATCATAAAACGGTAAAAATGGCCATAATGGGCCATATCTGGGCCCCATGACATTTCGTTGTCGCGGCAATCGGTGCGTATGTACTCTAGCTACAACTTCTGTCTGAAAACTCTTTTAATCGGACCCCTCAGTTCAAAGCTAGACTCAAGAAACCCGAAATTTCCATGTTTAATTTAATTTTGAGCTTAAGAACGGCCACATATTTTTTCACCTCGGGGAGCAAAATGACCCAAAAAATCATGATCAGCGCTCAAAATATCCCCCTAGAAAAAGTACTTTGAGTCATACGCATTTTTTTTCAAAACGGGCTTGATTATGACTCCGTGCGACTGGACTATAATAATATGGGCTGTAGGAATACCTAGCTACTTTTGGCTACGTTTTTGGCAAAATATGTAAATCTGGCAACTTTTCGAAAAACATCTTGGTAAAGGTGGCAGTTGGCAACACTGAACGCATCACTACTGACTTGAGCACACTGACAAGCTTAACGAATTAGCATATAGGATTCCCTGCAGGTGTAAGTGAGATAGAATTAAAATAAAATATTTGACCTCCTCCGCCAGTATTTGTTTCCTCTATGTCCTCCGCTTACTCTTTGATATCTAACTTATCATTTCTAGATAAGAGATACCTAATAATAACATAACCAATATGTAATCATTACACTTTTTTTAATAATACGACTTATTACTTGATAACCTTCAAAAATCTGTGATAGATACCTACATTTAACTTTTACAATGGCTAATCCAGTGGCTCAAGATTTAATAAAAATCTTTAGAAGTAGTGTTTCAGCTGTTCATCCAAAGAATCTTATCAAAAGAGCACTTAAGTATAATCCAGTTAGTGACCATGTTGAAGTTGCAGGTGAGAAGTATAATTTAAAGAACAAAAATCTGTATTTAGTTGGAACAGGGAAAGCTGTTCAGTATATGGCAAGTGAAGTTGAAAATATATTGGGGTCAAAAATAAAACAAGGAATTATAAGTATACCAAAAGGTAGCTTTAGTCATGTTTCTAAAATGAAGAATATTCATTATTATGAAGGTGCTACAAATAATTTACCAGATGGTGAAGCTGAATTAACAGCTAAGAAAGTTGAAGTTTTAATAACAAAGCTTAACCATGATGATATACTTTTGGTTTTAATATCTGGGGGAGGTTCAGCATTATTGCCTTTGCCTAAAGAACCTATTAAATTAGAAGAAAAAACTGCATTTATAAGGAAACTAGCAAATTTGGGTGCCGATATTAAAGAGCTAAATATTGTCAGAAAACAGTTATCCAGTTTAAAAGGAGGTAACATGGCCATTAAAGCACAACCTGCTCAGGTAGTTTCTTTGATTCTCTCTGATATTGTTGGTGATCCATTAGATTTAATAGCTAGTGGGCCAACTGTAGAAAATAAAGAACATCCATCAGAAGCCATTAATATTATAAAAAAATATAAACTGCTTGATGACACTCCTGAATCAATTAAAAGTGCACTGAAAGAAAATGTTTATATTGAAGTATTTCCAAAACATAATGTAAGAAATTATATTATAGGTTCTAATAAATTAAGCATTGCAGCTGCTACAGAAATGGCTAAAAATTTAAATTACATGTCAATTGATATGTCTAGCTCTATAACTGGTTGTGTGAATGATGTAGCTAGAGAATATATGTTGTTAACTAAAATGGTTTGTGACTTTTTGTCTAAGAAATTAGATTTAGAAGAGTTAATAGCCAAAACAAAAAAATTAAATTTGCCTGGAATACATTTGAATAATGTGTATAAATTTAATGATGCTGACCTAAAAGAAAAGGGTGTTTGTTTAGTCTTTGGAGGAGAAACAACAGTTAGAGTTAAAGGCGGTGGTAAAGGAGGTAGAAATCAACAGCTTGCTTTAGAATTTTCTAATAATATTCATAACATTAAGTCTGACATCAACAATTTTGATGTTTTCTTCTTAAGTGCTGGAACAGATGGTATTGATGGACCAACAGATGCTGCAGGAGGAGTTGGATATTTAGATTTAGTATCTGATTCAGTAAAAGACAATATTGATGTCCAAAGCTACATAGAAAATAATGATTCTTATAATTTTTACAAAAAGTTTAAAGATGGAAGTCTACATGTCATAACAGGACACACAAATACTAATGTAATGGACATTCAATTAATTTTAATAATAGGTAAACCATAGACAATAGAGACTGTGCTTGTTGTCCCATATCCATCTGTGAAGTAAATATAGCTGATGTAAGTGAAAGAGACTTGATACCATGCAAGTAGTTGTTCCACCATCATTTTGTCTCTTTCTAAACGGTGGTCAATTTTGTCAGCCTATTGTGCAGTCCATAGAACAGATTACATCGAAATCTATGCTGAAAACTACCTGCTATGCTGATGCTAAAGGAATCAAATAAATTGTGAAATCAAACTACAAACTTTTATATTTATTTACTGATATTTTATAAAGATGGCCTTAAAAATAAATGGAACTTATCTTTTTTCGATTCTGTATCCTTTTCTTTTTCTGCTTTCATTTTAGCAGAAGCCAATACAGCCTTTTGACACAAACCAGCAAATTTATCTTTCTTTTTTTTACTATTTTTAATTATTTTAGGTGGTTCTTTCTTAGTACTAGCTAAAATATTATTTTTATTTTGTAATGAGAAAACATCTTGTGATTGGCTATAGACATTCACACTTTTGACCTTAGATACTTGTTTTGCTGGATTTGATGGCTTTCTTTCAATGATTTTGGAAAGAGAATTTTCTGGGAAGGGTTTTTTCTTTTTTCCATCAATTACTTCTGTGTTATATTTTGGTTTTAATGCAGACACAACTGTTGTATTCTTACAGAATGAACAAATGTGTTCCTAAAATAGAAAAAACAGTTTATTTAATTTTTGTATGTAGATTAGTGTAGAAGGGTGTCACAGAACAGAAGTTGGTAAACACAGGTAGGTCAGACCTACATGTGACAAACTTTGTAAGTTAGAAACTGAACCAATTTGCCTGAAATTTGAAAAGGAGACAGCTTATATCCTACTTAACACATTGGCTACAAGAAGGCTTCCCAGAAGATTTAAAAGGTCCTATTGTAATAACTATAACCAAACTTTTGTAGCTTGTTACAGCAAAAATCCTTACTATTGGATGGAGTAGTTGCTGCAGGAATCCTACACCTATGATCAAATTTAGTACAAGCAGAAGCTACTATGAAAATAATTGTGACCCCAGCACCATTTTTAATCTACTCTAATTTAATCACAAAGGTCAGCAATACAGTAACCTAACTCCATTACATTTAGTATAAAATAAGGATTAAAGTAAAATCAATCAATTAGCCTTTCCCGAAAAATGCCGCCATACTTCACTGTTCACCTTTTCACTCAGCTACTTCTAGCCACCTTTTTAGGTCACCAGCCCACCTCGGTGGACGCGGCACCCCATCTTTGTGGCTGACCAATCCATTTAAATACAATTGCTCCAATGATTGTCAGAAATAAGTAGAGACATGTCTTAAACATATATTTTTTTGTTTAACTAAAGTTGATCCATTCCATTTAATAGCATTAACTCCTATAACAAAATAATAATTATATAAGCCCTTAAATAACTTACAATTTTATTACTGTGTAATAAATCCAGTTTACTCTGCATATTATTTTTTTTTGTTTTTGTTTTAAGCTGAGATCTAATTCTTCTTCTTTGTCGTTTACTAAGTTTCCCAGATTTAACCTTTAAAATTAACAATTTTGATAATTAAGTGCAGTCAGTTTTTTCTTAAAAAATGATATCTTTTATTTATTGCTATTTTTTTTTAATAAAAAAACTAGCCATGTGCATTTGCACATTTACACACACTTTACTACTGATATCTGAAGTAAACCAGAATAAATGTAAGTAAACCAATTTTGCTTAAAACAATTTTTCTTTGAAGTTTTTGTACCGTAAGGGAAAATAGAGCTCTATTTTTGGGTTGGGGTGTACAAAAGGGTGTGGCACGGAAGAATCCCGATATTCGGTGCAGAACATTAACCAATAACCAAATATTGAATCAGATGTTCAAAAAAGTTATCTTTTTTGTCAGTGCTATGGGATACATGAAAAAGTTACTACGACCTAAAACTCTTAGACCAAGGTGACAAAATCATTGTTCGGCCACATGGATAAAGACCAAAACATGAGCAGATCATAAAGCTAACAAAAAAACTTATGCATGCATCATAAAGAATTTCTAGTGCAAGTTTTCAACTATTGCTATTGTTTGAAATAAATACATACAAATACAAAATAAGTGTATAACTAAACAGTGCCTGTAGTGGATCTATAACCCTTTGTTTATAGGGCAATTCTTAAAAGTGAAGCATTTTGCAGCCAGTTACAAAGAGGAGGCCTAGGGCCGCTAATTTGATATGCCAGCCTATAGAAATGTATTGTGTATATATACCAAGGTCTTGGTCCCTTTTTTCCATTCCATACAACAGTGTGAGCATCTCACTGAAGGGGAAAAGTATTTTTCAGGTAATCTATGACCTTTTGTAATATCTTTACATCGCATCCTGAAATTGACAATAGGTGTTATGCACATTGATTGTTACTGAAGAATACAAAAAGGTAAAATGAAATTTCTTACAAATAGTAACTTTTCAATATACTTTGACTTTGATCGTTCAGTTTGTGTGACAGAACTGACGCTAATTTATATAGTAAGCCAACTTGTTCAGTCATAGTTACTTTCGTTCACAGATTTAATTATTAGTAGCAATTTTCGTTTACGTTTTCTAAACGTGAGGTTAAATTCTCTTTATTGTAAACAAACATAAAAATTGTACCCAATTTGTAGGTTAGGTTAGGTTTTTTTTTTTTTTAATATTATAATGGGCTCGCACGGTCTTAGCAGACCATTTATGCATTTGCCAGAGTCAAAGTCAATTATATTATATCGTATCGTGGCGCGGGCGTTACCGCGCGTCCTCGTTTTCAAGTCCCAGGATTGGGCGGGAGATTTGGTGTGGATCCTCAGACATTGCGCGTCATGTCCTGCTTCTTTCTCCGTAATTCACTATTCATGAGCATTCGCTGCACAATTCGTAAAACTTTGCTAAAATATATACATCGAAAGTCACTAAATGAATTTAGAAAAATTAAACAGAAAAAAACACCACTCCTTCTTAAGATTCGCGCCAAAACTCCTTAGGTTACGTTTAACCACAGAACCAAAGACAATATAACCACTACGTTACAGAATTTTTTGATTGTTCAGGCATCGTACGAAGCTATGGAAGGCTGCTGGAAATTCTACCCATATAGCCTAACAAAACATGCTATGACGCCAATAATGTGAAAAATTCTCGTCCTCTATGAGCCTTCGATGAATAGTTCTTGACAGGTCTTTATAACACTGCTGAAATTTGACGTTGAATCGTTGCTTAAATATATGGATTCCATATTAAAGCACAATAAAGGCCACAAAGCGAAAATAATAATAATAAGCTTCTTGCTGAATACTAGTAATAGAACACTACTAAAACACAAAAACTAATCTTCCTTTTTTATATTAAATTTTGCAACACGTGTCTCTTTCATAAGTAAATAATTTTTTCAATTTTTTAATTAATTTTTAATATTTAATTAGCAATAAATTATTTATTAATTTTCTTTATTCGAAAACATTGTTTTAGTTAGAACTTTTTAAAAAAATATGCTCGCCAACTCCTACAAATCCGCATCGAGTATAGTAGTGCCATGTAATTTGACCTAAAATAGCGGCCGTATGCGCAGGTACAGTACGGACATATGTACTAACGAAACAAAAATGTGTTACTGCGCAGGTTCAACTTACGTGGCGCGATTTATACGGTTCACTTAAGTCAACACTAGGCTAGAGTTGTAACTACGCCTTTTTGAACGGCATCGATTTTGGACTTCTCAGCGGGTTATTAAACGGCCCCCAGGATTTTATCAACTCGCTTCAGTACGTGGCGAAAAACAGACATTTAATCACGAAGGTAATACTTTATTAGAACTGACTAGTTAATATAGGCGCATGCACACAAATGCATTAATTTGAAAATACAAACATTTCAATCGGTTCTAGCTGGTTGTGCATTTTGCGCCGAGACATAGAAGTTCGCTCACTATTACCGTGGCTTTTGGGGGAGTTTTTTAAAAAGCGCAAATTGCTTTTTTAGGCATTCGCGCAGAAGACGTACGGGCGTAACTCAGACTCAGACTCAGTCTAAAGACTCAAAAGCTAGAGGAAAAAAATTCTACGCAAGAGCTGCTAAGTGGAAACAAAAGCTGTGCATAAACTCTCCGTAGTACTTGAGGAGGAAAGAGTACACATAACAGAGAATTATGAAAACAAACAATTATAATTAATATTTACCGCAAACTAGTAAATAGTGATTCTATTCTCTTTGGAATGCACCCTAATTTTGTTAATAAAAAAAAAAAATTCGCGCCAAAATGTGCTCTTTGTGAAATGTGTGTACAACAGTTATCATTTGTAAAATAGTAAATATAAGTCATTATATTAGAAATTGGGAGAAGAATTTATTAAGTGGTGTGTTACATAAACATAACCAATTAGATTTTAATCATGGATGTAGCTGATACATATGCTACACAGAACCAAGTAAAAGACGAGGTTGGAGTCCGTTGCCAAAAGCTTTTTCAAGATTTTTTGGAAGAGTAAGTCCGTATAATTAGACTATTTTGTGTTTAATTTTGACTTAACTAATCACTTCAACGTACGAAAATGCTAACTATGTAAAGGGTTATGACGTTCTGATGGCATTGGTACTTAGGGCGTTCCTTCTAAACCGCGTTTAAATTTAATAGTAAAACCTCATTTTAGCTCCAACTCCCGTTCCGTCTGAGCGCATATGATAATTTCAGCGGCGCCAGTATTGTCCAAACGAAACGTTTCGCGTCATTTTTTGGTAGTTTCGTGTGTGTTTTAATTTTGATTTTTTTGTACATAATAACAAAGATATATAGTTCATAATGTAAAATTAAACTCTTCTCCAAAAAAAAACCCACTTCCCGACATGGGTTTTTGGTAGCAACATTTGGTAGCAAAACTGCTCAGACAAAACGCTAAAAGTTAACATAAGATTTTGCTATGATTTTGTTACCAAATGCATGAAAAAAAGTAGCCACATGGAGCACCCTAATTGAATTTTTATTATGTTAAAAAATTGTTGTATTTCATATCAGGTTTAAAGAAGACAATGAAATAAAGTATGAAAAACTTGCTAAAGAACTCATGAAACCAGAACTGAGCACATTAGAAGTCAGTTTCGATGATGTCGAAAAATATAATCAAAATCTTGCTACCACTATCATTGAAGAATACTACAGAATATACCCTTATATCAACCAAGCAATATTAAACTACGTGATTAGCCTTGCCGATGCTTCTATGAGAAAAGATCTTCAAGATAAAGAGTGTTATGTGTCATTTGTGGATGTGCCAACCAGGCACAAAGTACGGGAACTGACAACTGCTAAGATTGGTACTCTTATAAGAATCTCTGGTCAAATTGTAAGAACACATCCAGTACACCCAGAGCTGGTATCTGGCACTTTTGTTTGTTTGGATTGTCAGACAGTTATAAAGAATGTTGAACAACAATTTAAGGTATGTGACATTCCCAAAGCATTATTAGTTCTTACAATTTTTAACTATGTAAAGTGATGTCTACTTCATATTTCTTTTAACATTACAGTATACAATACCAACAATCTGCCGTAACCCAGTATGTGCAAACCGAAGACGCTTCATGTTGGATTCAGACAAATCAATTTTTGTAGACTTTCAAAAAATTCGTATTCAAGAGACACAGGCTGAGTTACCAAGAGGTTGCATACCTCGGGCACTTGAGGTTATTTTGAGAGCTGAAGCTGTAGAATCTGTACAGGTAATGTCTTTTAAACAGATGATGTAACCTTATCTGAGAGGCTTCTTGACGTCAACTAGTACAGCCATTGAATGTTTTGATGTTTTTCTAAATATTTTAAATTGTTATATAAAAAAAATAACAGAAATTAAAAAAAAAAATTGCTACTCATCTACTAAATTTTCTTTTTCTTGCCAGTCTTCATATGTCCTCACTGTTGGGGCACAGCCTACCCACATATGCGAGGCTGATTTGGGCCATAATCCACATGCGGGCCTAGTGCAGATTGTGGACTTCACATACATTTTTTTCTTGATGTATGCAGTCACTAAGTTTTCCTGCACCAGAAAGCGAGTGGTGTCAATTAATAAATCAGTGTACTTGAGAAATTAAGAAAACTTGTTGGTACATGCCAACCCTGGTGTTTGAAACTCTGCCACTTGGGATATGAAGTAAAATTTAAACCCCTCGGCCACCACCAACTAGCTACTCAATACTATATAAAAAATATTTTTTTATGTATTTTTCAGGCTGGTGATCGTTATGATTTCACAGGATCACTAATTGTAGTACCTGATGTAGGGTCTTTATCACTTCCTGGAGCAAAAGCTGAACTTACAACAAGAACTAAGCTGAATAGTGATGGCCAAATGGATGGTATCAAGGGTCTGAAAGCTTTGGGAGTCCGAGAACTCCATTATAAGTAAGTTTTTGAAACAATTAATGTTTAAGATTCAATTCAAACTATCTTTGACAGTGGTTTTAAGGGAATAATTAATTTAATTCATTATGATAGGATTATAACATACTTATTTTCAGTAATAAAAAGCTAATAAATAAATATGAAAAAGGGTCAAAAATAAAATGTGTTTTTGACATAGGCCAGTGGAAAAGTCAGCATGAGCCTACCATAAAACTAGTATATATGTTCATGTAAGATTATTATGTGAATTATGTTTTGAAAATATTTAAGTTGAGATAAATTAGGTTATAAAACCCATTGTCTGTATTCTACATGAAACCAAACTAAATTTTATTTGTAATCTTGGAAACTCAACAATTATATTAAAGTAAAGCTTGTAAATAATACCAGCAGTAAAAAAATCTTATTTTACAGAACGGCTTTCCTAGCATGTAGTGTGCAGGCGATATCTCGAAGGTTTGGTGCTACAGATTTGACAGCTGATGAGCTAACTACTGAGGACATGAGGAAGCAGATGACTGACAAGGAATGGGACAAGGTAAGACACATTGTTCATTTGTATTTTGCAGTAGTCTTGAAAAACACTATGTTTAGCCTTAGTGGTAGAGAATGCTCGGACATGTATCTTAGAAGATAGTTTTTTATTTCTTTAATTTTTGCAACAAGACAATCAGAGTTATACACAATAAGTCACTTTATTTAATGTACGAATAATTCTTTTACTGTTTTAAAAGAGTATATATATATATATGGTATTTTGTCTACTAAATATTTATTTACCTTTGTTCCATGCAGAGTTAAGGGTGTTATTAGAGATATGCATGTTTCATAATGCACGCAATATTATCATTTCTTGAGTGAGAAAACTGATAAATAGATTATATTTTTCTTAAGGTATATGAAATGTCAAGAGATCGAAATCTATATAACAATCTAATCACCAGTCTATTTCCAAGTATTCATGGGAACAATGAAGTGAAGAGAGGAATACTGCTCATGTTGTTTGGGGGGGTTGCCAAAACTACTATTGAAGGTACAACTTTTCTTTTTAATTTTTGGTATGAGAGGGTTGAGCAATGTGTCACCATTTGAAATTTATTTAATTTAAGATGGCTAATAACTCCGTTTTTAAGTAAATAGTAAGTAATACTTACGAAAGTTATTAATACTCAAAAAAAGAGGTCAAATTGTTCATACAAAAATTAATAAAATAGGGTGATAAGGGAGGGGAGGGAGGAGGGAGATTCTAATATTAAAATCATGACATTAAATAAATGACCCCATACCAATGTAATTAGGGAGCCCTTAAGTTGAATAGGCTGTTTTTAATTAATTGTTAAATGTATTTCTTTTACTACTACCCACTGGTTGACTGTTGTTTTATATGTACTAAGAAACTCTGTTGTTACTTTTTAAAAACCTAAAAATTTTCGGTATATTTGTGTGCGTTACAATAAATAAAAACATTAATTATGTATTATTCAGCATTAAAATCAGTTTATTTTTTATTTATATACAGACATTGGAAAGATGGTAAGTCGTTTAAATATTAAACCAATCTTATTTATTTTTTTGGTTAACAATCTAAAAAAAAATAAGCTGCCAACATGGTTGGTTGTGTTTAATTTATTTTTAATAGGGGTCTTAAAATAAAAAACACATAAACTTGGATTTATGTAATCCATTATTAATTTATTAATTATAGATTATTAATTTTATGATTTTTTAACTGGGTACTTAGTTATTGCGGTCGCCATATAATGAAGCATTTCTAAAATATTAAAGACAAGATTACTCTTAAATAATTTTAGCTTAGAGTTAACTACCATCTTAAGTCAATCCTAATTTTCTTAAATATCTGTTTAGGAACAACGCTTAGAGGCGACATTAACGTTTGTATAGTGGGTGATCCAAGTACAGCAAAGTCCCAGCTATTGAAGCAAGTGAGCGAAATGACTCCAAGAGCCGTTTATACAAGCGGGAAAGCTTCTTCTGCGGCCGGTCTCACAGCTGCTGTTGTTAAGGTATTTATTTTTTGACTTAGCCGTTATGCGACCCCCTGCAGCGCACATGCCTCTCCTCAAAGAAGGAGGCTTAGGCCATATAGTCTATCACGCTGGCCGCTGTGCGGTTTGGTGGACGGTGTCGAGTTAGCGGTCACTCGACTGTCCTACGCCCATAAAGCCTTTAACTTAGCCTTAGTGATTCGATACACTTTCTCACTCTTTTAAAAAGCTAATTTGACTTTGACATACAGCCTGGACCAACAGTTTCACGTGACTTTCGAAACACGGTAGAGCTCAGAAAATTTTGCAAACTAGAACTACATTAAAACCCCATGATTGTGTACCAATCCAGTCATTACAGGCTTTCATGTATTAACTTTGTTTCATGTAAATTTGTTGAATATCTTTCCAGGATGAGGAATCCTTTGATTTTGTAATAGAAGCAGGGGCGTTAATGTTAGCCGACAATGGTGTCTGCTGCATAGATGAATTTGACAAAATGGACCCAACTGACCAAGTGGCTATTCACGAAGCTATGGAACAACAAACCATATCAATTGCTAAGGTAAAGTTGATTTGTTTCATTGGAAAAAAACTAAACTAGATAACCAAATTTTATTATTTATTTTGGCAATATGTGACCTAGATTTATATATCGTGTATTAACAGTGTATTTTTAGTAAAAGGTACATTTACAAAATGCCACCCAAATGCTATGTGACGATATTTTCCTTTACAGCTGGTTTTCCATACATCCACACAATGTCTGTCGCCCGAACCGCTTCATATATTGTGTTAAATTTTAATAAAAACGAGTAGTAATAATCGAAGATGCAACAATTTTAACCATATTTTTACTTTAGTCATATAGCCAATTCAAGAAAAAATAGTGTCTTGCAAGTTTTAATATGTTATTTCCCTCTGCATTGGCGTTGGCTGCAAGATTATATTGCTCTGGTTATTAAACATTAATATAAGAACTAAGTATAAATTATACTAAAGAACAAAGTCTTTGTACCAGTCTCAGATCATTACCAAATATATTTCTTTTCAGGCTGGAGTTCGAGCAACTCTAAATGCTAGAACATCAATTCTTGCTGCAGCTAATCCTATCGGTGGTCGTTACGATCGAGCCAAATCCCTACAGCAAAATGTGGCATTAAGTGCCCCTATCATGTCTCGATTTGACTTATTCTTCATACTTATAGATGAAAGCAGCGAAATGGTGGATTACGCTATTGCTAGAAAAATTGTGGATTTGCATTGCAATAAAGAAGAGACATATGATTGTGTTTATTCAAGAGAAGATTTGCTCAGATATATCGCCTTTTCCAGGTCTTTCAAGCCTATTATTACAGAGGTACGTGACTTGCTTATTGAATAGGTGTTTATTACTGGAAAATCCGCCATTAGAATCAGTTTAAGTTACAAGCAGATAAAGGTATACATATATTATATATGAATGAAAATTTTATACATATTAATCTTAATATAATGTTTTAATGTTGTCCCTTTTTACGAAATAACATACTATTAAGCTTTTCTTTAGCTGGTAATTAAACTTAGTGTACTAGCTAGTAGTTAAGTCCGGGCCGAAGGGTTAAAGTTTTTGACTAATATTTTTATTTAAAATGTTAATTTATTGTTTATAAACATAGACAGACGACGCCCTAATAAGGCAAAATGTTTCAATAATTTTATCTTATATTATCATTTTATTATGTTATAAAAACAATATAATACAACACTTTTATTAAATATATTAGTGATAGTGATTAGATCTTTAATAGACTAATTATAATTCTTTTTTTTTTTTCACTTTTTAATTTGTTTTTTCTATCTTCCATAGGAAGCAGGTAAATTATTAGTCGAATACTACACAGTGCTCCGTCAAAGAGATGGTGGTGGCGCAACCGCTGGTGGGACTTGGAGGATAACAGTGCGACAGTTGGAGTCGATGGTGCGTCTCTCTGAGGCCATGGCTAAGATGCACTGCAGTGGCCACGTCACCCCGGCGCACGTGCATGAAGCCTACAGGTATTTAGTGAAAGCACCAAAAAATACCTTAATATATGACCCTGCTTTGTGTAAAACTTTTTAAACTAGAAACCATTTCTTCATTACGTCTTTTCGCAACGTAGTTAGTAGGGTGGCTGGCTGCTGTGCAGAGGGTGTGGGTTCAATTACCGCGCTAGACAAACATTTATGTGATAAATATTTGTGTTTGACTTGAGCCTGGGTGTATTTATGTATGATATGTATATATTTACAAAAAAAAAGTAATATTTGTATCTGTTGTCTGGTATCCATAACTCAAGCTTTGCTTACTTTGGGGCCAGATGGTGCTGTGTGTAATTTCCAAGAATATTTATATTTAACTAGCTGTAACCAAATTCGGTTATCAGCGAGGGATTCTTACGGTAACTAAGTAAAAAAATTTGCTATAGCAAGTTATAGGAGCTTAAGACATTCGTTAATAAATATTCCTGAGCAAATTTTCTTGCCTTGAAAGATGTATCTTGATTTAAAAAAATATGCAATTATTATGATGCACTTGCAACTGCCAGACCAAAATTCCAATTCATCGGCAAAATAGGTGGGTGACTTGTGAACTATCCCTCTGGGAGTCGTTATCACCACTGGGAAAGAGCTATAGACTTTGCCTACAGTGCTAATGAGAATGCCGATATACTGGACAGTTTGTTTACCTCAAACTTGAATTTGAACCACAAAAGCGCTGTACTATACCATTCCAGAAATCTCCATCACAAATCATCATCATTACAACGGGAGGTCCAGCGGGCGTTACTTTCTCTAGACGTTCATAAGTCGAGTGGGCTAGACGGTGCTTAAACAGTGTGCTCCTGAGTTATGACCTGTACTCACTTCTTCTACTAAACTAGGCAATTCCTGATATTGTGGAAAACTGTGAATGAGCACTCGTAGTGCCCAAAAAGGGCGATAGATCAGATCCGTCAAATCTATCCTCTCCAAGGTGATGGAGCGTGTGATTAACACTCAGCTTCTAAGATACCTAGAAAAAATGGGTGGTTAGCTTTTTTTTCCGGCAGACGGATACAAGCAATAGTTGCTGACATTAATGCTGGTGTCCTGCAAGGCTCTGTGCTGTCTGCTATGCTTTTCTACTGCATATCAATGACATGTTGGACATCAACAACATGCATTGCTATGCAGATGACTGTAATGGAGTCGCTTATTACATGGGTCCCTTGGCTCTCTGCCAAAGTTTTCTCTAAGGACTTCAGTATGGAGGTACTTCAAAAAAGAAGTTATTAGATTTTTGAAGGGTCGGCAACGTGCGTGTTGCAAGCGCTACAGTGACCGCTTACCATTAGGTGGACTGTAAGCTTGTTTGCCATCTTAGTAGTATATAAAAAAAATTCAAGAAAAGTATAAATTTAGTCTAAATCCATGGTGCACCACTATGAACCTGTGCAAAATGCATTGCATTGTGACCTATACACATTTTAAAGGCTCTTAATATCTTGATGGGATTTCAATTTCAGATTGTTAAATAAATCCATTATACGGGTTGAACAACCCGATATTCATTTGGATGAAGACGAACCACAATTTGAGCCCAACATGGAAGTTGATCAAGACTTACCCAATGGCAATGGACCTCAAGGTATTTACAGTTTTCATTTACTAGTAACAATCAAAAAATTATAAGTTAAAATATTCATGCACAAAACTTTTTAACGTCAGGTGTAGTTAAAGTCAAATTTTTTTCTTTACTGATTTCAACTGAGAAGAGCCGACAAAAAACTTGTCACATACTAATTGAAATTAACTAGATTAGTGCAAAAATACGAGTGTAAATGATTTTTTTTTATTTATATTTATATTTATTTTGTATTTCTAAATTAGTGGTCCAAAATTTTCATATAGCTTAGCCGAATGTTCAGAATCATAAGTCGAAACATGCTTAGTAAATTTTGAATTATCTAGTATTCGTACGTTTCGTATATTTCCGTATATATTCTCATATATTTGTACAAAAAGATTATATAAATACATTCATATTCAAATTCTTTTTTTTTGTTATATAATAGAGTTAATTTTTTGTTTGCAGAAGCTCCAGTGAATGGAGACACAGCTCCAAAGAAAAAGCTAACACTATCATTTGAAGAGTACAAAGCCCTCAGCGACATGCTTGTGGTTTACATGAGAAAAGAGGAAGCCGAAGCCGAAACCAGAGGTTAGTCCCAAAATGTTGCTTCTTCTTGGAGAAAGGAGGCTTAGGCCATAGACTCCACCACACTGACCTAGTGCGGATTGGCCGATGTTGTCGAGCTAATGTACATGTGTTAGTAGATTATATAAAACTAAAAAGGAGCTTGTGACACCAGTTATTTTTGTCTATAGGGGACGTTAAGCCAAGTTAAGTGACGTAGGGCGATATCATTCATTGGATGGGTGGGTAAGACATTTTTCCAGAGCTCTCTCGTGTTTTGAAGGGCATGTTCGATGAAGAAAATGCAAGGTTTTCTCTAATGACTACAGTAGGTAGGTTCAAGAAAGAAGTTATTAGATTTTTGAAGAGTCGGCAACGCGCGAGTTATGCCCCTGGTGTTACAAGCGTCCATAGGCTACGGTGACCATCAGGCGGACCGTATACTTGTTTGCCACCTTAGTGGTATAAATAAAAAATAAAAAAAAAAAGTTTAACCAATTGTCCAAACTGTTGTCATATGACTTTAGGGCCTGAATAGTGACTTAAGAATTGCAGTCGAGTGGTTGTCTAGCTTAGTCTTAACCATTTCGTTACCAGCCTTATGTTACTTGGGTAACAGCCTATCCTCACCATTGGAGAGGGAGACTTAGGCCAAAGTCCATTACGCGGGCCGGATGTGTACTTCAAATGTCTTTTTCGGCGTATCCAAGTTTTCTCGCGATGTTATGATCGCAAAATTTGAAGCCGGTGTTAATGAAGCAATTTACTTGAGAAATTAAAAAAAACCTTTTGGTGCACGCCGGGCTTGAACGTCCGCGCCTTAGGACGCGAGGCATACACCAAAACTACTAGGCGGCTTCTTCTTCAATACAATATAAATAACATACATACATATAAAAACCTATAATTTTGTCTTTATAGACGACGAAGGATCTGGTATACGAAAAAGTGCAGTAGTGAGTTGGTACCTAGAGCAACTAGTATCCCAGGGTCAAATTGAGAGTGAAGACGAACTGATCGAGCGCAAAACCATGGTCGAAAAGGTCATTGACCGGCTAATGTACCATGTAAGTATTCCCAGTTTATGATTTAATTGCAAACCAGCAGGCTTGGCTTTGATTTGATAGTGGTAATTTGTAACAGATTATAAAAGCAGAGCCAGAAATATATTAGTCTATGTACTTAGTCTAATGACCGATTTCTGTAATTCTTTTTTTGTTTGAAAGAGGTTATTGGTCCCATCAAGATACATGACTAATTATGTTACCAGTTTTTAACTGACTTAAAAAGAAGGAACTAACATGTTTAGCCATAACTTTGGCAAAATATGTTATTTTTCCTAAACCTTCAGGGTGATTTCGTTTAATTTTGATCAGGGTCAGATCATGGAATCAAGTAAGGTTAAGTAAAAGAATGTAGTTCCAAGATGTTTTTAATTTGGTTTTATGGACTGAAATGTTTTTAATTTTCTTATAAAGTCGTTACATATCTTACTTAACTATTTTTATTTTCCAGGATCAAGTAATAATTCCACTGTCAACCACCGGCCTCAAAAGTACACAAAAGTCCTCAGAAAAAGAGATCGAAGATGATCCGTTATTGGTGGTACATCCTAACTACGTCGTAGATACGTAATGTGTACTCTAAACTTTAGTTGTATAAGTTTATAATAAAAATGATGTGATAAAAGTGAATTTTCTTTGAGTATTACGAAAAATAACGCACGTTATAAAACATTTACCGATATTATATAAGACTAGCTAGCTCCGTAGAAGTTCTTTCCATCTCTTTCTTTTTCATTGTTTTATAAGTTATGCGTAGTAGCGCCATCTATTGGCGAGTTTCAACTATGAAAAATGCACTTGATGTGCCAATTATCATGAAGATTGGTCAAAGGGTACCAAGTTTATCGATTTAAGGCGTGGGGTGGAATTTAGAAAAGGGTACGATGGTCAAAAAATATGTTTTTGGTTCGCAAAACTTAGTTTGGTAAATAAAATTTCGTGATCCAGCAAGTAGTTAAAAACAGTACTCTATATGAATTAAAACCACTATGACAAATAAAACTCACTGCAATGGAAAAATACGTGAGTAAAAAACACAATTAAACAGTGAAATAAACAAAACCAAAAATACCAAATCTCAAGCACGCACAAACAGTGATAATGGCGGACGGACATTCTGGATAAAACGCAAGTACACTTCTAAATAAAAACGTTTATACTTTTTTATTGAAATTTGAATACATTTTGATTTTTTATTTTGCTATCTAATCAAATCAAAATCTTATCACTTGTAGGCGACAGAGAGAACAAACGATAAAAGCGTATTCATTAGAAAAAGTAAAAAAACTTATCCCACTAATGATCAGCCTAATGTTAGCATTTTCACCCAACACGTGGGAGCGAAAAGACAGAGTAATAGCTTTAAACTACGTTGAACAAAACGCGTAAACGCCAACTTGTACATGGCGCTTTTGACCTTTTGGTCACGAGTTAACTTAATGCAGATAGCTTCTCTGTAGCAAAGTACTTGGAGCGCACTACGCTCTTACTAAGTAGTATTGGTAGTATTTAAACAATGAATGCAATATCTGAAAAGTAGGCTGTAATGAATCGACTTCTAACCCCGAGCTACTGCGTATATACTAACATCCATTTTTATATTTACAATTTTTTTCTCCTGAGTTTTCCATAATCGTAGCTTTGAGTTTTTCAGTTTTTAAGTGCTTCAATTCCCTTGTATATTTCTCAACTTCGTTCCGGAACTAATAATCCTACTACTATTATAAATGTGAAAGTTTGGATGTTACTCAATCTTCAATCAAATATTGGTTAGGTTTTATGACAGGACATTAGACTACTTTTTATCCAGAGTTTTTGTTAAAATTTTGTAAAACTAGCATCTGAAGAAACGAAAAAAATATGTTATAAAAAATATTGTCTGGGGCATTACCGTACTGAGTGACAAAAACTCTGGAAGTGACGATTGTTCCAACACTTGTGCAAATTTAAAGTAAAAATATTTTTTTTACTAACAAGCTTTAATCAGACCAGTTCATTATTTAAGACCAGAGTACTTGTCAAGACAAATCAAACGAGCCGAAACTCGATGGCGTTGCGTCGTTTCATTACAGAATTCCTATGGCCACCTTCAAGTTCCATCATCAGACGCACCATGTCATCATCATATTGCATTGTCACGTGATTTACACATGTATGCAAGATATCAGCTCAATCGGTAACCAAGAAGTGGATCAAATATAATCAGCAAGATTTGATGACAAACATCGGGACAGGTGAAACTAAATAAAAGCTTGTAAAAAGGTTCAAGGCAAGGTATTATAGTATAAATTACTAAGTATATATAGCAAATACATCTCATAGTAATGTGTACATATGGCATTGTAATAATGTTTGTAGTACATTAAAATGCACATTATTTGTAATTAGCTTCATGTCCTATATCGCCATCTTAAATGGCCGATTTTTTTATTTAAAAAAAAATTTTCTAACAGATAAAAATTGTTTATAGGCATCTGTTGCTTCCGCAGGCAAGAAGAAATCACATAAAGAGAATTTATAGGGATAGTTTTTTCCGGGGAAATTCAATTACTAAGGTATTTGACAAAAAACCATTATGAGATTCAACAATTGTATTTACCTCAACATCTTTCAAACACTTTATACAAATCTGGCAAACTAGCTATTTGTAATATGGCACCGTTACTAACAAAACTCGTTGGTGGCAAAAAATTCCTCCGTACAGCTGGAAAAATAACATGTTCCTGCTTCCAAAATTCAGATTTCATAGATTCTGGTGAAGTGTCTGAATTGGGCTGCGAGTAAAATATGGCCGTTTGTCTGCTAAATGTTTCAAAGCAATCTTTTTCTGAATCCCAGTTGACTTCAGTGACTAATCTCACGAGGTAAATTGGTAATGCCCCCATAAATGGTGTATGGCCATCTGTAACAAGTATTAAATTATTATTATTATTACGGTGTCCGCTTACCATAAGGAAGACTAAGCTTGTTAATCACCTAGGTGGTCTATAAAAAAATAAATAATAGTTTAAAAAAACTAAAAAACACGCTTTTTATAGAAAACCGAACTAAAAAATAGAAAATAAATTTTAATGAATTTAAATTAAGAAAATAGTGTTAAAAATTTCAATGAATTTCTTTTTATTTTAGGCTCTAATATTCTATATTTTTGCTTAACCCTAGAAGTCCAAGGCTTTGCGTGCCTCTGAAATAGATTGGACTTCTAGGGTTAAGCAAAAATATAGAATATTAGAGCCTAAAATAAAAAGAATTAAAATAAAGTATACTATCTAGGAACAGACAAAGCACAAAACACGACAGAATGATTTTGTTCGATGGAAAAAAATGCCAGAGATGACATTTACTTCAGATTTGGAACACACATTATAAATTGTTTATATACAATAACGATAAAACAAATATAGTAATAAAAAGAATTTTTAATTACTAAGACATTGAAAAAAAAAGGTCGATAATTTCCAAAGCAATCAAAAAAACTGCAAAATCCTTACTAATATTATAGATGCGACAGTAACTCGATATAATTTGGCGTGTTAGTTTGAGTCCCGGGGAAGGACATAGGATAGTTTTATATAACCAAATTAAGGCGGGTGTAGCCGCTGGCAAAATTTATTAATTACCAGCTAGCCCATTAATATTATAAATGCGAAAGATTGGTTGTTTGTTAGTCAAACACGCTTCAACCACTGAATGGATCAGGATGAAACTTGCCACACATATAGGCTAGGTCCTGGAATAGGACACAGGCTATTTTTCATATAAGAAAATTCAAAAGTTCCTGCGGGAAGAACTATAATGTTTGTTACTCAATCCTGCCGCAATAAAGCATCCAATTGAGCTGAAATTTTGCACAGAGATAGTTGAAGATACGGAGAAGGACGAAGGCTACTTTTTTGTCTCGGAAAATTTAAATGTTGCCGCGGACGTAACTTTAACCGAATTCTACGAACGAACCATAGCTGCAGCTATATAGCTTTCTATAACAAACTTCTTTCGTATAATCAAGGAGTTGTCGTAAGAATCCCACACCGATAACCAAATTTAGGGCGGGCGGAGCCGCTGGCAAAAGGTTGTTTTTAATAAAATCTATGGCACTCAGCCAGTTTTTCTCGGGGTCACGGAATTTATATCACTGTCGTATGCAATTACAAGTTATAGCACGTAATTTGGCGGTAACAGTGGTAATCTTATTACTAAAGATATCATATAATTATTATCTTAAACAAACACACAGCATAAGAAATGAACAAATTTTATAATAGAAATAACAAAAAGTGCGTGAGCTAAAAGGGCCGCCCTCTCAGCATGATTTGTACCCGTAAAGGTACAATACTGATTTTCAATGTGAGTCCTTACTGCGTCACTTCTCTAATGTTGGTGAAAGAAAAATATTCAAAACGATAAGTTCCTATAAATATTTCAATTACATTCTAACTTGCCTTCCTAATTCCAAATACCTACTATAGAATTAATATTTTCAATACTAAAAAATATATTTAAAAATTAATAATTTAAAGGGGGGAAAAGGAAAGAAACAATAATGGCAGAAGATAAAGGTGAGAGATGCACCTTTGTCTCTTTAAGGAATATACAAATAAAACAAAAAATCTATGTACATACACACGAGTTCACCAAAGTTCTGAATTCGATATTTGTTTTTCTGAATTTTCTGCGTGTTGTTTCATATCTCTATTTAATTGGAATATTCTGTTATTTTTGAAACACTGCAAAAATAGCCAAAATTTTCCCTTTATACTTTCCTTAATTACTTTAAAAGTCACGAAAAAAACTATGAACATAAAACATAGCGTTTTGTTGACAAGCAATTAAGCATTGAATGCGCTTTAGGCTCTCTATGCGCCCATTTGATCGTTCTGTTGACAAAAACTGAATTAATATTATTACCTCCCCATGCTCGGGAGGCAGAGCAGTGGATGCGCTGTCAAAATATGGCTGAACGGCCATATTGTTTGTTTACAATTGGTGAACAGAACGATTTTGATGCCTTTGCGGTGTCATAACTCTCAATACCGTTAACAAAACGTAGCTGAAATAGTACTCAATTTAAAAACAAAGAAAAAAAACAATTTTTACTTCATTGTATTAAAAAAAATATATCCCTTTCTTTTTTTGTTGACAATCATTAATAGCGCAATAATATTGAATGCGCCTTATGCTCTCTATTGGCGCAAACAACAATCTATTAACCAAAAATAAATGCGCTCGATGCTGAATGTGGCGGCACTTTCGGTGCGCATTCATCGCATTGACTACACATACTCGTGAGGTAAAGTAGTGGATGCAGTAGGTACCAAAATAGCAAACGGCTATTTTGTTTGTTTATATTTGGAGAACAGAACGATTTCAATTTCTATAATTCTTTTACTATACAGGCTCTCAAACTTACCTAAAAGTAAAGGAAGAGCTAATAACTCCCCGCTACTATTAACTTCCAAGGAGAAATATTCAAAGAGCATAGCTTTCTTACTGATTAAAAGCTCTGTCATTTGCTGCGCCATTTCTCGCATATCGCCTGCAAAAAACGACGAAAACATTATTTACTCAAAAACGCTTGAAAAAGTTTAAAATTAAATTCGAAAAATAAACATAGGACGTCGATTTTGGATTGCTTCTAAATTAAAAAAAAAAACAGACAGATTTTTTGGACGGAAAAGGCTCCAGTAAAATCCTATACTTTTTTCTTTGCATGACCTGTTATACGCATAATGTGTCGCTATTTGCGAGTTTTTTACTAAGAGTCTGTTTTGAGATTTGATTAAGAGTGAGTTTTTTTTAGTTTTTCAATTAAGATTATAAGTCTCGGTTGTGAGGACATTGCTGGATCAGCATTATTGACGGCTTTATCCTCCGTACAGTCAGTTACATATAAAACTCTAACAATAACAACCACAACAAAAAAAAAGAATTATCCAAATTGGTCCACCCGTTTCCGAGTTTTTGTGAGACTAACAAACATCAATTTATTTATATATATATATATTACAAAAGATATAAAAATAACAATATGGTTATGCACTACAGGACACGGTAAACATTGGCAAGCAATATTTACCTAATTCTGGATTCCACTCGTCTTGAGAACTAAGCCCTAGGACAAGTAACTCTTCTAAAGGCAAAGCATTCGACAGTTTAATTACCCCAAAATTTTGGAAATCATATAACATTGTTTCATAAAATAGTTCCTCGCTGAAATACAAACGAAAAATTAATTCTAGACAATGTTTAGTTTTCTAGAGATAAGAAACATTCATTGTATCATATCAGCCATAAAATATCTACTGGTCAGAGACATCCTTAGATTAAAGATAACCAAATTCAATCGCAAAATCGTTAAGCAATCGAACTATTTAGGGGCAGAAAGAAAGAAGGGCAGAGTCTTTGTCAAAGTGAATTAAAAATGACAATTATAGAGATCGAAGTAGAGTTATCAACATAGTTTAAATATTTAAGTTATTTATTTGTGCCATCACTCAAATCAATTATTCAAAATATGACGCGAGTTTGCTGACCCTCTACGGCTGACGGACTTATATTCTTGGACATTGTTGTAAAAAACAAAAAACGCGGAGGCACAGAACCAGAACCAGAATATTCTGACCGCGTCTTAAAATCTTTTAATACTCCTTTTAAAATAATATTCATAATTAAAGTTTTTTTTTTTTTCATTTTTTTGTTAGGATTTTCACTGGCCAGACTTGTGCCTCGATAGCTCAATTGTTAGAACACTTACACGGACTTTGGACTGCATCTTTGCTTTGGAAATATTTATTAACATTGATGATGTAGCCATAGATATTTTCTTCTACATCTCTAAACTTCTGGGAGACATAAACGAAGAAAGATTATTCCTATGTATGTATTTATATTGTATTTCTTAATTCTATGAAGATTGTGTGTGTTCGTAAGATAGATGGACTTGTATAAGTATTAGAAATTGTTTTTTTTTTTAATTCGTACACTAGATTTATAGTAGTTACGAACGACGAAACGTGTACGCTGACAGTTGGCCTGATCCATAAGTTTAAAGTCGCTCAGCCAGTTATACCAGAAGTTTCTTTGAATAATATGACTAATGACAAAAGAAGCGATTTGATGTAGAACTAAACACACCGATATGGACCACAAAATAAGCAAGTTGAAAACGAAGTACCAACTGTCGTTGAGGCAGATGAGTCTTAGAGTGGAGACCACGGGTTGGTAAGTGCAGCGTGGGTCACCCTCTGGCCAGATAGACCGATACTTGATACAACGGTAGTGGTTGCAGGAAAGGCGAGTGTGGTGACTGTCATAAGCTGATTGATGATAGCAATGAAAATAACTGCTCCGGTGGTTTAGACTATTCATTTTGGTGACTTCCATTCGCCAAAAATAGCCACAAAATGACGCTATAAAGGAAAACTTACGTCAATCGTGTTGTATCACACAAATACAATTGCGTAGAATGTTGTATAAGGGACTTGTGCAAATCTATACAACCGATAAATATTAGATTCGCCAATATTTCTCTTAAATTGGAACTACATTTATTTTCCACATCCATTCTTAGTTGTTTAATACTTGTCAATTTTGTTTCTACCCTCTCATATTTGAATGTCCTAGTTTTGAATGATTCTTTCGGGTCTACATAAGTTATATTAGCTTGCTCTACTCCTATGTTAGATTTCCACTTCTCTGGCATTTTGTTTATCGGGTTTGGTTCTGTCGTTAACGAGTTTTCAATTAATTCTCCGTTATTTTCTTCGTTTCCGTTAATTTCATCAGGCACTTCATTGTCATTAGTTAATACTTTGTCTTCGTTAATTATGTTAGATACATCATTATTATCAACATCTTTTTGATTTTCTGGTATTTTTGTGACAGTATTGGTATCATATATTTTATTGATTTCGTTATCAATGTTAGTTTTAGTAGATTTATTATCATTTTCTAAGTTAGTTTTAGGGGCAATTTGAAAGAATTTGTAGAGTTTTTGAGTGTCGCTTTGTACTCTGACCATATTGCTAGCGGACACCTTTGCTGCTTCAGTGGTCTTTTTAACGATTTCGTCAACCATCGTGGCCCCTGGTAATCTCGCCTGCAAATAACAAAATTATATGAATAATTCAAACATATAGTATTCCCTCTAGCACTCCATATCTCTACTGCAGGGACACAACACAGAGGCGTGTCGTTAAAGAAAGGTAATTTAGGTTACAGTCTATCACATTGGTCTAGTGTGGATAGCGGACTCCGTACTTTCAACAGCCAGGACTGACGGGCAAATGTGCCTCCCATAACACGAAGTTCATAAATATCAATTTTGTGAAAAAAAAATTTTTTTTTTTACAAAATTGCAAACCTTATTTAAACATTAAAAAAAGTGATTAGTAATAAAGAGAAAATGATTTTTAATTTTTTTTAAAAATCGTTAAAAGCTATCTGAAATCGTTACTTATTACGACTAAAATTAATGTTGAATACAGCAAAATTAAGTTCAAAGTCAAAATGGTTTATTCAAATTAGGATTTTACAATCACTTTTGAATCGACAAAGTTATGAAATACTATATTTTGAAATCCGGTTCACAATTTTGTTGATTTCTGCCGAGAAGAATCCGGCAAGAAACTCGATAGTTACTCTTTTAAACAACATCATAAGAACTAAAAATAATCAATGTTTAAAATAAAAAATTTAAGCCGTACAATTTTATATTATTTCCATTTTAATTTGGTTTACCTATGCATCCTGTAATTAAGCATCTTCAGTCCCAAGGATTTTTATCATTAACATAGTCTGAAATATTGTAGTATGCTTTTTTACAAAAAGTAAGATTTAAATTTACTTATTGATAGCTTTTGAATATTATTGGGAACTTTGTTGTAAAAGTGTATACATTGCCCCATAAAAGAGTTACTTATTTTGTGTAGACGTGTATCATGCACCAATAGCTTATTTTTACTTCTAGTATTTACTTTGTGAACGTCACTTCTCATATATGTACTGCGACGCTAAAGTTAAAATTTTTACTTCCCGAAACCTATACCTCAGAGATATCCTAGATCCTAATTTAGAAATAGCACGAATTGCCCTTTTTTGTAACAAAAATCTTGTATTAACATCAGCAGCGCTAACCCACAATAGGATACCATATGTCATTAAACTATGGAAATAGCTAAAATATACTATTTTTGCAGTGTCGGCATCGGTCAATTGTCTTATTTTCTTGATCGCATACACAGCAGAGCTAAGTTTTTTGGCTAGGTTATGAATATGAGGACCCCATTGAAGTTTGGAGTCCAGCGTTATGCCAAGAAAGACTGTTGAATTAAAAAGTTCTAATTGCTCGCCATTAATATTAATACATGTCTGTATCTAATCAACATTTGATAATGTAAATTTAACACATTCGGTTTTTTTTCATTAAGTAACAAATTATTACCGTTAAACCAGTTAAGCTAAAACACCTACATAATATTTACCTGTGTGTACATAACCCTTGTAGAGTTACAACTTAGTAATTTACTTTCTATACAAGATTTAATTCTCTCTATAATCTGTTCTTCGTATAAAAACTGAACTTCGTGTTTTGTTGGATGTACGTTTACATCCACATTCCTTGGATCTGTTAAATTCAAATAAAATATTGAAATATGTAATCCATTTATCTCCTCACCAGCCACATACGTCCATACTGTTGGGGCATGCCCTATTTCTACCAAGGGCGATTTCGGTCATAGTTCACACGCGAGCCAGTGCTTATTGCGGACTTTACGTGCTATAGGTTACATATAGGTTTTCCACGATGTTTTCCTTTACCAAAAAAACAGTGTTGTAAATAATCAATGTAATGCCGGGCTCGAACCTCTGCCCCACAGGACGCAAGTTGGAATCGAAACCCCTAAGCCACTAACGACTCATAAAATTAATACTTCAGGATAAAAAGCAACATAGGGGTTAATTTAGTCGAATCCGTTCAGTCGTTTATTTTTAATCAGTAGTATTTCATGCAAAAGTTTTTATATATATACATTTTTTTTAAAGCACACGGTCCGCCTGATGGTAAGCGGTCACCGTGGCCTATGGATGCTTGTAACACCAGGGGTATCACTCGCGCGTTGCCGACCCTTCAAAAATCCAATAACTTTCTTCTTGAAGAACCCCATACTGTAGTCCTTAGAGAAAACCTTGACAGGGAGCTTATTCCACAACCCAAGCGTTCGCGGGACGAAGTTTCCCTGATACCGCACTGTACGCGATCATTTCGGTTCTAGAGCATGAGAATGAATTGCCTGCTGATGGCGAGCGGCGCGATGGTAGAAAGAAGCCGTGGGCATCATTTCGAACAATTCCTCAGAACACAACCCATGGTACAAGCGGTAGAACACACACAGGAAGGCAAAGACTCTGCTCAGACTTGAGGGTTCGATACGGCAAGTGAGTTTGGGATCGTCGACAATTCTCACAGACCGTCGTCGAACCGAGTCAAAAGCACCAAGCTGGTACCCGGGTGCACCCGCCCAGAGATGGCAGAACTTATTTCATGCAAAAGTTTATATTAGTATTTATATTAGGTAGGCTAATTTAGTTAAACATTAGGTGGGATTTAATAACAAAGTTTATATAATAGGGAAGCTAACTTTATTTAATATTAGGTGGGATGATTTCATTCCAAAGTTTATATAATATTAGGCGGAAGTAAACGAAAAAAATTATATATTGGGTAGACTAACGTTATTTAACATTAGGTGGGATTTCATGCAAAAGTTTATCCAATATTAGGTAGGCCTACTTCATTTAACATTAGGTGGGATTTATTTCAAAAGTTAACACAATAGGTTGGCTAACTTTATTTAAAATTAGGTGACATATAATATTGGTGGGGTCTAATGCAAAAGTTCATATTTAATGAAAGTTTATAAAATATTAGTGGCATTTAATGCAAATGTGTGCACATCTGTCTGTTTGCTATGTTGTCGTATGTTTTAATTAGGCATTAAATGAAACGCAAATATCTAAAAAACTAAATTAAAATCTTTCAACACGAAATAAACTTACCGAGTTCCAGACTGAGATATACATATGAGTGAGCATTTTTGGGCAAATAAGTTGAATACACCGAATCAACTGCTTTGCGAATGGCTGAAAAGAAATGAACATTTATAGGCAGGCTATTATCTTGACTATTTATCTAGGTTAAGGGCAAACTTAAATGTGTAGTACCCTCATTTAAATAAACATTTGATTAGGTCAGCTAAGTAGCTAGTTTCTGTAGTTTTATTACTAACTAGCTTGTTCCCGCGACTTAGACCGCGTATGACTTGCGAAAATAAAAAAGAAAACATTAATTTACAACCTAAAGACCAAATACCAAATCGCACTTAGCTTCAAACATAACGGGTTTCCATATGCACTATCAATCCCCATTTTAATTCCTAATTTCGCAAAATCCTTTCATAGAACTCGCCTACATTACAACAGAAACATCTCTGCAAAATTTTAAGTTGACATTTTAGAGTAGTTTGGGTTGTGCCTTGATGTACCAGTCATAAGGTCAGTTTACTCTTTTGTGTATACATATAGATAGATTTAGAAGATCGAACCTAGGTCCCACGACTCGCAGTCCACCTCACTGCCGCTGCGGTTTTACCCAAAACATTAGTAAAACGTATTAACTTACATTGAGAGTCAACTAGTCGATGATTTATAAATAAAAGCATGGTTCCCTTCTTATGTGAATAGTTAACGTTGGGTATAAACCCATGAAGATCTAATTTGAGTGGTTTATCGTTTAATTCTATTTCCATGAGTTCACGAGCTATATTGTTTCCATGTATCTGAAACATTTGAGGGAAAAATATAGATGTCGCAGTATTGTAACAAGAGTTCTAGCATGGCTTATATAGATACCAGGATTTTCTGAATTTATTTATTTATTAACATTATTACGGACTGACAGGAACCCGTCTATAATCAAGTAACGTTAATTACCTTAACTATACATACTTACTTACCATACCAAATTACATGGAAACACAAGAATAAAAGACTTAAAGAAAAAAAAGTAAAACATAAAGTAGGAAACATATGAAACAACAAAAAAATAGGCACTAGTAACTAACTACGTGATAAATAATAAAACTGAATAGTTTTGTAAATTTAATGAGAAAAAATTATAAAGGAATGGTAAAATTGAAAATTAAAAAAAAAATTGTATAATATCCGGCAGGATATTTTAATAATGCTATATTAGAGGCTAGGAGTTTGGATTTAGGCTACAGTGACCGCTTACCATCAGGCGGACCGTAAGCTTGTTTGCCACCTTATTGGTATAAAAAAAAAAAAAAAAAACTTTTAGAAACAGTGACAGGCGATTTTGCGATTAACAACTTGCCACGTACAGAACTTGGTGTCAAATTTGCTTGGTCGCTGCAACGATCTTCCGAAAACCAACTCAGTCGTCACGACTGGTGTTTGTATGTGTGCTAGCTAGAGTGTTCAGTGCTTAGGGGGCCTGAAATCGATATAAAACTTACAATCCTTATATTGTCCACAACTGAAGACTTGATTGGCGTTTTCATATCTGTATTTTCTCCAAATTTCTTTAGTGTGAACCCAACATGGCTGTTATGTATAGCGTACCCTCCGACCACTTCCATGATATGCGCGTACTCTTCGTTAGGACTCCGTAGAGCCCTTTTTCGAGCTATCACATTGTAGAACAGGTCTTCCACTGTTATTTGGGTACCATTATTTCCAGCACATGCTTTTATTGGACCTTTCAGCTTGCCATTTTCATATGAAGCTCTACAAAGAAACTCTAGCAATTATGGAGATGAGGCAAATAGTTATATTTGTGGTGAATTCTTATAAAAGCGAACTAAGATAAAACAGCTCGGGCTGCAATTCGTTGCTGTGATGACCAATGACCAATGCTGTGATGTCACAGGTACTAATAAATACACTTAAAACGTAAAATACATTATTTAAATAAGTAAACAAACCATTTTGTCAAAAATTGACGCGCGGGTTTCTTTCTAGGGTACCGTACTCGTAAGGTGCTAACGAAACACTATTACAGAGCCTACGCTGTCTGTCCGATAATTTCAGGAATTTATTTTATAAGCAAAAAGGATATAATTCCAAAATCGCCACAGAATATGTGTTATTACGGCAGATTACTTGACAAATAATAAAAAAAATTAGATACAATCTAAAAGGATTTGTTTTTTTTTTTTTATTCTACAGTAAAACCGGTTTTACAAATAGGTCATAACATAACGGTTTATAACAAATAATTACAAATAGGTCAACTGTACTGAACTTGAACGCCTGAAATTTACGAACTTTTATTTATTGCTAACTTTTGTTTGTTAGGCACTCTCTAGAATTTATTGCATAATACCCAGTATCGTGTGGTGGTATGGAACCTTAGTGGTAAGGTCGTGTCGCACTTGGCCTGTTTTTCAGATATCCAGAAAAAAAGTAATTTAACGGAACCTTTACTTGATGCGTGTATAACACGCACTAGATCCGAATTTTTTTATTCATGCAGTGAGTCATTTTGTAATAAATAAATAAATAAATTATCGCTAAAAAGTGATCTTTCAAGGAAAATTTTTGGTACCTAGGGATAGTAACAAAGGGGAAATAGATGGTGCAATGAATTATAGTAAGAGTTCAAGAAAGAAGTTTAGGTTAGATTTCTGAAGGGGCGGTAACACGCGGTACACGCGAGTAATACCCCTGGTGTTGCAAGCATCCTTAGGCTATAGTGACCGCTTACCATCAGGCGAACCGTAAGCTTGTTTGCCACCTTAGTGGTATACAAAAAAAAGTTTCTATCAAAAGTTAAGTCCTCACTTGTAAGCACATTTATCTGCAGCTGTCTTGGTCATTATAGTCAGATGTGCTATATGGCTGATACTGGCCAAAGCCTCACCTCTGAACCCGTATGTGCCAATCTGCTTGAGATCATCATACTCCTGCAGTTTTGACGTTGTAAATCTTTCACAGACTATATCTAAGTTGTCACTCCTAATTCCTGTTCCATTGTCTTGAATCTGAAACGCAATAAAAAGATCTATGTATATGAGTGTCTGTAAGGATAGCGCGATATAAAGATTTTTTACTATCCTTTTTTATACTATGATATTACCACAGACCATAGTAGATGTAACTCTCTCATCCGATGGAGCAACGGAGCCAGCCTTTGCAGACCACAGGAGAATCTGCTATACCATACAAGTGCATAAGAAGGACCAGCAACCAAAACGTAACCCACGTAAGACGGACGTTGCGAGGTACACGAACCTTCTTCAACATGAGGTAGATATCTTAATAACCTTTAAAGACATGACCAACAGCACTGACAACATAGAACATATTATAAATACACTAACCAAGTGTATCCAACACAGCTACCACAAAACCTGCACCCCTACAACACCAATCATAGGGGGAAAGTCTCACTGGTGGGGGCCAGTACTAGAGAGAACTCAAACTCAATCTGAATAGACTCTTTAATCGAGCCAAAAACAAACACAAGAACTGAAATAGACTGGGAACGATATAAACAAGACCAGTATCATTACAAGAAGCGCATAAGATATCGCAAAGGTGAATCCTGGCGGCGGTTCTGCGACAACATCAATTCCACCAATGAAGCAGCTAGAGTAAGAAAAATATTATCACAAGATAATAACAGAACTCTGGGCTCAATGGCTCTGGGCAGAGAGGGTTCAAAAAAAATATTATAACTTTGACGATTCAAAATATATCCTAATTTGAATAAACTATTTTGACTTTGAATAATAAAACAGGATGGTACATATGCGACCTCTGATAGCGAGATAAGCGACGTGCTTATCGAAACACACTTTCCAGGATGTGTAGTCACTGACAACCCAAACTGGGAAAATGTGGAACACAGAAAACCAACCGCTACAGACTGGAATATAGCCAAATCCATGGTCACTGCAGACCGATGGTGTGGTAGAAATAACTACCATGCCAAAACTATTTGACATTGAGCTTACGCTTTCCAGTGAAGTCAAATACCTTGGGGCAATTTTAGACCACAAACTAAATTGGAGTAAGCATCTAAGCACAAAAATAACCAAGGCATGTACAACCTTCTGGAAATGCAGAAGACTATAGGCAAGAAATAGGGCCTTAAGCCATAAAGCCATAATACGACCGATGTTAACATATGGTGCAGTAGTTTGGTGGCCCCGAATTCAGTTAAGCACAGTAAAAAACAAACTACAAAGTCTGCAGCGTCTTGCCTGTCTGGCAACCACAGGCAGTATGAAAAGGACTTCCACGACAGCACTAGAGGTCATTCTCAACCTCAGACAACTTCATCTTGTTATACAACAAGAAGCTGCCGCGGCAGCAATACAACTTGAGAAAGTAGGGCTCTGGAAACGGGACGACAGAATCACTCATGCACGTCTCAAGGAGGCAGTAGGAAACGAGCTTCCGATGATAGAGGCGACATGTGACATCATCCCAAAAACCTTTAGTCTTTTACAAAAAATACCGTATCCAGCTTCTGAGGAAGAAAAGGATAGCTCTGGTATCCATGAAGTCAGGATCTACACCGATGGCTCCAAAACGGAATCAGGGACGGGCGCAGGGGTATTCTCCCATGACCTGAACGTATTAACGTATCAACGAGTTTGGGTGCACTCAACACCATCTTCCAGAGATAGATATACCGCACCCTAGGTAAAGCGCGAAAGGTCGTAGCTGTATGTCATATGCAGAAGAGATAAAATATCCAAAGATATCGAATCGAATCTCAAGACCTCGAATTCGTCAACAAACATTATTTAAGAAAAGTTAGCTAGCTTATTTGAATTGGACAGTATAACTGATTTATAATTAATATAGGTAGAAAGTTGACTAAAATAAAAAAAAAACTTTAAGTAAAGCATTTTTGCTGATTAGAAATAATATTTACCTACCTGATACCTATCAACTAACTTAATAAATATAGATAGATATAACTATCACAATATTGTAACCCATATCTATTCCGTAGATCTCATGTAAATTTGTTCTTTGTTCCCATCTCTTGCGTCTGTCGCACCCAAAGCCTTATTGGATTGTGACAAATGCAAAATTAAGAGAATGTTAAATATAGCACTGATGAAGAACTTTACATACATATCACCTGTAAGAATTTAAGTCCACCAGCTTTTACAGTAATTATAATGTTAGTAGCTCCAGCATCCAGGCTGAAACAGAAATAAAAGTTTATTTATTAACCCATAAATATTTATTACAAATAATAATGTTTGTTTATTAACTTCTTTGACATAGTATATTTGACATTTGAGATGTCTGTCATAGAATTAAAATCCCATATCCAACCTCCCTGTACTACTCATAATCGCCATATACTAAAAATAAAAAACTAACCTAATGTAAATAAAGGTCACGTGTCCTGACGCAAGTTCCGTCTTACGAATTTTCGATCAGGTCACGAGTCCTAATGCGAATTTAATATTTTTTACCCATCACAAAAAAAGTGCACAACGCCGCTAAAGGAGTTTTCACCTCAAACTATAACTAATATAGATGGGTATGTATTTTGAAATTAAAAATTAAGTAAAATGTAGGATAACATATTTACTTATAAATAAATAAAGTTTGATGATCACATTGACATAATCTCTTGCAACCAAATACGTTGTTGTTAATTAATAAAGCACTTAAATTATTTTAGAATTAAGCCAATTGGTTCTTTAAATATTATGATGGTACACAAAGTTGCTAAATATTGCAATAGGTGGGTGGGCCTATCATGAGGCTAAGTGCGGAAAACATAAGTCCAACTAACAGGTGGGTTGGCCTTAATTGTACAATAAGAAAAAATTACGGAACACAGGGTTGGGGTGTACAAAAGGGCGCGCTGAGAAAAAAAGACTTAGAAAGTTTTTCGCGACGAAGCAACCGGGTTGAGTTGAAGAAAAGAGGGCGCTAAGAAAAATTTCAAAAATTTTACTTAGTTAAACTTTAAGTGATTCTGGGACTTCGGTAAAACGCTACGCTTTAAAATTTTTCGTAGTGATTCGTTCTGGGACTTATTTATGCTGTACCTATAAGGATATATTTTGATGATGGAAATTGATAGAGTACATCGTCGGCAGCAACGTTTGTATGGAGCACTTTTTTCTGCGACCCCTCCCCGAACCCCTAGGCGGGTTCAAAATTGTTTTTCAAAAGGGGGTGTGTCCCTATAACTGACTATTTTGATGATGCAGATCGGTAGAGCACATCGTCGGCAGCAACGTTTGTATGACCCGTTTTTTTCTGTGATCCTTCACTGAGGTGCTATAAATGGAAAACTAATCGAAAAAAAATAATTTTAGGGTTCCGTAGCGGCAAAACTAGGAACCCCAGGAAAAAGTGTCTCGTACAAACATTGCTCGTAGCGATGCCTTCTATCGATTACAGCCATAAAAAAAAGGTGTTATGGGGACACCAAAATTTTTGACAAAAAATCTTCAAGTCCTGACCCTTTGGTAAAAAGCTACGCTTTAAATTTTTTCTTAGTGATTCGTTAGAAAGAATTTCGTGAAAATTTATGGGTTTACTCGCATTTGGACCAATATTTTCAAAACTCAAAAACGCATTAGTACCAATTCGCATAAAGACCAATAAGCTTTACGCATAAGGACAAATATGTGATTGGATAAATACGCGAATGGACTAATGAGCTCTAATCCTGTTTCCAGGGGCCTTGCCACAACCTCTTTTAGCGATGCAGTTTAGATAGGCTCCTAGTAGCTACTTTTTGGAGTTTACTCCTTAAGAAACGATGTAAGGCCAGTGGTATGAAAAAAATATGGGTAGTGTCATCGAGCTTCATAAAAGAGTAACGCTGCCCCTTCCCAATGCTTTCCCAACCTATCTTATATATTATACTATTATTTATTTTTTAGAGAAAGAAAGTGAGGTAGTTTCTTTACAGAAGTGATAGATCTCATCAAGATCTTTATTCCGGATGACAGCTGTCAAACTTGAAACGGCTTTGTCTCCGAAACTATTAATTGTAGACTAGTAATTTCTTTACAGAAGTGATAGATCTCATGACAGCTGTCAAATTAGAAACGGCTTTATCTTTGTTACTTTTGATCGTAGACTTGTAGTTTCTTTTCAGAAGTGATAGATCTCGTAAGGATCTCTTTTTCGGATGATAGCTGTCAAACTAAAAAACGGCATTATTTCCAAAACTTGATTGTATTTATGAATTTTGAGTAGATTATTTAGAGTAAATTTATTTTATAAGTAGTTTGGTGACGCAATGCAACTGAACTGCTGTCACTTTTAATATAGACAGCTGTTATCCGCGATGAAGATATTGATGGGATCTATCTGTTCTGAAAAGAAACTACTGTTCTAAATTCAAGTTTCGGAAATAATGCCGTTTCTAGTTTGACAGCTGCTATCCGAAATGAAGATTTGGATGAAATCTATCAACTCTGTTAAGAAAAAAATCTGTCTATAAAGAGAGGTAGGGCACTGCAAGTACTCGCTCGAATAAGCCACCCGAACAACTAAAGCAGGGCGTAGCGAGTACTTGCTCGAATGAGCGGCCCGAACTGGGGAACCTCCACCTTACAGAAAACCGCGGCCATAATAACACTAACATTGAGTAGTGTTGTGTTCCTGGCGGTGAGTAAGGTTGCCAGAGCTCTTTGAGGATTCGCTGCGCGGACAGCGGAGGACCGGCGGTGCTTGTTGCTGTCATGCTCGGCGTAGACGCAGCGTGCTGGTTCGGCGGTCAGGGAGACCTGATGAAACGGGTGACCGCTGGCCGCCCGCAGGTTGAACGGGATCCCGAACCCAGGGATCACTTAATCTCCGCCCTGGGAGGCTGATCCGCCAGCCTGTGTAAAGTATCTGAAGTGGTAGTCGTGCCGGAGAAGGAGACCGGAGTGAACCCGGCTACTACAACAGAGGGGGATCAGGGGCCCTTCCGCTCGCCGTGCCAGCAACCGTATCATCTGCGGCGAGCTTCGGCAGTCTTAGAACCGCACCTTTTGTCCTCTAAGCTGTCTGTGCAGTGAATCCTCATCCTTAGTCTTAGTAACTTTTTTTATATATTATGGCCATGAGAATGAGAAAGAAAAGAGTTTGTACAGCGGCTACTCCATCCACATATAATGTGGATTTTTGCAACATCAGGGGTATTCACGCAAATATTAACGCAGTCCACCACCATCTCGAAACTGCGCAGCCGACCATTCTTTTTCTAACGGAGACGCAGATATCCTGCCCGGCCGACACATCATACCTTCACTATCCCGGCTACAAACTCGAACACAATTTTATGAGTCGTGCCGGTGTATGTATGTACGTCCGGGAGGATATCTGCTGTCGCCGCCTTCATAGCCTTGAAGACAGGGACCTGTCGATATTGTGGGTGCGCGTAGATTACTGCGGCCACACTCGTATCTATGCGTGCCTAAACAGGTCTCATAGCGGTGACACGGACGTAACTCGACTCTTCACGCACCTGAGTTTGACGACTGACAAAGTTCTAGAGCAATATCCCACAGTAGAACTAGTTATTTTGGGAGACTTTAACGCCCACCATCGCGAGTGGCTCAGTTCTCGAACCAATAACTATGCTGGGATATCTGCTCATGAATTTGCTCTGACCTATGGATTCTCTCAGCTGGTACTTTTTCCAACGAGAATACCAGATAGAGAGGAACATACGAGCTCCTTACTGGACCTTCTGCTGACCACTCGTCCGGACGGATACTCCGTCTCAGTGGATGCGCATCTTGGCTCCTCGGACCACTGTCTCGTTCGGACTCAAGTGTCATGCACATAACCCGATCCTTCTGGGCCAACTAATTGGCGTCGTGTGTGGCACTATAAGTCGGCAGACTGGGATGGATTGCGAGAATTTTACGCATCGTACCCGTCGCGGCAGATCTGCTTTAACTCAGAAGATCCTGACGTCTGCGCAGCCGCAGTCACTGAGACAATCCTTGCTGGTAAGGAATGCTATATTCCTAACCCGCGAGTAGCTGCCGGCGTCAAAAAACGACCGTGGTTTAGTAGGTCTTGCAGAAAAGCTAAAATTCTTAAGCAAAATGCATATGAGGCTTGGACCACGGCTCGTTATAATAAGGATCCGAATATTTCTGAGTTAAAACGCAAATTAAATGCTGCCTCGAGGTTCAGTAAGAAAGCAACTGCCAGAGCAAAATTCCAATTCATCGGCAAAATAGGTGGGCGACTTGCGAGCTATCCTTCTAGGAGTCGTGCTTTCTGGTCGCTTGCCAAAGCTGCCGAAGGGAACTTTTGCCAGTCGTCGTTACCACCACTGCGAAAGACCGATGGTGACTTGGCCCATAGTGCTACCGATCTGGATCATCAAAATGGTCAGTTATAGGGACACACCCCTTTTGAAAAAAAATCTGAACCCCCCTAGGGGTTAGGGGAGGGGTCGCAGAAAAAAGTGCTCCATACTATATTATATCGATATTTGCTCTAAAAAATTAGACGATGCAAGTAGTATTTATAATGATTTTATCCAGCATTATAAATTTATTAAGCTTGACATTAAAGAAGGAAAAATAAAGCATTTGCTACTTGTAACTGATCTTATTGAAAGCATAAAATCACTTTATTCAGAAATTGAATCCTTATGCTCCGAGAGTACTAAAAGTTCTAATTTTAGTGATAACGATTTATTAGGTGAATCTACTAAAATGGAAAAGTTTGACTTGAGAACCGCAGTGTCTCTTCTGCCCGTCATGATAGTTAGTGATGAGGTCACCAAACAGCTGATTTTTTTTTTTTTTCTGAGCTGACTATGCAGTTAGCTGTTGCAGCCATTACTGCTTCACCTGGCTTTTTGGGGCAAGACTCTGAAGGAGCCTCAGCCCACATAGCGCCCAACGCTCAAGGGCTCCCCGCGGGGGAAGCCTCGGCTTGGGTTGTCGCTCTTGGGGGCGTCCCTTCGACCGGCGTGAGTCTCGAACAAACAGCTAATCTCTGCAATCGAGATGTACGATAGCTTGTTGGCAGATGATGGTAAGAAAAGTTTAATCCAATTCAATCTTAAAAGTAGGTCGTCTGAAGGAGCAAAATTACGGCTGTCAAATAACTACACTACGGTATCTTCTCTTCTGTCAGACATGAGGAAACATTTGCTTGTCAAAAAGTCTGACACAGCATTACAGCACCGGCTGCAAAATATTTCACAAGGTCAAATGAACGTCGAGGATTATGGTAAGTCACTTGAAACATTATTTGTATAAATACGAAATATTAAAACCCATCAATGAAAAAATGGCAATAAAAAGATTTTCTGACGGTTTGAGAAATGATCGATTAAGTACTGTAATAGCTTCTAGGAATTACACAAATCTAAAGGATGCCATCAGAGGAGCCAAGGACGAGGAGACATCTAGGTCAAGAAGTGACCATGTTATGCGCATGCAGAGCAACAGATCAGGCAATAGGTATTTTTACCAACGTGGTCGAGGACCTGGACCTTTTAATTTTAATACGCACGTGTCGCACGGTCGTTACGTAGATAGTAATCGTCAAAATTATCGTACTTTTAGTAACAATAACAGTAATCAAAACTATTCTGTCAATTCACTTCCGGTTCGCGGTTATCAACGGCGAGGGCAAGCTTATTCGCATAGAACCTCATTTCTCGCGCGGAAGCAGAAATATTTCGAAAAATCGCTTAAATGTTTAGAATCGAGCGACAACATACACCCAGACAATAAATCGGAAATTAACACAAATAGAGTTAAACAATTATTTAAGGAATTAAACTTAACAGGTTTAAATAAAGAGGAACAAATGGAAATCGAAAACATTTGTGCAAAATATTGTGATTTAGAGGGAGACAAATTATCAACTACTAATTTATATAAACAAAAAAATACTTTAAAACCAAACACCACTGCTGTATATAAAAAACCGTATAGGTTGCCTAAATTTCAAAAACCAGAAATCCAAAAGCAAATTCAAAAAATTTTAGACGATGATATTATTGAGGAAACTGTCAGTGACTGGTCGAGCCCCATACTTTTAGTGCCAAATAAAACTGATATAACAGGCGAGAAAAAATACCGGTTGGTTATTGACTATAGGAAATTGAACGAAACCATTTGTGACGACAAGTTTCCCCTTCCCAACATAACTGAAATTTTGGATGCTTTGTCTGGATCTGTCTATTTTAGACATTTAGACCTTCAAAATTCTTATTACCAGGTAGAACTCGAAGAAGATAGTAGAAAGAGCACTGCGTTCACTTTTGACAAGCAATAAAACGTACACCTATGGGTTAAAAGAGCAGTCCAAGCGTATTTTCTCGAGTAATGACCTTGGCTTTGTCTGGACTTAATTACGAAAAATGTTAAATATATAAAAATGTTGTCGTATATTTAGACGATTTAATAGTTTTTGGAAGAAATTTATCAATTCATAATAAAAATCTTACAGACGTTTTCTAGCGACTAAGAACAGTAAATTTAAATTTTAATCCAAGAAAGTGCCAGTTCCTTAAAAAAAAAATATTGAATCTTGGTTATTTAGTTACGTCTGAAGGCATAAAACCCGACACAGCAAAAATTGAAGTTCTCGAAAATTACCCCATTCCGCAATCAGCCGACGAAGTCAAACGTTTTGTCGCGTTTGCAAATAATTATAGAAAATTCATTCCTCATTTTGCTGAAATAGTTAGTCCCTTAAATAGTTTATGCAGAAAAAATCAACTATTTGTTTGGTCAGATGAATGTAAACAGTCTTTTCAAAGTCTAAAAAACGCTTTAATTTCGCCACCAATATTACAATATCCCGATTTTTCTAACGATAATACATTTATGTTGCACACTGACGCGTCAGGTATAGCTATAGGTTCCATATTATGCAACAAAGATAATCGACCAATTGCTTATGCCAGCCGAGGCCTAAACAAAGCAGAACTTAACTATCTGATCATAGAAAAGGAACTTCTATCAATCGTCTGGTCTATAAAGTACTTTCGGCCTTATCTTTATGGTAGGAAGTTTGAAATATACACCGACCACCGACCTCTTATTTACTTATTTAATATGAACGACCCATTAAGTAGGTTAACAAAGTTTAGGTTAGCTTTAGAAGAATACGACTTTACTATAAATTACGTAAAAGGGAAGTTTAATGTAGCTGATCCGTTGTCAAGAATAGTAGTGACGTCAGACGAATTGAAAGATATGAATGAGCATGTTATTAAAGTCATGACTAGGAGACAGGCAAAAATTCTTACGGATACCGGAAATAGTAAGGATTTGTCGGTTGATAACATTTCGAACGATAAGCGGCTTGATCACCCGAAGATTGTGGAAATGCTTAAAAAACCGAGAAATTCTGTTGAATTACAATTCATAAATAAAAGCAAGTTTAAGAGTTTAAAATACGTATCTGAAAAGAGCGATACCTTTGCGTACGCGCCAAGTTTGTTTACTTTATATTGTTATCCAGAAACCCGATCATGTTCGACGCGAGACGTCTTCGTGAGAGAGCTGGTACTAATTTGTAACAAGATAAAAGTAGATGAAATTTATATAATAAAGAGCAGCGAAAGCTATAAATATATAGAGTGGTTAGTTAAATCGATTAAAAAAAATTAACAATGGTCAGGACCATGACTTTGTTTATTGAAAAATGTAGAGAGAATTTTGAGCGACGATGACAAAAAAGTAATCATGAATGACTATCATCTTTTATCATCTTTTACCGTCTAGTGGCCACGCCGGTTTAAGACGTATGGTAAATATAATTAAAAAACGTGACTTTTGGCCCCATATGGCACAAGACGTAACCAATTTCGTTAAAAAATGCGGTAAGTGTCAAAAGCAAAAACACTCCATCCATATAAAAGAGCCTATGTGCATTACGTCTACTGCTCAATCCGCGTTTGATAAGGTATATTTAGATATAGTTGGGCCCTTAGATAAGGATTATTATAATAAGTCTTATATTTTAACAATTCAGTGTGAACTTACGAAGTTCGTTGAAGCATATCCATTAGAACGTAAGGACACGGTAAGTGTAGCTAAGTCTTTTGTAGAAAAAAATATTTTAAGATATGGGTTACCGCGTGAAATCGGCACTGACATGGGAACCGAGTTTATATCCTCTACTATGAAACAGGTATGTACACTGCTTGGCATAAGCCAGCTCACGTCATGCGCTTATCACCACGAGTCAATCGGCTCATTAGAAAATAGTCATAAGTCTCTCAATGCTTATCTTCGTATTCAAACAAATAATAGTCCGGGAGAATGGAGCACATGGCTTCCATTCTGGTGTTTTTCGTATAATACGTCAGTTCATACATTTTACGCCATTTGAATTAGTTTTTGGTAAAATTTGTAACATACCGAGTAATTTGACAAAAACTGTTGAGCCTCTATTTAATTATGAAGATTATGCACAGGAAATTAAATACAGATTACAAAAAGAAAATCTATTTTTATCAAAGCACACAAGAAAAGATTATTATGATAAAAATGTAAATCCTGTATTTTATAAGAAAAATGATTTGATTTCAGTTAAGAACGAAACTGCAAGTCGATTTGACATCGTTTATCATAGAACTTATACTGTCCTTAAAGATATTTCACCGAATGTAGTAATATTAAAAGAAAATAATAATATAGAGATTATACATAAAAATAGAACTAAGCCATATACAAAATAAATTGTGTTTATGTGTGTAATTTATCAATATTTTTTTTTTAGTTAATATGTTAGAATGTGGTAATTATTATGTACTTACTTTGTTTTTTTTTCTATCTTTGCGATATTTCAATGATATTTTTATAATTTTTCTATGTAATGTGTTTTAATGTAACCAAAAAAAAAAACTTTTATCTTAAGTTTTTTTTTTTTAATCCCTTGGGAGGTGTAGTGTATGCACACCCTTATGATATATATGCTAGATAAGTACCTATGTATTGCAATGTGCAACCAATATATTACTAATTTTATTGTATTATCGTTTAGTATTAAGAAGATGCTCCGAATATATTATTATTATTTCCGCTTTGTGGCCTTTATTGTGCTTTAAAGGCACAGTATTTCGCCAATGTCAACGTGGTGAGAGAATCACTGTATATAATTGATCGGTTTCTTAAATTATCTAAGACCAGAATTGTTTTCTTCTAAATTGAGGTTCTATATTAATTGCCACCACCTAAAACAAAGGATCCACGTCACACACACACAACAACAATATATTAGGGTAGAGACAAATATATATTCATAAATAACTAACTAACTACTACAGTTTAATGTTAAATGTTTTGATATATTTTGTTAGGAGATGTATAAATGGCGTATTTACAAGGGATAACAGGAATTGCATATTTACAGGGCGTGGGATTTTGGTTGGAAGGATACAAAGAAACTGGGAATTTAGGGCAGCTAAAAAATATATGGTCAGGGGAGCCTTCATCCAAACCACATTCACAAAGAGAGGAGTCTTTAATTCTAAGTTTTGTTAAGAAAACTGGGGTACACACATGGCCCAACCTCAGACGACATATGGTAGAAGTGACAGATTTATCACTGTTTCGTGAATGAAAAAACCATGGTTTTGATGGAATAGATGTTTGGATTTGACCATAATATTTTCCTTTTGTTGCTCTCGACTGTCACCATAAAGTGTTCCAGTCTGTTGCAAGTTGTCTTTTTGCAAAGCATTGCAAGTCTAGGGAGAAGATTTTGTAGTGGGTCGAAAGTCCTGTATGAGCAGCATCTTTAGCCCATTGGTCAGCCATCTCATTACCTTCCACACCACTGTCACCAGGAACCCAGGCAAGAACCACCTCAATACCTTGGATATGACATGCATATAATACTTTTTTTATCTCAAGAATGATAGGGGATAATAATTTAGCTTAAAAAGGGTTGCATAGTAGAGCTTGGAGATAGCTTTTTGAATCAGATAGAACTATTGATTTATTTAGTTGGTGAGATTTTATATATAACACGGCTTCTAAAAGAGCGATAGCCTCTCCTTTAAAAACAGATGTCTGAGGAGGACTTTTAAAGCTAAGAATAATTTAAAATTTAGGAATCCAAACAGCTGAACCAACACAGCTGTTTTCAGAAAGTTTGGAGGCACCCGTAAACAAGGTTAACCAGTTGAAATAATTTTTATTAAGAGATGAATTTAATAAGTTGTTTGCTGCTGGATCACACTTAGTGATATCAAGATCTAAAACTACTTGTGGGTGAAATAATAAAACTTCAAACTCTGTGGTGTGGTGTAGAGGGGCTGTTTAGGAAACTGAGCAATTGGGTGAGGGAATTGGGTTAGTTTTTTATAGCTTTTTATAAGTCTAGGGGGTTCCTTGTGGTTCCAGTAAGAACTAGATTGTAACTTATCAGAGAGAGATTGGAGAAGGATAGAGAGAGGGTGAAAGGAGAATTGGGCAATTTTAAAAAAATATCTGTCAGATAAAAATTGTCTTCGCAATCCCAGTGGAGGATCCACACATTCAACCCGTAAGGCATTCAATGGGGAGGACTTCATAGCACCAGTTATGATACATAGACACTTTGACTTAATTTTGTCTATTTTATCCAGAGATGCCTTAGAACAAGGTTCCAGAAGGAAGGATGCGTGGTCAAGGTGGCTACGGATAATGGCATTATATAATAACTTTTGGCTGTAGGGGTGAGAGCCCCACCACACACCCGACAGGGATCTTAATATGTTAACTCCTTTCTCACATTTGTAAGTCACAGAATTAAAGTGTCTGGGAGGGAGTAAAGGGGAACCTGTGAGTCCAGTATGAGGCCTAGAAATTTTACTTGCTCAACTACTGGTATGAGCTGATCATTAACTTTAATATCAATTATTGGATTTGATCTTTTTCTGGAGAAAATAACTACCTTACTTTTTGGAACAGCAAGGGTAAGTCCATGGTCATCTAGCCAAGTTTTTAAATAAGATAAAGCAGAATTTAAGTTACGTAAGGAATCTATTATGTTGGCTGATGAATAATAGAGTGCCAAATCATCAGCATACTGTAGTATATTACAAAAAGAAGTGACAGCATTTTCAGGATCATAGGTGTAGATACTGTACAATAGTGGGCTTAACACAGATCCTTGGGGAAGACCCTTCCATACAGTCCTCCGAGGAGAAGTAGCTTGCAAGTGAATATTAATATTTCTACCCATTAAGAGGTTAAAAATAAAATGAACCAACCTCACTGGAATGCTCAGCTGATGCATTTTCTGCCTGAGTATTGATTTTCCTCCATAGACAATGAAAACTGGGGCCAGTCTGCATAATGAAGCTTGTATTTAAGAAGTGGATTAAGGGAGGGGGAAGGAGAAACTAAATGAGGTTTGGTAATAAATTTTGGAAAATGATCACTGCCATATGACTCATGGTGAACCTCCCAATGCAGAATGGGAGCTAGGCAAGGACTAGAAACACTAATATCAACTGCTGATTTACTGAATACTGATGAAGGAGGAAATTATTTGTTGTAGATCAGGAATATAAGCTGTGCTAGGGTGAGGAATGTAGATTGAAACGAATGTAATATCCATAACTCGGGCTGCAACAACATTAAATTCTGATGAATGGCGGGGAAGTGAAATCTGAGAAGAAGGAAAGTTACAATTAATTAGAAGCCAAGAACCACCCCAGTCATCCGTCCTGTCATCCCTGAGGCATGCATAGCCCTAAATCCTAAAATAAGATTCAGGAACCAACCATGTCCCCTACATGGCAGCATCAGCCGGAGTGAACTTATTAAGTAAGTATATAAGATTGTGTTTCTTGTGGTGGATGCTCTTAGCATTCCATTGCAGAATCTATGTCTCTTTGACTGAGGAGAATTCTAAGCAGTTCATACAGTTTATCAGCCACGGTGTTCGGTAAAGCATCATCCCATTTTGAGATGATGTTGGTTATAAGAGAGAGGACTAGTTCAATCAATGAATCATTTGGGGTAGTATTTGAAAAAGATAGGTTTTGTAAAGCAGATCCATTAGGGAGTGAAGAGGGTATTTCTTGTATAATTTGCTGATGAGCTAGTCTATCACACCCACAGGGAAGAGGAGCTCTAGGGGAAGGATTGCGAACTACAGTCTTCCTGTATGAAGTGTTTGGAGATGGGGATTGGAAGTGTTGGGAGGGGATAGAAGGATCATAGATCTGAATTTCCTGTGAAGGTAAGAAGATAGTCTTAGTTACATCTGCATATGGGCGGCGGCAAGAGAGTGGAAAGCGGGCAGAAGCTTCTAAATATGATATGCTTGCTTGCCGATATGCTTTCATCTGACATCACCATTTTTATAGATTTCTGCCTGGAAAATTCTGGGCAGCATTTATTTGTTGCAAAATGTTTACCAGAGAAGTGTAAGCTTGTTGATTGATCCTCTGAAACTTGGCAGGATTCACCAGCATGATTTTGTGAACAGCAGAAACATCTAGCTTTACAGCGACACTGGGTTTTGATGTGCCCAAGCCGGCAACAGTTGTGGCACTGTATTGTAGGTGGTTGGTAAGTTTCAACAATCAGAGAAGTGTTGTAGGAATAAATCCATTTTGGTAGACGCTGACCCTCAAAGGTCAGGACTACTGACTGAGTGGGGACCCTCGAGGCTTTACCTTCTGTAATTACTTTTCTATTAAGACGTCTAGCTTTGAGAACCTTACCGCAGCCCTCTGGTAAATCTAATGATGCAATAAGTTCATCCATGGACCAGTCTGTAGGAATCCCACGGGCTAGCCCCATTCTAGTTATATTGTATGATGGAATGGAAGCTTTGTATTTATTACCTTGTATGAAGGAAGCATTAATAAATTCATTAGCATCATTAGCTAATTTAAACTCTATAGATACTCTATTACGTCTTGCACTTTTAATTCTATCTCGAACAATATTCTGAACCATGTTTTGGAACAAAAGATGACCTATTTTAATAGGTCTAATAGTAAAACCGGCAGCTAGGTCTGGTTCAACATGGGATATATGGACAATATAAGGACCTTTATCGTTTAAATCGTAGGAGACTCGGGTGAACATATATTGTCTGTATTGAAGCAGATGAATCGATTTCGCTTCGTAATCTTTTTTTGTCACCTTCATTCGCATGCACAAATGGGCATTTTTGGGCACGATTATCAACTTGCCGTGAATCGTCTGGTATCGGGATGGGTTGGGACATAATCTGATCGATGGGATCAGGAGGCTTAGGAGGGATATTGTCATCCGCCATGATTGTCAGTCAGATAGGCCGAAGCCTTCCGACTGTGAAATTAAACTATTATCTGTTAAAAAAGGGTTAGTAACTTACATAAACAATACATGAACACTGAACACTTAATAAATCTTAGCTAAGAAGTTGAATTCTGTTAGAACAAATCCGCAAATCTTAATAACAAAACACAAACATTTTCATTACACGGAACCTTATATATCAAAAGTTGAGTCATCTGTAACAAATTGTCAAGCTGTTGATTACAATAATTTTGTCACTTTTGCCACCGAAAAATGAAACTTTAGAGATGGGATTTTAATGGTAATCTGACAAAATGCCTTTATATATTCATTGTTGGTGGTAGTGTGTGTGTTTTACTTATCATAGTGTGTGTATGTCAACTGTTTGTTTTGCAACCAATAATTTGGTTAGTAACAGTTTAAAGTTACACAAACGATAGGTGTCGGTGGCAAAAGTATCAAACATGGGAACTCTATATACCAAAACTAATGCGCCCTTTATGTCACACTTGTAGCAATTGCAATGAAGTAAACCTTAAGTTAACATAAGACTTTGGAAGTAATTAAAACTCGTTGACTCTATAGTCTTTCTTGGTATAACCATGAATAATGCTGAACTTCAAACTTCAGACCCAACCCAAATAAAAAATAGACTGTTAACTGATGTTGGTACTGCAAAAACAGTGTATTTCAGTTATTTTCATAGCCTAAATAACGTACAGTATCCCATTGTAGGGTACTGCTTTTTTATTTTTCTGAACGGACTATGCAGTTGGCTGATGCAGCCATTAATGCTCTACCGGACTTTTGCGGCGAGACTCTGAAGGAGGACCTTAGATTGCTTACCTGTTTTCTATAAGTTCCTTCAATGCATTAGCAGGTCTTTGCACTATTTCACCTGCAGCTATCCGATTGACCACTTCTTCACTTAATTTCCTAATTATTCCAGGCTCTCCCATGGTTCGGTTATACCAAATATTTAATAATTAAATAATACATAAATAAACACAATTTTCTTTTTTTTTTTTTTTGTGACTTGGCTATGTTCCCAATCACGCCGAGTAATTATCGCACGGTAAAGTTGAAAAATCAACCCGTTCTGGAACGAGTGTTTGGCAGTTAATTTTTACACTGACAGGAGTGAATTTCAACCTTTTCTATGGCAGTATAAAGAATTCAACTTGAAAATTGGAAATTACTCTACCCGGTGCGTCCCAAAACCACTTTTTTAACTTCCTCGTTGCGATTTGGAACGCACCCTATAATTAAGTCACAATTAAGTATATCGAATAGCACTGCGACCGTTTATTCTTTTTTGTTCCAGGCCACAGCCATATGGTGCAGTACTCTCAATAGCTGGAGCGTCGTTGAGTGTCCGGCACGAAATCCGAATTGCTCTAGTCTTGGCGCAATGTGGCGATTTATGTGCTGTAACAGAAGTTTTTCCAACACCTTCGAGATATTTGAAAGAAGAGTGACTGGCCGATAGCTCTCTGGTTTCAGAATGTTCTTCTGCGGTTTGGGGAGCATTATGACGCGTCCCGACTTCCAGATTGAAGGGGAGTGCCCCGTTCTCATTAGCCCATTAAACAAATCACCGCCGCTATCGTTTGGGGGGCAGGTGGCGCAATGCTAAGTTTGTTATCTGGTCGTTTCCCGGGGCTTTAATTGGCTTTGTTCTACGGATCTCTCGCTCGACCTGACTCGGGGAGAAGACTACTGGGTCTTCCTCGGGAGCTATCGGCTGGGCGAAATATTCTCGAAGGTGTGAACTGCCGATTCGTGCGCCTGATCTCTGGTCGGATTTGGTTGGAATTGTTTCTCCAGGTGTGTGGCAAAGATGTCAGTACGGTCTTCTACTCTGTACCTCGGGGTCCCGTCTTCTGCCAGAAGGGGGTGAACTGGGGCTGAGGAATTTGTAAATTGGCGGCATAAGCGGTGAATACCGGCCCAATCGTCTCCTATGGATTCAATGTGCCGTTCCCAGTTTTCTGTCGTCGGTTCGTCGATCAGTCTTTTGATTTTTTCGGTCATGGCGTTTAGTCTTTTCTTTTGAGCAGGGCAGCGGTCTCTCTGCCAAACTTTAAGAAGTCGCGTCTTTTCCATGATGGCATCTTTTATGCCCTTTGGTAAAGTAGGGAGCCGACCCCTTGCAGTTACCGAGCGTGAAGTTTCCTCCATTGCCTTCTGTATGATAGAGGTTATATCGGTGGCTAACTTTTCAACGTCTTCAGCATTTCGTACCGGGCAGGTTACTGTGCGCTCGTCGACTAGTTTTGAAAAAGCCCCCCAGTCTACCAAGCGTCATGGGGCCGGAGTGTAGGCTTGACGGGTTGTTCCGCAACCTCGACGAGTACCGGTAGGTGGTCCGATAACATGTTGTCAGGCAGGACTTCTTGAGTGGGCTGGTTAAGCAGTCCTCAGAATGCGAAGATGTCAATGACGTCTGGGGAATGTGCTACCCGAAACGGTTAATGCGTTGGCACGTCCGGTCCGCTGACTTCGTATTTATGGAGGATTCTGAGTCATTGAATAGACGTCTTCCGTTTGAGTTGGTGGTCGTTGAGTTCCAGGCCGGGTGCTTGCAGTTAAAATCACCGGCTAGAAGCGCGGGGTATGGTGAGTTTAGCAGCTCTCTCATCTCCGCCATTTGTAGTCCGAAAATTGGAGGTTTATAGATCGCATAAATCCTCAGGCATAGAAGGAAGTCGGTGATACCGACGAAAGTTATTGGTGGACCACTCTACACTTTACCATCACCGCTAGTCCTCTGAGACCATCTTCATCCTGCCTGTAGACATAGAAGTTGGGAATCTTCAGCTTGTCTCCGGCTCTAAGGTGGATCTCACTTATAAGGCCCAGGTCTATGTCCTGCTCATTAAGGACGGTCCGTGGCATACCAGTCTTTTGCTGGGCCGTGGGCATTTCAGTGTAGTACTCTTAGGGGCTTATTATCCATTATGGTTGGAAAGCCAGGATTTTCGCTAAGCCATTTAGGGCCACGGCGATTGGATCTTCGGCGAGTTTTTAGTATGTCTTGCATTACTTTTAACGCCACCTCGATAACATGTAGGTTTAAGGAATCTGGAGCTATTTCTCTGGATGACACAGTTTTCTGTGGTTCTTGGCTGTGCGTTTGAACCTCCTTGTTGGGGCCCTCCATTTGCAGGGTTTTAGGCTTACAGGGGGCTGCGACCGGTTGAGCGGCCGAGGTAGAAGACTCAGCAGTTTGCTCAGGTCAGCGTTTCCTTCTTCCTCCCCTTTTCTTCTTCTTTATCGGCTGCACTGGAGCCGTGTTCTGCTGAGGATTGTTAGCAGGTGCCATCAGATTGGACTGCTCCTGTGTGGCTACGATAGTAGATTTTTGTGCCGGTCCTGGTTAGCGCCACTGTCCCAGCTCTCTTATTCTATCTTGAAGACCGGGCAGGAGACGTTATTTGCAGCATGTGGGCCGCCGCAATTAACACATGTGGGTGGCCGGTCTCGAGGTCTTTTGCAATCTCTTGCACAGTTTTTGTTTGTACAGTCTTACACATGCAATTTTCCGGTGACAAGCGTGGTATGAATGGCGAAACTGCTGGCAGCGGTGACACTGTGCAGTTCCACGTTTTCCCCTCCAGGCGTCGATTTTTATGCCAGACATATTTAACAATCTTATTTGAATTATCTCATATATGCCTGGAGTAATATCCGGCGTGCGCCGAAATTGTTCGTGGAATATACAGCCCGGTTTTCCTTAACGGGTTGATATGTGTCGGATACTCGGGTTCATATCCGAGGTCTTCGGACCCCTTTTTAATTGAATCTGGGTCTGTGTAGGCTGGCAATCCCTTTATTGCCACCTTCAGGTTTCTTTCTGAGGGGAGTTGGTATGAGAACCAAGAGACGTCTTCCAGTGTCGACAAATACTTTTGGACGATACGGTACTCTTGATCCTCTGTTGGGGAAAAACGGACTCCGTGGCTGAAGGGACGAGCGTTTGGAGCCCGACCCAGTTTCTCCCTTAAGTCCTTGAAGTGCTTCTGCCAGTCTGGAAGTGTTTCCACCACCAACGGAGGCTATTTTTCTTTTTTGGCATAGCCAGCCGTAGAGGCTTGGCTCGCGGTAGGCGGCGAGTTTGTTCCTGTTGCAGCAGCTGCATATGTAATAGCAGGTCGCGTCGCGGCGGTAGACGTCGCGGCGGTCGGCATCGCGGTGGATCGCGTCGCGGCGGACGGCACCGCGGTGGATTGCGGTGCAGTGAACAGCGACGCGGCGGATGGCCTCGCGGCGGTCGGTGTTGGCTGGGTTTTTGTGGCTGGTTGAGTACTAGGTCCTTTACGGGGGATTGTTGAGGTAGAAGGCGGGCCCATGGCCGGGGTTTCCTTCGGCTTCCTTTGAGGCAGGGGCGCAGGTGATACCGTTTTCAACGGGGGCGCATCCGGCAGCCTCAAGATTGGCGGTGAGTCTTCGCTTCCGACGCGTGCGACGAGCGTGGGGTCACTTGGCCCCGTTAAGGCCCATGTTCCATCCTTTGAAGTGGAAGGCAGGGATTCTGTAATCGAGGATGCGACACAGTGGCGCTTCGACTCACTGTCTTCATCGTTTGTGGAACTGCCCGCGGTCCGCGAACGTCTCATTTTCGTGAATGTGGAAGCCATCTCGATTGGAGATAATAGGATTGGCATTTTTGCCGCCTCCTCCACAGCTTCCATGTCAATAGGAGCGAGGGGAGCAATTGCTTCCTGCTCCCTTATCTCTTCTTTCTTTTCTTGGGCGTTCTTTATAAGTATATCCATCGTCGATTCGGAGAGTATGCCAGAACGAGCGAGTCGCGAAATGACGATCACGTCGAGTTCTAGCGCTCTCCTGGCCTTTTTCCTCAAACGTTGAAGTACTGGGTTTGTATATTGTGGTTTCCCCGCGCCGGGAAACTTGTCTCGATCGTCTCCGCTTATCTTACGGTCTACAGATGGCGATTACGGGCTGGCAACAAACTTTCCTGACCTTAGGACCTTAGGTGTTTGGTCGCTAAATTAGTTGCCATTTCAATATGGCGACTCAGTTTTGATTTTTGACGACCACCGGGTCAGAAAAGTTTGTTGCTCGGTACCTGTGGCTATTTGTAGAATATAAAATTAGAATATTTTAGATTAAAGTTCATGATTCGTGGTTGTGATATCATTTGGTCAAATATTTTCAAATGAGTCATTCATTTATAGATAACAAGTGGACCATTCTCTATATTATACAAAGACAGAGAACTGGACAACGCATTTCCTAGCCAGCTGTAAGAAAACAATGGTCGCAAGAGTGTGACAGAGATGAAGCGAGCCTGTGGTGACTCTTGTCCTTTTCTAACTTGTTTAAATAAACATTAACAAACAAAATAGTGGACGTTAATATACAAAACAGAGAAAAGAGACCATAGATTTGCTTTGCTTCTTTCTTACGAATGGTCAATTTCATGAGGCTATTGCGCAGTCCATAGGAAAGATTACAGAACTCGAAGTCTAAGGCCAACATGCGGAAAAATCAGGGTTAAATTCATAACTAGCTACATAACTAAACCCTGATCAATTGTATAACTATATAATTTGTCAATTGTCTTGCAGAAGCAGAAAGTTAGCTATTCCACAAAAGGGACAACATAACAATAATAAATGTGCATCTAGTTTTTAGAAATAGAAAATGCTTTTAAAAATTGTGTTATTCCATGTTTTGCATTATACGTGTACGTAGGCACACGGTCTCTACTCTAGGTGTAATCACTAGTACGTATTTATACGAATTGTGCAAGTGGAAAGTGTTAAAAATGGATCTATTAAAAATCTTCGTAATCTAAACGCGTTCGTTCGTGCCCCCTAATTTTTCTACGGCAGAGTCTTTGCCTATGTGTATGTCAAAGATGACTTGGTTTATGTTTTGTTTTAAGAAACGCAAAAACATAATAGAAACAAAAAACCCGGTGTAGGTACCTAGATTGCCTGTAGGAAGCAGAAACTAAAAGCGTGAACCTAGAAATTCAGTGTTACAATGTCTTTTTATGTAACAATAGTAGGCACAAAGTTTTTTTTTAATTTTCACTAATAACTATTTTTAAGAAACTGAAAATTAAAAAAATTCGAAGCTGTCTATAAAAATCATTGTCTCATACTTTCAAAACACATAACACTTTGTTCTTGCACAATTCTATTAGGCTGATTAACCTGTATCAATTGTATAACTAGATAACTCGTTAATTGTCTTGCAGAAGCAGAAAGTTAACTATTCTACAGAAGTTACAACATAACAGTAATAAACGAGCACCTGTTATAACCCGCCTAAATAAAATCTTCCTGCATAAACATGTTGTTAACACCGCACGCTACATCGTGTTATCACCGCTACAAGAATGTAACACAAATTGCATCTATAAATGCATTTCAATCATTCATTATGTTTCGCAATATAACACGTTAAAATTTACATAATAAAAACTATTTTCCTTATAGGGACTAGTTTAGATTTAAGAAAATGTTATAACAATAAGTGTAAAATTGTGTTAAGTTAGGTAAAAGTAGAGTAGGTTTGTTTCATTTCCCCTCTTTACTATTTGTTTATATCAAAAATAATATTGTGTGAGTACCGGCATGTTGTAACTTTGTACGCACGACTATCCCCAAAAAAGCGGGAAATTTAGTTTAATATATGTATGTATGTAAAACATATGCCATTTGTTGTGCAAAAATGTACAGAACTACTATGTAAAGTTCTATATAGACCGTATGTACGGTTATTAAGTTACAGGTGAAAACAGTTAGCGTGTTGAGTATTGTACATTCTTTCTCCCTCCCTCCTATAACAATAAACTGAAATAGGGATACAAAAGAGATGGGTCTATTAGTAAAAAAGAGAAAAACTTTACCCATTCATTTCAGAGTCATTACGTCCTTAGGCTATGCCTAAAATAAGTATCACAGGTGGAATGCACACCTTTGCCCCTATACGTAGGTATCTACACCGTTACGGTAAGTAGTATGGTTAGGGCGCAAATTACATGTAAACTTATGAAATACAATAGCTTTTAACTCAGCACCCAGGTTACATAGGATAAAGGTAAATGTATCATTACATACCTCTCGTAGGTATCTACGAAGATAAATAGGTTTCATACAGGTAACTTTAAGCCCTAAAGTACAGGAGCACAAGTAAAATAAAACTTGTATCACACATTTTTTTATGACTAAACATACTGACAGACACCAAAAAAACTGAAAGGCACGTCCGAATTTTAGGTCTATTTATTGACATATAGCACAAAGTCTGTAGTCATCTAGTATAGGCAGAAAGCCCTGAAAGCTAGAATTCCAGCTCTTCCCTCACTACGGCCTAACCGTAGACAATGGAACATATCACTATATGTCATTAAAACCGCCTCCGAAAGCTCTATCTTGGGACTTCCTAATCGTCATTATAGCTCCCACCGTTTGGCTATAAAACCTAAAAATGTAAAACAACGTTATTTTATAGTCAAGCCACGAATCGTGTGACTGTGATGGCAATAGCCGATAGAGACCCCAACTGTCAGTAGCGATTTATAGCTAGGTATAGTATAGATTTATATATATGTCTATATCGACTACTATATGTTGTCTTTCACTAAGTTTTTGTGTGGGCTAGATTTTCAGTCACCACAGTAAGTACAATAAGTTAAGTACTAAATCTAGAAGGTTCTATGGAACAACCTCTACCTCTGGTGGGGTTTTTTATTTTTATTATAAATATAGAACAAAATTTGTATTTGCATTCAGTCAATCAAGAAGCTTCAAGAAGTATCCATCAGATACTAATATATATTGTTTAAAGTGAAATATTTGTAAATATATTTTAGAATTAAGTTAGAAGCATAAGTTAAAAAATAAAATCGGTCTGTTGTGTGCATAAACACGTTTTCCTTATATCTCAAGCGCCTCAGAAGAAACTCTTGTCACGGGCAAAACCTTGTGCCACAGATTTCGAGGGGTCTGTGCGCACACATGTCTCGCTGTCTCTTGTTTGCAACAGTAAATCTATCTCTTTTTACTAACACGATTTTATTAGCTATTAATTATTTATTCAAGATGTCTAATTAATTTGAAAATTTGCACACGTATTAAAGACCGATGACAATACAAAATTTATCTGAACATGTGAGTATGTATAGGAACGAAACTCTGGAGTGTCCTCCCTATTGACCCCCCACCACATAACCCCCTCTCCCCCTCTGATGTGTTTGTCAATTTTTTTCTACGGTGGATTTTTAAAATACCTGTACACATTGTTCTTGTACAGTTCTATTAAAATGGTTTGAGTTAATGAATTCCGATATTTCTTCATCTTCGTCAGAAAACTAAATGTTACCTACCTACCTACCTATTTATACCTAACATTTTTTTTAAATTACAAAATTGGTTGTTAATATAGTTTAAACCTAATCTTCTTTAAAACAAGATCTCTGTTTGCCTACACAAAAAAGGGCACCAAGACGTTTTTAACCTCATCAATTAGCCGTAGGCGTTCCACCGACCCGACTACAGATTATAAGGGCGGTCTTACCTAGCTTAAAGAAAAACTGAGTAAAATCAGCATTTTAATATCTCCAAGTGGCGGCAGTGCTGGTGGCTTGCAACCTGACATACTTTTCGTAAAAGAAAGCAGCCTGAGAATAATTAATCGTCATTTAAGAACAAGTTATCTCCGCCAAGAGATAATGGTTTTTTTCTAACAAGAAACAAAAATAAATAATTCAAAGAGTTACAATAGCACCTTGAACTCTAAAATATATTTTATTAGTAGATGATCTAAAATCTATAAAAAAATATTCTTACTCACCTTCTAGTGCTAAAGCGCCGGTAGTTTCTGCGTCAACTTGTGAAGATACTGTATCAAAACTACAAGAACGTTATAAAAGAAATAAAAACGTTATTATAACTGGCTTGTAAAAGTATCTAAATAGTTAAAACAGTTAGTAAGCCCACCGGGAAAAGCACCGAGAAATAAGACATTAGCGTTCCCTATATTAGTCGTCTCTATTACAGATAGCTCAAACAAATCTATATAGTCAAAACATATCTCCTCGCGCGCGCAAGGTTCCATTACAGAGTTTAGGCGTATGAAGCACCTCATTAACTCATTAACCGGACATATTAAACATATTGGCATAAGCGTATGATTAAGAAAAGATATGTGGCATAAAAATAAAAAACGATGGTAGTGAGGATGAGGATGTTCGTTTGCCTGCTATATTTGATATGAGATATAAACTAAGAGTAGAATTTACTTTAGTAAAATTTTTTAAGTACTTCTTATAAAAAGAGTTTTATTGTTACTTTATTTAGTTGCAAACTTGCAACAATTATTGATATAATGTAAAATATCCTGGATTAAATATGTCTTTTTTGGTTTCATTACATTTAAATTCAGATTTATGCGGTTTGAAAGCCAAAATACTAGATTTTTAGCTGGTCTTGTACGAGGAAAGTTTCTACGGTTGGCAGCCCTACATGTGATTTGTGCAGTTTGTGCGAAGTCTTACGTAGTAGTATATTATCATAGAGGAAACAAATACTGCGTAAGATATATATATTCTCTTTGGTGCCAAGTTTGTGCACGGTTCCCAACTTAGGGGTTTTCCCCCCTGATTTAGACGTATTTTCAGGGATTTTTTGACGCTTTAATATTTTTAAATTGATAATATTAATATTTATTTGTTGACCTAGCGACTTATAACGACATCTAGTACGTAATTCTACAACCACTCTGTGGTGACTGGCGGCAATACTGGCGCCACTGGCGGTCATTTTATTGTGTGTGCATATGGCGATTATTGTTGTGTATAAGTCTCAAACGAAATGGTGGATCTACAACATTTAATCCATCCAATAAAATGTTAAATTTATTCAATGTCAACAAGTATGATTTCAAAAAATCTGAATCTTCAGATGAAGACGAAATATTTTATATATTAAATAACTTATAATAAAAAGACTTTTGAAACATATTACAGCATATTATTTCTAAATCATTATGATTTTATATTTATATTTATTTTTTAGGGGGTAAACTCAATAATTAAGGTGATTTTAGGGGTTTTTGACACAAACTTTAGGGATAAATATTCAAAAATATTGATAACACTGAGTTTGTGCTATAATCTGTGGGTTGGACAAGTAGTCTGTAAGTAAACGTAGTGTATTATATTCTCTTTGTGTAGAAGGAAAAGGAAAATATCTATTTATTATTTACAAAAATAAAGGAAACACGACCGTTAACATGGAGACGTACATAGAAATGGATTCGGACAGTGATGAAGAAAGAGAATTACAAGAACTGAGAGAATTAGATGCAGCTATACAGTCAGAGGGGTTATCGGCAAATGAAGCTAGTTTGATATATTCTTCTTCGGCGAAAAGTGCTAGTAGTGTATCTTCTACTGTTGCTAACGAATATTACAAAATTGAAACAGCATTAGCACTTAATAAAATGTACGATGAAAAATTGATCAAACTGGAAAAAATACTTGTAACTCGCCTTAACGAATGCCGTCTAAAGCTCAGCGAAATTCATGGACTGGAACCTATTACCGAGAAGTTAGAAAAAGAAGATACATTCCGTCATATCCGTTGTGGCAAACCCTATTTTAAAGATAGTTTCAACTTCCCAGCGCCACCTAATAAAGACACTGTTCTCATGGAAGAGTCTCAAATGTTTGATTTTTCTGATATCACATCAGTACCTGGTTGGACATTGAGAGACAAGAGTTCTTTTATTAATGTTATAGTTTTAATGTCCCGTGAAATTCATGAAAAGAAATTGACATCTACATTGGCTCAACTTAAACGAGATGCCAGAGTGACTAACAACAAATCAGTACAAAAGGAAATTAAAAAGGTACAGGCTCAAATTAATTTGCTGACTAAGAAGACATTGGCAGACTTAGCACTACCAATTAATGAGGAATATGATTGGGATGCTGTGGCGAGCTTTTTAAATCTAAGACATAGTGCCCAAGAATATAGAGCTCTTTGGAAGTTATATTTGCATCCATCAATAAATAAAAACAGCTGGAATAAAAATGAGCACATGGCTCTACAAGAAATAGCACAGGTACATCATTTTCAGGACTGGGATACAATTGCAAAAAAACTTGACACAGGAAGAACAGGCTATCAATGCTTTGTATATTTCAGAACTAACATGAGCAACACTTTTACTGGCCAAAAATGGACTAAAGAAGAAGAATTGTACCTTAAAAGATTAATAGACTATTATAAGGAAGATGGGTACATTCCTTGGGGTAAAGTTGCAGCATCAATTGAAAATCGTACCAAAATTCAAATTTACAATAAATACTTTCGCCTTATTGAAGAACGTAAAGGCAGGTTCTTACCTGAAGAAGATGCAGTTATTCTTACTTGTGTTGATAACTTTGGGCCAAATTATCGAAAAATTGCAGAATTTCTTCCAGGCCGCTCTGCTGTTCAGTTACGCATAAGATATCAAGTATTATCCAAAAGACGAGTATCTTCAGTGTGGACTGTTGAAGAAGACAGAAAACTGATTCATTTGATGGCCAATAGAGATGTAGCTATAAACTATTCCACTATAAGCAAACACTTTCCTGGTAAAGATCGAGCTCATATTAGAACAAGGTATATGACTTTGGTTAAATGGATGAAGAAATACCCCAATAAAGATTTTAAACAGGCACCTCGGAGAGGAGCCCGTAGGCTTGGGCATGGTTGTGCAACAGATAATTTGAATGAAGCACTTGAAAAGCTTAAAGACAGAATGCGAACTGAAGTTGACAAAAAAAAAGGCAAAAGACTTTCTATTGAATCATCTGAGCAAGACATTGAGGATGCCATTATTGCAGCTTTAGCAAATGAAAAAGCATTTGGTAAGAAAAAAGATGATCAATTGGAAGCGGAAGAGTTTAGGAATGATAATTCTGTCATTTCAGTAGTGAGTGATGTAACTTTAAAGAAACTACTTATCTTGCTGCGTTCAAAATTGGACAGGAAGCATTTTGAAAGTAGTTTCCATGCACAGGAACATCCAGGATTACTCAACTCTGAAGAGGACAACAAATTTATTACGATAAGATCTTATTCAAGAAAGTCCTCAACCAAAACAATTAAAGTTGAAGGTTTGCCAGATGTATGGGGTAATCCTATAAAAGATATCCCAGAATATGTTTTACCACCACATCTTGCAACAATAACTGGTTGCAGAAAGTTAATGGAGTATGTAAATACAACATCAGGAGATAACCCTCATTTACTTAACCTAAATTTGCTATCAAGAAGAAACCCTCTATTGCATGACCAGATGTTTAACTTAATGGAACGTTTTAACATCTTATTTGCTTGGCCAATGTTACTGTCTAATGAAGGACCACCTGTATCTCAATGCCCTTTAGTTACTAATATTAATGAAGATACTTTATGTGAAAATGAAAATTCAGCTCAACAAAGCATGACAGCCACAGAGCCAGAAGATTTGGATATCAGTTAAAGTGTTATACAAAATTTTACATAGGTTGACTATGTACTATGTCACCCAACTGATTTTGCAGATGAGTCATATTTGAAAAAAATATGATTAAAATATCAAATAAGAAATATTTAGATATTCAGAGTATTCCAAATCAACTATGTGTGCGATATTTTTACAGTTCATTAGCTAATAGAAACAGACAGAACCAACTTTCTACAAATGGACTAAAAAGTAATAAATATTTTTACACATACACATGGGTCACATCAAAATGCAAAAGTCTGCTACATGCTTATCACTTTTATGTTTATAATAAATTACAATTAATTTCAGACAATGTCCATAGATTGTTAGTAGTGGTACAGTACTTAGTCCTATGTAAGTAACAGTATATAATTTTATCATTATCTAATTGAACCAGTGACCATCCCCACCAAGTGTCTTGATATTGGATGGTCAAACCTGGATGCAAGTGTTTTCAGAATAATGTTAGAGCCCATCTAACCTGATTTATTTGTTTCCCATACCAATATCTGAACAGTTCACAGAACACAAGTTCCATCGGCATACCCAAGCTTTTGAGCTTTTTCCATAGTGTGTCGTAGACTACGAGGTCAAAAGCTTTCGACATATCAAGAAAGCACGCATATACCGGTGTTTTTCTTTCGGTATAGTATCTGAGAGTGCTTTAGGCAAAAGATAGCGCTTTCCGTAGACAATCCTGACTTGTAACCAAACACTTAAATGTACGTTAAGCAAACTGTCAAGTACCTTTGCTATAGCAGTAGCAAGTGAGATAGGTCGATAATTAGTCATGTCTGAGACATCCCCGGTCTTATTTTTAACTATAGGTACAACAACCGTTCTCATCAAGGCCTCTGGCAAGTAGGAATGTCTAATCTAAGGCATAGAGTAAAAAACATAGGCAACACCCGTGGCAGATGCCGTCCAGCATATTTAAGATGTTCGATACTGAGACCGTCATACCCAGGAGATTTACCCTTTTGCATATTTTTTATTACATTTTTAACACCTTCGGGCGAAAACTTGATACTATGCTCTATGTGTATGTTGTTCTCAGTATCACATTCTTTAGCGCAATCGTGACTCATGCCTGGACGCACGGCAAAACTATCTTAAAAGATATTAGCAATAATTCTACGGTCATTTGAACCGCCAATTTGCTGTCAATTATCTTGATATTTTTTCGAAATTGTTTAAAGTCTCGCTGAATTTAGAAGCAAGAATATCCATCTTAATTTGTTCTTGTCTATCTTGACACCACTTCACCATGGACTTAAAACGCTTTCTACTACTGATCATATCCTCATAAGTTTGTCCATAATTAGTTTTACCACTATGTACCCATATAAGAAATTTTAACCTCGCCTCCCTGTGACGGGCGCTACATATCTATTCCATCCAGCCACCTTCCCGCTCTTTCTACTGCATTTTACCCTTTGGTAGAAGAGTTCTGCAGCCTCTCGTAAAGCACAAGTAATCTTATAGTATAACTTATCTAAAATTATTCTAAGTTTGGGGTCTGAACACATTCTTTCAGCACATAGAGACATCTCAGTGGGAAAGTCCAACTGTTTTAACTTTTCATGGCAATTTTCATTGTAATAGTTTATCTGTTCAGTTGTACGATTCCCACAGATAACTCTATTTTCACAAACAGAGTGTGTCGATTCACACTTTACAGTAATTGCACCAAGGTCACATTCAATTACTAAAGGGAAATGGTCCGACCAGTATACGTCATGTTCTACCCATACATTCAATACAGTTTGTCTGGCAGATTTTGAGACTACACAGTGGTCGAGCCATCTCTTACAACCATGAGCTTCGTTAGTGTAGGTATAGGTGTCAGATTCAATTCCTAATAATTATACATTAACACATTGCCAATTTTGTTTTATACAAAAGTTAGATAACTCATCATAAAAGAGCTCATGGGGATGAGCATTAAAATCTTCTAAGATATAAATTGCTTCAGTGTTACCTACTTCATCTATTACTGAGCAGATAGCTCCAAGACATTCAAATTAGGAGAAATTAATTTTTTACTCTTCAGGCCACTTATAGTAATGTGGTGAATGAAAAAATATATTACATATAGAGTTCTATCTAGCCTGCCAATTAGTCTACAAATACAAATAATCATTACAATTTTTTTTGTGTTAAATTCAGTAAGCATAAAAAACAGTTAAATGTAGGTATATATACTTAGTTTAGCTTTTCTTTCATTTTCAGTGCAACTAAAATTTAAAAATTACACATTTAACTATAGAAGGAAGCTAAAACTAGATTGTATATATTATGATGATTGGCATTTTTGGCTCCCTCGCAGCCTAGTTGGTAGTGTGGCTGTGCAGCGGGTGTGGGTTCGATTCCCGCACTAGACAAACGTTTATGTGATAAACATTGTGTTTGTTTTGAGTCTGGGTGTATTTATGTATGATATGTATGTATTTACAAAAAAAAGTAATTATATGTATTTGTATCCGTTGTCTGGTATCCATAACACAAGCTTTGCTTACTTTGGGGCCAGTCGTCGCTGTGTGTAATGTCCAAAAATATTTAGAAATATTCATGTGACAATGATAATTTGATCTATGTAGGTATAATTGTATATAATTAACATTACCTACCTATTGTTTTTCCTTTTTTATTTGTTTTTCTGAATCTGTTAATTAGTAGGTATTCATTTACTTTTAAAAGTCTGTTGCATTTACAAAAGACACAGTTAGCCAGTGTCTAAAGATGCAAAGTTTTACAACGTTCATTTCATTGTACAGCCGGCAGTCGCCTTAGATGTTGAAGAAAATTCCGACGTCTAGATTTCTTCATTGACTCACTGATCATCAAAAATATCAAAAAATACTGAAATTTGGTATGTAAGCTAGTATTAGTACACAAACAACAAAAAAATTCTAAAACTTCAAACTTTTGTTAAAAATTTGGGGGTTTCCAACCCCTTAAAATAGAGGTTGGAAGTTTGTTTGAGACTTCCGCAAATTTTGATGCTAGAGGTCTGAAAATTGATGTAGGGACTCTGTTACAGACTAAGCAATGGACTGTAGGTTTTACAACTGGCCTCGAGAAGGGACGACGAGTGAATTGAAAGCGCCCTAAGAAGTTGGAGATAAACAATAAAACACCCGGTCTTGTAACAATTTCAATCCAACATTAATTTGTGGACCCCTTATTTTCACAATCTTCTTAACACTAATTATTTACAACTATTTACACCGCACTTAAAATAATACTTTTTCTTTCTTCCAGTTTTTTTCTTGTGCTTCTGTCCCTGTTTAGGGGGCTCTCTTGATCCCCGAGGCGACAGGAATGCTTTCAGCCGTCGTCGTCGTCGTCGGGTTTTATCTCACTTTCATGTTCATTTACAGGAACTGTGAGGAAAGAGTGTCTATTCTGTAAGACTATTTCTCTGATCGTTAAAATGAGTCAAGTCATGGGGTTTAATTATTTTTAGGATTGTTGTTGTTTTATTAGGCCCGTCTGGATGTAATGGAATCAAACAGCTTTTTTTCCGTCTATCGGTAGGCCGTGCGTAGAGATACCAAGTCTCTTATATTGGCATGTTGAGACCCCTTAACTCGCTCGAACATGTTTTCCCGTAGACGGTGAACGAACTCGTCTAGGATTTCAACTTGTAAGTCCCTTGAGATGGTTAGGTTCCGGACGTAGCGCGGTGCTGTGACTACGCTACGAAGTGTCAAATTTTTTGTGCTCTGAGTCTATTTTTATTTTTTCTGAGTTCAGATAGTACCAACCAACTGATGCTGCGTAGATGAGTCTGGATCTAATATAGGTTTTATAGATCCCGAATTTCGTCCTGAGTTGTTGTTTTTTTTTCTGAATGACTACTGCAGTTGGCTGATGCAGCCATTACTGCTCCACCGGGCTTTTGGGGTGAGACTCTGAAGTAGGTGAGTTCCCCGTTACGCGGTTGCGATTGCGAGTGAGTGGGCCCCGGCACTCTGTGATGCCTCGTATATGAGATGAGCGTGCGGGCTGGAGGTCTGGAGGGCTGGAAGCCTACTAGGGGAGGTTGTCGAGACTAGTTTCGCTATCCGGATAGCGAGATCGTCGTCCGAGGCCGTTAGTACTTGCCGAGGCCGCCTAGCAAGCCCATTTACTTAGGTCCCAAAACATACCGCTCACCATCTCCAAGAGCATTGGGATTCGGGTTCCGAGATCATTTGTAAGACAAGGTAAAGCTGGCGACCAAAAACCTTGGAGTACTCAACAGAGCGAAGCAATGTCTCAACCTTTGCAACCGTTTTTGCGGGGCAAGTCACAAGTCCGGCCCCAGGTGAGTACTGCTGCCATTTCGGGGTGGATGCACCCGGATACCAGCTTGGCCCTATTCTCCCTGTGTGTGTTCTACCGCTTGTATAATGGGGTGTGTTCTGAAGAATTGTTTGAAATTATGCCCACTACTATTTTCTACCATCGCACCGTTCGCCATCGGTTTTGTTTGCCACCTTAGTCGCAAAGTTTTTTATACTTTATTTTGTTCTAATACAGTTTGCAATGATTTTCGACGTGTTTTCAAACGAATTAACACAGGTGCCGGCACGCGCCTTTGCTTGGTATCAATGTGACATCTATGGCGGCTATTATTGTGTAGATTTAAGGAGCCGTTTGTGGCGCGCATTGCTTTCCTGCCGCGCTCGGCGTCAGCCAAAACAAGAGCGCAAAGTCTTTATGAGCACCCAGGCGGCGCGGCGCGGTGCCATAAGCGACGTAAGCTCTTTGGAGATGTCGCGAGCGGCGCGGTATGGGTTTTCCATACAAACCTAATTTCATGGCAGATATCTGAAAATTATACAAGTATACAGATTTCTTATTACAAATTAAAATTTTAGGTTTTTCAAAATAAAACATCCCTCAACCTCTTAAATTAGGGAATAAAAGCGTATAAAGGGTGTTAGATAATGGAACGCTTTACCAAAAAGAGCAAAATCAAAAGCAATATTTAAAAACTACAATAACATCACTACCTGTATTTGTTTATGTATAATTACTTATATGTAATGTATACTTACTTACTTGCCAGCCTTCATACGTCAGGTTCAGGTTTCCTCACGATGTTTTCCTTCACCGAAAAGCCAGTGGTGTGAATAAAGAAAAGACTCATTGGTACACGCCGACCCCGGGGTTCGAACCTCCGCCACTTGGGACGTGAAGTAGTTCTTGTAATAACAAAACGATTATTTTAACTAAGGTGGAGAGTTTGTGAAGTTCGGGCGTGAAGAGTTAGAAGTTTGGCTCTACTCATGGAGAGATCTCATGTTCTGATAACTTTTTTGACAGTGCGAGCGATGTGGTCTCGTCTTGGCAACATTTCACATGAAAATGTTTTTGGTGGGATTTGATTTTCTGTTATGGATTAAGCTACATAATTTAGCTAGTCTTGTGTATCTAAATTTAGGAGCTGATTATGAGCAAGAAAACATGAAGTTCTATACATAAGCATGGGCAAAAGAAAAAATAATCTATAGTTGGCTTTTAGATATTTATTTGATATATAAATAAATAATTAATGATGGGTATTATTTATGTAGTATAGACTAGTTGGAACTCGGGAGTGATTGTTCCCGTCTCGGTGCTCATCGCGACTAGGGTTTACATTTTAATAGTCCTGAATAAAACCCTGACATTTCAAAAAATTAGCGGACATATCTAGTCCTACACCTAATCAAATTAATAAATCCTATTTTATATTGATAGTTTAAATTTAAACTATAACTTGATTGTTTTAAGTTAAGATGAGTCATTCATTAGTGAGATTAACTTGCAAAATATTCATATGTAAAAAAATGCTGTATAAGTCAAAAGTCCAGACAAATAAAAATTCCGCATAGAAGGCCGAATGTCCAGACGGATGGTAACCCTAACTACACCCCACAAATTACTCTGTGGTACTATCTAATGGTACCATATGGTGAAGGAACGGTGTTCACGTCCACGATGACCGACTGTATGAATGAAATAAATGTTAAGGCTGTGGTATTGTATCGTGCTGTATCTGAGCTGTATCCCATTGAGTTGTAAATAAAGTTCTAATCTTCATATAATTCAATACAGTATAATGTAGAACCCAAATTGTTTTACTTATTCTTAACTACAGCTGTGGTATTTAACTTCACATTAGGTGTATAGATATACCCACTATATTTATGTAGGTACCCACAGAAAGTTTAAGGGTATCATATAAGGACATCAGGCATCTTCATGTTAAAATCTAATTACTTTAAACGAGCAATTCTTGTATATATGTATTTATTATCTGAATCGCTGAAATGGCTCCAACGATTTTCATCGCATTTAGTATGCAAAGGTTTTGGGGCCGAAAAAATCTAGCTAGGCTAGGTATTATTTTTAGAAAACGTCTTTTTATCCGTGTTTTTGGGCAATGATAAACTGAAATATATGACTTCCTGACATCTATTAGCGAGTAGTAATACTATTATTTTTACCGCGACAGCAACACTAAAGCTGCTTGACAACAGATGGCGTTGTTAAAAAAATCGGTCAAGTGCGAGTCGGACTCGCGCACAAAGGGTTCCGTACCATTATCTATAAGAACGGCAAAAAATCACGTCTATTGTATGGGAGCCCCCCTCAAATATTTTTTTTTATTTTAATTTAATTTATTTATTTAAATGTGACTATATGTCTAAATCTTCTGTGAATATTTCAAGCGTTGCCGTTTTCAATATCAAGCAAAAAAATCACGTTTGTTGTATGGGAGCCCCCTTAAATATTTTTATTCTGTTTTTTAAGAAATTTTTCAGAAATACATCTTTAAACATTTCAACTGTCTATCACGGTTCATGAGATAAAGCCTGGTGACAGACGGACGGCCGGACAGCGCAGTCTTAGTAATAGGTTTCCGCTAAATTACCCTTAAGTACGGAATCCTGAAAACGAGCAGAGCTCGATCTTCCAGGTACTGCTTTTCTTATCTGACATAGGCTGTGGTAAACATACGTAGACTAAAGACATGAATGGTTTTACCAACTGCAAATTCTTACTCGGCTCCTAGCCCAGTCGCAATCTACTGTCGGAAAAAATGAGCGTAGTTTAACAACGTTGGCCGTGGTCAGTATCCGGATGGGGTGACCGCCTAGTGGCACATTTTCCCGAGCTCCTCCGCGCTTCGGGAGGCATGTTAAATCGTCGGCCCTGGTTTTTGTCACTATATGATAGATAGCAGTCGGTAAGCCAAGTCAGAGGCCTTAGGTCGGATTGACAACTTATGACAATCGAGTGGCCACCATCTCGACAAACGTCCGCCGAATTGGACTATGGCAAGAATTTCTTAACTAACAAAAATTAGTCTATACTACCCTAAGGTCCTACTATAATCTCGCACTTGCTGTTTTAAGGTTCCGTAGTCTACAAGGAACCCTTATAGTTTCTCCATGTCCGTCCGTCTGTCTGTCCGCGGCTTAGTGCAAAAACTACTAATACGAGAAAGCTGCAATTGGCAGGTATATACACATTGATCAAGCCGACAAAGTGGTTAAATAAAATCTGCCCTACACGTGAAGTGGGGACGTTATTTTTTTTTTCTCGTCTACCCATCGTGTAGGATATCGTTGGATAGGAATTTTAAAAAACATTGGCGGTATGCAAAGATCATTCTTTGATTTAGGGCTCCGTTTGCGAAACTTTTAAAGTACTAATTTTTGTTAGAGTCAAGTGTCTCTCCCCCCCCTCTACTAGCGAAAGTATAGTAGTAGTAGTAAGTAGTAAATTCTTTATTGCACAAGAAAATAATTACAGATAGTAAATACATGTGATTGGTAGAGTACAATTGAGGCGGTCTTATCGCCATTTAGCGATTTCTTCCAGACAACCTTTGGGTAGAGGAAATCTAGTAGAATAAGATTTAAGAGTAGGTGCAACTTGGAACTAGAAAAAAAAAAAATATAAATAAAAACAAACAAGTGTGTTACTATAATAATATATATAAATAAGATACACGTTACTACATATTAAATATAGTATGGAAAAATATATTTACATATACTTACATAATACCTACTACATAGACGTACACAAAATAAATAAAATAACATGTCTTATTTGTAAAATAATAATTATTCATGTGATCGATAGTAATTTTTAACCTGCGTTTTGAAGCAGTGTAAGCTTTGGGCTTGTTTGATATTGAGCGGTAAAGCATTCCATAATTTTATAGATTTAACTGTAAAGGAATCGTTATAAAACTGAGAGGAATGTGAAAGAATCTTTAGAAGTAAATTTGTAGAAGATCTAAGATTTTTTATAGCAGAGCCAAGGAATTCAAAGCAATGTTTAAGATAAGTTGGTGATGCAGGTATGAACAGAACGGAATAAAGAAGAGAAAGAAGGTGTGTATTCCGGCGTTGGCGAATGGAGAGCCACTTGAGCATAGAACGATACTCTGATATATGATCAAATTTGCGTCAACCGAATATGAACCGTATAGATAAATTTTGAAGGCGCTCAAGTTTGTTTAACTGCTCTTCAGTAAGATCAGGAAAGCATACGTCGCCATAGTCAAGAACCGCGCGGCATCAAAGTGCAGGTCCCGACACCGTCAGATTTCCGAAATCTGACGGCCTTCCTCACGGCTCAAAAATATGAGTACCACACGTACTCATTGGCCGAGGAACGCGTTTTAAGGGCAGTCGTAAGGGGAGTCCCTAGGGAATTCTCCACCACGACTGTCCAGGACGACTTAATCGTCCAAGGCCTCCCCGTACGGGAAGTACATCGTATGTACAATGGCCGAAATAAGTCCGAGTGCTACGACATGGTGCTCGTTGTACTAGACCTAACAAAAGAAGGCAAAGCCATCTTTAACATCAAAGATGTTTGCAGCCTCAAAGGCATCAGGGTCGAGACTCCGCACAAGCGGTCGAACCCGAGTCAATGCCACCGATGCCAGCTATATGGCCACGCGCAGCGTAACTGCAGACGCAGACCGCGCTGCGTCAAATGTTTACGCGATCACGCCACTCCGGACTGTGATCGCGATCGCTCAAACGCATCCGACCCGGTCGCTTGCGTACTCTGTGGGAGTGAAGGCCACCCAGCGAATTACCGCGGGTGCCCCAAAGCTCCCAAACAGAGCTCGCGTAAACCCCATCAGGGTAAATCGCGCCCATCCGCCCCCCGCCAACAGGCTCCGCTCGTGCCTGCCCCCCTCCCGGCTGTCAACGCCTGGAGCCGTCCTCCAGCGCTAGTAGCGTCCAAATCGAAGGAGACAGACAAACTTTTGTCTGCTCTCCCCGGGCCCGTCTCAGTTACGGGCATTCCCTACCCCGCCCCTCTGATGTCCCGGGACATCCCGCGTCCAGCGCCCATGAGAAGTGCACCCGCACCTCTCGCGCATACGCGCCTTGCCCCCTCGCGCCCCTCTTTCGCGCTGCCCTGCAATGCCGTTCATACGGCCGAGCAGCAGCAGCACCTCGGCATTCTCGCCGAGATTTCTTGGGCCTTCGACGCGGCCAATTTCGAGATCGTGTTCGCCGAATACGAACAGATCACCGACTTCTCTCAAATGCTCGGCTTCATGGCTAGGCATCGCGATTTCTTCGCCGCCCTCCGCAGGGTAGCTCCAAAACCGTAGAATCAAAATGGATTGCACAACCGCGCGCGAAAAACCCCGGTCCGTCTCCATAGGCTATTTTAACGCCAACGGTCTCCGCAACCAAAGAGAGGAATTATCGCAATTCCTCTCGTCCCAAAAACCGGACGTCTTCCTCATCCAGGAAACGTTCCTAAAGCCCGCTGTCCGTACCCCTTCAATCGCGAACTATCGTACCGTCCGTAATGATAGAACTGCCTCCAATCTCGGAGGCACTCTCATCTATTACAGGCGCTCCCTGCATTGCTCCCCTATCGATCCTCCACCGCTTACGAATTTAGAAGCATCCGTCTGCCGCTTAGCGATGACCGGCCATCAGCCGATCATCATTGCATCGGTTTATCTCTCTCCCCTAAAAGACTTGCTCGAGAGCGACCTTCAGTCGCTCTTAAGTTTAGGCGACGCCGTCATTCTTGCCGGCGACCTAAATTGCAAGCATCGCCGCTGGAACTCTTCTGTAACTTCACAAAGAGGCAGACTCCTCGACGATTTAGTTGACAGACTAAACTTTGACATCATCGCTCCCATGACGCCCACTTACTTTCCCCACAATACTCGGTTTAACCCCGACGTACTCGACATAGCACTTCTAAAGAATGTAAGGCTAAGCTTTCGCTCTATAGAGGTGCTTGACGAACTTGACTCGGACCACCGCCCTGTCGTCCTCCGATTAGGTTTCCCTTCGGACTCTCCTCCCGACACTAGAACCGTGACGGACTGGGATAAATTTGGGCAATTGCTCGAAAATCCCAGCTCGCCACATCTAGATCGCGTTCCCAACGTTATCTCATCCGCGACCGATCTTAACGTAGCTATCGACTCACTCACTAGCCACCTGACCGCCACCGTTGGCGAGTGCTCACGACAGGTGCCGGTTGGTGATTATCACCACCTAATCCTGCCTCAGCACATCAGGTCGCTAATGACTGAGCGTAACGCGGCCCGCCGCGCTCGCGACCGCGCTCCCACTATCGAAAATAAAGCTCGCTTCAACGACTTACACCGCCGTGTAAGAACCGCTGTAGCTGAGCTCCGCGCCCAACGTTTCGGTGATCTTATGGAGAACATTTCTCCTTCTCACCAAGCTTATTGGCACTTAGCCAGAGCTCTAAAATCCGAAACCGCAAACTCTCTCCCTCCGTTAACTCGTCCCAACAATAGCGTTCCCGCGTTCAATGACGACGAAAAAGCGGATTGCCTAGCATCCAGCCTCCAAGCCCAATGTGCCTTAAGCACACAGCCTTTCGATCCCGATCACGTGCGCGAGGTAGACGGCGAAGTGGAGCGCAGAACTTCTCTGCCTCCACAAGACCCCCTGCCCCCTGTCACTGTCGACGAAGTCATACAGGTCATCAAAGACCTACGCCCCCGTAAGTCCCCCGGCGCAGACGGTATCTCTAACGATATCCTAAAGCGCCTCACTCTTCCCCTTATCTGCCTCCTAGTAGCGATCTTTAACGCTGCTATGGAACATTGCATCTTTCCATCTCAATGGAAAGATGCAATCGTTATAGGCATCCATAAGCCCGGCAAAGCTCGTACCGAGCCGTCCTCCTATCGCCCTATAAGTTTACTAAAGGCCCTTGGTAAACTCTATGAACGCCTCCTTCTCGCCCGCCTACGGAACTCTATAGTCTCCAGAGGCATTTTAATAGACGAGCAGTTTGGCTTTCGTGCCAAACACTCATGCGTCCATCAAGTCCTCCGCATAACGGAACATATTCTTACTGGCTTCCAGCCAGCATTAGGTAAGACCCGTCACACGGGCGCTGTCTTCTTCGATGTAGCGAAAGCTTTCGACAAAGTCTGGCACAACGGTTTAATTTTTAAACTGTACAACTTTCAGTTGCCAGATCGTCTCGTGCTCATCATACGAGACTATTTGTCGAATCGTAGCTTTCGCTACAGAGTTGAAGGCACTCTCTCCTCCCCCCGCCCCATAGAAGCAGGAGTCCCGCAAGGGTCCGTGCTCGCCCCCGTCTTGTACCTTCTGTACACTAACGATATCCCAAAAACGATAGGTACCCAATTAGCCCTCTATGCGGACGATACCGCTCTCTATACTACCGATAGGCAAGTGAGTCGAATCACTGAGAGACTCCAATCCGCTATCACCGCCCTAGGCGAGTGGTTTCGGAAATGGAGAATCGAGGTGAATCCCGACAAAAGCTCTGCCGTCCTTTTCACCACAGGCAGCCCTCCGCGGCCAACTTCCCTCTCTCTCTTCGGTCGTGCCATTCCCTGGCAAAATAAGACCAAATATCTCGGTGTGACCATGGATAGACGTTTGAACTTCCACGCTCACACCAAAATAGTCAGAGACCGAGCCGCTTTTGTCCTCGGTCGTCTCTATCCCATGATAGGCAAGTATAGTAAGATGTCGCTTAGAAACAAGCTAAATCTTTACACAACTTGCATCCGCCCCATACTAGCTTATGCTAGCGTAGTCTTTGCTCTGTCCAAGCGCAATCTCCACAAACTCCAGACCCTCCAAAACCGCTTTCTCAGAGCGGCCTCTGGAGCCTCTTGGTACGTTCGCAATGCGGACCTACACAGAGACTTCGAACTTCCCACGATTCCCCAGTACTTTAAAGACTTGGCAGTCCGCTTTTTCGAGCGTACGCAAAATCACCCTAATAGATTAGTTGTGCAATCCACGACGTACATTCCCCCCGATCGTCCCCGTCGCGGTCGTAAAACTATACTCAGGCGGCCTCGGCACGTACTAACGTCCCCAGATGACGATCTCGCTGTCCGGATAGCGAGATTAGTCTCTACTACGTCGACCCCGAATAGGGCCTCCCTCCAAACACGACGCCGACGTCCCCGGGTTCGTCGGCGCCCACAAGGATACACTAGGTATCAAAGAGTGCCGGGGCGCTTCTCGCCCCCACTCAATCGCAACCGCACCCGCGTAACGGGGAACTCCCCTCCTGGCGGTGACTCACCTTCGGGTTCGAGACTCACGCCGGTCGAAGGGACGCCCCCGAGAGCGACAACCCAAGCCGAGGCTTCCCCCGCGGGAAGCCCTTGAGCGTTGGGCGCTATATGGGCTGAGGCTCCTTCAGAGTCTCGCCCCAAAAGTCCGGTGAAGCAGTAATGGCTGCAACAGCCAACTGCATAGTCAGCTCAGAAAAAAAAAAAAAAAAAAAAGAACCGAGAGGAGTAATGACTGTGCAAGCGCAATTTTGGTAGGAATTGGCAGGAAGTTCTGAAGTCTTCTCTATAGAGGCGAACACTTTTCTGCTTATTTCCTTCAGCTGATAATGCCAGGATAGTGTGCGATCGATGTAAATGCCTAGGTTTTTCACACATTCGCTAAAAGGAACACAAACATTATTACATATGATGGAGTGTAACTGTTTCCAATCAATTTTATTAACGAGTCTTGAGCTTTAAACTGTGTGATTTACTCCAGGCTACAATCTGTGCAATATCTGCATTAATAGTTTTTACTGCTAGGTTTAGATTTTCAAAGGAGGATTGCGAGTAGATTTGTAGATCGTCTGCATACATACGGTAAAGAGAAGAAATTTGAGATGTAATAGAATTCATGAAAATAGTAAAGAGAAGTGGAGACAAATGTAAAAAAAAATTACGGTGGTAGTGCATATAATGAATTTAAAAGGAAAACTATCATGGGTAAGTACACTTTACAAGCTAACGAGTGATAGTCGACCAAGTTATAAAATGTACTTGGAAAAGTGAAATTTTTGTGCAATTTCCATTAAAAGTTACTTATATGAAGTAGGTACATCTGTAAAACAGGTATAAAATATAAGTAAATGAACGATGTATAATTATAGAACAATAAAATAATAACATTCTAAAGACTATTCTTCTTAAATTGATAACAATAATTACGTTCAAATGACGCATTGGACTAGCCGGCGCACTTGGCGCAACATCGAATCGAGCGTGTGACAGTGCGCTCAAATTTAATGGTACGTAAAACGGTAAATATTTGTTTTATTTTAATTTAATTATTTATTTTTAAAGTGACTATTTAACTAAATATTCTGTGAATATTTTAAGCGTCTAAATGTCGCCGTTATTAATATCGAGCAAAAAAATCATGTTTTTTGTATATGAGCCCCCTTAAATATTTTATTCTGTTTTTTAGTATTATAACATAGCGGCAACAGATATACATCTGTGAAAATGTCAACTGTCAAACTATCATGAAATACGGCCGGGTGACAGACGGACGGACAGCGGAGTCTTAGAAATAGGGTTCCACTAATTACTCTTTGAGTACGAAACCCTAAAAAAGATGTCTGTTTTTTTTTTTGTTGTATTTTCGCTCTCGATTGCACAATAAAACATTTAAACGGTGCCATGTAAGTATCATCATTTACCAGTAGTGCAGCTAGTATCTATACTAATAATATAAAGAGGAAAGATTTGATTGTTTGTTTATTTGTATTGAGTAGGCTCCGAAACTACTGGACCGATTTGAAAAATTCTTTTACCATTAGAAGCCGACATTATCTCTGATAAACATAGGCTACTTTTTACCGCGGGAAAATGCTTCATTCCTACAGGAAAACGGGTAATTGCGGACAACGGGTAGTAAGAATTATCCTTCCATACTTATCTTTTTCACATAACTTCTAAACGGCTGAACCGATTGTAGAAATTTTATGTGGGTATTTCGATGGTTTTCTGGATGATTTAAAAATACAATTGGACCCGGTAGGTGGCGCTGCTGTCGGTATGTCAACTACTAAACGGCTTGACCGTGTTTTTTATGTGTATTTCCATGGTTTCACAGACACAAATGTATTATGCCATTAAGGAGGAAACATTTGATTGTATGTTTTTTTCTATAATTGAAGAGTTGCCGTAAGAACCTACGCCGATAACGAAATTTAGCGCGGGCGAAGCCGCTGGCAGAAGCTAGTAAATGATAATTTTCTACCAGCTCAGCCTCACCACAGAGTAAGGATACAGAGGTTCAACTATTGCCCTGTCTAGACGCCTTTTGTCGGCCACCTCTGTATCTAATCCTTACTACCATGGTACGCTAGCTACGCCCATGGCAACTACCTTGCCTTGACCCTCCTTTACCATATACAAACAAATCAACACTGATCAACAATATTTATTCAACAAAAACTGTACAATAGACGTGGGAATGTCAACATTCGTCATAAAAAAATATATTATTTGTCCTCCTTTTTTAATTGCTCCAAGAAACCCGTAGAACATCTTACTGCTTGTTGATAACACTTCTCGAACCCCTTGGAGTCACTATCCTGAAATAGTAAAATATCTTCGTATTTTTTTTTGATTTTATGTTTATCCCACTCCACTGTACTTCATAAGACTGTGTTATTTTAAATAAACGAACAGTTTTGAATGTGTGTGTTTTATTTGCAAAAAGTACTATAACGTACAAAAGTGAATTCATAATGCATACTTGTCAAAGAAAAATGTAACCAGTTCGGGTCCGTCTATTCTATTGCAATTAGCTGATGCTTTAGCAGCTAAATAAATTACTAAGGTCGTCGCTATTTGTGTTTCAAGGAGAAATCATATTTGCGTGGGCAAAGAATATTATACTGCTCAAGTTTGTTCAAAAATTGACGCTGTTTCCTATGGTCGCCACTCGAGAACCTTTCTTATCCAACGGTTATTACCTGGCTACATCGCTTATAATACCTTTCTAAATCCCTGCTATTTCATCTTTATTCAGTCAGCAAAACTCATGGAGAATAGAAGGGAGCGGAGATGCCTCAAGCAAGTAGGCCTACGTGCCACAAAGTGAGCCCTGACGTCATAAGAGTTTCAGTTCCGAACATAACATTGTCTGAGTCGGTACTTTCTAATATAAGTTTTTATTGCAGTTTGCTATCGAAAAAATGAAATGTGCTGTTGTAGGTTGTGCGAATTACTCGGGAACAAAAACTAAGCAAGCTGATGGTATAACTTTGCACATGTAAGACTTAAATAAATTTATTTATTGTTTTTGTTGTAAAATGTATTGCGATATTAATCTGTACGAAATCTATCATTAATTTTTACTACTCGTTGTTTGACTTCGCGGTGGTGAATTTTAAATGTTATTTATTATCTAAACAGTTATTATCTTTAGTGTACACATAATTTTTAATTGCAATTTATTACGTTGAATTCAACTAACTACAATTGAGTGATTGATAAATGCGAAAGAACATAATTTTTGATTACTTATGCGCCATCTGTTGACCGGTAGCAAAACTCGTATTAATATATAAAGCAGGGTTTCTAAACCTCGGGTCGCTACCCAAATTCTTAAATCTTAAAAAAAAAAACCCGTGGGAGCTCTTGATCGGGGTAAATAGTATTATACGTCTTTCTATTATTTTATTCTATTTTTCTATACGCATTGCTAAAATTCAGCCTTATAGGATGCTCCGTTACGTGCGACGTGAAAGAGTTATTTTTCATGTCTTCAACTATCCTTGTGCCAAATTTCAGCGCAATCGGATGATCCGTTGCGACGTGAAAGCGTAACAGACAGACAGACAGACAGACAGAGAGAGAGAGAGACAGAGTAACTATCGCATTTATCAGTATATATGGAAGTATGGATACGGATAGTATGGATTGTAAAGTTAGTTGTATTTTAAGCTTTAGCAGTAGCTATAGAATTGGGGTTCAGTTATTCCTGCGGCATGTTTTAAACTGACCGGAATAAAAGTAGTCTATGTCCTGCGCTTTTCAACTATCCCTTTTCCTTTTAATTATTTGGATGCTCCATAGCGACGTGAAAGGAAGTAACAAACAAGCTTACAAATCTTCACATTTGTAATATTGGTAATCACAAAGTGAACATGGTGTAGTTGTAATAATGATATACATGCCAGCCAGCACCAGGTCAGCGTGGTGGACTATGGCCTAAGCCTCCTTTATTAAGGAGATGCCTGTACCCCTGCAGTGGGGCGTATAACGGCTGAGGCAATGATATACATTGATTAAAAACGATTAAAAATCACAAAACTATGGAAAACATATGAGTCCTGCCAGGGTAATGCACACTTTCAATATCATAGATTAGTCGTGGCCAACAAGTCGATTACGATCGACCAGTCGATCGCCGATCGCTGTAGACAGCGCAATCGATCGCGATCAAATAGAACAAAACGAGCTTCGCGCGTGCGTAAAACGAAAATAAATTTGGAAAATCCAAAAATGCACGCCTCATAGCGGTCATTCACATTTAAAAAAAAAATCTAAAACAAAAACTCAAGTTTTTTAAAATAAAATAACAAATAAGGTGAGAAAAAAATATACTATAAAATAAAAATAAAAAATATATATATAGATATACAGTATACAGTGGTATATTAGTTTTTTATAAATTATAATTAAACGACAGTACTTAGAACGCTAATATTAACTAGGAATCAGCACAGTGTAATACTTTATATATTAAAAACAAAAGTATTCCGGTAAGATGAATTTTCGACCAATTTCTCTGCCACATACATGGTCACATAAACACAGACTCACGGACGTCCAAGAATGATTAGTTTTAATGTTATTATTTATTATATTAAACAAATTAATTGTTTATAAAATGTACCATATGTACTGGACAGATTATTTAACTTCATATTAGTGCACTCATATTATCCTGTAAGTGTTATATTAATAAAAAAAAACGTCATTTAAGTTTCGAAAGACTGGGTTTTTTGACATGTCGAGAGTAGAGCACTATACCTCACCGCTCCGCTTATGAGGCGTGCAATAAACGTCCCAATGAACCAAATTTCTAAACGGCGATTAGAGCGCCTCTTGTAGGCAGTAGTTAAATTAAGTTGCAAATAATTGAGAGATTTGATTTAGTAATTACTAAGACAGCCAGATGGTATTTGAGATTTAAGGCGGTGCTTGCAGTCACTTCGTCCCTCGCGCCCCGCTTTTTGGCGACACTGTTTTTATATGGAATGCTACGTTGAGCCATCTCCGCACCCTTCTATTCTCCATGGCAAAACTCCTTATTTATATATTTTTTTCTGACGTTTAGAATCACAACACACTTACATCTCAATGCTCTCATTTCTACAGCATTAATTCTAACTTGATGCTTCTTTTGCCATATCTTACATTCACTTCCTTACATGAGTGCTGGAATATACACTTCCAAAGCTTCAGGTATCACACAACTGATTGATCGTCATCATAAACGTATTTTCGCCGAATTCACTCTTTTGTAAACGATCTCACATTCCTACTTCCTATTCCTTCTCAAGTTGCTTACTGTGATAGCTTTTTTCCTTTTTAAATCTTTTTTTAAACCATACTTATATTATAAATGCGAAAGTTACTCTGTCTGTCTGTCACCTCTTCACGCTTAAACCGCTGTACGGATTACTATGAAACTTGGCATGGAGATTGATCAGAGTCCCGGGGAAGGACATAGGCTACTTGAAAACGTCAAGTGTGAGTCGGTTTTTTCTATAATTGAGGAGGTGCCGTTTAAATTCCTTAACCAAATTTAGGGCGGGTGGAACCGCGGCAGAAGCCTAGTCTTTCTATACCACAAAATAAGGTTATGGCGAGCCTGACGTTGGACGGTCACTGTAGCACAGAAACGCTTGCAATAGGTGCAATACTAAAGATATTACACTCGTGTTTCAGACCCTATATAAATCTTATTACTCTCTTCATGGAGAATACTAGTTTCTAGGGAAAACCTCGACAGCTCATTCTAGAATCTAAACATTCGCAGGCAAAAACACCTCTGAAACCACACTGTACGTTAACTGCTGTGATGAACACCCCGCCATTGTGATGCGATAAGTATGACAGAGCGAGCTGTGGGCATCATTTCAAACAATTCCTCAGAAACATTATACAAGCTGTAGAACACACACACGAAGGCAAAGTCTCAACTCAGATACCGCTTGTGAGTTTGGGATCGTAAATTATTCTTACAGCTTCTATCTCAGTCTACTCAAAAGGGCCAAGCTGATAACCAGGTGCAACGGCTCTGAAGTAGCAGCAGTACGTACTCCATGTTTAGCTGATATTTTAGGTCTTGAGTTTGAAACGAAACGTGAACTTACAGCAGGGCAGGGCAGGCATGGAGTGAGCTATGCTCGGAGTGTCTCTGTAGGATCGCTTCCTAAATTAAGACATCCGGAAGAAAATCAAGTCATCAATATAGCTCGCAAAATCAGCAAGCTGAAGTAGTAGTAGGCTGGTCACGTCTGTCGGAAAAACGAGTGGGATGCCCTCCAGCCCGGTAGGCCGTGTGGCCGGTGGTGTCTGGATGCGGAAGGACCAAGATAAATGACGCGCCTATGTCCAGCTATCAAAAATTCAAAATCTTTTTATTTATTTCAATAAAATTGGTTGGGTATACACACAATTATACAGACATTGCTTAAATGCATATTTAAACTACCATCACTTCGGAAACTAGCCTTAGGGACAAGAAACTCTTGGATGTACACCTGTTACCAATCAGGCATGCAGGAACCAAGCGATCAAGCATACAACATCTATTCAAACATGCATACACACACATACACGCACGGACCAACATAGGCTGATATGATGAGTTTGAAACTAAATGTCGCTGGGATTTCAATGCCCTTATAGATGACAAAGGCCCCTGATGGATTTTGGAACTGTGGAACCTCAGTGAATGTCGGGATATTTTGATGTGGGTATGTTGCATAAAATTCATGCAATCACAATCACGATAATTAGTTGGCCCAGCCTGAAGAAACAAATTGTAGGCATAGTTCTTTCATAGTTGAAGTAGTTAATAAGCTACAAATTGGTCATATGATAAAGTTGCAGTCAGGCACGGTAACCCTACTGCTAACACAAACTAGGAACTTGATTACATCAACCAAATAACATTGTCCGGCCGTATTAGAGATACGGTTCATGTCAGTTCATGTACGGACATAGTCAACAAGTTAGAGTCAGATCTAAATGCAACAAAATGTAGGAGTACATGCTGCACATTTGAATGAAATCGATCTTTATAGCGTAAACAATGAGCAGTCAAGCTTTGAAGTAAATTTTTTAGTGATTTTAAGGGTTCTGTACCGTAAAAGGAAAAAAACGAAACCCTTATAGGATCACTTTGTTGTCCGTCAAGACCCTTTTCCTCAGGAACGCGTGGAGGTATCAAGCCGAAATTTATATCAAATACTCAGGTCTACTGTCCCTTGGAGCTGTGAAAAAATCAAACTTCTAAGCCAACGCAATCAAGATACATGCGTTTATGCCGCAAATTTCCACAAATTTTCACAGCAAGGGAATCAAAACCTACTTTGGTACTTTCTGTGAACTCAGAATTTTGAAATTTGGTATAAAGCAACGTCTTATAGTACAGATAAAGGAAAAATTGCGAAAACCGTAAATTTTTAGTAACATCATATATAAAAATATTTTTAATTATATTAAACATATAATAAGTTTGCATGGGACACTCGGTGCGCGAGCCAGACTTGCTCTTGGCCAGTTTTTCTGTATTAGTATTATACTGACTGTGGTATACATAATAGTGCTTTAAGCAGAATGGCCACTGATGCTCGGATGCCCTCTAGTGTCCACCTCACCTCCCATCTATAGCAATCCTGTTACTGCTAATATAGAACACACACACATTTGCATATATTCAATCATCACTTCTATTTGTTCATATGAAGTGTCCAAAGTGTGCCTTATTCAACACAAAGATAGTCATATATATTTTTGTTACAGCATCACATTTCAATTTTACTTACGTAGTATGGATCTCTGATGATTCTATCACCCTGAGGATCAAAATCCCCAAAGAGAAGTAACTTTGCTTTGCTATCCTTAGGTGCTCTCTTGTTTAGGTCCTTCATATTAGTTTCATCCATTCCGAATATGTAGTCATAGTATCTAAAGTCATCTGATGTTATCTGTAACACATAAATGTTGCATATTGACTCCGGATACCAAGTGATGCAGTGGTAGAACATTGTGCTGCATGTCTAAGGTGCCAGGTTTGATATTTCGTAGCTGCAACCAATATTGTTACGATTTGTAGATTATTAAGTGGCCTCGACTCAAGTTTGTGACTCCATAAAGCTATAGTAGGTCTCTACCTTTTATTTGCTGTTGTTCCTTATCTTTTCACTATAGAATAGGCTTCTATCTTAAGTGTAAGTGTGTATGGACTACATAATGTGTGATTGATTATAAATTAAAAAGGTCTGCAGGCTATTAATGCTCTGTGTTACAAGTTAACATAGGCCAAGGACTGCTTAGCATCATGATGGCCATATGCTTCGCTGCCCCTTCAATAGTATAAAAAAAACTATGAGAACTCCACCAATCCATATAGAGCCTGCTTTGTGAACAATGACCCTAGTTAAGAGAAAATTTCTGAGTGAAGATGTAGAAAAGGCTATTTATATACCATCAATGTGGCAAACAAGCTTACGGCCCACCAGATTTTAAGGGGTTACCATAACCTATATAATATATGCTAGCAACACCATAGTTACTATCCTTGAAAAATCTAATCACCACCCGTTTTTAAAGAACCGGACGCTGTAGTCCCTAGAGAAAACCTTGGCAGGGATCTTATTCAGCAACATGAGTGTTACATACAAGTGTTAGTCTACAAAATTTACCTGTCTAGCAGTGTTATTGTATGGAACATCATGTTTTTTCATAGTGTCTAAAGCTCTCCAATCAGGGGTGTTCCCAACATGCCACCCTCCAATGGCAGCACTATCAATCTCCCATTGGTCACTTAAGTTCATATCATCGACTGTTTTCTTAAAGACACCTTCAGCTATTGGTGAACGACATATGTTGCCTATAATAAATAAAATAAATAAATATTTCAGACATTACACACTTCACCATCCATCCATAGTATTGACCAAGAAAATTTTGTACTATGGATACCAGTGTGCCTCATATGAGTTTTTGCATGTTTGTAACTACTATAATGTTTGCGTATTCATTTAAAGTGATATGAGAAAATAATGTCTCAAAATGTGTCCGCTAGAGGCTCTCCTGCATTTTCATACATGTGTTTAGTTGACGCGAACGCGATAGTAGCGTAAAAAACACACTAGGCACGCAGACAACTAATACAAACACAATTTTTTTTTTGTAAATACATACATATTATGCATTGGATTAAACTAAAACATTCAGTTTATCATTATCGTTTCCTTATGGCCGAGGGTCATAAGAGTGAGAACAGGACACTCCACAGAGGCTCTCTGTGTTCAGCTAGTCCGATGTTCACCTGTATAATAATAACAATAAGTGCCTTTATTCAGAAAAACCCCACATGCGCGAAATGCGACGCAACCAGACCACAAGCGCCCTCGGGTCGTATTGTTTTGAAAGCTACACGGTTCTTAGTAAGTTGATGAGTCGGTCAGTGCCATGTAGAAAAGAGCCGGTAGTAGGCATGCAGCAATTTTTTAAAGCTGTTTGCAACAAGTAAACTGATGAGAATGAAGCTTTACTGTTGGAAATGATTTTAAATACCTACTAACCAAGGCATATGAAAAGTGCTTTTTTCTTTTCATTTGACATGATTAAACAAATATTTCTGATAGTTTAAAATATACTATTGTTTATATATTTCTATATATATACAAAACCTTCTTCTTTTTTCCAAATTGGCAATTCGTTCCTCTTCCAAAAGGTGAAGACCATTTGTTGCCATAATCCGGTTTTTTCAATGCTTTCAGTTGAAAATGTAGGTACAGTGCACAGACTATATAGTGCTATAGGCTTGTTATTTTATTTTATTATACTGTTGAGAGGAGAGGCGGGATATGATTTTATGGTTGGGCATTATCATTATAATATATATAAAAAAAAAAAGGGGTGCACTCCGGGAGTGCCGGCAGAAGTGAAAACTTGAATATAATTTTTGATATTTTGGAATGGTTAGGGAATAATTTTGCACGAATTGCTTTAATTATCAGTATAAAAGTACTATCATTTATGTGGCAAAATACAATATTCATTTATTGCCCTATCGTACACAAACATGACAATTAATATTACAATATTTAACACTTCAGAACTTCGCCGCACGGTAGAAAGAGAGGGGGATACTCCCTCTCCTACTCTCCCTCCGTCTTACGAATTTTCGATCGCGAGTTTAACATTTTATACCCATCACAAAAAAAGTGCACAACGCTGCTAAAGAAGTTTTCACTTCAAAAAATTAAAGTAAGGTAGATAAATATGTAGTAATAGAAGTTATATAGTAAATAAAATAATGTAATAAATATATAATTATAAGGAGATATTATGATATTTTAAGAACTTTACAATACATTGAGTATATTTCTTGTTTTTTAAAGAGAGAACAGATATAAGGTCATAAGGAAGAGGAGTTTTATAAGATGATAGAATACTATAGAGAGGTAAGGAATTGTAAATTGGACAGGAAAATAAGACGTGACTTAAATCTCCTGCCTCATCTCCACAGTCACAGGTAGAAGACGATTTTACGTTTATCCTGGCTAAGTGGGAAGCAGTGCAGCAGTGACCAAAGCGCATACGGGAAAGAACTGATAATATATTTTTAGGAAAAATCAACTGCGTAAACCACGGTATCAATTTAATTTTAGGTCGAAGATCACTGTAAAATCTCCCTTTATTGCGAGAAGCTTCTTGCCAAAATGCTTGCCATTGCACAATGAGGTACAATTGAGAACAGTTTACTAAATCGTAACTACAGGTATTATTATTAAATTTATCTTGATTCACCGCTAATCATGACAATCTATCGACGGTTTCATTGCCAGCAATCCCCAAGTGACCAGGGATCAATGCCAATCTAACTTTAAGATTAAATTCGGAGCATTCCTTCATTTTATATTTAATTTCCAAGGAGAGCGGTGAAAAAGAATTTTTAATAAATGGATTGGAAATAATTGATTGCAAACTGCTGCAAGAATCTGTGAGTATCAAAGAACTTGAAATTTTATTTTTAATTATATAATTCAAACATTCTAAAATAGCCATAAATTCACCAGTATAGCTTGATGAGATAAAAGGATACTTCAAAAGTTCAAAATGGCCGTTATTTAATTGATAAAAGGCAGCACCTACATATTTTTCATTTTCATTATGAATAAGTTCTTTTCCTACGACTTTCGAAGAATCAGTGAAAAAATCTCAGAATCACTAGCAAAATTGTTTATATACGATGTGAGCAAGGAATTTGGGTTTTGAGAAGTTTTAGTGATTCCTATTGAAAGAACGATTTCGGGTATAAAATTAAGGACAGAATAGTCGTAAAGGAAAGGAGGATGACAAGGGTACTTGGAAATAGATTTTTTTTGATTTAATGTTTTTTTCGAAGACTATGTATTAAGTATGGAACAGACTTTTTAAGCCAATACCTATTATCATTGTTTATTATATTATCAAGATTTAATAGTTTAGAAATTAGAGGATTTAAAAATGTACCTGTTTGCTAAAAACTGTCGCCTAATATTAAGAGGAGGGTCGGCACATTCGATTTGAAGAATATTGATAGGAGTGCTTTTCATTGCTCCAATAACGATACGCATACTTTTCGCTTGAATAGCATCAAATTTTTGGAGTACTGATTTACTTACTGGACTTAAAGTAAAGGACCTAAAATCTAATAAACTTCTTATTATAGCATTATAGATAAGTCGCAAAGAAGAAGGATGTGCACCCCACCATACACCAGAAACTGCTCTTAAAACATTTATGTTTTTCTCACACTTATTGGAAATATGATTTACGTGTGCTACTCCATTCATTTTTCTGTCAAATTTACGGCCTAAAAATAAAAATTCTTGGGAAACGGAAATCCTTCTACTATCAAGTGAAATATTGATATCAGTCAATTCTACTTAATGTTTATATTTGTAGGTCCAAGTGCCCCAGTGGTAGTGCGTGTGGCTGCCATGTTAAAGGTCCTGGGTTCGATTCCTATTAAAGGCTGGTGCAGACCAGGTGCGTGGCGTGACGCATCTACTCACAAACCGAGTCCGTGCGCGTGTGTATCGGAACGGCAACGTCGCACACGGGCGTGCAGTGATGGCGTTGTATAATATTGCGCTCCCTGTTAGATGCCAGACCAGGCATGCACGCACACGCATCGGTCAGTGCTGCATGTTCGCACGCACGGCAAGTTGTATTTATTTACAAAATCAATACAGTTTACGAGTGTTTCTTTCAATAACTTCATAGAAATAGTTTGCAAATATGAGTGTCTCTACAACACCAAACATGAAGAGTACAAAAATAAAAATTATAAAGTATTATTGCGGTAAATGCTTTCAACTTCAATATGGCTGCACGCATGCAGAAGTTACCTACGTGACGTGGGCTGTACCGCTTTTGCCGATTTGACAGGGCTTGCACGCGCGTGCGCACGTCTCGTCACGCAACGCATCTGGTCTGCTCCGCCCTAAGGGGCAACCAATATTGTAAAGTTTTTTTTTTTTTTTTTTTTTAATTATTATTATGCGATCTGTCCTACCGACTATGAGCAAATGTGTGGAATGGGATTAGGCATGAGGAGATATTCCCCAATAGGAACATCTTCCATATTAATATATTGGCTTAGTCAGCTCCTCCAAGATGCAAGGTTCTGCGCCGTTTCAAGCGATTCACACAGTCACGCAATGTGAGTTGCACAGCCAACTGGTTAGGATGGTTAATGAGTCTTGTTCTGTATTTAGTAGCGGATGCCTTAATTTCGTCTTTTACTTTTGGCATGTTCAAGTATTCATGTACTTCACTGTTTCTGATGAACCAGGGAGCATTGCTGATTTGCTTGAGGATGTAATTCTGTGCTCTTTGGATTTTGTATATGTTGGAATCGCAACAGGCACCCCATAACTGAATCCCATAGGTCCAGACTGGTTTTATAACGGCCTTGTAGATTAAGAGCTTATTGTCCAGTGACAGTTTTGAGTTTCTTCCCAAGAGCCAGTAGAGGCCCTTGTATTTGAGATTGACCTCTTTACGTTTTGTCTCTATGTGTTTCCGCCATGTCAGCCTTTGGTCCAAGTGTAGCCCTAAGTACTTCACTGTGTCACTCTGAGGTAACGCCCTACCACTAAGGTTAACAGGAGGACAGGTATCTTTGCGCAGGGTAAAGGTGACTTGCACTGATTTGTCGGGACTCACTTTAATACGCCATTTATCACACCAGAGGCTTATTTCATTGAGGCTTATTTCATTGAGGCTTATTTGAAGTTTAGCAGTGGCATCAGCTGGATCTTTACTTGAGGCTAGTATTGCCGTGTCATCTGCATAGGTAGCGATAGTTACTCCAGGTGTTAGTGGCAGGTCAGAAGTGTATATGGTGTACAAAACCGGACCAAGCACGGAACCCTGGGGCACACCAGCAAGTATTTCATGGAAGCCTGATGAGCAGTTATCTTCTCTGACTTGGAAGATCCTATTGCTGAGATAGGATTCGAGTATTTGATAGAAACTATGAGGTAGCAGTAGTTTAATTTTATAGAGCAATCCCTTATGCCAGACCCGGTCGAAGGCCATTTGGACGTCAAGGAATGCCGACGAGCAATATTCTTTTTTCTCTAAGCTATCACTGATATGTTTGCACACTCTATGTATTTGTTCAGTCGTGCCGTGCTCTGGTCTGAACTCAAATTGGTGGTCTGGAGTCACGGAGTTTTCGCACATAGCACGTGAAAGTCGTCTAAGTAGTATCTTTTCCAGGACCTTGGACATTATGGGAAGTAAGCTAATCGGTCTGTAGGATGATAGTTCATGTTCGGGCTTTCCAGATTTATGGACCATGATTACTTGTGAGACTTTCCATAGTGCAGGGAAGTAAGATGTTCTAATGATACAATTAAAAAGCGTGGTCAGGTAAACTTTTGCTTTAAGCGGAAGCTCTGAGAGGACCTTTTTGTCTATGAGGTCAAATCCTGGGGCTTTTTTATTGTCTAGTTGGCTAATGATTCTCGTTACTTCTCCTGGTGTGACTGCTTTTAGAGGGAGATCGAGTTGAAAGTCTTGTTGAAGGATGTCGTCTATGTCGGCTTCGCTAACAGTGGCATCATTGGGAACAAATACTTTGGCGAGGTGACCGGCAAATGCTATTGACTTTTCCTGTTTCGTTCTGGCCCATTGGTTTCCTTCTTTTCGTATAGGTGGCTTGGGGTTTATTGGTTGGTTTCTATTTTTGCATGCCTTCCAGAGGGAGTAGTCAGTATTTGCAGTAGCAGTTAGCGACAACAAGTTTAATCCAATGGCTTCATTTTTTTTTGCCTGTAAAGTTTGTTTTACAATTTTAGAATAGTTATTAAATGCCCTTTTATCATGGGGGTGCCGGCTAGAATGCCACACTCTTCGTAGTCTCCTTTTCTCCAGAATTAGTGCTTTAATTTCTTGTGGTACATAAGCCTGTCTTACATTCTTGGGTTTTACCTCTTCTGTGCTGTTCCAACAAGCTTTCTGGACTTCAAATGTAAATGCAAGAACTGCATCGTCAATCTCATCCTCATTCTTTAGGGAAACCCGTAAGTCCAAGGAGTCCTCGAGCAAGGATCGAAAGAGTTTCCAGTTTGTCTGATTATTATACAGTCTTGGTTTGTTCTGATCCTTTAACGCATTGGCACTGATTGTAAGTATGACAGGGATGTGGTTAGAGGATCCATCTAGGCAGGAGTCAATTTGGTAAAAGAGTCTAGAGAGTCCCTTCATTAGGAAGAAATCCAAGACATCTGGCAATTTATTTGGGTCGGTCGGCCAGTGGGTAGGCTCGGGTGTGGCAATTGTTGTAAGATGCTGCCTATCGATGCACTTTTTAAGTTCCCTGCCTCGTGTGGTTATTAGTCTTGACCCCCACTGCAGATGTTTCGAGTTCCAGTCTCCTCCGGCTATGAAACGAGAGCCTAGACTTTTGATGTATGCACTGAACTGTTCCTCTGTTATTCTGTGTTTTGGAGGACAATACACTGATGAGACATTGAAATCACCATTTCTATCTCGAATGTTTACCGTGGTAGCTTGTATGTGGTCTGTTCGAAACTGAGCGAGCTCGTAGTGTTCAATTGAGGCTCTAATTATGATAGCTGATCCGCCATGTGCAGTGTCGTCTGGATGGTTTGTCATGTATATATTATAGTTTTTTATCTTTATGAAGCTTTTGTGAGTGAAGTGGGTCTCAGATACCATTAGAATATCTATGTCATGGATTTTTAGCAGCATCTCAACCTCAGCTTTGTTGGGTGTTAAACCATTGGTGTTCCAAGTGGCTATTTTTAGTTTATTTAGTTCAGCGATAATTTATTGACTAGTGTTGTCAAGAGCCCCAGCATGTTGCTCATTTGTTGTAAGATAATGTCTAATTTTTGGGATTGTTTGATAAATATTTCTTCTAATCTTGAATATGACATTTGTTGATGGTTTTCTAGGTCAATTTGAGGGTTAAAAGGTTGATCTGGCAGATTATTTTTGAGAACTTCACTGTACCGTTTCCCAGTTTGGATATTGCTGTGGTTTGGAGCCAGTTCTTTAGTATTACCATGTACAAGGGTGGGAAATTGGGATGAGGTTTTTTCCACTCTTAGGAAGGTTCGCTTTTGTGTTTTTCTGGCCTGGATCTCTATGTAGACTTCACAGCCTTTATAATTTGATGGATGAGGACCATGACAGAGAGCACATGTAGCAGGAGTGGAGCGGTCAACCTTTGGACAGTTTTTGGTCAAGTGTGGTTCTGCACATTTAAGACAGCGAGCTGGCCTCATACAGTAGTTTTTGGTGTGCCCATACTGTTGACACCTTTGACATTGGACAATTGTATTTCTTTTTTTTGGATCTTCTATGGTAACAGCTTGGTGATATATGTGTGTTATTTGCTTGGCAGCTTTATTATTAGGACCAGACTCCAAATTTACAAAGAATGTCGTAGTAGGCTTTTTGTCCGGTCCGAATCTAGCATTGATGATTTCCCCAATCACAGCGTTTCCTGTCTCTTCAAATGCTGCTTTTATTTCTTGATGTGGGGTTGTGGGATGTTGGTTCTTAACAACAAGTCTATAGTTTCTTTTATCTTTTCTATTAAAAGTATGTCCGATAAGGCCTTTCTCTCTAATAGCTGATATTAGCTTTTTGTAGACTTCTGTATCTAGACATATAATTCTTATTTGGTTTTTATTAACAATCTTATATGTAAATGTATCCCTTGTAGCTACTGTCTCTAAGAATTCTGTAAGTTTGTTAACATTCTCAATACCGTAATTGGAGGGGGTTTGTATACTCGTTTCTCATAAGGTTTGGGCTCATCTTCTGTTAGGTCGATCTGTAGGCCATGGAACCTATTGGTATCTTTAATTGTCTCAGGAGATGGCGTCTGTGACATCTTCTTTCGCTTGCTGCTTCTAATTGTTGGAACTCTTTGCCATTCGGGAGGACTAGGTGAGCTTTTGATGATCTTCATTGGCGACTGACTTTTCTGTTCCCTAGTTATAGCTTCGAACTCTGCTGTATTTCCAAGAGATAGGCTTCTTGGTCTATTCACAAGCAAGCTGGGGTGGAATGCCTGCTGAACAAATCGCTTTATAATATCGCAATATTGTAAAGTAAAATTTTTTTATAGCACTAAAGTTTAATTGTTTAAAGTTATCAAAACGTAAAACCCAGCTTTTTTTTGCCTAATTTAAGTGGCGAAGAGAAGATAACACTCGAGAAACTAGTGTTATAAACAGTTCCAAAATTCCACATCGCACATCTGCATTTCGCGAAAGCTTCAGATACGCTCCTCCTATTTGCGAATTAAATAGAGTTCGAAATTTTAAATAAAAAACTATTTCTTGTTAATACAGAAAGAACCTGAGCCGCGAATCGGAGGTGGCCAGGTTGTTCCAGCAATACAGTAGATCAATAGGGCTAAAATAGAAATATAAATATATTATGCATATATTTTTATTTATTTTAATTTTTAGTGTACAAAACATATAGAAAAATACTTTATATTTCCTTTTATGTCATTGTTGTTATATTTTTTTTATGTTTACATTTGGTTTGTTGTTGTATGTATGTACTATATCATAACACAAACACATAATCGGGTGCTTCGTTTGCAGTTTTCCTGTTGTGGAGAAAACGCTGAGCCGATGTTCATTTTGGCATCACATCACAAATGCAATGCTAAAAAAAAATTGTTGAAATCGCTGTTTGTTTTTTATATATTTTCTTTTTTTTCTCTTCTTTTTTTTCATTGTATGTTTATGTTACCCCTTAAAATGTTTGTTGTTTTGTATATTGTCATCTGTGTTTCATGTTTATTTTTATTTAATCCATTGTAAATTGTAACATGATGTGAATGCCAAATAAATGTCTGTTTATATCTAAACAAAATTGCTGTCTGCGTGATGGCAAGCGGTCACCGCAGCTTTTGGACTCTTGCAACACATGGGACATCTTCAGGTCCCGACCCTGGTTTGTGCCCGGCACGGCGATAGGCTCACTGCCTATCACGTATGTGGGACGGAATAGGTGAAACGTAGCATCTGATCACCCCTTCTAGGATAATAGTGTCTTGGGCATTTTTTTTTTTAACTTCTTTTGAGGGAAGTTATTATAATCGCAAAATTTGCGTTTTATTTACGTTTTGACACTTGGAAAATTGTTTGCTATCACTTTCAGAGTGATGTCTGTGTGTGTGTGTGTGTGTGGGTGTGTGTGTATCTATGTAGGTAGGCTATTTTTTACTCCTCGAATCTCAAGGTCCAATTTGTCTCGTGACCATAAAAATCGATTCTTCACGTCATGACTTAGATCAGTCGGTCCAGAGTTTTGTTTTTTATCGCTAAAAAACTGTTTTTTAAAGACGCAAAAAATATACTCCAGAGAAGTTGTTCGTACGGTACCAATTTTTAATTTTAAATTTGTAGGAAATTGAAGCTAGTAAGTTATTAAAAACTGATCCAGATAACAGTCTCTACTGTTCGGACTGCAAGATTCAGTTCATAAGCGAAGCTGCTTTCAAAGTACATCTAGGGAGTTCCAGCATGCATGCTTCCTATAATATGTAAGTAGTTTTTTTTTCCTTTTTGTTTTTATAGAAGGAGCTCATAATTACATTGTTGTTTTTGGGAAGGGGTTTTTTTTATACAACTGAGGTGGCAAACCAGCTACGGCCCGCCTGATGAAAAGCGGTCACCGTAGCCTATAGACGCTTGCAACACCAGTGGTATCACGCGCGCGTTGCCGGTCTTTCAAAAATCTAATAACTTCTTTCTTGAAAGAACTTCACCTCCACTGCAGTACTTTGAGGAAACCTTGGCCTCCGGTTAATCTATCTAGAGTAGTCGGTGGTGGCCGAGGGGTTTCGATTTCACTTTGTGTCCTGAGCGGCAGAGGTTCTAGCGTGTGTGAGTCTTTTTCTTAATTTCTCTAGTACATTGATTGGTCACACCATTGGCTTTTCGGTGAAGAAACACAATCCGCACTGGGCTCACGTGTGGACTATGGCCGAAATCACCCTCGGTAAGGGTTTGCCGTGCCCCAAAAGTGGAGACGTATGGGGCTGTACGTATGTGTATAGTGTCAAATAATGTTAGTTTTATGCATATTAAGTTACTTCTACTTACTAGGTACTTCAAGTTACTGGGTACAAAAGTACTACTTCGCGTCGTAACTTGAAATTGGAGGTGTGGTGGGCGGCGAATCGGAGTATTTAACACTCTCAGTTGATCCATGTCTTGAAATATGGCTAGTTGGGCGTTGTTCATCGAGTCATACATTTGGTCGCGGCGCTGACTGTCTAGTCGCGGTCGCATTTCTGTAAACATTAAAGGCGAAGACCGACTTTATGAATGAAATGCATGTTTAGTTGCGCTATACCGTTCTTAACTAAATACACTATAAATTCGTATATATAATGTGGTAGCGCTTATTCGAGAAAGGAATTAATTGGCCAAAACCAAAATCAATTAGAAATTCCTTAAGGGTCCGTATATGTCAAATTGGTCATGTTTGTTGATACTTTTGATCCCTATATTGACATCGACGCAATAAGGAATAAAATTGGAGAGAAGTCAAAACTAATCTATCGCCAAATACCTAATCGCCTCAGCCGTTATGAGCCCCACTGCAGGGGTACAGGCCTCTTTGGTAAAGAAGGCTTAGGCCATAATACACTGAGCTGGCCTAGTGCGTGGCCACTCGACTGTCAGATTTTTGAAGCCGCCTTAAGCCTCTGATTTGGCTTAACGACTGTTGTATAAAACACAGCCAGGACCGATGGTACGTTAGTACCCTCCGAAACTTGCAGGAGATCGGTCGGGTGATCCAGGTGCACCCGAAGTTACTTCGCATATTGTTTTCGATAACTGCACGACCATAACTGGTCTCCAAGCTCCAAATACCTACTTTTTTGTATCTTGCATGTTTATAAATAGGCTTTGCACCAAGGACTAGACTTCAAGAACGGAGTGATTAGATTATGCTTTCTATTTGCAGATCTACTAAACCTTCACGATATCCTTCGAAAAATCAACCAGCCCCTAAATCCCCTCGTCCGTTTTAAAAGAGACGCGGCAGACCTTGCAAGGATTTTAGTTCTGAAGTTCATAATATCGGAGTCATCACCGCTTCAGACTGCGAATTGGTAACAAACATTTTTTTTTATTTTTTTGTAATTTGCCTTAGCTTGTACCTTACATTTTGAGTTTTACCTATGTTGATGACACTGCGTAATATTACTACATATTGCAGGGTCTACGTCTACATTGGTAAAACTCTTTCGTTTGTTAGTTTTAGTTCGGACCGTTAAGGTAAAACCAATTTAGATTTTTCCTATATGAACTTCATGTCCTCATATCGAAAAATTGTTACCAAAACCTAAAATGGCGCAAAATTTTAGATTCACCATCTTGAATTTTAAAACACTGATTGAAAATTTGAATTTGCTGCAAACACATATATATATATATATATATATATACATATATATTTATATCTCTCAAGACAAAGACAAATAATAATTGTTTTTCTTGTGCAGGAATCGAACCCACGTTCCTCAATTCAGTTTTTGGGTCATTACGCACTGAGCCACGGAGCCGACTAAAAATTGTGCCAAAAGTTAACAAATAACCGTAAGTTAATAATAACAAATTATTTACAGGTTCATACCGGAGAAAAACGTTATAAATGCCCACACTGCAATCGCCGCTTCACCCAAAGCAATAATGCCAAACTACACATACGAACCGTCCATCTAAAACTACCAAACAAACAAAGTGATAAAACCAGAATCAGAAAGAGACGCAAAGATAAAGAGAGCATTAAATCACCAGCTAATGCGTAAAGTACAACATGGACACAGAGTAATACGAAGTACTCACTGAAAAACTTGAAAGCTTGACTATTCTTTTGTTAACGCAATAAGGAACAATTCGTTTAAATATTCGGCTCATTTACCTATTGCACGGACGCGAAGCAGGAAGAATTTCGTTCAATGACTGGTCACTATTCGTCTCTGTTGCACGCGCATAAGTATTTGCCGTAGCGCTCGCACAGATGCGATGACCGACCGCTGTCATCAGAAATTACTACTATTTTAATAACTGACACAGGCTGAAAAGTAAAAGGTCAATGTACAAAATTCTTTGTGCTCAGCGTCCGTGCTATAGTTATATAATGAACGAAACGTCGGTGCGCAAGGACCGCACATAAAGAACCGTGTCGCTTACAATACGATGCGGATGGAGAGCTCTTGTGGTCTGGTTGGCCTTACGCTATAAGGCATGTATTGGCAAACTTCTGACGTGCTGCAAACATCAAAACTACACTGTGAGCTTACGCGATATTAACGACAGGCATTTGCCACATCCCAGTGGTTTTCTAAACTCTGGTTTGACCGAGTGGTCAAAAAATGTATACAGCTACCGCTGGGTGACAGACGCCAGACATGGAATCGATCTAACAAACATCATTACAACCTCAAACAAAAAAACTGTTAGAAACGCAGTGGGAGTATTTCAACGCTAACATAACGTACAGTGATAAGTGATATAAAAATTTGTGTTAGTGAACTTTTGTGTATAGTGATTTTATTTATCAATTTTGACGTAGTGAGTATTATTTAATGGATCTGCTTTTGTCAAAATTACATTTTTTTTTGTAACATATTATTATTATAATAATTTATTATATTGTAATACATAGAGATAATAGATATTTTTAATAGGAAATTATAAATCAAGCCATAGTTTTTTTATTTGGCCATGGAAACCAATTATTAATATTTTATAATTAAGCCACGGGACAATCAGAAAGCACTTAATAAACTATTTTCTATTTAAATGCCACCTGAATATTCCAAAGAAACCATCAATTACAGAACAAAAATAATTTTTACTTGTCCCACTGATTTATACATCACCACCTCATTTACTAACTCAGCCACGGATTACAACTCACCAACATTTCTCATTTAAAAGCTTCAACATATGTTCCTCAAAAAAATATAGTTTAAGCTTTGATTAGGAAACATCATTTTCTATCTATACCTATATATAAAAGAGTAAACTCAATCCATCTCCATACCAAATTTAATCGGTTCATTGGTTTAAGCGTGAAGAGGTAACAGACAGACAGACAGAGTTACTCTCGCATTTATAATATTAGTATGGATTTTTAAAAATACAGACTAATTAATGGTTGGTAATCCTATATGTGACTGACTCTTCATTACATAACATTTGGGTTCTTATTAACCGACTCCAAAAAAAAAGGTTATCAATTGGACCGAACGACCGACCGAATATGTATGTAATATTGTCAGAATTGCACAGTTTTTCTTGTATATGTAAGTCTATAACGGCTTCTAAACATGTGTGCCAAATTTCATAAGTGTATGTGTTCTGTAAAAATAAGCGGTGACGTCATGCCCTTTCACTTCGTACGACTGACTGGGCGACGGCGCGCTGCTAGGTGTGGAAATAAAGTTTTTACGGAAGTATGGTCGACGTTAGACGCATACACACGGTTGCGTGGCTTTGCATTTCGGCAAGCAAATTACCTAGTTACGGACTGCTGTGATTGGTGTTAATTGATTTATATTGAACATCTCGTCCACGGGGATAGTAGGATTTTGGTAGTACGCGTGGGATTCCAGCAACGGCGGCTGACAGCGACGTTTACACGTGACTACAACAGATAACATTATTATTAATTTCTCTTATCCCCCTTTTTGTATTGATATCCCTGAAAGTAAATTCTCTCTGTGCAAGCTATTGTCGATAGGACACACGGACAGTCACCCCAACGTCGAGACAGATATCACATAAGGTCAGTATCCAACAGTATGAATGTTTGTATGTTTGTCTGCGCATATCCCAAAAATTATCAGTAGGATCACAAAAAATATTTTTTAGTTGAAGTATGTTTCGTCCAACTTAGGAAACAGTGCAAGTTTCATCAAAATTCATCAAATAACTTTATCATTATACATGTTGTTTGAATGTTTGCATGTAATTAGGCTCTAGCTAAACAATCTCGGTGAAAATTTCAAAAAGTGGCTGAGCAGTTTAAAAATTAATCGCGTAAACGTTACATGGCAACACTTCATATATCAAAGTAGGTCGATACTTAAATTAAATTTTATTATTATTTTCGCTTTGTGGCCTTTATTGTGCTTTAAAGGCACAGTATTTCGCCAATGTCATCGTGGTTAGAGAATCACTAAATAATTGATCGGTTTCTTAAATTATTTAAAACCAGAATTGTTTTCTTCTAAATTGAGGTTCTATATTAATTGCCACCACCTAAAGCAAAGGGTCCACGTCACACACACACACACACACACACAACAACACAAATTAATTGGAGAAGGGCATATATTAGGGGAAAGATAAATATATATTCATAAACAACTACCTATGTTAAATGTTTTGATTTATTTTGTTAGGTGATGTATAAATGGCGAATTTACAAGGGATAACAAGAATTGCATATTTACATGACGAGGGGTTTTGGTTGGAAGGATATCATACAAAGAAACTGGGAATTTAGGGCAGCTAAATAATATATGGTCAGGGGAACCTATATCCAAACCACATTCACAAAGAGAGGAGTTCTTAATTCTAAGTTTTGTTAAGAAAACAGGGGTACATACATGGCCCAACCTCAGACGACATATTGTAGAAGTGACAGATTTATCACTGTTTCGTGAATGAAAATGGAATATTATGTTTGAATCGGACCATAATATTTTCCTGTTGTTGCTCTCGACTGTCTCCATAAAGTGTTCCAGTCTGTTGCAAGTTGTCTTTCTGCAAGGCATTGCAAGTCTAGGGAGAAGATTTTGTAGTGGGTCGAAAGCCCTGTTTGAGAAGCATCCTTAGCCCATTGGTCAGCCATCTCATTACCTTCCTCTCCACTGTGACCAGGAACCCAGGCAAGAACCACCTCAATACCTTGGATTTGACATGCATATAATACTTTTTTTATTTCAAGAATTTTGTAGGATAATAGTTTAGCTTTAAAAGGGTTGCATAGTAGAGCTTGGAGATAGCTTTTTAAATCAGATAGAACTATTTATTTATTTAGTTGGTGAGAGTTTATATATAACACGGCTTCTAAAAAAGTGATAGCCTCCCCTGTAAAGACAGATGCCTGAGGGGGACTCTTGAAGCTGAGTATAATTTTAAATTTAGGAATCAAAACAGCTGAACCAACACAGCTGTTTTCATAAAGTTTGGAGGCATCCGTAAACGAGGTTAACCAGTTGTAATAATATTTATTAAAGGATGAAGTTAATAAGTTGTTCGCTGTTGGACCGCCCTTAGTGACATCAAGATCTAAAACTTCTTGTGGATGAAATAATAAATCTTCAAACTCTGGGCATAGAGGGGCTGTTTAGGGAACTGAAAAATTGGGTGAGGGAGTTAGGTTAGTTTTTTATAGCTTTTTATAAGTCTAGGGGGTTCCTAGTGGTTCCAGTAAGAACTAGATTGTACCTAACTTATCAGAGAGAGATTGGAGAAGGATAGAGAGAGGGTGAAACGAGAATTGGACAATTAAAAAAAAATATCTGTCCGATAAAAATTGTCTTCGCAATCCCAGTGGAGGATCTACACATTCAAACCGTAAGGCATTCAATGAGGAGGACTTGATAGCACCAGTTATGATACGTAGACACTTTGACTGAATTTCCAGAAGGAAGAATGCGTAGTCAAGGTGGCTACGTACAATGGCATTATATAATAACTTTTGGCTGTGTTTCTCGCATTTGTCAGACACAGAATTAAAGTGTCGAGAACCTATAAGTTTTGAGTCTAGTATGAGGCCTAGAAATTTTACTTGCTCAACTACTGGTACCAGCTGATCATTTACCTTAATATCAATTTGATTTGATCTTTTTCTGGAGAAAATAACTAGGGGCTGCAAGTTCCCGGGGTAAGTTCTTCCGATGGCAATAACTTGTAAGGAAAAGAGATAGCAATACGTGTGAAGTGTGCCCTTTGAGCATCAGGTGACGCGCCGCGCCGGCGGCCAACTAAGTTACTCCAGCGCCGGCGGCTTAGTGGGGGTGTGCACGGAGCTCGTAAAAAACCACGTGAGTAAATTTTTTGATCTATTTTTGTTAATTATGGCCCGATTTACATGTAACTTTCCTATTTCGTAGTGACATTAGCAAGGTGTCTTGTAGTTTAAGTGTTTTTATGAATTCATTCTATTGAATTGGTGGTTTGGCAGTATTTGTAAAAAATGAAATTTGGGGTTGGATGTTTCCTCCCGGAGGGGCTGCTTGTTCCGCGGAACAACTTACCCCAACGAACCTTCAATGTTAACTATAATTTTTAAGAACATTTTTTTTAGGATGCGTGTCGAACGTACAATCGAAAGTCAGATAGAAAGAAAACCTCCGAAACATTACTGCGTCGAGCTGCAAATGCTGTCATTAATGAGGGAAAAATGTAAAAACAGTTGCCAGATAACTGGATATTTGCCACATTACGCTACGTTGATCCAACATTCAAATATTATCTCAAAATCATGTGGAGCCGAGACCGTCTACATCAGGGCAGTATGGTGGACAACTTCAGCTTCGACAACAAGTGATGTGCCTCAGACTTCCACTTTGACCATTGATATTCACCAAGAACTTCAATCCACACCGGAAAAGACAAATGCTACTGCTGTGTTTAACACTAAACTAGTATAACCTTTACCAAAGGCACCACCAAGAGTGCAGACGTCAACAAAACGACGTAATCGAAAGATAGCTCTTTTAGCTGACACGCCCGAAAAAATGCATTAGCCGAAGAGCAGTCAAAGAAGGCAAAGAAGAATGAAAACGTAGCAAAGAAAGGAAAAGGGAAAGCCAACAGAAACAGTTAAGAAAAAAAAAAAGGCAAGGCTAGAGGAAAGGGTAAAGCTCTAGAAAACGCTCAACGAAGAGTATATATAAGAAGAAAGTAAAAGTGATAGTGATTAGAATCTGGAATGGTACTGCATAATTTGTTGTGATTCAAATTCGAATTCGCGTCCAAGAGAACAGTGGATAGAATGTACCATGTGTAAGAATTGCGCGCATGTTAAATAAAGACAACATAGTTGCTTATGTATGTCCCAATTGTGAGCCAGGTGAAGAAATGAGTGATGAATGAGAATGAAAGTGACCGAAGTTAATTAAGTATAATTATTACCAAAGACTGTTTCAAAAACAAGAAGATTACAAGACTGATGATTGATCTTCATAAATTGATTATAGCCATTTGTAAGTTGATAGATCTCAATTGTTAGTAATATGACAAAAAGTTTATCTGCAGATTACCAGTAATGTTATTTTTTTAAAGTTAGTTTTGTATCTTATAAGATTTCTAACCTGATGAATGTCAAATATAACTTAAAATTTAAAAGAAATGGTTATTTGAAGATTTTCAGGTTTTTTTTTTGTTATTTTTAAAGTTCAGTTATGCATCTGAGAGAAATTATAATTTAAAAAAAAATATAAATCTATTTAATGATTGTTGTATTTACAAAAACCCATTTTATTGTCACATTATATTTTCATAATCTAAGCGGAACAATTTTCCCCAAAGCGGGGCTGAAAGTTCCACTCCGACGTTTGTCAAAAAAGAATCGGTAAAAAAATAACTACTGAGATATTGGCCCAAATCACTATAATATTACAAAATCCGATAGACAACTGTTTGATATTTTCCACATATCAAAAATTCATCTCATCATTTTCATAATGAAATTCCATTTTATTGGAAAATCGGCACTTGCAGCCCTCACCTGCCCTACTTTTTGGAACAGCAAGAGTAAGTCCATGGTCATCTAGCCAAGTTTTTCAATATGATAAAGCATAATTTATTGAAATTTTAATTTATCTTAAACTACATGTTAAAGGCACTCGGAAAAATGATTAAGTAAATACTGTTGAACACGCCACATACACCGAAGAAAATCAGTGTTGCTCAGACAAGGTTGCTCATGATGTTCCACGCTGACTACGAAGATATTGCACATATGCAAGTTCACAGTTGTCTGTCAGCCCAGATATATATGATCGCCTCGAACGTGGTGCTTGTTAATGGAGACGATCTTGTGAAGATAGGAAAAACATAGTTGACTAGAGCAAACATCAATTGTGGAGGCAAAATAATGTGTGACGCGGCACGCAAAATATCCACGACCGGAGCGTGTGACCACCGTCTGCGCTGCACGACGCACACACGCTCCACGCCGATATTATCATCCCACTACTGCGCCAATTCACCATGTCACTGTCATACTGTCGTATCACTGGTTCCTTGTACATTACTAATGTGTTTACCTTAATATTTACGGATAAAATCGTGACTCAAACTCAAACTTTTTTATTTAAATAGAATTTTAAACAGCACTTTTAAATCGTTGGTTTGATTATTAATAAAAAAAATTACCATCTTAATTACTATGTTGGCTACAAACGACATATGACAGGATTTTCATATGATAGTTACATTTGAACGTTTTCTGGACACGCATATGTAAATAAATAAATAAATATAATTTTTAATGTTTAATGTCGGAAAAAACAAATTGGCAGCATGGTCAAATACCTTAGCCAGAGTGTCGTTCAGAAGCCGCGTACCGAGTGCAAAAATTCTGAAGTGAAAAAAAAAAATAGAGATTCTGACCCGATGGTGTATGGTCTTTAGTGTAAGTTCACACCATTTTGATCTAGTGACGGTACTACCTACCTATAGTTTTGATGTGTAAACACCGGGTCAAAAAAGTTTTTTGCATAATACACGATAAAGCATTTTGACAGCAAAATATATTTTGCTGAGTTATAATTCTACGTGACTTCTATTACAACCCAGTTGTAGCTTCTGAAAACACCCCTGTTAATTTCATAGGTTAGAAGAAATTAAAAAAAAAAGAAATAAACATTCAGCCGTAAAAATGTATTGAATCAAAATTTATTAATTAAAATATAACAAAATGTGGAATTTAGAAGCATGCACTGTGTGTCTGAGTACTGGTGTAAAACTATACAACTTGGATAGCTTACAATTAAGAAAAGATTATAATTTGGCAGCTGGGCTTAAGGTTTGATAAATTCATTATGTTTTGCTTATTAATTAATAATATAATAATAGTGTGAAACCAAAAGTATGTTAATTAAAGTTTAAATAATTGTTTTCTATTTTCAGACTCGTAAAGGTAATGGAATGCCGGACTATTTATGTGTAGAATGCTCAGCTTACGTGAGACGTTCTAAGAAGTTTAGGGAGAAATGCCAACGAGCTTACTATACGCTTCAGGAAATATTACAAAGAAATAAAGAGGTAAATACTTTTTTAATATTGTTTTAGTGTTGTATACCTCAGAATTAAGGATAAGGAACCCGCTTTATTGTTTTTCTGTGCTTCCCTTTTCTCGTTTATCGTTTATTGTTATAAAATCTTATTTTTTAACTTCTGCAGATTACAAAGTCGAACATTAAAACTGTGGATCGTGCACTTCTAGATATCTTACCATCATTGTCATACATAGATAATAGTACAGCTCATTATGAAAAAGTAAAGTTTCAGTGGGTCAAGAATAACCGTCTCAGTCTTTCCACTGGTGAAGTGCCTGTTATACAACATAATACAAATGACTATTGCTTTTCTGATGTGCCTAATAAAAAAAAATTATCGAATTCGGAATGTAAAAAAATTGAAATCAAAATTGAAAATGAAGAACAAGAGAGTTTATTAAAGACAAACTACAATGTCCAACGTCAGGATACAGATGACAATAATAAAGATCTCATCAAACAGTCTTTACATGAAGGTCATAATACAAATGATGTAGATAATTATTTTGATAATGATGATAATTTTTTAAATGATGAGAGTGATATTGAAATTGCTGCTATTGGAGAAGTTAGTTTTAATGACGTAATAAATAGAGATGATGCCGATGGTGTAAATCTTGAAGAAGAATATGCTACCATGTTACCAATAATGATCAATGAAGCCAGAGCTGCTGCAGAAATAATAAAAAGTTTCAGTCAAGGCAAGCATCGGTGTAAAGTGTGCAATCAGGGATATCAGACTGATAAGCGGCTGCAGATACATATGCGGATGCATGATAAGGTAATGTTTTTTCTGACAATGTTATGTTCAGTATTACTTGCCTCCTATTGCTTTATTTTCCTATTTTATCAACATTTTAATACCAAAACTGGCCAAAAATACAAGGATAAATCATGTATATTAAAAATTATAGAGGCAAACTGACAGATAGGCCTCTTTCAGTTTTTACTTTTTTCAACCAGTGTTATCCATAATGGATTATTTAATTTTCTGATGTTGATTCCCTATCTTTTAAGCAGGGTTGAAATGATTTAAATTGGTTATTTAAATTATGATTTAAATCAATACTTTTTCACTGCAACCTATTTAGCCAAAAAGTTTCAAGAGACTTCACCCTAGATAAACTATGGCACCTACACTAATATAATTAGTACTAGTTACTAAGGTAATTTTGAAAGCTAATTTCTGTAATACTAATGATATGCATGTAAATGTTCTTAAAATCATTACACAGTGGTATGTACATTACGATGAGATACATTCCTTATATACTTCTTAAGTAATTTATGCCATAATGACACCTTGGTACTTAAATTTTTTTGTATGGATTTTAATGTTTTTACCCTTTTGTAGTTACATTTTTGATTTTTTGCTACAACTCAGAATTAATGCACTAGATAACAAGCTATTCCGATTAATTAACTAACTGTCATTACAAGCAAATATACACACTTTAAAAATTTGCACTAATTTAAAACTGTGTTCACTTCCAGATTTTTAATTGTATTAAATACAATAAATGAAAATCATTCAGTAAGGTAACGCACTACACAAAAGCAAGTTTTATACCATATATTTTTTACAATTCTTAAGGTGGTATAGTTTAGCGACAAAATTTGCACAAAAACGACGTATTTATGTGATCAAGCCTATATCGCAATGTAATTAATTAAATGAAAATTGTATTGTTTTTTTTTTACTTCAAATTAAAAAAGATTCAAAAATAAAAAAAAGATCAAAAAAACCTGATTTTAATCAAATTTAAATGAAATAAATCCGATTATTTTGAGTTTTTTATAGAAATCAGATTTTTTTTTGATGAAGCTTTTATGATACCTATCCCTTTTTCTTGGAGATGTATTTGGGCATCCACTCTGTAAATTTTCATGTCTCTTTCCCCATATTGTCATGAATCATGTGAATTACACATTTCTCTTTCAATGGTATTAATTTTATTGCCACAACTCCTAGGCTTTTTGTAACTCTGAGTCTGAACTAAAAACAGCCACAATCAATTCTTATAGATCCAAATTGATAGTTTGAGCTTCCCATACTTAGCAGTCTTAACTAAATCAGTGTCATGATGCAAATAATCTGATAGAGTATCAATGAACATATAGACTCTTCTCGGTTTGTCAGTCAAAATATATATTGTTATTTGATAACAGATGCAAAGCAAAGTTGCTAATGCTTCCTCAATTCCTCATCACTGTTATGTAGTTAAGAATTTTTTTGTTTCCTTATTAAAAGGGTGATATAGGCCAGAAAGCTAATTTCTGTAATGTTAAAATTTGTTGTGTATGTAAATGAACTAAAAATAATTAGATAATGTCATGTACATTACTATGAGATATAAATGTTATATACTTCTTAAGTAATTTTTACTGCAATAATGCCTTGAAACTTTTAATTTTCTGTATGGAATTTAATGTTATTTCCGTTTTTTAGTCACATTTTTTGACTTTTTGCTACAACTTAAAGTCAATGCACTAGACAACAAGCGAATCTAATTATTTAACCAACTTTAATTACAAGCAAATGCAAAACACGCTTTAAAAATTTGCACAAGTGTTGAAACAATGGTTATTTCCAGATTTTTTGTTGCATTCAATATAATAAATGAAAATCATTCAGTAAGGTAATGCACTAGACAAAAGCAAGTTTTATAACATAAAATTTTTACAATCAAAATTTGCACAAAAACGGCATATTCACTGTCTAGCCTATACCGCAGTCTTAATAAGTATAAATAGACTAATCAAGACGGGAGTTGGTTTCATTCCATTAATCCACTTGACTTTTAAAACTAGTCACAAGTTTAGCAGGCACTATATATTCCGGGAGTTCCATATATTAGCAACGTGATTGTTCAGAGAGTGATTGGCAACTTAATGAATGTGACTATAAACAGTTTAAAGTGAAGCTGTGTCCACATTATAAGCTGTGTCCTAAACAAGAAAATGTCTCTGGTATTGTGCACATTGTATTAGTAAATTCAAACCAGTGGTATATTCTTGTGAAGCCTATAAGATTAATAGTTTAAATTTAGCAATTGAAAAGTGACCCAAAGAATAAATTTTCTATTTCATTAATTATTGAAAGTTTCTACTGTTTCTGTATATTGTACCACTATTAAAGCTGTCTTTTCATGTATGTAATTTTTTTTTTTTTTTTTTCAGCATGTGAGTGGCAATTTCTACTGTGAATTTTGCCAATATTATTACAAGACAGATTTTTTATTGAAAACACATTTGACTGAAAAGCACATGTACAAGTTTTTGTGCAAAAAATGTCCTGAAGTTACTTTTGATAGGTAAGTCTTTCTCTATACATAAATCTTAAGGATGTTAATTTTTTTTTGCACAACTTTGTGATTTGTCAGTGTTACGTGCGACAGAGACAACACTACAAAGATTAGTTGATAATCTCTTTCTCAAGCCCATGTGTAATATAAATTCAAAATTCAGCATTAATTTTCAAAGTTCAAAATTAATGTATCAAAATCTCTTTTTTTTATCCAGGATATCTGCCAAGCAACATTTTATATGGACTCATTTACAAAAGCGCAGCCAAGACCCAACCACGTGGTATGACACCAGACCCACCTGGCTTAGTGCTAAAGGTGGAAAACGAATAAAAGGGGTGGTTTCAATAAAACCTGTGCGTAAAGTAAAAAAACTGCCCAAAGACTTCCTTACTTATACTCCTATTGGGCATGAGGAACAATATACATTAATTTTAGACAGAAGAAATTCTAGGAATTATAAGGAATCAGCTTTTAAGTGTGAACTGTGCTATAGAGGTTTTAGAGAGATGCTTACTTATGACAAACATATGAGGAAACACGACCCAGTGAGTATTATAAGTTTTTCTGTAGTGTACCAACTAAAGAAAACCGACTAAGTGTAGAATGTAACTTATTTCAGAAACTTACATCCACATAAATAATTTTTGTTGGCCCATTACCGTGATATTTTGCGATTCTCAAACATGCGGTGTAAAATTAAGACACCGGTGCACAATTTTTTTATTTTTTGAAGTCAAAATCTTGCAAAATATACATCTTAGAGAAAAAGTTTCTTAATAAATCTCAAATGTATGTTTAAAGACCTTTTCAATAAAATCTCTAACAAAGGAAATATTTTTTCTTTCCTTAGTTAAATGCATGGAGATTTTTTTCTCAATTGAATTCCAAAACTGTCTGTCATTTCCCGTAAGATATAATAATAATAATATATGAATAGACAGTGGATACAAAAGAGTACATATTAGCTGACTGACACTGAACGGGGTGGAATTCGGAAACAAAAACGAATGCAATAGTTTTGAATCCGCTGTATGTATGATGCCCGAGGCTACTTTCTACCAGCGCACCGCTCGCCATCGGTAGGGACTTCATTCTCACACTTTAGAACCGAAGTGGTCACGTACAGTGATGCTTAGGGAAACTTCCTCCCGCAAACAAAGGGTTGTGGATTGAGGTACTGACTACAGTAACACTATAGTAATCACAGTACAGTATGGGGTTCTTCAAGAAAGAAGTTATTAGATTCTTGAAGGGTAGACGACGTCACAGTAGTTAAACTTTGATAATATTGGTAACTCACAAAGGGGGATACGAGTGGATGTAGAGAGGTAGATAGATACAGGGAAGGAAGTTCTACAGCAGTGCCAGAATTATATTTAGGTAAATATGCATCTGATTATCCTATTATGACCTAATATGTGGAATATGACTATTAACTAGGCAAAAAGACACCTCCCCCTTCTCTACCCCAGCGCCACTGTTAACTAAAATTGATTTGCAAAGTGAACTATTTCTTACTATTAATTTTTTTAGGACTTTTCGGGGCCATTGCAGTGTGATATGTGCAAGCTACAATTTATGAATGCTCGGAAAATGTATAAACATATGATAATAACACACCTTTATAAATACTCTTGTCTGTTTTGTAAATACGTATGTTATAGCAGGTAAGAGTAGTAAGTATATTATAATACAGATTAAGGCTACCTTTTTAGCTTGATATAACTTTGGTTTTTAGGGTTCAGTACCTCGAAAGGAAAAAACGGAATCCTTATAGGATCAATTTGTTGTTCGTCCGACCGGCCGTCTGTCTGTCAAGACCCTTTTTCTCAGAAACGCGTGAAGTTACCAAGCTAAAATTTTTATTAAATGCTCAGGTTTACTGTCCCTTGGAGCTGTGAAAAAATCTTCTAAGCCAAAGCAATCAAAAGGGTACTTTCCGTGAACTCAGAATCTTGAAATATCTACGATGCAACGTCTTATAGTGCAGATAATGGAAAAATTGCGAAAACCGTAAATTTTTAGTTTTATCATATCATAAAAATATTTTTCTAATATACAACAACATATAATAAGTTTGCACGGCACCCTCGGTGCGCGAGCTGGACTCGCACTTGGCCGGTTTTTTTTTTAGATTATACTTTAGTAATATCGAAAAAGCTTTTGGTAATGGTTTAAATATCCATCACAACTATACTTTACCAAAGTTGTGAAGTAATAGCATGTGAGACTTTAAAAAGTCGGCAACACGCGAGTTATGCCCCCGGCGATGAAGGTGTCGGCTCGTGCTCATAGACTCATAGTTAGTAATTTCTTCTATGAGTATTTATGTGTCATTATTATTATTATATTTTTAGGGGCCAAGCTCATATGCACTACAGATGGCATAAAAACGTTACATATCAATGTCCTCATTGTGATAGCGTGTTCAAGTAAGTGAAAAGTTTTTATTTTTATTATTCAATCAAAACTACCACCATGTATAATGCGTAGGCATTACGTCAATGGCACCTCCAAAACAAAAAAAAAATGCGGCTATAGCTGACTTTAAAAAAAAAGGTCAAACGCCTATTTTACAATTAAATATATTTTAAGTCTTACTGTGAGTGAGTGTAAATAGTGTTTATTTTTATTACTTATAATAATAATAATAAAGCTTTTTATTAATCCCACTTTAACATTTTCGAAAAATAATAATTTTCTGGTAAAAATATACAATATCCCCCGCGTATTTAAGGGTTGAAAGTGATGGGGGGAGGGGGGTAGGGGGGGTAGGAGGTACCCCAGAAAAGGAGGGGGCCCGGAACCCCCCCTTTTTTATATAAATTTTGAAAAATTTAACCTCAAAATGTAGGAACCAACTTCTATCAGGGTATCCAATTTTCCCTGCATAATTTAGGGTTGATAGTGAGGGGGGAAGAGGTAGGTACCCCCGAAAACTAGAGAGTCCGGAACCCCCCCCTTTTTTATATATTTTTTTTTTAAATTTAACCTCAAAATGTAGAAACCAACTTTCTTTAGACTATTGAATGGTTAATTAATATACAATTTCCCCTGCGTATTTAAGGGTTGACAAAATTAGCCCCCTCTCCTCCGCAAACTCAATGCATTGAGCTTCTGTGCCCAACTGAGAGAAAATCATTCTCCAGTTCCACATAGATCTGAAACAGCAAAAAGTAAGTTATTAGTTTTAAACTAAGATGAACTATGACAAATGACTGCTTTTGTGGTTCAGTTGGTAGTGCTCCTGCCTACTGAACCGAGGGGTGTGTGTTCGATTCCAGCCCAAACAAACACGGGTAGAAATAAAAAACGAATAACCACAAACGTTAAGGAAGGAGCTTGCTTCGCTGCACTCCTGCCTCATCCTTCTAACCCAACTCGACTGTCGTTGGGGTGCCCTAACAAGATTTCTGGGTAGAAATAAAAAAATAACCACGAACGTTAAGGCAACGAACGTTAAGCTTGCTTCGCTACGCTCCTGCCTTAACCTTCTAACCTAACTCGACTGTCGTTGGGGTGCCCTAACAAGATTTCTGGGTAGAAATAAAAAAAAATAACCACGAACTTTAAGGCAGGAGCTTGCTTTGCTACGCTCCTGCCTTAACCTTCTAACCTAACTCGACTGTCGTTGGTGTGCCCTAACAAGATTTCTGGGTAGAAATAAAAAAATAACCACGAACGTTAAGGCAGGAGCTTGCTTCGCTACGCTCCTGCCTTAACCTTCTAACCTAACTCGACTGTCGTTGGGGTGCCCTAACAAGATTTCTGGGTAGAAATAAAAAAATAACCACGAACGTTAAGGCAGGAGCTTGCTTCGCTACGCTTCTGCCTCAACCTTCTAACCTAACTCGACTGGCGTTGGGATGCCCTAACAAGATTTCTGGGTAGAAATAAAAAAAATAACCACAAAAGTTAAGGCAGGAGCTTGCTTCGCTACGCTCCTGCCTTAACCTTCTAACCTAACTCCACTGTCGTTGGGGTGCCCTAAAAAGATTTCTGGGTAGAAATAAAAAAAATAACCATGAACGTTAACTTCTAAGCTAACTCGGCTGTCGTTGGGGTGCCCTAACAAGATTTCTGGGTAGAAATTAACCAAAGTGACTAGCCCAAAAGTTTAAAAAAGTAACTTACCTCAATTCATCCACATATAGATTGGTACGTCTCCCAGATGAACCTAAAGTCCTCCCCTGATTTTCTTCTTCCAAGAAAGAAGGCATAAATGTGTTAGCCATGCAACTAGGACCAGCTCTCCAGCTAGGACCAGCTCCTCCACTAGCACTAGAATCAGCCGCTGGGGCAGAAGACGAGGATGCGAGCTCAAGTGGCTCATTAGAGTCCAACACTTGCACTCGCGAAACGTTAGTCACAAGCGGCTCAATTGAGTCCAACACTTGCACTACACTCAACTCTTCAGGCGATGCTGCAGAACTCGACGCCATGGTAGTCACACAATTTGTTTTCGACAGGAGTACGTAAAAACGATCTCAACTAAAAATGGCGGAGTTTTGAGTATTGTTTTACCAAACGCGCGCTATGTTTACTGGTCAATGCGTTTAATGCGGTAATTGCGTAAAAAAACGCGACTAAAAACTAGCATCGCATCACTTATAAAAAACAAAAGCAAAAATTTTACTGTAGTAAAATACCTATATAATTTCAATATGCATTTTTCAACAAAAATTAAACCTTATTTTGCCCTATAAGCAAAAAAAAAAGCCATAGGGATTTCATACTTCCGACTGATGTAGTCAGACCAAAAAAAAAATTTGCAATTTTGCAATTAATTATCAATTTTCATAATTTTATTTCTGATAAACTACATAATTCCGGGCTCTGAAACTTCGCACAGTTAATATTGAAAACTAGATCTATTAGCCAAAAAATTACGAACACCCAACTCGACGGGGGATATTGTATATTTTATCCGTTAGTTCTATGTTGTTGATGTGGACCACTTACGGGTAAAAGCCTCCTCCAATTTTTTCCACTTTTCTTAATCCTGGCCAGTCTGAATCCATTTGGTGCCAGCGACTGTGGTAATGTCGTCTACTCAACGTTTTCTTGGTCTGCCTTTTTTTCCTTTTGCCCTTTGGGCCTTGCCATCTAGTTGCTTGCAGTATCCACCTGTTGTCGTTGAGCCTAGAAATATGTCCTACCCATGTCCATTTTTATTACTTGTCGCTATCAAATTATAGTGTTTTTTATTATTACTAGCCACTGCCAGACAGTGTTTATTACCCGACTGCCGAAGAAAGTATAGTCAAATATTTTGTATGTTTTAAGGGCACTTGTTTTTTTTTTTTTGTGGCTTTAATTAAGTCAGAAGACTCAACTATTTGCCAATGTCAGTTAACACGAAATAAATAAGATGCTGGTGAACGGTTTCTATTGAAGTAAATATTGAGCTTACTCAGTCTATGTACACTAAAAAACAAAAAACTACTAGGTAACTAAAAACAAAATTGGAATACATACGTATTTAAAAATATCATAACAATACATAAACATAGATACATAACAATACATAAATTTCAAAGTCTAATATTATTAAATGACATGAATTTAGACAAAATTTTGATGACTTTACGTGAATATACATAAGTAAGGAGGCATTTAAGGTTAATAGGACGAGGGATATTACAGGGTAGTAATTCATACAATGATGATGACAGTTTTGGGCATTCAAAAAATATATGATCCATAGTACCCCCGTCCAAGCCACATTCACACAAAGAATTGTCCCTGATCCTGAGTTTAGCTAAATGAACCGGAGTACAAGCATGACCAAAACGAAGGCGACATATATATAATAGTTGTAGTAAACATTCTATTTGTATCACGATGACGGAAAAACCATGGTTTCGATGGGATATCAAGTTGAATGTCACCATAGTGCTTACCTTTAAGTGCTTTGGAAACTTTCCACATCGAGTCCCAAGATTTTATCATTTGGGGTTTTGTTAAGGTAAGAAGGTCATGGGCGTATAATTTATGATGTTCTAAGGAGCCAGAGACAATGGCATCCCTAGCACATGAATCAGCAACTTCATTGCCCTGTATCCCAGAATGTCCTGGTATCCAGGCCAATACAACATCCATATCTTTACACAGACACTTATATAAGGCTTCTTTTATGTTTAAGATGATTGGAAATGGAGATCTACAACGGAATTGGTTTGCGAGAATTGCCTGTAGACAGCTTAATGAATCGGACAGAATTAAAGATTTATTAAGGGAATGAGATTCAATATAATTTATGGCTTCTAATATAGCAATAGATTCACCAGTAAAGACAGAACATTCAGCTGGGCACTTGTAATTTAGAATTGTATTAAATTTTGGTATCCAAACTGCTGCCCCAACACATCCATTTTCCGACAATTTTGAGGCATCAATATAAAGAGGAGACCAACCTCGCCAGTCTTTAAACAGTTTTCTTTGTAAGGATAAGTTTGCTTGTAAAGTTTGCTTAGTTATGCCTAGATTCAAATTAACTTTGGGACGAAAAGTCAGAGCTTGGAAATTAGTACAAAAGAGAGGACATCTGGGAAATTTAGTAGGAGGGCATGTAAGATTGGCAATTTTGAAAAAGCTTTTAAGAATAGGAGGAATATCTTTATGAAGCCAGTAAGGGGAGAATTGAACTTGTATAGCTAATTGGTGCAATCGTAATAGTAAAGGTGGTGAATCAAATTGAAATAATTTATATATAAATCGATCACTAAGAAACTGCCGGCGTAATTTCAAAGGTGGTTCTACACATTCTATTTGTAGACAGTTAATAGGAGTGGACTTCATTGCTCCAGTAATAATTCTAAGGCATTTATATTGAATCAGGTCTAGTTTAGCTATAAGGGCACTTGTTTACTTCTTGCATTTGGTTTTTTTATTTATTTATTTAATCATTTTTATTACTAGTCATGGTCAAATAGTATTTATTTTTATTACTAGTCACTGTCGACCAGTGTTTATGTTTATTACTAGTCACTGTCAAATAGTGTTTATTTTTATTACTAGTTATTATCATACAGTGTTTATTTTTATTACTAGTCATCAATTAGTGTTTATTTTTATTTCTACTCACTGCAAACAGTGTTTACTTTTTTACGATGTAAATATTTTATTGTTAACTATAAAAAATACCAAGACTTAGGAAAAAGTGGGCAAATCGCCTAAAAAAATGTTTTACTGGTTTTGCATGTTATGATTCCAGATAAATATACAAATTAGTAAAAAAAAAATTAAAAGTATAATAGCAGATTATACAACAAGTGAAAAAAAAAGAAAATTTAATTCGAGAGACTAGTTGGATCCCGAGAGTAGCGAAGGATACTAGAGTAGAATTAATAAATAAAAAGTACTATTATCACATTTTGGTATAAATTCGGTAATTATTACCGGGTAATAAGAGTGCAATGACGCAAAACAACCACAATAACAATTAAAACAATTTAACAATTGTTTCAAATTCAAAATGTTTCTATTAACTCAGAGTAAAAGTGTGTTTTATTCACTATTACGTATTTATTCTCTAGTTAGTAAAAGTGACTTTTATTTACAATTGATAAATAAGAAGCCCTTTTTCGAGTGGCTATGATAAAAATATATTTTCACGTGTGGCTCACACACAAATTCCTTTAGATCCTGAGTGACTTACTCCCTTAGGTAATATTATTTTTAAATACTGAAACACAAAACAATTTTCATGGTTTTACTTACGTAAATTTCTGTTATCCTGTTTACCAAGCGTGAGTATTTGTTAGTGTCTAACTCTGCTACCGCGACGTATTGTGGAAAATTATCTCTTTAGAGAGTAAGTAACTTGAACAAAAAATCATGAAAAAAAAGTAACTTTTCAAGCTAAATTTGTCATAATGGGTACTTTGCCTTTTGTTTGTAACTTAAGAATTACTGGTTTCGCTGTTGTCGAAAAATCATCCCCCAGGGGGTAAAAATTTGGAGGAAATTTTAGCTGTTCAGGCTGTACGTTGATAAATTAGTCAAAAAAAGTCTATATACATGTATAGATATTTTCATAGTTACTTTGAATTATGGCTCAATTGGTAGAGCAATAAGGCGGAGTTTAGATTGGCAGGTTTAAGTCCTGGCTCGAGGCTCTTTTGACTGCATCTTTGTTATGAATACTCCATGGAGTCTCTAACTCCATGGAGTCTCTAACGAAAAAAGATTTCTATGTTTTATTTTAATGCTATTAAAATTTGTATATTTGTAAGATTGATGTACTAGGTCTTCAAAAGTCTCTAGTAGTTGTGTGTCAATTAGGCTTGCAACGAATGGTATATTCGGCCACACGCCGATAACCAAATATTCTGCGAGCTTCCTGGCCCAATAGCCGAATATTCGGCAAAAGTAATTGGCCAGCGCGTCACCTCTTTCCCACGCCGAGCTGCGTGTTTTGGCATGTTTAGTTTAGTGCTCCTTGTTTTGATTTTTTTATATTAAAAGTGAAATTGTGTAAGCCGAATAAATTAGTAATCAATTATTCCCTCTAAAAAGAACTCGCTTATTGTACGGCAGTTAATGCATTATTATTTTATTGAACACTAGCTTCGGAGTAGGTTCTTACGACAACATACAAAATTTCAACCCAATCGGTCAAGCCGTTTAATAGTTGACATACCAACAGCAGCGCCACCTACCGAGTCTTTTTAAATCATCCAGAAAACCATCGAAATACCCATTTAAAATTTTAACCCAATAGGTTCAGCCGTTTAGAAGTTATGTGAAAAAGGAAGTAATTAAATAATTAGGAATGTACGGAAGGATAATTCTTACTACCCGTTGTCCTATTACCCGTTTTCCCGTAGGAATGAAGCATTTTCCCGCGGTAAAAAGTAGCCAATGTTTATCAGGGATAATGTCGGCTTCTAATGGTAAAATATTTTTTCAAATCGGTCCAGTACTTTCGGAGCCTATTCGATACAAACAAACAAACAATCAAATCTTTCCTCTTTATAATATTAGTATAGACAAGAAATTACATTATTATAAAAGAAACAAACTTTTATTTTGCCAATCTTCCTACAACAACGAAAAATCTTAAGTATTCGGCCGAACACTATCTAGTATATACTGAATAGTATTCGGCAGAAGAGGTTAATAGATAGATAATAGCCGAATATTCGTTGCAAGCCTAGTTTAAATTAAATACTTGTTTTTTTTAATCATTTTAATAAATTAATCATTTAGCTTATAATTAATACACTTCTGTCACGTGAATTAAGTTTTTCTAGAGTTACGGACACTCGCCAACCTCATAACAGTACAGCTCTGTAAGTTTGGTTTGTATAATTTCAGAAAAGCGTCAACCCGTCTAACACACGTCCGCATAAAGCATCCGTCCTCTGTTATCTGTAACATGTGCGGTCACAGCTTTGTGAGCCAAGCGGGACTCTATTGTCATACGAAAATCGCTCACAGCCAATTGGTAAGAAGTAAGCGTTTAATATATTTTTACGTTGATATTAGTTAAATTTGGGCAAAAGCTATAGCAAGGAAAAATTATGCCTATGAACTTAGTTCTTATTTTTGGAAAAATAAACCGAACGTGTTTATTATAGGAGCGCTTTGTTCACTGCTTCAATGCTTTTAATGTCATAATCCAGCTAAGTTAAAAAGACATAAATTCTGTATGACACACTACAAATCTTGGCTTATTCTCTTTAGTTGAATTATCGACATAAAGCACATAATGTAACAAAACGCCACTTATATTAAACCTATTTGATTCCATTGAATATCAACTTTTTACAACTTTTTCACTGTACTTCAAGTGAGTTGAAAACAGTTGTAAGACACTCGTGAGCTCTACTCAATACACACTCGACTGAATTATAAGTTGTACCTATTATTATGTTGTAGTGAAATAGGTACAATTGCTCAAGTATGTAATTTTAAAGAGTAATGATGCATATTAATAAAAGACTAAACCTATTCCTGTGGGCACTCTCGATCGGGATAAAAGTATTCTTTGCTTTCTCAGTCCCTACAGCTATATTTGTTGTAAAAATCAAGTTACTTGTAAGCACTATACACAAACAAATCCTCCCATACAACAAACGTGATTTATTTTTGCCGTTTTTATTGTATTGGTACGGAACCCTTCGTGCGCGAGTCCGACTCGCACTTGGCCGAAATTTTTTAAACCTATATAACGGCTGTTTGACGACATTTTCTAAGGTGAAATATTTGTGTTTTCTTCAATTATTAATATGTGTATTAAGGCCTTGTATAAGCATATTCCAAAACTTTATACATTTTACATTTATGCATACGTAGGGTGTACATGCAAAAAAAAAAACATTTCACACGAGTAACATAGGCAGATAAAAAAAAGAATTGAATTACAAACAAGTACTTTAATTTTTTACTCTGTTCAAATTTTATTCTTCAAAACTACTACTACACTAAAAAGTTAGAAATAAACATGAACAATAAAAAACTGCCTTGTAAAGTGAACGAAAAAGTAAAACACAAGGTATTTTAATACAGGAATGTTTTGCTATAATTCGAGTTCAACTGAACAGTTGGACAGTTCGAACAGTCGAGGGAACAGACAACAATATGTATAGTGCAATAAAATAAATAAAATTTAATTTCATAGGAGATTGAAGCCAGTAAGTTATTAAAACCTGATCCAGATAATAGGCTGTACTGTTCCGACTGCAAGATCCAGTTCATAAGCGAAGCTGCTTTCGAAGTTCATCTAGGGAGTTCCAATAAGCATGCTACTACTAATTTGTGAGTATTCTCATCTTGTCCCATTTGTCGTATATCACTAAAATGTTTTTTTTTTTTTTTTTTTTTTTTTTTTTTAATACCACTAAGGTGGCAAACAAGCTTACGGCCCGCCTGATGGTAAGCGGTCACCGTAGCCTATGGACGCTTGCAACACCAGGGGTATAACTTGCGCGTTGCCGACCCTTCAGAAATCTAATAACTTCTTTCTTGAAGAACTCCATACTGTAGTCCTTGCAGAAAACCTTGGCAGGGAGCTCATTCCACAACTTAAGCGTTCGCGGGAGGAAGTTTCTCTGAAACCGCACTGTACGCGACCATTTAGGTTCTAAAGTGTGAGAATGAATTCCCTGCCGATGGCGAGCGGTGCGATGGTAGAAAGTAGCCGTGGGCATCATTTCGAACAATTCCTCAGAACACAACCCATTGTACAAGCGGTAGAACACACACAGTGAGGCAAAGTCTCTCCTCAGACTTAAGGGCTCGATACCGCAAGTGAGTTTGGAATCGAAATGTGGTAAATGATAAATCAGCGACAGAGTACATACCCACTTTCCCAGTTTCGCTCGCCACAGCCTGCCTGGCTGCGGAGCGGTACCTTCATATTAGCCGAAAAGCCTGGCTTGCCTTTAGTCCTATTAATATAATAAGTGTCAAAGTTTGTTTGGATGGATGTTTGTTACTCTTTCACGCTTCAACCACTGGACGGATCGCGATGAAACTTGGCACACCTATAGATGAGGTGCTGGAATAGCACATAGGCTACTTTTTATCCCGAAAATTCATAAGTTCCCGCGGGAATAACTATTGCCAAGCTTAAACGAACTATAGCTATAGCTACAGCTTGATATAGCAAACTTCATTATATAAGCCGAAAAGCCTGGCTTGCCTTTAGTCCTATTAATATTATAAATGTGAAAGATTGTATGACTGGATGGATGTTTGTTACTCTTTCACGCTTCAACCGCTGGACGGATCGGGATGAAACTTGGCATACATATAAGTTAGGTCCTGGAATAGCACATAGGCTACTTTTTATCCCGAAAAATTCAAAAGTTCCCGCGGGAATAACTATAACCGAGCTTAAACGAACTATAGCTATAGCTACAGCTTGATATAGCAAACTTCATTAGTGTAATTAAGGAGTAAATTACAAACGTCGATAACCGAATTTAGGGCGGGCGGAGCTGCTGGCAAAGTCTATATGTCTATATACAATATTCACTTTAAAGTACTTCTATCGAACTATTTAAAAGTTCGTGCATCATTTCTAATCTAATGTGCAGCTATGCAATACCAACTTACCTACTCACTAATCTGTGGCAGTACGTCGCAGCAGCAAGGCAAAGACGTCGTGCGTACACAGAGAGAAAGGATATTGTTCGAATGAAAAACCTGTTTATTAAAATGCGTTAATACTAAATTTTATTAATTTAACATTTTTTTTATGGCAATTACAAAACAATATAATTTTAAGTACATTTTATTAATTTCATAAACTAATAACTACAACAGAGTTTAATTACTTTCTGAAAATAATAATTACAGAATTTTACAAATCGTATAAAACTTTCCTCGAATTTATGAGTAGAGTATTAATATCAACAAATATAGATTACAAAAAGTTTTATTAAAGTGGGAAGATAAAACACTACTTCTCATAACAGTGAAGGCCAATTAACGTTTACAAACATCTTTCTAAGAATTAGTGAAGTTTACTAATAACAAACATCATATCGTACCGCTACTAATCAAGGTTGACGTCACGCGTCCTACATCGCGCTATTGAAGTTTCTTCAATAGTTCGCATATATACAAACCGAATCGCAACTGAAGTAGACCAAGGCGTTCTCCAGGCATAACTCCTCACGGGGAATTCCCGTTTACCGCTGTATTAGGTTTTTTTATAATATTAGGTGTGTTATTATAATGTTATTCGGGGAAGATTAAGAATAAAATCTTTGAAGATATCTCAAAAAAAAACTGTTCGTTTTTGCAGAAATATACGTCTATAAATCGCATAAACAACAATATAGATTTTGTTGATTTATCTGCTGAAAAAGAATCGAGCTTGCCTTATAATGTACGCCACTGACTAGGTGTTTAGCCAAACACCTTAACTCCTGCGAACGTTGTGTTCGTTGCTTGGGTTGTGGAATCAGCTCTCTACTAAGGGTTTTGTCTTGGGATTACAGGATTTGCCACGCACGATAGTCGTGGTATTTAAAGTATCTATTATTATTAAAAAATCTATTTACAGATCTACTAAACCTTCACGGCTTCCGTCAACAAACCGTCGAGCCCAAAAATCCCCTCGGCCGGGTCAAAAGAGACGCGGCAGACCTCGCATGGATTTGGGTTCTGCAATACATAATATAGGAGCCATCACAGCTACAGACTGTGAAGTGGTAATTAACGTTTTTTTTTATTTGTAGCTTGTGGTTTCTTATAAAGCCCTTTAGTCTTGATGTACCTAACTGGTCTCTGTATGAGAAGGCCTATATTTTCTTTATACCTTTTATATCGTAATCCTCTCGGCCAGGTCAAAAGAGACGCTAAAGACCTATAAAGGATTTTAGTTCTAAAATACATAGTAAAAAAACTATCACCGCTACGGACTGTGAAGTGTTAATAAACATTTTTTGTCTTTATTCTCGATTTTAAGTGCTCTTTAGTCTCTTTATAAAGAGGTCTCTGGTCTCTTTATGAAATGCCCTATTAGTCTTGTTAGAAAGCTATCTGTAGTCTCTTTATGAGTTGCCCCACTAGTCTCGTTATAAAGGGGTTTGTAGTCTCTTTATGAGATACCCCACTGGTCTCGTTAGAAAGTGATCTGTAGTCCCTTTATAAGATGCCCCACTAGTCTCGTTATAAAGTGGTTTGTAGTCTCTTTATGAGAAGGGCCTATAGTGTCGTTATATGGGGTCTGTAGTTTCTATATAAGAGGGCCCTATAGTGTCGTTGTAAGTAGGTCTATAGTTTACTCATAAGGAGGCCATATAGTCTCGTTATAAAAGGGATCTGTGGTATCCATGATAAGAGTTTGTAGTCTTATGTAGATAGGCCATGTAACACCTAAGGGACTTGATGTTAAATATCTTTGTCACGTATGTAAAATTTTATAACCTGATTGCCCAGGGCTCTCTTATCTTATTACGTGAGGGCCTGGGGTTTCATTACATTTAGGTAGAAATACGGTGTATTGCGGGAGGCAGTGCGTTATCCGTTGTAAGGGAGGGAAGGGAAATTTCCATTTTATATTTTAGAAATCTTGACTTTTTCTTTTTATCAAGTGAAACTTGGTGAACATTTGGCTTCTATGATTTTATTCTTATGAAGCTGTAGTCTCATCAAGCTACGGTCTTTAGTCTTATTACAAATGTAAATACTCTTAAATTGTTCCAGTGTGGAATGAATTTGTCGAATGATGTGCAAGCGAGGAAACATTATGAGTCAGAGCATCCAGGGCATGAATACCTAAAGCGCTACATGTGTGACGTATGCGGACATACTACTAAGGTGGGAATTTGCGAAACTGCATATTATTTGTTACATATTTTATGTTGTCTGTTACATGTTATCTGTTATATGTTGAACGTTATCTTTTATATGTTTCATATGACATGTTGAATGTTATCTTTTACATGTTTCATATAGAATGTTATATGTTTCATAGTACATGTTATCTGTTACATGTTGAATGTTTTCTGTTACATGTTAAATGTTATCTGTTACGTGTTGCATTTTATCTATTACATGTTGCATGTTATCTGTTACAGTTGCATATTGTCTGTTGAAATTATAACATGTTATAATTTCTATGTTTCATATAACATGTCATCTGTTACACTTTGTAAGATATCTGTTACATGTTGAATATTATCTGTTATACATATGTTGCATTTTATCTATTTCATGTTAAATGTTATCTTTTAGGTATATGTTTCATATTACATGTTGAATGTTTTCTATTATTTGTTGCTTACTATCCTTTACATGTTAAATGTTATCTGTTACAGTTTTACGTTATTTGTTGCATGTTATTTTTTGTATGATGCATATTACATGTAACCTGTTACATGTTGAATGCTATCTGTTACAGTTGCACTTTATCTGTTATGTTGTATATGTAAATATATATTTATTTTTACAGCAATATGCTAATTTGCTGGTTCATATGCGGACACACACTCGAGAGAAGCCATATGAATGTCCGCACTGCGACAGAAAGTTTAGTATGACAAGCAACCGAGACAGACATCTTGTTGTGAGTATACAATTGATTGTGTCACTTTGTCAGTATATTATTTTCTTTATCCTATTTACCAGTTCATTTTTTATCCATCATTTTTGTTTTTATATTGTGTTTCTTGCGCCCACCATATGTTTTAGAAGAATTTGCTTGTCCATATGGGTTTTACTCAAAGGTAGCTGCATTGTAACTGATGCTAGTCATTACTAGCAACTAGGAGTCATCTAGTTGTGAGTATAAATATTCTGGAGAGTAGCCGCATAATGGCCGCTATTTTAGTATATTAAGCATCATGTAATCTTATTTCTTGTAAAGTTTAACGTTTTTCTGTGTACACTATGTTACCATGTTTTATTTAACTATGTCTACTATATTGCTGCATTGGTTATGTTTGAATATTCAGTTTGTTATGCCATTCGTTGTGTCCGTAAATAGTTGTAAGCATACTTACTCAAGACTGTTAGAATTTTAGTTTGGGAGGATTTCAAATCCATCCCGGAACTCTAGAACAAATGATTATTGTATACTAACAAACCACCTGTCATTGTTGGGTTTTAACTAGTAACACTCTCCTGCCTACGACCTACTGTTATATTCAGTGTGTCTACTATCTTTCTAAGTTTCATTGTCCACTATCTTCTTCTTGTGGCGGGCTCATTTCCGCGCTTGCCACTTGTACATGGTGAATTTGTGCTTAGCAGATGGCTGGCTTATGCAGCCAGCCTAGTTTCCTCCAAAAGACCAACATTGCTGCAGGCCTCCTGGAGCATCTCTGGGGTCCCTATGTGTTAAGCCCTGTGGTCTTCTACCTCTTCACAATGTAGCATTACATGAGATAGCGGTTGCTTCGGTGTCGGTGGCACAAAAAGAGAGTAGATATCGTTTAAAAGTTGTCCCCTATATTAATATGTTCATAATCTAGATGCGTCCATTATTTTACATTTTGTTGGTACATCCGGCTTATATTACGTCCGTATACTACTTTTATGTTTAAAATAAATAAAAAAACCTGGATGTTAACGATTATTTCATTTTTTGTAATTTATAAAATCAATTTCAGGTTCATACTGGAGAAAAACGTTACCAATGTCAACACTGTAATCGTCGCTTCACCCAAAGCAGTGCAGTCAAATTACACATACAAACCGTTCACCTAAAAATACCATATGCACCATGGGATAAGAAAAACAGGAAGAGACGTAAAGACCAAGAGAGCATTTCAACTCCAGCTAATGCGTTAAGTGCATTAAACTTGGAGCAAGTGCAGCAAACTTTATTACAACCACAGCACAAACTGTTGTTAGAAACGCAAGGGGAGTATTTAAACGCTTACATAACGTACAGTGATGAGTGATATAAAATCTTGTGAAAAGTTAAGTGATCTTTTGTATAAAGTGATTTTTGATCAGTTTTAATGGAGTATGCATGAGTTTAATGATTCTAATTACATTTAAGTTATATTTATTTATTGTAATGAAATTTTGGATCTGTTTTTCTGCCTCTAATACCACCAATTTAATTTTATTGTTATAAAATAGATACGAAGTACTAGGCTATGTGACTGTTGATGGAAAACTATCTATTATTGTTTATGAATGGCATAGTATCTCAGTCGTTATTTTGTGTTAAATCAGCGTATTTTGAGTAAAAAACAAAAGTAACAGTTTACATTGATAAATGCCGATAAAACGCTATTCGTCATTTGCTTGTTTAAAGTTGGGCTTTCGTGCTTTCAGTTCGGGTGACAGGAGTGGCGCGTTCACTTGTGATGACCTAATGGTAAAACAGCCTCTGTAGCTGTTTTACCGTCGTGAAGTACTTCTTATCACGTAATCATTTCTCAAAGAATAACAGATTCTCAACTGATTTTACACAAAATATATGGTATTTTAAACTATATTAAATATGGTTAATTTAAATCCATAATATTTTTTTCTTATTAGCACCGTTTTTGATACGGTCGATGTTTTTGAGCATCATCATAACGATGACACTCGATAATTATTAAAAAAAAAAATTAAAATTGCACTCGTTATTGTTGCTAAGTTTTCTTTCATAAGGTAACCTTACCTTGACAGGGTAACCTTCAAAGTCTCTGTGGCCGGTAAGAAACTTTTTCTGTTTTGGGAAAATCTGACTTTATTTCTATGCCGTCTATTGTTATTTCTGTCCCTGCTTAATGTTGAAATGCTATGATTCACTCTTTAGATTTTTAAATAGATCGATATTACGCCGACTAAAACTGTGAAAACAGTTTTGTAAGCACCGATTATTCGCAGAAGTACGCTTCTTTGCAAGCTTGCAAGATATCTTTTTGTTTGACATTTAATTTTCCTTTCCATGTGGATGTTGCATAAGTCAGTACTGACTCCACAGTTCCTTTTTACAGTAACCACGGTTAACGAATGGTATTTTAAGTGCTTTATGTCTAAGTTACCAATGAAACTGGCATACTTTCGCCAAAGCGTAGTACAGTTTCTTACTCTTGCTGCATATTTGATTTATATGCAGACTTATGCCCAACCTTTTGCTAAATTCAACTTCCATATTTGGTGCTCTTTACTAGTTTAAGTGATCTAAGACCCTAATTCGCGGGGGCCTGTTTATATTCAGACGTCCTTTCATCATCATCATGACTGTTTTAGTCGGTGACAAGGTCTTTTTAATGTCTTTGCACCATTGTACCACTTGGTCAATTCCTAATCGGCCTTTCCTTTCGAGTTCTAATCGGCTATTTGCTTTAACGATAATGACCTTATCATTGGCGACAGCAATTTCATTAGAATTTTCGTTCATGCATCCATCAAACACTAGATTTCAAGTATAAGGACCAAATATCGAGCCCTATGGGCATCCTTTGGTTATGACTTTTTCAATGGAGCTATAATTTGATAGAGTGTTAGTACTTTACGGATTCTTGAAGTAATCTCTAAAAAGTCGATAAACGTTTTTTGGACAATTCTCTCATGTAAGGTCTTCATGATACTAGGCCATCACAAATTCTCGAAAGCACCAGATATGTCAAGGAACATGCCCATAACATATTTTGCTTCCGATCTTTCTACTGTCTTGATAAGTTCTTATATTTCGTCTTCTGTGGATCTGTGTTGTCTAAATCCGTTTTGGTTATTGATTCTCTTATCTGTTTTGCTATAGTTTAAGGCCTTTTATTATTATTGTAGTTTGCTTTTCCTATAGCGGAAATCAACATTGTCAGTCTATATGATTTTATGTCTGCCCTGTCTCTGGCCTTTGCTAACAGTATCATCACGCTGAATTTCCACAGATCCGGTTAAACGCGGTACAACAAGTTTTGCGCACTTTTTATAAAATTTCGACATTTATATTATCAAGATCTCAAAAACCTTCTCCAGTGTAAATGGGATCTTAAAGATTTTTGTTCATTAGTGTCGTCTTCTTCGTTGTCGTAGGGATAAAGATAATAGTCTTAATAAGATCTAATAATAGTGTTTATTGAGTCATTCCAGTTAATTGTGGATTCTTTATCTTTTCCTATCGAGTTGACTGCTAATTGTGAGCATAATTTATATGTTTGGAATTTGTAAACCTAACCCCAAGGGTCTTTTTTGCCATTTTCTGTCACGAATTGTTTCGTGTTTCTTACTTCCGTGTTATATTTGTTTCTTATATTCTTGTACTGCTCTCGTAGCAATTTTTCTCATTTTTCATTTGATGAATTGTACTCATCAGTTGTATCTCTACTCGTTATCAGTTTTCTTTATGAATAATAACTTTCACGCATTTGTACGCTGGGCAGTCTTTGCTGAAAATACTGTGATTTTATGTTTTTTTTTTACTCATTTACAGTTGCAGCACACAGTTTCCTTGTATTTGTCTGGACACTTATTGAATACGTGGCCATCTTCGCCGCAGTGGCCACATATATGTTTCTGTTTTTTGCAGTGTTTGCTTATGTGCCTGTAAAAGCGACACTTGTAGCATCTAGTGGCGATAATTCACGCTGCATGAGTGCCAGTCAACAAATATTTTCCAAAAAAATCTCGTAATTTAGCACTGCATTTGACTTTATGATTGACGTGTGATCTTTCTTGATTTTCATAATAAACTATATGTTAAATTCTTTCTTGAACTTGTCAAACAAGTTGTACGTGTTCAGTTCCTCGATTTTTTGTTTGTATACATTTCTAGTGACATTTCCCTTGCATAGTTCCGGATTAACTCCGTAAATGATCATTTTGGCGTTATGCTTCCTTGGTGTCTTCAGACATTTATCAGCTAGATCTTTATTATTGATTAAGTTATTCACATCAGCCTCGTAGGCGCTCTCGAGGACGACTTGCCCACTTTTAGTTTTCTTAATATTTTAAATCGTATATTTGATTCGGCTGGTTTAATGCTGACTCATTTTTTCATTATCGTCGCTAGAGCTAGCGACATTCTTTGAACATTTTATTGTAACCACATTCTGTGTAACCAGAGGCAGTTACTTTTGCTTTACCCTTTTGACTACGGTAATCCATAGTTCTTGGTCATCTTCCTCTCTGTCTGGTTGTGTATCTTCAGATGCTTTGTTGGGATAAGCATCTTTAATAGTCTTAATTATTTTCGTGCGCTCAATCCTAACTTTATTTTCAACTACGACTTCTGTTGCGCAAGTGTTGATAGTCGCTAATTGGTCCTGTAAAGACATTGCGTCTGATCAGTTAAGCACGCGAGTCCGTTTATTATTAATCTCATATCTTTTCAATGGGATTTCTACTGTCATTTATAATTTACTGCAAGTTAGCCTTGCTAAGGAGTCTTATCTGCACAAGGCATGCCTTAGTATCATTGCCTTGTTGTACTTCGAACACGGGGAGGTCTGCAGCTTGTATTTGGCACGTGTTGCACTTAACTTACACTTATAATAACAAGTACCTGGAGGACCTAATTTCGCTCGTTTTTTTAAGCAACGCCATCTATTGTCAAGTAGCTTTATCGTTGCTGTTTCGGTAAAAATAATAGTATTACTACTCGCCGATGGATGTCAGAAAGAGTCATATTTTTCAGTTTATCATTGCCTAAAAACACGGATAAAACGACGTTTTCTAAGAATGAAACCCAGCTAGATCGATTTATCGCCCCCGAAAACCCCTACATACTAAATTTCAAGAAAATTGATGGTGCCGTTACCGAGATTCAGATTATAAATATATACTTATAAATATACAAGAATTGCTTGTTTAAAGGTATTAGATAAAAATAAAGTTTATAATGATAATTTAAAAGTTAATTTAAATTTAAGACATTTAAAAGTAAAAGAGTCACTTTTTTAAATGGAGGTCCGTTTTCCTCAGTTCACAGCACTTACAGCAGTTGTAACACCAAGCGCTCACGGTGCCCGTATCGGACACAGAAACATTCTCAGTAAACACATAATGCATAAGTAAAAATTCGCTCAGTGATAGCAAGGACATCGCATGAAAACCGCATCTGTTCGCATAGAGAATCTGATTGTATTCACTTGGTTTGACAACACAATACCAAGCCCCTGAAGGGACTGTAAATAACAGACAGTTCCTGGATTTCTGGACAGAGCTTAAGTGGTAAATGGCACCAATGACAAGTGAGTCGGTTACTATATGCGAAAAATATACTCCAAATCAGGGTATAATAACATACTGCGCCTGGTAGTCTCTTTCGAGAAAAAAATGTCACGTGACTGATACGACAGTACGTCATTATGCGACATCGAGCGGGAGCAGAATATGTAGCTCAAACGCGTGTGACAAATAACAATATTCTTCATTAAACGCAGCATTCTCTCAGCAGCCGGGTTTTATAATTTTTTAATTTTGAACAGCAGGTGCGCACGCCAAAGGACGTAATCCCGTACAAAACACCGGGTATCTACAAAATTGACTGCAGCTGTGGCAGTTCTTACGTTGGCCAGACCAAACGCACAATTGCAGACAGGGTCAAAGAACATATTGCTGCTGTAAAGAATTGCCAGACTACAAAGTCAGCTATAGCAGAACATCTGATTAACTCAAATTCCAACCACTGGATTGAGCTCCACCAGCCTAAGGTTTTATCCACCGATATTACCGTAGATTGGTACGCGAAGCGATTGAAATAAAAAAAACATAAGAACTTCAATCGTGAGGATGGATACAAACTGTTGCCTGCATGGAATCCAGTCATAGGAGAATACAGCTCTAGAATTTTACCAACGAACGCACCCGAGGACACCGTTAGTGTTGTGTGTAGTGATTATGACAATTATAAAGACAAGGTGAGGGTAGTTCAACAGGACGCCTTCACTCGAAGCCGAAACAACGCGCACCGCCAGTCTACCCGTGACAAAGGCTGGTGTTACCCAGCCGAAACGTCGGGAACAAGGTATTGTGCTAAATAACAACGCGTTTGATCCCGTTTTACTATTTTAAATCAGCCGGGTACTGTTTTTACTCACTACTGTACTACATGTATGGTATACATAGAAAAAGAAAGCGGGCTATAATTATGAAGTTACCAAAGTGTATGCTGTATTAAATGGAACGCAGTGTAAGAAAGCCTCTCACAGTTGAAATAAAAACCTAGTAAAGGCCACAGGATGTGTCTGAACGAGCAGCTTAGACCCATTTGTTTTTCAGCAGGTTCTATAATTTATGGAAATATAAAGACGTGTTGCTGTTTTGGCGGCCATATTGATTGTATTAACCTAATTAAACTAATAGCATTATTTTTAACCGACTTCAAGAAAGGAGTAGGTTCTCAATTAGGATGTTTGTATTTTTTTTTATGTATGTTCGAGCATAACTCCGTCACATATAGACGGATTTTTAAACCTAAATTTTAGGTTAAAAGAAAATAATTGGTGGTAAAGGTAATGTTCAATTCTAATTATTGTGCATTGACTACAACAAAGTGTAGTTTGCTTTCTGTTTATAAGTCAAGAAATGTCCATTTATTGTATAATGTTTTTATTGTATTTATAAAGCTGTATTATATTATACACCATAAGTAATAATTAAAATATGAATTATGTTGAAATGTTCTGTACTTAAATAAATTGAATAATGTAATATAAATTCCTGAATGATTTTCACATGTTTTTTGCTTTTAATTTACAATTATGGTATAATACGGAGTGTTAGTGACTTATAACACAAATTTATACAGTAGACTCAGGGCACGTTCGATTTGGGATTAAAAGAGATTGATACTTTTCACACTTTTGATAACGCCAGTTTTGCCACCGACACCTATTGTTCGTGTAGCTTTGAAACGTTACAAACACAATATTTGGTTGAAAAACGAACGGTTGACGTACACTCACTACGATAAAACACACACACACTACCATAAACAATGAATATGTATAGACAGTTTGACATGTTAACACAAAAACTCCACCTGCAGACATGGGTCTAAAGTTTCATTTTTCGGTGGCAAAAGTGTCAAAAATAACAAAACTATCGTAAACGAACGCATGACAGTTTGTTATAGATGATACTAAAATTTTAATATATTTGACACCAATGCAAAAGGAATGGATGACTGATGACAAAGTAAACGAAAATAATTATTCTGCATCCCAAAAAGAATGCGCCCTCAGTAGGTACATGATTCTGACCACCTTGGCGCTTGAATTTTGCATCGGTTTTTTTTCTTTTCTTTGTGTAGCGGCCATAAATTTAGTCAGCGATTTTAAGGTCGTGCACGGTTACATAATAAAATAACAGCTATAAGAGTATATCGCTACGTGTGACTAAGTTTTAATAATTGATTCATTCCGTCTAGACAGAGTAATCGTGAGGAATAGTGCACGACAAGACCGTGGGCGAGCGCATCCGAGTAGCCTATGTCGTCACATGACTGTCTCGACGTTGTCGGATTTATCAAAGGTGGCGTCCATTAATTACGTAAGGCGTTTATGGGAAGGAAGCCGAATCTCACTCAATATCACGTGGGGAAGATGGAAATAACGCGTAATTTTGTAAAATTGCAAGAAAAATGTGTTTATTCCCCACACCCACGGACCAACGGAACGGCACAACTATCGAGTTAAATTAAGTAAAATATAAATAGATAGACATAGAAAAACCACTAAAATTGCCTAACGTTATTAACGAACACCCCCTAAAGGCGATCAATTACTGAAATTAATAAATGGAAAAAATAATAGGTCCACGAAAAAATACCAGGTGTCGGTGTGGTCAAGTCTACAAAAGGAAGTGAGCTAGCTAGATAGCTAGGCATGCCGCCAGCTAGATGCTGCTATACCGATTAGTTGCTCGATCTGATAAACTATTCCAATTAGTTGATACCGATTTTGTCCAAAGTCAAGTCGCAACGACACATCCAATTAAGATGAAATTTGGCACGGGGATAGTTCAACAGATGGAGAAGGACATAGACCATTAACTATAGCCGAATTCTACCTCGACAAATTATAGTTATAACTGTAGTTATGTGACTTACTTATCAAGGAGATGCCGTAATAATTGCACGCCGATAACCAAATTCAGCGCGGGTGGAGCCGCTGATAAAAACACATCTCAGCTAATTTTCAGCACACAATCCTACTACAAGTATTATATATAAGTTGGTATTTAAAGTTTTCAAACCACAAGGAAATTTTAAAATTAAGTAGTATATCCAGTAGTATAGTGGCAATCAAGTATCCGCCTTCCACCTGATGTTAAACGGTTACCATGGCGCATCGTAATCGACGTATGCAATACCAGGATAATACCGGATTGTCTACTTCTATCTTGAAGCTTCCCATAGTGTCCCTAGGTATATTTCAAGACAGGGTATTTATACCACAACCTAAGTATTTGTGGTAGAAAGTTCCTTAGAAACAAATAAATGATGATAAACTTCTCGCTTGTGTACAAAATGGGTGGATAGGTACTTAAATAAATAAAAAATAACATAAATTATTTTTAGTATTTTATTTAATAAATACACAACTTGTTTACGTCATCCAAATATATTTAAATGCTTATTTAATAAACTACAATAAAATTATTGTCGGCGATTATTGCAATAAAAGCGGCCATGCCTTGAAAGAAAGTTGCAAATAAATAAATGCATTTTAAATTTATTGATTTGAAATAGGCCTATATAGTTTGATACCAAATAGGTATGCATTAGGAACTTGTATAATCTGTTAATATGCACATTGGCTATATGTATATATATGTTAATCCTAATGTTGTTAAGTGTTCAAAAAATATATAATAATAAATCTAAAGTGACATTTGAGTCATCTTGTAACCCAAAACCCTAAAATTCTTGGTTGCATTTGAAATGAAAATAGGTTATGTTGTTACTAAGCTAGTGACATCGCAAAGTGCAGCCAGCGAAGCAAACGGAGTATATTTAAGCTCGATTACAATTTTACTACACATTGCTTTGACATTTGGAAGCTAAGAACATAAACTAACCGATTTTTAATTCCAAAGGTTTTATACTGTAGTAATAATGGTATAACCCATATTGATTTTTTTTATCTAGACAATTTGCAAATTAACAGATTTTTGGATATTAACACTAACACACAAAACTGTTTAGTTTTGCAATAAATGATATATTTAAAAGCAATTCAGACTACCTATTTGCAATAATTGACTTATATTTTGCGAAAAATACATTTACTTTTAGGATATAGTTACAGTGTTGGAATGTATTGTAAAATTATTGCCAAAATTTACAATTACTAGGTAGATACCTATATTATTTATATTACGTCAAAAAAAACATTTACTGTCTAAATACCTCAGTATTCAGAACGTATGCAAAATTATTGCTATGTAAATATGCCTAAATTAAACTAAAAAGTACCTATAGATGTTTAAATACATCGTTTTAAATTGTTATATACTTTTCAGGTACATTTTATAGTAAGATCTTAAATAAGGACTATACAATAAAATTGAGCAGAAAATATATCACGATTCGAAAAATAATGCATAGAAAATTGCTACGAAATTAACAAATGGAATGTATAAATTATAACAAGTCAACAAATTCAATGATCATTTTGAACACCTCGTATATATATAATTTGTTTGCAAACCTCGGCAATGATATACCCAGGGCCCGATCTAGGAGAAAGGCTAGCCAGACGAATTTCCAGGGCGGAAAAATTGAGAGACGGCTAAAAAAGTATTGTTTGGTATTGTGTTAACTTGTGAACTGTATCACAATACTCATAAGTAGTAACTTTTGTATTGAAACATTTCTTGTGTTATTCTCTTTTATAAATATCGACAGGGAAAACATTTCTGTAGAAAAGTAACAATTGCACCATCTATAGAATAACACAGCCCTTACCTATTTACAAGGTTTCAGTTTAAAGGGTGTTAAATATTATTGCCCGAGCGGCTAAAAAGCTAGATCGGCTCCTGGCTATATACCCCAATATCTCCAGTATTAAGTTTTATTACCACTTTGATTTTGAGTTAAAATAAATCACATAAATTATGATAAAAAATATATCAACAATAATATAACATTGTTTAGTTTTTGCACATTAAGTTTTTTAAAAACAACAATATATAAAGAATAAAAAATAATATGTAAAATTAAAAATGCATAAAATTGGCAGATTCTGCCACATAACAACAACAACTACTAGAATATTAATTTAACGCAATTTGTTACGTTATTTAGTATTTACCTACTGCAAAAACCAACAAAACTTCCCTATGTTCTAGTATCTTATAAACCTTTGTTGAAAAACACTTCTTTTTCGTTGGGATATTTCTTCTTTACTTCCTCCTAAAATTATAGAAAGGAAGAAGTTTAAATTGTTATTACATTTCTAGTTACGTATAATAATGAATTATCTTTATAATTTTTTTTAAGGTCTAATTGGTTAAATGGATAGTAAAATGAGCGAAGAGAATATATGACCTTAATTCAATAACAATAATTTTTGGTCAAATCACACTGCGCCGTCTGATACATAGAAAACACCCAGAATCAAGACAAACACAAATATAAACGTTTGTCCTGTGCAGGAATCGAACCCACCACGCCTGCGGTTCAGTAGGCAAGTGATTGCCTACTGACCCACAATACCACAATACAATACTTTAAGAAAACATAAGCTACCTAGTTACTATGGCATCATTTGCGTTCATGCGTTTACAACAAAGTTTTGTTTTTGCTGTTTTGCAATTTTCTTTTAGATTTAGGCGCACTTCTTACCACCTAAAGCAGCCGCCCCTGTACCTTTTCTCTAAGTTTGCCACCGAGTTTTACTTACAATATATTCTGTGACATACCTGTAAATGTGGCTCCAAAGCATCGACACTTAGCGAAGCGTTTTGGTCAAATATCGCACAACAGAGTGGGGTGGCGAATGTGAGGCAAAACGCTACCAGAGACAATTGGAACGGAAACACCGCCCAGGGAAACCGGCAGAACATGCCCCGCCGCGTCGCGTACGATGTAATAAAGGGGGTTATAGCTAGAATAAAAAAATATTATTTATAGTCATACCATCATCTAAACTAGAAACCTACCAAGTAGCGCTGATACTCTCCAGACAGATAAGGTTGACGGATGAAGGAAAAGTCGAAAAATGTGACCACAATACGGTAAAAATGTTAAATTCCATACAAAAAAATTAAGTTTCAAAGCGTTTTTATGGTATAAATTACTTTAGAAGTATAACAAATATATCTCATAGTAATGTATATGATATTGTATAATGATTTTTAGTAAATTTACATACACCACGTTAGAATTACAGAAATAAGCTTTCTGGCCTATATCGCCCTCTTAACGACTTAATAATATTGGTCTAGGCTACTTGGTCAGTAAGAGGGACTGTAACCCACAAACCTAAGTCTCGCAGTGGGTAAAACTTACAAGTATGTAGGTAAGTATGTATATGCTATAAATCGTAGGCTTAGTTGTAGACCCATGAAGGTCAAGCAACCTAAAAGTATTACTTTGATAAAGTTTTAAATAAATAAATATTCATAAAGTAGATAGGGCGTTTTTTGTATCGAATTATATGCGTCTCTTAATGAATAATATATTTGAATAGAAGTTACCGATAGACGTAGTATTTAACTATTTTTGAAGTGAAAACTTCTTTAGCGGCGCTGTGCACTTTTTTGTGATGGGTAAAAACTGTTTAACTCGCGTCAGGTCACGTGTCCTGATCGAAAATTCATAAGATGTCACTCGCGTTAGGACACGTGACCTTTATTTACATTAGGTTAGTTTAGTTAGTAGTACAGGGAGGTTGGATATGGGATTTTAATTCTATGACAGATTGAGCTGTCTAATATACAACGTCAAAAAAGTAAATAAATAAAAGTTATTATTTTTAATAAATAAATATGGATAAGAAGTGATGGGAAGTAAATAGCGAGTATGTTTTCACTTCAAATTCAAATTCAATTTAATTTATTCAGTTTAGGCTACAATAATTGAGCACTTATGAATGTCACTACGCCATCGGTTCATAAGTCTACAGGGCGGGAGACCTTGTACTGAGAAGAACCGGCAAGAAACTCAGCAAGGGCATTTCTTTTCTCCCTTTCTCTTACAGCGTCCAATTAAAATATTGGAAAATGCCCTCCCTATCATAAAAGGACACTTTCCATTGCAAACATAAAAAAACATGAAATATAAAGCACAAGCACAACATAGAAAAGTATCTAATATAAACAAAAGACAGTTTATGTATTCATCACTAAGAAATAATCAATGTCTTACAGTATTAATAAACAAAACAAAAAAGTAAGACTAAATACTAAGAATACAAAGAAGTATGCAAGAGCAGACGACACGACGACGTTCACGAGTATGACACATGAATCAGCCATCGTTTCGCTCAACCATGTTTTAGGGAACGTAACGACCCAACACACACGCCACCATCGCAGAGACACTTTGAGAGAGCATGACACACTCAAGGAACTCCAATTAAACTTCGATTGTACTAGTTACAATGTGTGTAGTAAAGGAACAAAATATAAGAGGAGAAGATTGGAAGGTTCGTAATGCTTTACTACCGAGAAGCAACGGCAATAAACTCACTAGTTAATCTTTTATACATCATATAAAAATACAATATAGCCTTACACTAGGTAATAACGTAATATACAATGTTTTAATTTGATAAAAAAAATTATTTCAAATGCCCCAATACAAATCAATCAAGTTCTAATTTGTCCAAGCATTTTTATCATTTATGTATTCATCTACTTTGTAATAGCTTTTTTTCATTAAAATATCTTTGACATATATTTTAAATTTATTTGAGGGTAAATTAACCACATGTTCTGGAATTTTATTGTAGAAAAATATACTTTGTATTGCGAAAGAGCTATGTACCTTCTGAAGACGACATTTTGGAACTACCAATTTATCCTTATTCCTTGTATTAACACTGTGGAGGTCACTATTTTTAGCAAATAAGTGACAATTTTGGCGTACATACATTATACAAGCAAAGATATATTGGCAAGGAACAGTTAAAATATCAATTTCCCTAAATAGTTCCCTAAGCGAAATTCGAGGTCCTAATTTATAAATTGACCGTACTGCTCTCTTTTGCAAAATAAAGACTGTATCAATATCAGCTGCCTTACCCCAAAGCAAAATGCCATAAGACATGACGGAATGGAAATAGCTAAAGTAGACCAAGCGAGCAGTGTCAACATCTGTATGCTGCCTAACTTTCCTAACTGCATAGGCAGCTGAACTGAGTTTTCCGGCAAGAACTGAAATGTGAGGGTTCCACTGCAGCCTATTGTCTAATGTAATACCTAGAAACACTGTTGAGTCTAATAGTTCTATTTCTTCTCCGTTTAGGGATAATTTTGCACTTATGTTTCTGACATTTGGCATCATAAATTTTAAACACTTAGTCTTTTTCGCATTAAGAAGTAAATTATTTGCCGTAAACCAATGAAGAACCTGAGAAAGCGCACTACTTACGTCGTCAAAATTAGTTTTATTTCTGTCAACTTTAAATAAAAGAGATGTGTCATCAGCAAATAGTACAATCTTGCATAGCTTCTCCACAAAGAAAGGCAAGTCATTTATGTAAATTAAAAATAGAAAAGGACCTAAAATAGAACCTTGAGGAACTCCTAATTTTACTTCAGAGCCATTGGATTTTACTTCATTGATTTGAACCTTCTGCATTCTACTACTCAAATATGAGCGGATAAGCACAAGAGCCAAATCTGCAATACCATAATGACTCAGTTTCCGTATAAGAGTTTCATGTTGCACACATTCGAATGCCTTTGATAGATCACAGAAGATACCAATAGCATTTTGTGACTGTTCCCAAGCAGCAAATATATGCTGTATAAGGGCAACACCTGCGTCAGTTGTGGAACGCCCTTTTGTAAAACCAAACTGTTGAGGATGAAGTAATCCATTTAAGTTAAAATGTTTAAGCATCTGATTGAACATAATTTTTTCAAAAATTCTGCTTAAGACAGGCAGTATAGAGATAGGTCTAAAATTATTAGGATCATCTTTACTTCCACTTTTAAAAAGTGGTATTATTTTACTATATTTCATTATGTCTGGGAATATCCCTTCGTCAACACACTTATTAAATATAATGGCTAAGATTGGTGCTATAATATCAATAATTCCGCTAAGGACTTTGACTGATATACCCCATAGGTCACAAGTTTTTTTCTGAGTTAGTAATTTAAATGTCTTTATGATGTCTTCAGAGGTAACATGCTCAAATTTAAATATAGCCTTGCATTTATTTACATTACATTTTAAAAGTAACTCTGATTCTAATGGAGAGGAATTTAATGCATTAGTTGTAATTGTAGGCATTTCAGTAAAATATTTCTCAAAAGAGTTAGCGACATCAAGATCTGAATCAATTATTTTTGAATTAACAGTAAGTGAATAATGATTGTCACGCGGTTTTATTTTTCCTGTTTCACTATTTATTACATTCCATGTGGCCTTTATTTTATTATCAGAATTTTTAATTTTATTACTTAAATGTATTGATTTTGCAACCCTGCATACTTTTTTAAATATTTTTGAATACATTTTGACATAGTTGGTGAATGTGGGACTGTGGTTATATTGTTTCATTTCATACAACTCATACAACCTAGTTCGACTTCGGTGTATTCCGACAGTAGCCCAGTCCTTGAATTTCATTTTATTATTTGGCCTAAAAGTTTACACTTGCTCGAACTCATTACTTAAGAAATCAAAAAAAATATTATAAAGATTATTAGCATTATCATGCATGAAATGTAAAAATGGATTTTTTTTTCAATATTAACTTTTAATTGTTTAATCGAGCAGTGGTCACAGGTCTACAAGTTACTAGTTGAGATTTTTTTTTATAGTTGTGTAGAATTTTTATTATTTGACCACAGTGATCGGACGGCAAATTGTTAATAATAGATTTATCTTTTACTTCAACGTTACAGAAAATATTATCTAAACATGTAGCTGAAGTCGATGTAATTCTAGTTGGTTCCAGAAACAAATAATTTAAGTCAAAACTTTTAAATAAGTTAATAAATCTATCTCTTGTTTGGGAACTCTCTAAAAGATCAATATTAAAGTCACCACAAACAATAACTGACTTCTGCCGGCACTCCCGGAGTGCAACCCGTTTTTTTTTATAATTATTGGTGAGTACAAAACTATGGCCTTTGGGTTCTGTCCATCTATTTGAAGTAGACCAAGGTTAACCAATCATTTTGTTTATGTTAACTGAGGCGGCAAACAATCATACAGTCCGCCTTGTTTCAATTACTGGACAAAAAAATCCAAAAAGTTTACAATAGGCTGACAAGTTAAAGAGCCCACGGCACGTATAGGCAGGTATATTTAAATAAATGTAATTACACTTTTAAAATGTCTTGGAAATAAGAAACTTTTTTCCGACCTAATAGTATAATTAATACACATAATGTAAACACAAGCTTATTCCCGCGACTTCGGCTGCGTGGACTTTTGGAAAAAAAGGTAGCTTTTTAAAAAAATTATAGTTTTAAATATAGAAATATCGTTATGTTTATACAAATTTATACCCGTTACTTTTCCAAAAACGGGGAAACCCGTCAATCTTTATTTTCAACATTAAGGCCAAATGACAAAATGACGAATTTCAATACAAACTTTCAACCCCCATTTCCTTATTCTCTTAGGGGATACATTTTGTATTATTCTTTCTTAGTGAAGCATTACGTCATATAAGGAACCCATAATACTAAATTTCAAGTTTCTAGACCCAGTGGTTTGGGCTTAGGGTTGCCAACTTTTTTTACTAGAAATAAAGTACCTATATTAAGGTCTATAAAGAATATTAAACAGTATTTTAGAAAAATGAACAGTTTTTTATTTATTTATTTAGTGTTTTAAATACATATTTTTAGAGCTTTTCGATCCAACTTACTAATTTACAATCTTTTTTAAAAACTTCATACGCCTCATTACAATTATAACTGAAATTAAAATAAAATGAGGAGCTCATTTTTTATTAAATTCATAGATGCTCTATTTCTATCCTCCCGCCACTTAACATTCATTACTGAAAAAAACTTTCAGTAAATGCTGAGGTGGCGGTAACAGAAAGTAGATATGAGAAAATTTTAGTTATGTTATTAAATTCTTCTGAAGTGTTTACTAATAAATGACTCCACTTTTGGCCAGTACTGATATGAAGAAAATCTTTGTCTTCTGATATTTTTTCATAAATTACTTTGAAATTTGTTAATTCTGAATGTAAATCATCCATACCAATATTGAGTCTATACATATTTAGACTACAATTTTCTCAAATTGATTAAATGTGAACGAAGACTTCAATGACAAACAGCTTATTGAAGAAAGCCAGTTAGTCTGATTAAAATCGAATCATTTCATTAGCCTTATCAATAAAAAGTATGAAGTTATTAACAGTTATATTAAAAACTTCTTGGGAAGACTCTGTTATAGTATTAAATACTTTTTTTGTTTCATGGCCAAAATATTTATCATTTTTCTTTGAATTAACTCTGACTTTAAACCAGTCATAATGTTATAAACATCTAAAATAGTTACATTATTTCCTTCTAATTTTTGATTGTTTTATTGTTATTTTTTACATTATTATGCAACATTAATAAATTTTGAATAACCATTGGACAGTTAACATCCAAACTAACAAAGTAGTTACAAATTGGTGTCCAATTAAGTAAAATTGTATCATTTGCTGGTAGAAGAGATAGCGAACGAGTTCCTATGTGTCGTTTTATTTCATGAAACTCTCCTTCACGGATGTCACGGATGACAGGTAATGAAAATAATGATTTTGCATCCCAAAACGAACGCGCCCTTGAATATTTAACATTGACAGATTCGTTCAGAAACTCAGTGTGATTTGTTTGTGGCTGCGCTGCACTGGGCATTGAACGCCCTCTGACTAAATAAACGTAAACAGTATTTTGTATACTTTATTTTTGTTAACAGAAAAAAGTATAATTTAGTGAAAAACAGTATAATACTGTTCAAAACAGTATAGTTGGCAACCCTATTTGGGCTGTGCGTTGATATGTCATTGAATTAATCATCCAATTTCTTCTTTTATATACTTATACAGATATACATATATAAAAAATCATTAAAAAAATGAATAGGTACTAACTCATTCCAGGTACTGCCATTAGCACTCTGGAAATGCACACCAACCCAATTCCTAGCCTCGCTGCCTTCGGCGAGTCACCAATCCGATGACCGTCCTTAGTGAACACTGGTGTGCCGTTTAGAATTTCACTAGAACAAAATATTAAGAGTTAGTTATACGCAAAAATAAAAATAGGGTATTTTTGTACAAATTTTAAAGTTTTGTTATGATAAATATCAGTGATCAGCACTGGGCAAGTTACAGGGGATACTTCTGGCGCGGCCGTTAGGGCTTCGTTTGCAACCTTGCATTTGAAACTTACAAGCTCTGAAATGTAATGTTCAGCAATGTTATAGCAAGTTTGCTTTGCTTAGTGGGCTGCATTTTATATATACAGAAAATATCAAAAGTTTAATGTTTCTTAAAAACATAGGATTTTGGGCGGTCTCTTTGCTTATGCTGCACAATCATGTAGTAACACTAACTACTGCCATCATCATCATTGTATACTACTTACTACTAGTATACAATTACAATAGGTCATGGGCGTAGCGAGGTACAGGCAGGGTGCCCATAACCTGAAGGAATTGTCTCAAAACATAAGCTACATGTTTACTGTATTAAAATGACATTTTCTATCAGGTCTGCCCCCCCTAGCCAAGCCTGCCCCCCCCTAATCCAAAAGCTGGCTACGCACATGCAATAGGTAATGAACAATAATTAAGAAAGGTATTACTTAAAAATAAGACTATCTATATAAATATTATAAATACGAAAGTAACTCTGTCCGTCTGTTACCTCTTCATGCTTAAACCACTGTGCCGATTAAGGCGAAATTCGGCATGGAGATAGTTTCAATCCCGACGAAGGACATAGGCTACATGAAAACTTTAAGTGTTGGTTTTTTTTCTATAATTGAGGAGTTGCCGTTGTAATCCTACACCGATAACCGAATATTAAGGACAGGTGGAACCGCGGGCAAAAGCTAGTATTAAATAAACTCTTACTGGCTCCTCATCATTGGTATATTAATGAAATTGGCGCCACAGACGGCTGCGAAGGGAACCAGCCGAGCGTACATTGGGTTCATGTTCTGGAACAATAGAGAAAATGGTTTAAAGCCCTGTATTTCTTTAGTAGATAAGATAACAAGAGGAAACTGTGAGCATGCGAAAAAGAAACTCATTCGTGGTCCAACAGTTATATTCGTCTATCAGAAACGTTATGCTAAGTTAAGCAACGTTGGGCGTGATCTGTCATTGGATGGGTGTTCGCTTAGTGGCACATTTTCTGAGCTCCTCGCTTCGGAGGACACGTCAAGCTATTGATCCTGGCTGTTAGTAGCATATGACACCAGTGTCATATAATGATTTTTTATGCTCTCAGGAGCTTAAAAGTTAAATAAAAATTTAAAACTAACTTATACACGGGGATGTTTCAAGACCAGTGCCAACTTATTGTTAAAAGTCTTGAGTTCGTCAGACTCTGGAAATCTAGAGAAAAATGTATGCAAGTAGGTCTCTCGAAACCTGTAAAAGTACTTGCATACATTTTTCTCTCGAATTCCAAAGTCTGGCTTACTCAAAAATGTTTCCAATAAAATCCCTAAATTGTATGGGGGTCGAATTATATTTTTTATTCCACCTTAAGTATTCAAAAGAATTTAAACTATTGAAAAAATATTAAAATAAATTTGAGAGAGTGGTTGCCTATCCGAAACATTGACAAAGTTGTTTAAACTTAAAATTTAATTGAGCTACTAGAGGACCTCCTGCCTATTTGCCATTTTATTCTAAGTCACCTCTTCTGACGTCCGTGTAGGTGTGTATTGAGATTGACGTAGTAACATGGGCCGCAGCTGCTACGTATTCTGCTAAACTTAAAGTAAATGACAAACAGTGGTCTTACTACGAAATATCTGAATCATTCGAGACTCTCAATTTTAGCTTTTGTCAGCGGCTCCGCCCGCCCTAAATTTGGTTATTGGCGTGCGATTCCCACAGCAAGTCGTTGATTTATAGCAGAGTTTCCCAGACTTTTTCTCATAGACCGCTTTAAAAATGTAGCTGGTTCCGGTAGCTACATTTCTACCATATTCCCAAAACTCGACAAAAAATGTGAAGATTAGATCTAACTATGGTAATTTGCTCTTTATCTAAGTATGGAATATGCAAGTTTTTACCAGTAACATTCGCTGAGCTTCTTAAATATTATCTGCCTACATTGATAAGTGAAATCAAGCTAACATTATAGTTCTTCACTATCGAAAGCAGAAAAATTTTCATGGACCCCCGCTTACGAATTATAAACTCCCATTTTTTGTCACGATAACGTAAACCCCCGTCAGGTCCCCGGTGGACCCCTGATTTATAGGTTTGCTATAGCTGTAGTTCGTCCACGTGAAATTCATTTATAGTTATTCCTACTGAACTTTTAAATTTTCCGGGATAATACCTATCTATGCTTAGCTTTTTTTCTTTTCACTTATTTTCACATGTATAATATTAATATGGATTGCAGAATATACTCATTTGTGTCAATATTAGCTTAGTGTAAAATAAACGAAGAAGCACACTGCAAACATGTTAAATCGAATCTTAGGGGATAAAAACGATAAAACTTTAATATATAAAAAAACCAAAAAATTACAAGCATTGTAATATTTGTTCGGGTAAGTCGAAAGTTGTTTAACCTTTGCTATTAACCATTTCGTAGTTAGACACCTGAATTCGGTCGCCTTGATGGGACGCAAACAGCAGACGACGCGACGTGAGCAAATATGTTTAGAAAGACCTGGCCAATGTATTATATCAATAGACTCTTTCAATTTTACTATGCACCTATAAATGCTACTATGTTGTTAGAGGCTGTGATTTCCTTCGTAAATCAAAAAGACAAAGTGCCATATTGACTAAAGTAGCTACTCTTTATGCTGTGCCGCTAGTTGTTCTATCTGTCGTGTCGAAGGTAATAGGTTTTATTCCATATGTAGGCAGAATCAACAAAAAGTTTAGATTACTTGTGACCGATGTTACGGTCACAAGGGTGACAGGGCTGTCTCTTTTTTTTGGGCCTCTAGAACAGGGAAGAATTGCCCCAAAAATTGTGGCAGGTATATTAATACGTATAGAAGTGACATTGTGTGTAAATTTCGAGAATGTTTATAAAAATGTAGTTAGTCATAAAAATCTACGCAAGCTAATTTAAATCTAAGAATCAAGACAGAGGGTTCATTATGTCGTACTTTTGGGCGAGTACGTGTAATTGATTTCAATTGCGTATATAAACCACGATTGAGAAGTTTGAGTAGGTACCTACACTTAAAACATTGGTCTTTTCATTAATTATTTAATCAGCCTGTAGCTGTCCACTGCTGGACTTAGGTCTTTTACAAAAAACGACATCACCCTTGGTCTTTCGTCTTTCACATTCAGATCTAGCTACTGCGGGCTATCTTTTTAGGTCATCGGCCCACCTAGTTTGGAGGCTACCAATACTGCGCTAACCGATTCATACACTAGAACACGTCTACTCTAACGGCCATCGGTTTCGCAACAGATATGGCCTGCTTACAATAAGCAGCTCACTGCCACTTCTGCTTGCTTATTCTGTGTGATTCTGTGAGCAATGTCGGTAACCTTACTTTTATGTCGGATCATTCTGAATTTACAGTGCAACAAACTTCTGTGAACCGGTGTCTGTCACTAGTGTCGCGTAAGTTCACAGCATTTTAATATGGTGACTGTAGTTATGATGTTTCACCACCGGGTTCAAAAAGCTTGATCCACTATAAATATCGCCGTATGATTTTGCGACTGTTTGATTAATTGCGGTTTAAACTTTAGCTAAGTTTAAGACGCAGCAAAGATACAATAAATTTTCACTCTAATAAATATTTAATAGAATAATTTTATATTTAATATTTTTTACCTAGTAAAACTGAACAATGATATCGTTTTTGTTTTATTGACTGATTTATTTGTTGTTCTTTATTTGAAAAGTCCGCTAAGCTACGTTCGCGTTTAGCGGAGTTGATGGCGTTATCTTTGGTGGTAGTACATCGATGGTAATACTAGTTAACACTTAGGAAACTACCTACCTACATTTTCTATGTTATGTAGTAATTTTTGGCTAGCTTTATAGTGTTAAGACGGTCTAACCGGACTTACCACTAATACCTTTTTGAAAAATTTATTTTATATGTATGTATTTATATAACGTCATGGGTTTTTATGTTAACCGGTGCGCGGTTTGCGAAAATACACCTACATAATTTATTTTTATATGTGTGCAATAAACAAATATTCAGATTGGTATTGCATCTATCATTTAGATAAACAATGATAAGATTTTGACAATGACAATGTATATAGTAAAAGGTTTAGCCAGTTTGATGTTATTGTTGACGCAACTTTATCGCATTTAACGTTTTTATCACTTGATAAAAAAATATGTGACGAAAAATTAAAGTAAATAAGTCATCCAGTTTCTTAAAAAAGTTCATGGAATTTAATGGATGTTAAATGGCCATCATAACGGCCGGTATCTAGATGAACTTCTTTTATCTTTGTAGAGATCGTCTAAGCTAAAAGTGCTAAAACTGCGCGCCCCTCCACCGAATTCACCCATAGGTACATGCAAAATATAAATATGAATGCAATACACGCAAATAAAGTTATGAACATTGGTCACATAGGTTATACTTTTCGCACTACATAAAACTCAATACATTTAGATATGTCGTATTTAGTTTAGAATTGATGCAATCACAAATTATAAAGTTAAATGTTGTACCAGATGCAATCACGTGTGGGACCGGACGTCTTGTGTCATACAACGAACAAAGCTCCTCAATATACTAAATATGACAGTTTTTGAATCTATCGCATTACTAATCCACCAAACTGTGTTTATAGAGTAGCCTAGTACGGCTACACAAATACACAAATAATTCGGCGTGATACGTATTTCCTAACTCACAATGAATTAAAAAAAAAAAGGGTTGCACTCCGGGCACTGTGCCGGCAGAAGTGAAAACATACTAGCTATTTACTTCCCATCACTTCGTATACATATTTATTTATTATAAATAATAATGTTTGTTTATTTATTTTTTTGACGTTGTATATTTGACATCTCAATCTGTCATAGAATTAAAATCCCATATCCAACCTTCCTGTACTACTCATAATCGCCATATACTAAAACTAAAAACTAACCTAATGTAAATAAAGATCACGTGTTCTGACGCGAGTGACATCTTACGAATTTTCGATCAGGACACGTGACCTGACGCGAGTTTAAATTTTTTTACACATCACAAAAAAAGTGCACAACGCCGCTAAAGAAGTTTTCACTTCAAAAACAAAATGGAGAGGCGCGCATTTTTGGCTACTCTGTTGGTTCGATTCTTATGCTTGACGATGTACTGATTTAGCGTCAACGTAAAAATGAAAGTGTTTCACCACTAAAAGTTGATAAAGGCATTCTTGTACTAAGATATAACAGTGAGTCAACTCGGCCGTTCTTCAAAGCAACTATGAGATGGAGTAGGAAGGGGAGTAGATTACTCTCTAGTGTACCTGCGACTAGGGTTGTCAAATTGCAGGATCGTCACTTCCTAGACATTTCTATTGATCACGTTAAAAAAATATTTGAAGCAAGATGCTCGCCTTACACTCGGTTTATATAACAGCAAAAAGGAAAGGAAAAAGTGCAATAAAAGAAAAAAACTACCTCAAATATAATAGTTAATAGCCATCTCTGATCTCTGATCTTATTTGGTAGTTAGATAAATGAATTGTACTATCTGTCAAGTTATTAGACTATTCCACTGTTTCCAGGACAATGATGTTTAATTACTGGATACGGGAGAACTAGGACTAGGACTAAATTCTGGGAGTATTCCGCATTTCTCCGCCATCTGGCAATACCCCTAGTGACCACCAAAATAAATATGAATGCTAAACTCTTCTCCCTTAATTTTATTTTTTTTCTAAGCTAGTGGTAGAAACAAGAATTAACGCTTTCAGTATAATAAACTAAATAACCATTAATTAAAATGGTATAGTTTGTCAAATCCTCACGCGTGGAGTATTCTATTCGTTTTGCCTCCAGGCTGCTTGCCTAGACTGCTTCTTTTTTATTAACAAGGGGACCTTTAGCGGGTTCGGTCGGTCAGTGTCGCTTCTATACAAAGTCTCTGTGTATAATTTCTTATACTATGCCCTAGAGCTGTTAGATCGGTTTAGACACACCTCCGCACCATCACGTTAGGTGTTTGCACATCTAATTCACACTGGGTTTATCTTCTCATATCTATGACGTCGAAGATACGTCTTAAAAATAACAAGTCACGAATTATCGCGACAAGATAAATGTTATCTCTGTGATTTTCCCTGATAGTTAGGACTTATAATAATCATAATACGTGTCATCAATATATTTTTAATTGGTTAACACTTGATATTGTCTCACAAATTAAAATGAAAAAAAAAATGGAGAGGCGCCCTGTTTAAGGCTGGGACTTCATGCATCCGGAATTCTCCGGAGCCACTAAATAATGGTCCCGGATAAGCCCGCAGCCTATTCGTCGCTCAAGCTAATATTTGGATATTTCCTGCATCGCCTACATAGCTGCATAGAATTATTCGCTTTTATTATCCGGTATAATTTGTGCTTCTGGAGAAAATTCGCGGAGGTAATAACTTGATTATAATCTTATCAGCATCCATCATCATAAGTGCGTCATTTTTCCCTGTCCTCTGTCTCCTGCACCAAAGCCACCACCGGCCATCCCTTTAAGGTCATCGATCTATCGGAGTAAAATCCGCCAAACTTAGCAAATAGTTATAAAGAAGGTCAGAAAGGGCATTGCCATTCTGACCTAGTAAAAGCTGATAATAGAGTCTTCAAATGACAGTAGTACCTTCAATATTGTGGTACAAAATAACTGTGATCAATCAATTTTTTTTGATTTTTTTTTCAAAAAAGTAAGTACAAATAACTTTACATAAAACTATTCTTGTTTCACGCGTGTCTTAGCTAAAATATGTTACAAATAGATTAATAATAAAATTAAAAATAAATATAAAATCATAATCTTACCTTAACTTTGCTATTGAGGTACAACGCAGTCCCCAAAGCGCCACCGCAGGCTGCGCAATAAGACATAAGCAAATGTCTGAAAAGAAAACATTATATACATAGTTTAATTTGATTCTTAGATCCGATATCGCCTGGTATCATACCAGTATGTAGTCCATTATCATCAGTAAATATATTCAATTTTGGTCCTTCGATTCGAATACCACTACTTATAGGTCTTATAGGTGACAGTACAGATATAATAAATTTGGTCCTTAGATCCGTATACCAGTATGTATTGGTCCTTTGTTGTCTATTGTCGTTAGTATTTAGAATGTAACAGTAGATAAGGTTCTATTTCATATTATTTACTAGCTTTTGCCAGCGGCTCTTCCCGCCCTAAATTTGGTTATAGGCATGGCCGTAAGAATGGCAACTCCTTGATCATACTAAAGATGTTTTTTTAGCAAGCTATAGCAAGCTATGGCAAGCTATTCCAGCAGCAGTTCATTCAAGTATAATTCGTCTATAGTTGAAGCTATGGAAACTTTTAAATTTTCCGGGATAAAAAATAGACTTTGTCCTATTCCAGGACCTAACCTATATGTGTACAAACATCGAAATTTTCACATTTATAAGATAATATTAGTGGAATATTAAAGGCTAAAAAAATTGTGTTAAGAATAGAACTAAATTAATAAATATTAAAATATTGTAGTTTTGGTAATTGGGTGATGACAACCCTATTTGGGTTAGGATCACCAAACCATGTATCGCTACTTTTGTACGAAACTAGGTTCTTCATCATTTGTTTTTAATGACCTATCAACTGGAAGAAAGCCGTACAAAAATCATTGGTCGTAATTCCTCACTTGTACCTGGAACATTTAATTTTCCCATGTACTCACCTGTACCGTTCAAATTTGTTCATGGGCCTGTAGTCTAATAGGCTACTTTTTATCCCAAAAAATTTTAAAGATCCCGCTGGTGTATAACCAAATTCTACACTGGCGAACTATATAGCTACAGCCTCTGAGCAAACTTCTTTTCTGTATAATAAAGAGTTGCTGTGAAATTTCCACGCCAATAACCGAATTCAGCGCGAGCGGAGCCATGGACAAAAGCTAGTTTCAAATAATGTCAAAATGAAATAAGAATGTAGTTATGGTATCTTACTAATTATAGAATAAAAGCCGGCAAGAACCTAGACTGTCTTTTCAAAACGTTCTTTGTACCACTAAGAAAGTTTTTTTTAATACTAACTTGGTAGTCAGCGGTGCATCACCAGATCTGTTGGTATAGTTGACGGCTGCATTGAATGTTTGATTTACCCATTGCCAGAATACGGTTGCCGGAGTCGTTTTGTAGAATGTTATCATTGCTGAAACAACAATTATATGTTAGAAATCCAAAACTTGACTGTATTTGAAAAAATATTTATAGCTAGTCACAATTCACCTACAATTTTGGATTGAAACAAAGATTTTCAATTATTTTTTTTTTATTAATAATATGTTGTAGAAGCCTTGATATACAACAAAAACATCACTAATGAAAAATGATGGCGGCTGGAAATTTGGGGAAAAATTTCGCCTAAAACGTCTTACGTACTATTCTACAAAAATTTGAACAATTACTAGTGTAATTAATAATTAGTGTTATTTAATACAAAAAAATAATGATAAATATTATTATTTGAAATAAAACAAACGAAATCGATCAATAGTATAAATAATTGACTATTGTTCATAATAAGTAGGTATTTGACTTTTCTGAGCATAAAAAGTCAACTCCCGATATTTATGTACTTTTGTAAATTTTTACACAATAGCTGTTTCACTGAATTAAGATAAATACCTGTCTCATAATCTTTAAGGTTTATCTATTCTTACTGCAACATTATAATTAAATATTTGATTTCAGATAGGTATCTGTAAAACATCGCTTTAAAATAACGGGTTGCACTCCGGGAGTGCCGGCAGAAGTGAAAACATACAAACTGGATATATCATTTTAACATGTGTAATCCGCACTTTCATCTTTTCATCAACCCAATTTCCTCTTACTTTTTATTCGTCCTATAGTGTTTAACATTTTTTACCCATCACAGAAAAAGTGCACAACGCCGCTAAAGAAGTTTTCACTTCAAAATCAATCTTTTTATTTTGCCAATCATCCTATTATGGCGTGGCATTATGGTTTCCGTCTTGCGAATTTTTATGGCGTGGCAATATGGTTTCCGTCTTACAAATTTTCGATCAGCCTGACGCGAGTTGATAATTTTTTACCCATCACAAAAAAAGTGCACAGCGCCGCTTAAGTAGTTTTCACTTCAAAAAATAACTTCTGACGTATGAAGCGTCCATCATTAATAGACGTAGGTAGTGTATTACAAAACCTAATTGTAAATTTGAAAAAAGATATTTTTTGGATGGCGTCCGCATTGTGGACTTCCAAACATATGAAAATCTATACACCGCGCAATATGGACGCATTCAATACGCTCCGTGAATGATCAAAACTACACTCGTTTTAGATTCGGCACCGAGCATTTGCGGCGGCGTTGCTTACTTAATATATTTTAAAGGGAGACTTGGAATGTGTAATTTTTACATATTAAAAAATATGTAAAGACATATTAGTGAATCGGACACACGCAAAGTTGACGACCTCTTAATATTAAGTTAATATTAACTTAATATTAATATTAAGTAATCTCATAAAAATTAGTACCTACCGTAAACATACGGACGGTTGATCGATCGTCAGTGTGGTCAATAGAGCGTCCACTAAGATATTAATCTTATCCGTTCCGTTCCGTTCCAGCGTCTTACCAGCCAGCGTTCCACTGCAAGGACTCAAGGAACGGGTCACATAGGAAAAGAACTGTCGATGAGAGGGTTCTGTAGAGTGCTCAAAACTGCGGGCTGGAACAGTTCAAAAAGGTGGTAACTGAAGAAATGGAGGGTCCTCAACCACTGGAAGGTATGCGAAGTTTCCAGTCCGCATTAGTGAGTGATTCTAGTAGTGTCCCGCCCATCTCATGGCATTACTATGTGTGCCCATTACCTCTACCCAAGACACCAGTAAGACGGAGTAGATAGGGCAGGTGGTGTAGGACTTCGCAGTCTAGGATGTGAAGTGGGAGGGATAGAGCCGACCGGTACCAACACCCTTTAGCCAGCATGATGATAAATATATACAAGTGTTAATATATACAAGAAGAGAAAAATGACTGCTTTGCCGTTTGTGGTCTGCGTGTTGGCTTCTAAACTCTTCTGTGTTCCGATTCTTCTTTGATGATATTCATTTGCACCAGCTTATTCGGTTAACATCAACGTGGCGTTAGAAGTTTCCAATTAGCAATACAACTCTTTTTCTTTGATGCTTGACTGGCATTTCACACGGTGATATCAGCATAACTGCAGTCTCTATCTCTTAAGAAACATTTATCAATACACCAATTAAGTGAAAACGAAACGTGATTCGTTTCGCCGAGTTAACCACGCCTAGCAAACAAAATGATGATTATTTATAAGACTTACGCAGAAAACAAAGAAAGTAAATAAAAAATGTTAACAAGGCGGTTTTTCTATGAATTTTATTTTATCGTACAAATTACGACTACACGGTTCTCCTATACAACACGCTTCTTACTAATTTAGATTTTTTATAAGAAGCTGCTCACATAGAGCAGTATAAGTCCAGGCGCACATTACGAGAAATTTCAGATTCCGATTCGGTGCCGATGCGCGCCAGATTGCACCTCTATCGGACGCGAGATTTTTTATTAAGGTAGAGAAGGTATATGCGCTGTTTGTCCTTTCAAGAAAAAAGAAGTACCAAAAAGGTTGCAATAGCTGTGCAATGTTACTGTGCAACGAACATTGTATGGACAAGTGCCACGACTGTTTTTCTAAAATACCTGCTGTAGATAATGAAACGTTTAATTTTGTCAAATACTGACCCAACTACCCTTAGCTTATTTAAAAAGTCAACAGTAAGATAGTACGTTTCTGTACAGTAAGTAATAACTGTGAAAGACAAGACATATTGGTTGTGGACTTTTGCCTTTAGGCATTGAGGTATTTTATACGAAAAGATGTTGCACAATTATTTGAACGCTGCTCAGCCGATATGGAATCTTCAATTTTTCTCTTTCCCAATGTTAGATCTAGCTAGCTGGACTAAGTAGTCCACTAGGGCAAATGCCCTAGGTATCTATGTCTATTCAACAACCGGTATAGTGCGACATGGACATCGAACAAAAGTGGGGAAACCTGCGTTCAACGCGATTGGTAATGACCCTGAAAAACAGCATATAGAGATGGCTCAGGAGCGAGATGACTCTATAGTTCTTCAATAAGGTGAGGTCTCTTTTTTGAACAAGCATGAGCAGACATAAAAAGATAAAAAACGCTATTGCAAAGCTATTAGAGGTCTAAGTTAGCAACTAAATAGTATTGCAGGCTGATGATGTACGCGGTAGATACTCACCGCCAGTAATGAGAGTGTTCATCGGGACTTGAGCAGACATTCGGCCTGGTATGAACATCTTTTCACCAGTGTCCGGGTGGAACGCGCTGTCATAAAGGTATTTCGCCTGCCATAGTTTTTCTTCGTCATATTCCGGAGGCATTTTTTTCGTCTTCCTTTAAAAATATAAATTGTCAAATTTTAAAGTTTTTTTTGGATTTTTCTCATATAGTTATTTTTACTCAAAGGGAAAATGTTTAGTTCAGGTACCTATACTGACAATGTACAAGGGTATGGAGCTGGTGTAAGTAGAAACTGGAACGTTATAGGGAGCTTATTGGCAACAGTCTCGAGCTATTAGAACTCTGGAATTCGAGACAAAAATGTATAGAACTCCGACTTACCTCTCAAAACCTACGAATCTCCTTGCACACATTTTTATCTCGAATTAGAGTTTTAAATATTTTTTGTTTATCATAAATTCCTAGTAAATTACATACTTTATAAGGGTGTGGTACTAATCCCAAGTACTTTTATCACAGGGGTAAGTATACTTTTGGCAGCGCTAAGTACCTACCTAATTTATCCGGAAGTATTAGGTAGGTTCTATTGACGGTGCCAGGTGCATTTTTCTGGAGCAGTAGGCATCTAACTGTCATTTGCGGATGAACTTACCTAAGCGTGTCAAGATATATCAAAAAGCATAAACGACAATATAGGAAGGTAAAAAATCGGCCAAGTGCAAGTCGGACTCGCGCACGAAGGGTTCCGTATCTACAAAAACGGTAAAAAAATCACGTTTTTTGTATGGGATCATGGGCCCTCCTTAAATATTTGTTTCATTTTAATTTAATTTTAAATTTATTTTTAAAGTGTCTATATAACTAAATATGCTGTGAATATTTTAAGCGTCTACCTGTTGCCGTCATTAATATCCAGCAAAAAAATCACGTTTGTTGTATGGGTGCCCCGTTAAATTTTTTTTAGTATTTGTTATAGCGGCAACAGAAATACATTTTCTGAGAAAATTTCAACTGTCTAACTATCACGGTTCTTGAGATACGGACGGATGGACGGACAGCGAAGTCTTAGTAATAGGATTCCGCTAATTACCGTTTGGGAACGGAACTCTAAAAACAGTATAATCTTTGAAAATTAGGGAAAGCCCTTGTTTGTGGAATACCTGAAATATGTAGAGGTGTAACTTACTTGAATTCTGTGACAATTTCCTTAGCTTCATCAAGTTGCTTGTCAGTGGCGAGTATGTTCAGTGGGTTGGTGAGTTGCAGGAAATGTATGGCCCGTCCCGCGTAGGTGCTTTGGTCGTAACGCGGCTTCGACAAATCGATCTTGTCATTCTTGTCTGATGATGCTTTCTTGTCCGGCATTTTGGTTAGTTATGATTTGCTGGAAACAAATGGGATGTAGAGTTGATAGTAGCGTTTTTGAAGGCGGTTTATTACTTAATTAGCTGTAAACATATTAGCTTATGATATTGTTTTAAATAAAATCACCGTTAGTTTATCAAATATTTTTTTTTATCAATCTGTCAACTGCGTTATTGATAACCTAAACTAAATCTGGACCCAAATTAACAGACACTTTTATACTCAAAAGATAACACTCAGTGGCCCTCTTATCTACGTCCCAAACTTGCGTTGTTTTACAAACAAGCAAAATTAAGTAATGATAATAAATAGAGACCGCATCTAAAAAAATTTTTGTAGCCGATAAAAGCTAACCGGATACTTAAAACTCCGCGACCGTATAAATGATTTTATTTAATCAGTTTTGTTTTGAGAGAGTTTTGTGTAACGTAAAAAATCATTTATCTCCCCAAATTGTAAAATTAAATCTAACGGAAGTACGAACGGTTCAAACTCCGGGTAGATAATAACGACATTTATAAGTTAAATATTGTTTTTTTGTACCCAAACTAATTGTAGTAGGACCTATAAAAATACCCGGGTGAGATTCGAATTTTCATATAAGATAAACAAGAAATCCTTATAGTTTCGACATTTGTCTGAAAGTGACAGGTTTTTTTTTAAATTTGAAAGCGAAGTTAAAAAAACTATCTTTAATTCCTCATCTCAGTCAAAATATTGTGGAATAGAAAACAAATTATTCTGAAACTTAGACTGACTTTTTTATTAGTTCCCGTTTTTAGGGAAATGAAAAAATACCGGTCAATTGCGACTCTGGCTAGAGCACCGAGGGTTCCAAACAAACTTATTATATGTAGATAGGCTTCCATCATGACTCAAGTCTCCTAGGTCAAAGAAAGGTAACCCATAGGTTTTGATTTATTTGTGCAATGCAATTACGCTTGATATTCTTACCAAATTATAATTATTTGATATTAATTTCAACTTGTTACGTCGACGCGTTTTTAAATAAAAGGGGTTTAAAAGACAAACAAATTTTTTTTGGAATGTGTTATAACTGCAAATTAACAAAATTCATGTGTTTTCCTATATTTGTGTGAAATTTTATGATTTTAGAACAACGGGAAGTACCACATAGGTTTTGATTTACTTGTGAATAATACCTAAATATGCGTCAAAAATGGCCGTATTTTTTTATTGCGTTGACATAGAAGATTGATATTTTACAGATTTAAGGGGCCGTAGACTTTTCTATTTGATATTAATTTCAACGTGATACCTTTACGTGTTCCTAAGAAAAAGGGTCTTGACAGACAGACAGACGGACAACAAAGTGTTCCTATAAGGGTTCCTTTTTTCCTTTTGAGGTACGGAACCCTAAAAAGGGAACAATTATAGATCACTGGTGTGTCTGTCCGTCCATCTGTCATTTCGAATTTGTCCGAATTTTTTAATTTGGGTGTCTCTTTTGGAAAATTAGAAAATAAAAAAGGTTCACAAATTGCACCGTGTGACATAACAATTATTTTTTTTGTACCACTATAGTGGCAAACAAGCCTACGGTCCGCTTGATGGTAAGCGGTCACCGTAGCCTATTGAGTCTCAAACATTTGTATAATTTTTAAACTCGCACTTTGTCCGGTTTTTTACTAAGCAGCTATTTGAACACATTATATAAATTTCTCTGAAATTACTTCTAAAATCAAATAACTACTTTGAGAAATATAGCCGACCAAGTAAGGGTTACTTTTTAATAACAGCTACAGAACCGTGCACTAATAGCCTGACCAAGACCACGACATACCCTTTTCTTTAAACACGTGGTATTTAATACATTTACGAATGTTTGGTGTCGATCTATCGAAATTACGTCCAAATAATAGCCTTGAAACTAGTAGTATATTGACTCGTTATATTTTTACATAACATTAACATACAAATCGTGTCTATGTATATGTTTTTAAAATGTCTGGGTTTGCTTGACTTTTTCCCGACAGCCAAACTAGGAGTTTTATCCGAAGAGTCTGGAGACAGCTGATTAATTAAAGTAAAGTACTATTATTTATTCTGTGGCTTTTTACCTGCGACCGAGCTCCCTAAATTGATTTTGTTCTAATTAATTAGGTACACTTATGAGCTCTACGTGGTTTTACTCTTACTCTGACAAGACTGCATTGTTGTTAGCGACAAAGAAACTAAATTGAAACTCTCAATTTAATTAAAAAGTAAAGAGATTTGTGTCAGTTTCTTGTTTGAACAGCTTGTCTTAAAATTATCAGTATCCAGTACGAAACATTGCGTAATACGTTGGTACTTATACAATTCGTTGCGTTCATACGTAGAAATGTGTCTGCATACAACGTTTTATGTTGGCATATTTGGCATACTGGATAGTTCATTTATTATTGCAGATGGGAGGTTATGTTACAGAAAACTAGCATCCCCTGCGGCTTTCCTTTTGCAGAATTTATTATCGCGTGATTACTACGGGATTTTCCAAAAATCTCTTTTTATCTATCACGGTGTCAAAAATTAGTTTGCGCCGCTGATTTGTTGCGGTATCAAAGGAGGAGTTCCAAGGACCCGCGGAAAAAAAATATTTTTGTCCGAACTCTCGCCCTATGTAAAAACCACAGTGTAAGGAATAGATACAGAGGTCCACCTGAGACGCGAGGGCAGAGCGCAAATAGTGCTGGGCGTAGAAGCAACCCCTATTGGATTCAGTGGCAGGGGAGCGTATCACCCTCGAAAGAATATATTCCTGTAGGAACTCTGGATCAGGCTAAATCATGTACTTATTCGTCTCCTTAATACGCTCCGTTGCGACTTGAAGTAATAACAAACAGACTTACATTAGTTAACAATAAAGATTTATTACAGTTCACAGATATAGTGTTTATAGGACATTTGTATTTGGTATCGTAATTTAGTTTCGTGATTTATGCAGTTTTGTTTTTCGCCTTCAGGTTTTTCAAAGTTGACAACCCTGATGAATACCTGAGCCTTAAATTGGTTGGTTAAATGGTTATGTACCTTAACCAAAAACGTAGTTCACGTAGAAAATCTGCCACGCACAGATAAACATAAAAAATATTTGAACTTTATTTTAGACTAGCTCTGCCGACGTGGAATGCAGTGATTGCGGTAACATTCCCGTGAGAACTTTTGATTGACTATCCCTGTGCCAAAAAATACAAATAGGTAAACCCGTGCAACGTACGTAAAGAATTTTGTTATAGGTAGGTATCTCTGCTGCCACCGCCTTCAGTGCTAGACAAAATATTAACTTAGTTATAGCATATACTTAGTGGTTTTAAAGTCTAGTTATAAGCTTTCAAAATTTAAAAGTTTTATCAAAATCGTTGTAATAGTTTATGCATGATGCGTAAACAAACCGACAGAAAAAAAATACCAAAATCTGTGATTTGGACCTAAACCCCATTTAGTGACCAATTTTTTAGTTAATTATATTCAATATAGACACACAACCGGTATAGTTTTATAAAAGCGTAGATCTATACTACCTAGGTATGTGTGTTATGTGTATTATACAATACGTAAATTATTGTTATTATTACACTGATAATGTATAGTTATATGATACTAAACATGACATGTACTATATTCTACGAGGCATCTCAATTTATATCAATTTGAACTATGACCTTAATGAAATATGTAGCTATCTTGTTATTAGGTATACATCAGATTCCTACTTGCATATCAATTCAAATGGTCACTGCACTGATTTTTTGTATACTTGCCTGCTTGTTTATTAAAAAAACCAGGTAATTAAATCGATAAAATTAACAAAACTTAATTTAAAACAAGTATTTACTACTAAAACAATCCCATTTTTAATATGTTAAAAATTTCCTGACTATTCCGAATAGGAATATAAGGAATACGATATTTAAAATAATATAATTTAATTTAAAATACTTACTTTTATCTTCGATGTATGTATTGTGCGTCGATAAAAATATCCAATTAAATACTAATATGTGAAACAATGAATATGAGCATTATTATTTCATTTTAATCACGTTTTTATAATTTTCTAAATAAAACAGTTCAAATATAGCGCGTTTGACGTATTGAGAGATGGGTGAGTTATGTAAAAAAATCAATTCCGTGTTCGGAGCCACTGTCGCGCCGACTCGACTTTTGTGTCCGATTTGTACCTATATACTAGTTCAGCTAGCAAATTAAAAAGAACGATATAATTTTTAAATAATAAGCATCAATCATTTTATACTAAGATGTATCTAAAATAACTTATTGTTAACTTGTTAGTATAGTAAAGTTATTTTGATAAAGAAATACCGAACAAATTTTTTTATTTAAAAAAAGAGTTTAGCTAAAGGTGGACTGCACCATGCGCAGTAGCGTTTCATTACATATAAAATTAATTTTAGTTGGGTATTTAATTACTTTAACAATAATTTAAAATTAAATAACTCATTAAATTTTAATAAAATCATCAATCATAATTCTTAGTTGAAAATTTAAGAACAACAATGAAAATGGAACGATCAATCCAGTATTGCCAATTTAAGGTTTTTTTTATCCATAGCCTGGGAAATAAAATTGTTACTTTACTTACCTATATTTATATTTTAACAATTACAATTTCTTCCAATATGGTTACTTCTCATGTTTTTATTACAAATAATTCGATTTATGCTGAATTTGCCTTCAGATCAGGTTCGGTATATGAATAAGAAAATGTACATACATTTTTGTACAGTACAGATAAAATAATAAAATACAAGTCATAATCATATCAGCCTTTAGAAGTCCACTGCTGGGCATAGGCCTAACCCAACTGTCGTTACGGGGTTCAGTTTTTTTATTGCTTGCAACCAATAGTTTCAAGTCCGTTTCAATTTAGCGAGGCGGTATTTCACGCTGCGATATACGGTACGTGATCGTCACTCAAGTACTTTTTCCCCATTGGCCATCGGTTCTTGGGGTAATTTATTTAATAACTAACTTTTATAGCGGCTCCATCCACGCTGGATTCGGTTATCGGCTAGGAATCTGCGGCAACTGTTTGATTGATTGCTTGATTATAGTAAGAAAATTTGCTTAGTTAAAGCTATAGTTCGCATATGTGAAATTCTTACGGGAACTTTTGAATTTTCCAGTACAAAAAGTAGCGTATGTCCTTCTCTGTTTCTTTTCAATACGAATGTGTGAAATTTTCAGCGTAATTGCTCCATAGCGACGTGAAGGAAGGTCAGTCAACCAAACAAACAAACTCACTTCCGCATTTATATTATTAGTATGGATATTATCAAAATACTAAAATGTCATAATTTATCTTCAGGGGCAAACTGAAGTTATATAACCCTATATAATAAATTTTTTACTTCCCTCCCTCGCGTTAAGGTCAAAATAATATACCTGATAGGTCTAAAAGAAGTTTTTTGATATATGCAGACCAAGGTTTTTGACATGCTCACTGTCAGCTATAGGTACACTAATGAAATAAACGGCCTGAGATCGATTTGTATCTAATTTTAAAGGAAGAGCATGACTACCTATCACAATTTATTAACAGTACATGTTGGTCAGTCTAGATTTGACGAGATAGATTAGAATTGACATTTTAAGACCTCAGTCACCTTAGGTATATAGTACATCCAGTGTAGTAGTCAACTTTTGAATGGTAATGCGAATTTGAAGATTTGTGACAGAAATAATTTCTAATTAATAATTCATTAATTTAACACTGAGAAGAGTAAAGGACATAGCGCACAAGAGAAATAAATGTTCGTACCAAATATGAGACGGTAGGCATCAAGCAGAAATACTTGCTATTTCTATATATAGGACAACATGCAGTTTAGGCATAGAATAATGAATAATACTCTCACTAAAGAACAAACTTCAAAGCTACTCTGTCATCATCGATATGAAAAAACAATAGATATGTCCAAAAAGCACCGGCAGGCTAGCCGCCCATAGTCTAATTTTTAGACTATGTTGAGTAGCGCATCGATTTGACGCAACAAACACAAGGTCACCCTCGGCGAGTGAACATCTAAAGATATTTTGTTTGTTTTAGTTCAATAATGTCGTATTGTGCTGTAAAAACTTGTGAAAACTATAAAAAAAGGTAAATAAGAGTTCCAGCGACGTAACTTATCATACTTTAGTATTATTTTTTCATAAATAACCGATTAACTTTAATTTATAATAAATTACTTTAATAGAGGTGCACTATTTTTATCGAAATCATGTTAGTCATCACTGTAATCTTGTTCATAAAAAGTGTTATTTTTTTAATTTCATGGCATAATTTTAAACCTTTCTTTTTATTTGTGATAAAAAGAATAAATTACACTTGAATTGTGACTGTTTTTCAAGATTATTAGGATATCGTTTCATAAATTCACAATGAAAATAAATCGAAGACAATAAAGTACCTCACCTCTATTTGAGTAGAATTGTTGAGGAGTCTTTATTTCGAAAAATTATTGACCTAATCTAAACCGTATTACAATGACATAAAGAATATATTAAATATGTGATGCGCCATCTAACCGTGAGTAGCTAAACTAATATCTATGTCGCTTAGCGAAATAGCTTAATTTGCTTAGTGTTGTACGCATGAGATAAAGATATCGATGTTTTTTACCCGTTGTGATCAATTTACACCTGTGGAAATGAAGTGAATTGATGCTTGTAGTCAATGGAATGTTTTAGGGTCGTTCAAAATTTCAAAAGCATTCAAATAATTAAATTATTTTTAATAAAAGTTAAATAATTCTGTCAACCTGTGGGTACAATCAGTTAAATGAAGTTTAATTATACATTTTAACGCGCTTATTTAATGCAAAATACATCTAAAAATACTGCTTTTCATCCGACTAATATTTTCAATGCGAAAGTTTGGATGTTTGTTACTCAATCACGCGTCAACCACTGGACGGAGCGGGATGAAACTTGGCACACATTTAGGTTTAGTCCTGGAATAGAAAGAAAATAGGCTATTTTTTTATCCCGGAAAATTCACAAGTCCCCACTTTTCACAAATTCCCCTTGTACGAACTACAGCTTTACATAGCAGACTTTCATAGTACCATCAAGGAGTTTCCGTAAAAATTTCCCGCCGATCTAGAAAATCTAGTCAGTAAGAATCTGTTGTATAATATTGTGTCAAAGTACATATAGTTTTAGAGAATTTGTACTAGCCCCAAGCTTTCCTGTGATTTATAGAAGTGTTTCGTTGTTTTATTTAATATACAGAATGATAGTCTTGGATAATGTTTTTATTTCGCTTATTTGTTAAGCTTTATGTTATGTGATTGTTAACTTTTGCATTCTTTTGCGAGACTTCTTAACGTCTGGAAAATAATACAACGAGTAGTGTATGTGGAGTAAAACCTACAACTAGCTTTTGCCTGCTGCTCTGACTGCACTAAATTTGGTAATCAGTGTTAAATTTCTACGGAAACTTCTTGTTTTTAGAAAGAAAGTTTGCAATAGCAAGCTACAGCTGAAGCTATAACTCGTCCGCGTGTAATTTAGTTATAGTTATTTCTAAGGGTACTTTGGACTTCTCGGTATTTTATACTATCTCTGGGCCAAATTTTAGGTTTATATGATGCTCCAGGGCGTTGTAAACGAAGAACAAACAAACTTTTACATTTATTTTATAATAGTATAGTAAATATAGATTATTTTTCAAATTTCAAATCATATTATTAAAATAAATTAAATTAAAACTCATATTATTTATTATTTTTATGATAAAACTTTTAGCGTTCATCTATATATTTTCATGCCATGAATCAAATTCGATAAAACGAAAGCTTACGATAAAGTTTAAATTTTGAACTAATTTAGCCGTTTTAACGTAGTGCGTGTTCAAACAAAGTTAAGTTAAAGCATAAAGGTACAAGTAAGGTAAGGTAAAGTATATCTATATTCCAACTATGTACTATCTAAATCACAATATTATTTGCTGTTTTATATGTCCACTGCTAATTAGAATTAAATGATTTAGGTTCATTCATAATTTAAGTTTAATTAACGATTTTATAGATTCAGAATGATTTTACTACCGATAATATAAAAATATGTGTTGATAGTTAGTTAGGACTTTGAATTTTCCAAAGATATTTTTGATCATCAAGCATCATAGTAATCTATCGATAATTTTGTTCATATCGCCACAGGAACAACACTGGGTCTAATGTAAAATTAAAGTACTCCTACTCATCACAAGATGTCACTAGTGTCAACGTGTAAGCCTTATGTAATGAACATAAGGTTTAAATTGGAAAAAAAATTGTGACCTTCTAACCCCACTTCACCTACTCCACCCCCCCTATCAACGGCTACGCCGGTTTCCGAACCACAGTGTCATGTTACCATATCTATTGTTTTTTCATATCGATGTCTGTCATTAACAATTTCGTTCAAATGCGCGTACGCTTTGATTAGGCCACGTACAAGAACTGTGTCGCTCACAAAACTACATAGTCAGTAAAGCTATTATTAAATGCTGCTTTTAATCTTACTTATTTGCAATATAATCCGTTCGTGCCTTGTTAAATTCAGCATACTATTTTTTTTGTTTCATTTTAGATTAGCTACTTATTCATCTGTGAAGACACGATGGAAGCGAAGATAGAAATTTATTAGACAATGACACAGAGTATTGTCCGTCAAATAAAAACTTGCTTCATGATTCCGACGAAGAAGCTGATGATGATGCCACGACTACATCACAAAATAAGAAAATTTTGGAAATTAAATGCAGTGTCCTAACTAAGCGAAGATTGTACTATGGATACCAAACAACTGATACTAATATAATTTTGTTGTAAACACAAACATATTGTATATAGAAAACACTAAGACTCAAGACAAACACAAATGTTCATAAATGTTTGTCTAGTGCGGGAATCGAACCCACGCCCCTTAGTTCAGTAGACAGGTCATTATCCACTGAGCCACAGAACTGAAAATTGCAAAAAATGTTATTTACTTCAAACTTTTCGTAATTAGTAATATTTACCTATTATCGTTTTCCGTATTTCCTACCGTCCCACATATGGTACGCTACATTTAGAAGCTACAGATGCATTCTTGTTTTTTTTATACCACTATGTTGGTACAAGCACACGGTCTGCCTGATGGTAAGCGGTCACCGTGGCCTATGGACGCTTGTAACACCAGGGGTATCACTCGCGCGTTGCCGACACTTCAAAAATCCAATGAAGTCCTTAGAGGAAACCTTGGTAGGGAGCTCATTCCACAACCCAAGCGTTCGCGGGACGCGACCATTTCGGTTCTAAAGTGTGAGAATGAATTCCCTGCCAATGGCGAGCGGTGCGATAGTAGAAAGTTTCTGTCTCATTTGTGTAACAAATCTTTTTTTCGCTCTAAATCCAAAAAATCTTATTTATTATTTTCAAAAAAAATTTTGCTACCCTAACATATACATAACTACATCATATCAGTCTTTTACGACCAAAAAATAATCCGTGTAGTAAGGGGTTAATATTAATAATTTACTTTATTATTGCTGTGTAAGATTTTTCGAAAGTATTTTTTTTTATTATTAGGGAAATTATATTTCATTCGTGTGGCAACTCTGAAAAGAACTGTCACTGTCAAAGACACTGAATTTCCTGTTCGAATCTAAAAATAATCTTACCATTATTTTAATTGTTTAAATTACATAAAATAGATATTAAGTATGTCTCTGATCAGCAGAAACGCTTTTCGAGCCCTGGCCCAGGTACAGTTAAATTGGATTGTTTATTTTGTAGTCTTTACTTTAAATTTTCTATGAACATGTTTCGTAACCCATCTATTCTAAGAGCTACATATTTTCCTTATTATAATTGACTTTTGATCTAATCTTCTTGACCTGTTGTGTATAATATTCTGTAAGGATCAGGCATACATCAATATGCCTTACTTACTTTCAATTATCACGTGATTTTGATAATTACTAATAGCTTTGTTTTTCTTTTTGCAGGGATCACAAATTGCAAGTAAAGGTTTGCACACAAGTTCGGTAAACGCGCAGGAAAACGTAGGTTGTCGAACATCATCTATAAGCACCTTGGTGAGACCCACTAACTGTGTTATTTACCCACTAATGTTAAGTGTTAAACCTTAATATATCTTGTCATTTACATTTTTAAATAGTCTATCGATTATTAGAAAATATTGAGAACTGCTGAGGAAAGTTGTTTTTCTAAAAATAGTCAATTTGCTTCATAAATAAGGTTTTAAACATAATACAACCAACTATCTCACTTTAATTGGGATAATCTTTTGCACCTCTTTTCAGCTACTCTTATTGCCACTTTTACTCAGAGTACCATTTCTGTATGTATATTACATATATAGTACACCAATATAATCTATAGAACTGGGTGAGTGAGTAATTTCACCTAATCAAATTGATAATTAACAAGCGTAAGTATAATTAAAAACAAATAAAACTATCTTGTTGTTCAAAAGTGTTGATAAGGAGTCCTTATTAAGTCCTTTTTTCATGTATAGGGATTGTAAAATTCAAAAACAATAGTTGAACTTAGAGTTCTTAAAAATCTCTATAAATTCAAAATATCATTGAATTTTTTCGTGTCAGTGAATTGAAGTTTTTTTTAATACCTTAAATATACAAGGGGAAACCGTTTAGGGAGATAAATGACAAACCACGTTTTTCAAGAGTGCTGCACCAACTCTGAGTTATACTTAGGAGTCACATGAATTAACAAATCGCTATTGTAACCTCACGCAAAAGTGAAAGAATTGGGTCTGAACATTCATCATTAACCTTGTAAGTCCTGTGTTGTTTCAACAGCAGAAGTCATATCTGCCGGCTGTGCTATACCAAGTATAAACCAATAATAGTGCTTTAGACTGAAACACAAATATGTCGGTTTTAGGTAATTTTTTAAGTGAGGTCCTGTTGTGGGTATGTTTATTATGTATAGTGTCCTTGAGAAGGTAATTATTGAAAATATTTTGGGCTTGTGCGAGTACATTAGGGTTTTACACAGTACAATAAAAATAATATAAAAAAAGGTTTTATTTAGAATCAGAAATAAAATATGTTTTGCCTCTAAACATAACTACTTTATAACAACATAAACAATTGTTTCTTATAAAAACAATTATTAATCACAGTCTCAAAGACAATTTAAGCATAATCAATGTTTAAAAATCAGAGAATATCGATATCACTGTGGCTTGACTTAATAAAATAAAAAAACACATAAAATTACAAACAATCTTCCTTACATACTAGTTAATTGACATTTAAGAGCACAATCACAGTCAAGTATAAGAGATCAAATGGTAATAAGCTTTATAATTAAGCATTCTTATCAACTGCACTCTTCAAGAAATGGTTTTTGTTTCATGTCATGATTTCTCTTGGAGATGAAAAGTCCTGAAACAATTTCTTGATGGGTTCAGGCAAAGGGCTACATAAAAGTTAGAGCAATTACATAAACTTTTTTGTCACATCTAGAGATACGGTATTGTTGTTGTTTGTCCAGATGTTCTGGTACGTAGATATTACCGTGTAAACGTCGCATTTTTGATGGTATAGGTATAATTCCTGTCTACCTATTGGCCATTTAAATGGTTGTTCTTCATAGTCATTTTCTATCACGTGGAGTTCCACCAGCTAATTCAATTGCTGTATCTTTTTTACTGGAACACCTTTTGCTATTTCTAACCTTTTGTACAAACACCATGAATTGGAGATAGCGAGGTCTATCATATGAGAAATAAACCTCACAGGCAACTTCTTCATTCTACTTCTTGATGGGAAAACTGAAAGCAGTTGATCGGCCATGTCTACCCCACCCATTTTTTAGAGTTGTATTGCTTGATATCTTCTGGCCTCTCAAAATTTGTTTATACCACCTATTTTTTTTGTACCAAAGGAAACAAATATTGGTTTCACTTGCTGCATGAGCTGTTGAGAGCAATACTACAGGTTCATTTAGTGAGTGTATTTGTATTATCAGTGTAAGTCAATACTTGATAAATCCATCTGCCTCTTTTTTTTCATGCTTGAATCGGATTCAAGTACATTCCTGGCGTCTGCAGGTATTCTCTTTTTCATTAATGTGCCGGCACATTTGAGGCCTCTTTTGAAAAGTTCTATTGCCAATTGATTTTTGATTGACCAGAACAGCATTTTCACCCAATCCAAAACCAGCATCAGTATAGGACAGAAAGGTGGTTTTTCACTGATATATAACCATATTACAGACTAAGCCATTAGGATTTGCCAAAATAAAACCCAACTGCATTTGATTTATTAGGACAATATTGTTTAATGCCACATGTACTGGAAAATGGGATCATCACTTCATCCAGACTAAGTTGCTCAGGAACTTGTTTTGGACAGCCAGCCAGAACACTGTCAAATATTGGTCTCACTTTCCAAAGTTTGTCTTTCTCGCGTTCTTCTTGAGGTACTTCATCATCACATACACAAGTTTCAATGAATTGGGAATAAGGAAATACTTACCACGCGACATAGCATTAGCTATGATGTCAATCCTCCAGTTTTTACCTAATATATCCTCTGATCTAGATATTGAATGCAAGACATTAATATTGTTATTCCATAAAATACTTTGGTTTCTTTCAACGTCAGGTTTAAGCTCTTTCCAGTCTTTTTCACAAATTAATGATTGCTTTTATCTGTCATTAACATAAAAAATTCCTTGGAGTTATCGTTAAAATTGAATTTAATATAATAACTATGCTATTCTATTGACATCGGTTAGTTTTAATTAATAAACTTTATTTTATTGTTTTCATACTATTCTACATCTCGGGAGGTTGGGTTTGGGTGTTCAAAACTTAGACTAGATCTCTCAGACCTACCCCTTGCACTTTGCCCATGTGGCGCCCTCGTACTTGTGCTTCTACCACGGCCACGCTCACTCTGACTTCTCTGCTCACGAGCACTTTGAGTTCGACAACTAGATCCTCGTCCACGTACTGCAACTTTCATTTCTCCATCTTCAGATTCCGAAGACGAAGAAGAGTCGCCATTTGATTCTTGGTCGGGTACAGTTATAAACACATCTTCATCATCCGAGTCCCCAAAGTCAGAGTTATTGAGAAGTTGTGATATTTGCTCTTCATCAAAAACTAGAATAAGAAAAAAAAACAAATGTAATATAGACTGAACGTACCACAATAAGTACAAATTATAAATAGTTATTCATGTAACAAATGCCTAACGTACCAGGTCAGGTACAAATTATTTTGACCGATCAGGAACCTCCTTAAATATACAGTTTTCTTTCAAATTTTGTTTATTTTACAATATTCATAATAAACATACGCTAAATCATTTTGGAAACAAAAGAAAAAACAAATGATGACTTGGATATAAACAGATTATATTACCTCGTGCTGTCCGGCGACCCGACCGCGTAGCCATCTTGCGAAAAGTGACAGTTGACTTTACATGCTTAATATAGTGGAATCGACCATGGAATATAGAATGAGAGTGACCATGTCAGTGTTGCCGTTATAAAAAAGGTACCCGGTATGTGGCGAATGAAAAAATTGTACTTGGGTAAGTACATTAGGCAGTTACTCCATCTATGTATTTAAAATGTCAGGTCTGAACTGCTTTCCTTTATTTGTATTAAACAAGTATGCGGGACTTACAAGGTTATTTGGAAAAACAGGTTTTTTCATTCTTTCTATAAAGAACCAAAAGTAAAACATTAGTTTTAAATAGTGCTATAGTCATGCTGAAAACAGCTAATATTGTTTTTCTTTGTTATTACAAAAACATTTGTTTAAAGACAACAAACAAACTCAAAAATAAAATAAAACTATTTTACTTTGGCAACTCAAATTTGTTTGCTAATCATTTTTTTTTAAAAAATGCCTTTTACCTTATCTACTTTTTCCGATTGTACATTATCTACATTTAGTGCATATTACAATTTTTTTTCAATATGTTCTTCAAAGATCTTTCAGGTTTTATCAGCAGATCAAAGTGTAAGGAGTTTAGATGTATTTTATGCATGCATAAACATACCCACCCTGTTACATCTACCACTCAAACCCATGTATAATATACCAATTCATTCTATCAATAGACATGTATAATATTAAAAATTTGTAAGACAAAATGATATGGCATAAAACTTGTTGCCTAATTTGAGACATTTAAGATTCTTTTATTGATTTAGAAGAAAGATGCTTATAATGACGAAATAAAAACTGTTTTTTTTTATTTTTTGTGTTTTAAAAAATCCCATAACACAAATATTGGTTGTAGTCTTTTAGGGCCAGATTTTTTTTTTTTTTCATATGATGTTATTGCTGAATATGGTATGATTTTACATCTAAAATGAATATGGTTAGATAAATTTACACCTATTTATGTACTTTCATGGTCATATAGAATCTAACCAGAGAAATATTTGTTTTTTTCAATCTTATTTCCTTTTTCGATGATTATTTATACATGCTATTAAATGGAATGAAATGGAATAGAAATTAAAACAATTTACTTTCGTTTTCTTACTATATTTAGCATGAAGAATGTAATTCCTTGTTTAACGAAACAATATATTATGTACATGTATTATGTAATTATATGTAAAATATGTAAGCATGGGTCATAGCATTTCTATTTTGCAATGCAGCCTTTGTGTTGTCCAAATGCATTGTCGTAATGGTTTTTTTGTGTAACTACTTTTATTTCTTGTAATAAACCTAAACACAAACTTAATACATAAAATTAATATAACACCAAAAAAAGGAAAATTGGCAAAAGTCTATGGCCCTTGGTTCAGGAAATTTAAAGTCTGCCCCATAGGATGGACACATAGTGCATTTGAAGGAGTAGATTCCCAACATATTTTTTTGTATGGGACTGTATAATTCTATTCCACAAGAAATGAAATATACTACTGTATATACCCCTAATTACAGTAGGTAAAAGATATTGAAAAAGAAAAGTCTTTGATTGAATACATTTATTCTTTACTAGACTTTGCCAGCGGCTCTGCCCGCCCTAAATTCGGTTATCGGCATGGAACTTCTTAATTAACTTTAATTAATTAGTTATACCAATGAATTGCTATAGCATGCTATAAGTGCAGCAATAGTTCGTTTAACTCTGGTAGAGTTATTCCCCCAGGAACTTTTGAATTTTTAGGGATAAAAAGTAGCCTGTATGCTATTCCAGGACCTAACCTATATGTATGCCAAGTTCTATCTCGATCCGTCCAGTGGTTGAAGCGTGATTGAGTAACAAACACCCATCCAGACATACAAACTTTCACACTTATAATATAGTAGAATGAAAAGAATAACCTAGTGCATCGTCTATTTGACAATCAAGAACAACTTAGTGCATAAGTCATGGTATCATCAAGGAAATTCAAAATTGGATGCCATTTAATCGACATAAATCATCAACGAATGTTTATAATCAAATAGTTCGAAAATTATGCCATTGCAAACTCACATGCTTTAGTATTAAATATTCATCAGTTATCTGAATAAAATTGTAAATATTTTTATTTGAAATGTAAAGCAGTATATCTCAATATCTGCTGGATAGATTTGTACAGTCCAATACAAAAAAAATAACTTAATTACTCTTCCAAATGCACTATGTTGCCAATTTGCCCATCCTCCTTTGAAATTAAGAAAACTATACTCTGAAGCACAGTAGTAGCTTTTTGACACCTTGGTGGTATAAAATAAAACCTATCTACCTTGCAGGAAATACATTATTTTGATCACGTAAGCATCTCTAGTCATAGTACATTTTAGTCAGTGATATCTACAGTAAGTACATCACAAGATCTCAAATTACATAAACAAAAATGTCAATATACACATTGTACACACATAAATATCAATATACATAAAAAAAAACTTGTTAAGGCGCTAAGATACGCTAGCAAGTACCATCATTACATGTTTTTAATTTGCACTTAGCAAGAAACCATTTCAGAAAAGGCGTCAATTAAAAAGTTTAAGTAAGAGATAAGCTATTTTTAGAACTTTTTGTAAGCAAGAGATTATGCTTGTTTTAGCAAGAATTTTTATCTAATACCTTTAAACGAGCAACTCTTGCAGGTGGTTTTGGGGACGATAAATCGATTTAGCTTGGTTTCATTTTAAGAAAACGTCGTTTTATCCGTGTTTTCAGGAAGTGATAAACTAAAAATGTGACTCTTCCTGACATCTATTGGCGAGTAGTAAGTAGTAAGCAACACAAAAGCTATTTGACAATAGATGGCGTTATTAGGCAACGCTTGAGCTACTTGACAATAGATGGCGCAGTTAAAAAAAAACCGATCAAAGCTCTGTCTCCAGGTACTTTATGCTTCAAGTGGCCACTGTAAGTATAAGCATAAATTAAAAATTTATCCAACTATTGCATTTAAGTAAATTAATGCACACACGAAACGTTCTAAAAATTGACAACTTTTTCGAAATTGGTTTTGTACTAATAGAAATCAAGAACATGCAATGGTGGCGCTAGTTACCGTATATTAGCGCCTTAACACAATAAACTGATGAACACAAATTGGCTCAAACATTGACTAGAGTCATTTTTAATAAAATGGTAATGTCTAATATTTTTTTTAATATGTAGCAATCAACCAAGGAAGGTCGTATAAAATGCACCCTTATCCCTGGAGATGGTGTTGGTCCCGAGCTGGTGTACTCTGTTCAGGAAGTGTTCAAGGTAAGGAATCGTCTTATGAGCTGCTAGACGTCAACTGCTTCTCAATATAATTTCAAAATGTACTGGTCTGAGTCGCTTACATCAGGCTACGCGCACAGAGAAAAAAATTATAGTTGTCAAACAACGATTGCCGGGCTAGCTAGTATAACTATGTAAGTTGGGAAAAAATGCTTAGGTATATGATATATAGGCTGCGGTGGCCGCTTACCATCAGGACGACTGTTAGCTTGCTTGCCACCTTAATGGTATAGAGAACATAATATAACCTTTCTGACACCGGTTACCGTTCGGATATTGTCGCGTTAGTGAAGCTACACTACAGGGTTGTAACACAAAGATCTCGAACGCAGCCCTAAGTGGCCGCGTTCTCCAGGTTGTAAATTGGTCAAAACATTAACTCTTGACCGAGGAATCATACGTTAAACTCGTTATTCCGATTCATTTACTTATCATATACCTTTAAACAAGCAATTCTTGTCTGTATATATGTATATATTTATATAATCTAAATCTCGGAAAGGACTCCAACGATTTTCATGAAATTTAATTTGGCCGCGGTTTCAGGGGCGATAAATCGATCTAGCTAGGTTTCATTTTTAGAAAACGTCGTTTTATCCGTGTTCTCAGGCAATGAAAAACTGAAAAATATGACTCTTACTGACATCTATTGACGAGTAGTAATACTATTATTTTAACCGACACAGCAACACTATAGCTACTTGACGATAGATGGCGTTGTTAAAAAAAAATGAGCAGAGCTCGGTCTTCCAGGTACCTCTTACTTTATGACTCAAAAGTAGTTTCATGTATGTTTATAACAGGCGGCGAATGCTCCGGTGGATTTCCAGTCTTTCTTCTTTTCCGAAGTAAACCCGACGCTAAGTGCTCCGCTCGAAGATGTCGTCACTTCCATCGCTAAGAACAAGATCTGTATCAAGGTCTGTATAGAAAGCTTTATAGTCTCCATACTACATGAACTTAAAATTCATAGAAAACAAACAACCATTTTTATCTATCATTATATTAGCCGCTATACTCTGGATTGCCAGATATAGACCTCCTTTTTAGGGTTCTGTAGCTAAATGACAAATTTGGAACCTTGCAGGTTTCTTGCCTTCTATGAAAAACTATATTGATGGAATTGTATAGGAAGGTGTCTAATGTGAACAGTCATATAGTTTTATTATGAAATTGAGAAAAAACATCCCAATTTTCATGTGATGAGGGATTTTTTTCGCGCATCCTTTAGTGGGATGTTGAATCCTTGTGATGAAAAGAAAGATGAGTCATGTTTTCTCTTAAATGTACATTTTGTGAGTTAATTGGTTAAGTTGTGTATATTTTTGTTTCATAAATAAATTTAAAGAAATTACACAACGTTCAAAATCACATAAAAATTAAAAAAACAAACCGCATAATGCGAATGGAATGTGGAATATTGAAATGTGTTTTTTTTTTCTTTGAAGTCGGATGCCAATAATAAATTGTCTCTCTTTCCTGCAAATGTTTCGGATTTCACTTCAAGGAGAAGAAAACACTTAACTCAATTTCCCATCAGAGTGTTAGCAGATTATATTTCACTTTTAGTTTGGTTTTGAAGATGGTAGAGTTCTTTATATCGGTATCTTCGCATGTGCGCAAAAGCTGTACATGCCTACTAAACAAATGCTTATATGTCGGCTCCGTGGCTAATGTACAATATGTATGTTTTCACAAAAAAGTATATTAGTATTTGTATCAGTTTTCAATAGTGTAAGCTTTGCTTAGTTTGGGACCAGATGGCACTGTGTGAGATGTCCAGTAATATTTATTTATAACAATAAATTTCAGGGTATCCTCGCCACCCCTGATTTCTCACACACAGGGGAACTCCAAACTTTGAACATGAAACTCCGTAATGCCCTAGACCTCTATGCCAACGTAGTACACGTTAAGTCCTTGCCAAATGTCAAGTGTCGCCATCACGATGTGGACTGCATTATCATCAGAGAGCAGACTGAAGGAGAATACTCTGCGTTGGAACATGAATCTGTGCCTGGTACGATATAGCTTCCTTTTCCTACTTGTGGGAATTTTTTAATCATTTATAGTAAATCTTACAAATGGAAATTATTTCCCAATAATTCATTTTATTTACGTTACATGTCCGTATTTGGGCCACAAAAATTCATAGCAGTGCAGTAAATTTCAACTTAAGGCGCAGTACCTACCTAACTAGCGCTGCCAAAAGATATTCTTTATTTCTTCTTTGTACAAAACATATTTCAAAAATGTTACAAATCAATATTTACAACTAGTTTCTAGAATATCGGCCACTTTTAATAGAAACGCTGTCTACAACTCACAGATACAATACACAAAGTTGTAAAAATAGCTTTATAGCTAGTGCTAAATTATTGATTTGTAAAATTTTTTAAATACGTTTTGTAAAAAGAGCAAATAAAGAATATCTTTTGGCGGCGCTAGTTACGTAGCTACTGCGCCTTAATCGGTCCAATGGATTTGGAGCAAATAAATATGTCCAAAAATATTTATTATTATTATTAACTACACCTTTCTTTAGTAGTGGGAAGTTTGAACTCATTAGTGGAAACCCTTAAAGTCATAGGCATTCTTTAAGGTATGTCATAATATGTACCTATAAGATATATATATATATATATATATATATGTAAAATAAATAAGATTATTTATTATTGATCTTTTCAGGTGTGGTGGAATGCCTAAAAATAATTACAGCAGCCAAATCCGAGCGCATAGCTAAGTTCGCTTTCGATTACGCTGTCCGTATGGGTCGCAAGAAGGTCACTGCAGTACACAAGGCTAATATAATGAAATTAGGGGATGGATTGTTTTTGCGTAGTTGTGAAGAGGTATGTATCCTGCAATAAGCAAGAATATTGAAAATATATACAAAACCAGCTGTGCTCGTGTGTTTTCGACGTGGGAAATTTAATCCCGTGGGAACGTTTGATAGGAATAAAAATTATTATTTGTATATTCTCCCCTTCTTTAAGTGTCCTTGTGCTAAAAACCATAAAATTTTCACCATTTTAATATAGTGACTATAGTTTTAATCTTTGACCACTAGGTTAGAACCGTTTGTTGCACTATACATACATTTAATTTTTTTTTATTAGTGGCCGTAATTTTTCTACCTCTTTAATATTTTTTTTTTTATTTTTTTTAAAAGAAGCAACGTATCTTTTTTAAAATTTTTAATTTTGTACACCTGATCAAGGCGTCTTTCTTTTCTCTCATAGCTGATTGACTGGTATAGAATGCATATAGCATTAAGTCTGCCCATTGTGCATTTTTTGCGCACAGGCGCAAAGTTTTTAAATAAGATAAAAATAAAAGTCTTAGTAAAGAGGAAGATTGCTCGCCTCGCCATGAATGCGTAGCTTATCTCTTGATATCACACATTTTTTTTTTATTCCAGATGGCGAAACTCTATCCCCGCATTGAGTTCGAAAAAATGATTGTAGATAACTGTACAATGCAAATGGTCTCCAACCCTAACCAGTTCGATGTTATGGTCACCCCAAATCTGTATGGTAACATAGTTGACAACTTGGCCAGTGGTCTGGTCGGAGGCGCGGGTGTCGTTGCAGGAGCATCATATAGCGCTGAGTGTGCTGTGTTTGAACAGGTAACGTCGTCAAAATTGGTCCCAAGCCTTGTAACTTATTAAAATCAGCGTCCAACCACTTACCATCAGGCGGACCGTGTGCTTGTTTGCCACCTTAGTGGTATAAAAAAAAAAAAACCTCTGTATCGGTTTTCCTGTATGAAAACAATCTAACTTTCAACCAATTGACAGCGTTTTTTTGGGGTTCCGTACCCAATGGTTACAAAACGGGACCCTATTACTAAGACTGTTGAAATTTTCACAGATGATGTATTTCTGTTGCTGCTATAACAACATATACTAAAAAAAGTATAAAATTAATATTTAAGGGGGCTCCCATAAAACAAACGTGATTTTTTTCCTCGTTTATGCTCAAATTTGATAACGGTAACAGGTAGACGTTTGAAATATTCACAGAATATTTAGTTATATATTCACTTTAAAAATAAATAATTAAATTAAAATAAAACAAATATTTAAGGCTCCCATACAACAAACGTGATTTTTTTTGCCGTTTTTATATATAATGGTACAGAACCCTTCGTGCGCGAGTCCGACTTGCACTTGGCCGGTTTTTTCGGTATTCTTTCAATTTCTTTGTATCTAAAAACTTTTCAGTTTCAACATTTATTTCTACATGTCATTCTTATTACATTGAAAAATTCAAAGGGGTGAAACGTGTTTTTAGAAAGTGGTTTTATTTGCTTTCTGAATCATGGCATGAACATTGTCGGCCCCCAACTGACTGTTCCCTGGTTCAAATTTTATTTTTTCTTGATATATCTGGTATTTTAATATCTGAACCCAAAACAAAAAGAGGGCTGCCAGACTTGTTATGCCAAAATTACGTATCATTGACAAATCGTTCTATGAAGATAACGTTAATTTCTAAACATTATGGACGTATCACATGATACGTTTCCTAAAATAGCAATAAAGAAGGAGCAAATGCGAGTCGGACTCGCGCACTAAGGGTAAACCGACTGTCACAAAATTTTGGTAAACTTTGTTTTCACGCCGAGGAAGGTTTCTGAAACAACCCTTTCACAATATTAATATATAGTATAATATAAAAATATTAAATAGCATTTTTTTAAACAATTCTATAAATATACTTATGGAAATAACTACTTAAAAAGTTAGTACCTGGATGAACTAGTTCTGCTAATTTTTTTAACAACGCCATCTATTGTCAAGTAGCTTTAGTGTTGCTGTGTCGGTGAAAATAATAGTATTACTACACGCCAATAGATGTCAAGAAGAGTCATATATTTCAGTTTATCATTGCCTGAAAACACGGATAAAACAACGTTTTCTAAAAATGAAACCTAGCTAGAGCTACATATATACAATAATTGCTCGTTTAAACGTATAAGATTTATAAATATAGTCATCTAAAAAGCTGCTATATATTTATTTATTATATTGTACTTAATTTATTTTTAATTTATTTTCTATCTGTATATTAACTAACGCGACTTAAATCATTCTAGATCAAATACAGATAATTACGATACAGAAATGAAATAAAGAAATTAAATTAAAATATTAATTTACTATGTAATTTATTTTCAGGGCGCTCGTCACATATTCTCCGGCGCCGTCGGTAAGAACATCGCCAACCCAACCGCCATGCTGCTGTGCTCCGCCAACCTCCTCTCCCACGTCAACTTGCCCAAATATTCCAGAATGATCAAAAATGCCATCAACAAGTTAGTATGATTAATTGCACAAAAAATTAATTAAAAGCAGTACATACTGTTTAAGTTTAGTTTATGGTAGCCGGGAGCCGTTGGTTACAGGCGGCACAGAGTCGCACGCTGTGGAGAAAGTTAGGTGAGGCCTATGTCCAGCAGTGGACATCAATGGGCTGATATGATGATGATGACATACTGTTGATTGGTGGAATACAATTTGGGCGGTCTTAGTGGTTATTACCTAATGTGAGGCTTTATCGTATTTTAATATGAAGTTAAAAAATATAAAAGAATAACTGCTGAGCTTCTTGCCAGTTCCTCTCGGTAATAAATCATTCCGAACCGGTGTTAATTTTTTTAAGTTATAATTAAACTGACTGATTTAAAAGTGCTGTTTAAAAGTCTATTTGAATAAAAAACTTTAAGGTTTGAGTAAATGCCAGTGCGCGTGACCAAAATCAAGATTTCTTTCTATTGGTCAGTTATGTCACTGCATTGCTGGCACTGCTAGATTTTTTTGTCACAACCTGCACCACACCTGCATTCACAAAAGTTTGGCTTTGATTGTTGCGGATGTCTAAATCGGTGTAGAAAATTCCCAATTTTTTTTTTTAATTTTATACCACTAAGGTGACAAATAAGCTTACGGTCCGCCTGATGGTAAATACGTAAAGTGTCCATAGGCTAACCGCTTACCATAAGGCGGACAGTAAGCTTGTTTGCCACGTTAGTGGAATAAAAAAAAACTACATCTCCTTTTGCAGTCAATCATGCATACTTTACATAAATCTATTTTAAAATATAGTGCAAATCTTTTCAGAGTCCTGACTGATGGCAAAGTGAGGACGAAGGATCTTGGAGGTCAATCAACTACCAAAGATTTTACCAATGCAGTTATTTATAGCTTGGCCTAAATTTTGACATCTAAAACATACCAACAAACCTAAAAGGTAGCATTGTAAACGCCATCTATGGGACAAGGATAGAAACTTAGTATGCCATTAAACAAATAATTAATATACTTATAAATTAATTTGGAACTTCTTGAAAAGCTGTTAATGTAATTTTTTAAAAGTTGATACGTTTGACCACTAGATGGCGTTAATAATAGTTTGTTGTTTTTTTATAGTCTACCCTCATTGGTAAGTAAATGTTAAGGATAATTTATTTTTTATTTAAAAAAAATGTGATCTGTGTAAACCAATGGTAGAACTTTCGAATTCATTTACTTTTTTTGTTATACAGTATTATCTAATTTATTTATTTTAATTGACAATAAATGTTATCGAAAAAAAAATGTTTTAGGTTCTTGTTTTAATTTTTAATTCTAAACTTTGTCTGCCCACCCTTTATATCTTTCAGCTTTTCCTACATAGTAAAATTAAAAAAAAAACTATCGAGTGCTTACTATACTCACGCGCCGAGCGTGTGTGACTAATTCAACAAGCGGATGTTGCGAACAGAGCTTAGTGGACTGAAGGTTAATTGAAAAATAACCTCTGAAAAGAGCCTGACGTAAAATTGAAAATGAAACAAAATTTAATTCTGCTTGCAATAGTTTATAATTGCCTTAAACGCAATTCTTTTACATATACTTCGACAAAGCATTTAACACTTAATTATTTCGAAATTAAAATTTACAAACACTATAAATTCAAAGTTATAAAAATCGTGATTTTAATTACGCTTCAATGATTTTACTTTAATTTCTATGATTTTACACAAATATTTTTGGTTTATAAAAATGTTACTTCTTTCTTGAAGCAATCTTGAGTTATATGATTGTTGGTTCTTTCTTGATTTTTATATATAACTTGTTCTTTCTTCATTTGGTTTTTCCACTGCTTATTTATCTGGAACTGCCGAACTTTCACTGCATACAGTACGAAAATTGCGTCTTATTTTATACTTTTTTGTCTAGGAGGAAATGTCCAAATCATTATTTTAGACCAATCAGAGAAAGTTGTTTTTAAATTGAAAACCCAATAACCAGTTTAAACCAGTTTCTTTCGGATTTCTATCTCGAACTTTCTATTTATATATTGGTCCGAGCCAGTAGTTTAATGGTGTTTTTGTTCCAAGCCATTCATCTGTCCTTTGCTCTGATTTGCTGCTAATTTTTACTTAAATATGAGGCTTTAAAATCTATTTTCGAAATTTAGCACGAATTCTCACTTTTTACATTGTTTATTTTACTACCATGTCAATGTTGTTTCGCATAGTACTATACAAAAAAAAAAATACATACATTTGTATTCAGAAATAAAAAATCGAATAGTCACGCTGTGACTTACACTACAGAAGCCGTGTGACTTTGAAGAACTAGCAACTTAGAGTTTTGATAAAACTAGTTGCGTAGTGTTTTGGAAATTTGTTTTTCTCGTCTTCGTTGCTCTCCGTCCGTAACAACGGTGGTAACTGATTATTATAATAATGTGGAGTAGTGTCGCTAGATAGCGGTGTATTTGGAGCAACGCACAAGGTGAGTGATGCCTGCGGGTACCGGCAGGCGAGTGCTAAGATCGAATCACCATTTTGATATTTTCGTATAAATTTTTTATTACATATTTTGGTTACGGTTAGGGTCAATTCACAGCGAGAGGCGACGCGGCGCGCGGATGTTTGAAGATGCTACGATTTTGGGTCGGTTTTTGTAATGTTTTATTAACGTGTCCATTTTCTAATAAAAATTTATTTATTTATTTATTTCAACTTACTGCACAAACTAGTGTACAATGGCGGACTTAAGGCAACACGACATTCTCTACCAGTCAACCATAGAGCCAAGCAGATAAATTATTGGCGGTAAGTAGAAGTAAAATAATTTTACATTAACTTATACTAAAGAACAAAAATACTAATATGTACATGGTAATAAAAAATATATATAATTTCAAAAATATATATGCGTAAAATATAGAAATAAATATTAATAATATACATATAAATGTATATACATACATATATAAATATAAACATAATACATATATACATAATTGGTCACAATATAGATAAAAATAACAGAGATGAATGAAATTTTAGTCTGCCATCTGCTTGAGAAAGTATTCCTTTGCCTTTATTTTAAAAGTATGTTTACTTTGCGCATTGCGGATGTCTTTAGGAAGTGCGTTCCAGAGAGAGTGTAAAAGAATTAGATACAAAGGCAGAGCGGTGTCGTGAAGTAGAAAGAAGAAGGTTGTGAGAAGAACGAAGCGAGAGCTCATGGTTATTGCCGAAAAAATAAAATCGTGATTTTAAGTAGTCTGGATAGCTAGGATCATGTAGAATAGAGTAAAGGACACAGAGAATCCTAACACTCCTGCGTTGGCGAACTGGTAACCATTTAAGCTGTTTGCGAAAATAAGATATGGTCATACTTGCGTAGACCGAAGATGTACCGGATTCAGCTGTTAATAAGTCGGTCCAGTTTATTTAAAAGATCAGAGGTTTATTCCGGAAAACACACATCACAATAATCAAGGAGAGACAATTCTAACGCTTGTACTAATAAATGTTTGGTATTACAAGGAAGGAAATTGCGAAATCTGTAAAGAAATTGTAGCCTACCGGTAACTTTTCGACTAATTTCACTAACTTGTGCTGTCCAATTAAAACCACTATCAATGTGCAGACCAAGATCTTTGACACTATCAGAGAAAGGAATAATGTAATAGAACTGGTGGCACAGAGGTTATGTTATTTTGAAATTAGTTATTTTTAGTTTTTTTATAATAAGCAACATTTATTTCGCACGAGTTTGCGTGAAACTTTTATTAATTATTTAAAAAATAAGTATAAAATTACCCGTTCGTAGTTCTTCGAAGTTTAGTGTTCAGGTGGTAAGCGATTACTTCAATGGACGCTTGCAACGCGCATTTGATACCCCTGATGTTGCAAGCGTCCATAGGCTACGGTGACCGCTTACCATCAGGCGGACCCTAAGCTTCTTTGCCACCTTAGTGTTATAAAAAAAAGGAACGATAAAATAAAAGGAAAAAAAACTTTTTAACAAAAAAAAAAACAACCGGCTTTAAAAAGATGCACTAAAAAGGTAAAAATAATTACTAATTTCCAATAATTTGATCTGAATTACAGGTTGAAATTGGTGTCTATTGTATAGTCTATAATAGTTTAAAAAAAAAGAAAAAAAGGTTTAAATAAATACAAATTACTAATATTCAAACTGCCTTATGGGCAGATCTCGTCCAAAGCCTATATAATATATACTAACAGAAAAAATTAAAGAAATCGTTTTATTTTTTGTTTTATTTAAACGTTTTCTATTTGTTAAATCATTCAATTCAAACTGTTTGTTTTTAAGTTTTAAATTTGATAATAAACTTTTCTGGCAGTTGTTATCCCTATTGTTGTTAATTCTATGGCGTCTTAGTAGCGCATGCTTGAGCTGTTATTGCATTGGAGGAGGTTTGGGGGTTGCTAGTTTCTTCACCCTATCTGTTATTTGATATTTCAATGCGTTGGGGGGCACCTGAAAAAAAAAAAATTCAAATATTTCATGTTTTCTAACAATATTCTTATATAATAATAACTGATCTTTACTTATTTGATTTCAAAAACAGCAAAGATCCTGTTGATGTTCACAATAATTTGACACACTTGATAGATTTTGCAAGCGTCCATTTGCTGCGGTGACCGCTTAGCATCAGCCGGAACGCAAACTTGTTTGCCACCTTAGTTGTATAAAAAAAAAATGGGGCGCACTTATTTTACCAAGTTTTAGGACATTTAAGACCTTTCTCTCTCTCTGACACATTCCTGGTATATTTTATAGTTTAGTACCACATATAATATTTCTTTCTTCCGAAATGAGCGATGCAGTTTGTGGAACTCCCCCTGTCGAGGTTTTTCCCAGGGACTAGAGTGGGTTTTCTTAATGAGAAGAGTGATTAGAAACTTGTTGAAGGGGTGGAAATGTGAGAGTAATATCTTCTTGATGTTATTTTCGTTCATATATTACTATCTACTGTAACCACTCAACATCAGCCAGACGAGACGGCCCTGGCTATTAACCAGGGTAAACCGAAATCCTACATGAAAACATTTTTATTTTTTCACCTTACTCGCTTGAAAAGGCTTTTTTTAAAATTTGCGGGGGCAAATCCCACTTTATCGGCAAACGCGCAAAAGGTTTTTTTTTATTTCACTAACATAATACAGTGAAACGTTCAGAAACTCAGTATATCCGTATTAATTTATACAGTGATCTGTTGGTACAATTTATTTATATTTATTTTTGATACTATTGATTTAAAAGTGTTATTCCGTTTTAGTTATATAGATAAGTAATTAAATGTAGTTCATTAAATAATAAAAAATATAATCGGAATCAATAATTTTAAAGTATATTTTTGCTTTTAAGAATTTTAAATTGTTTCAGCGCAAAATCGCTTATACCACAGACCGTAATTAAAAAGTACGTAATCTTTTTTTAATATTGTTGTATAATGTCATTTTGAAATTGAACTATCCAAAATAAGTACCTATACTACACAAGATGTGGTAAAAAGATACAAGGCACTTTTAAGTTTTTGGCGCCCCATCCCATCTATCGCTTAAAGCGGACAGTCATTTCGCTTGAACCACTGTCAATAAGGGCCGTGTCGTCCTCAACACTTTTTGAACTATCCAAAATAAATGTAGCGGCCCAAGATGCGGCAAAAAGATACCAGGCATACTTTTGTTTTAGGCCATGTAATGATTTTATTATTTTCTAACCGACATTAAATAACAGAAGCTAAAAGAAGAATATTTTGATTGGCATTCAATAGCAAGTAGAAAAAGAATAAATTAGTTTAGTGTTTTTATTACTTCAGAGGTTTATGTTTTTAGGGTTCCGTACCTAGCCGAGTCCTGTTACTAAGCTTTCGCTGCCTATATGTCTGTCTGTTCGTCCGACCTTTAATGGGCTTTATTTTTTAGACTGAGAATTATTTAGAACCTTTAATTTTTTACAGGACATGGGGTATTCTGGCGGACTGTCTATCAAATATTAAAAAAAAAAACAAAAAGTAAAAATTTAGAGTGAGTCTCCATACAAGTAATATGTTTTAGTTCTTTTCTGCTCTATGATAAAAACGGTAGTAGACACATACAAGCTACAATAATTGTGTATTCTATGGTGGTACGAAAAACCTCACTGTGCGAGTCCGACCCGTCTTTTAATGTTTCCTGCGTTTTGAAGTAGTTTCCCCTTGGCGTCTATGATTGTCAAACAAATAAATTGTCTTAATCTTATAAGAAGAGAAGGTTACCTTTTCAGGATCCCTGTACCAAGTCTCCTTAGACAGACGTCTGTAAGTCTTGAAGTCCGGCATCTGACTGAGTACTTCGGCTCTGGTTGCTAATTCTGCTAAAGGCTTTCTATCTCCTCTCTGTTACAAATAAAACAATGTAATGGTAGTGGTCGGTGCTTGGATGGGTGCCCGCCTAGTTGCTCATCTTTTCTGAGCTCCTCCGTGCTTAGGAGGAAGGTTTGGCAACTTTAGTGCACGGCTTTTCGGGACATTTGCAATCAAAATGCGGGACGGGACAAAAAAAGCGGTACTCTGGTTTGGAAGGCGAAAATTACTATAAAAAAGCTTAAATTCGCGGAAATCTAATTTAATTACATTTAATTAATCATCGCTATCGCAAAAACCTATTCCCATACAGGAAATTTCTGTCGGGATCGAAAGTATCCTAGCTATCTACTTCTACGTTTCTTCGACCATCTCTATGCCAAAAAACAAGTCTCTGTTCCTCCGTTGTGAGGGAAGGAACAGTGCCAGTGTTTTTTCCTTTCAGATGTCTATGTGCCAAAAAAATCTCGATTATATACTTAATTTGATGTAAAGGTTTTGCTTTTATATACATAGTTAGGATTAGGAAGAATGTTTTGTCTGCTCAGAAAACTCTGGTGATTGAAACTTTACCACTTGATGGTATAATGCTGTTTAGTCCTAGTGACATCATTTTTCTATAACTTGACCACAGTCACTTTTGTTCAAAAGTTAAGCCGTACCATAACAAGGGACAATTGGTGTCCCGCACACATCTTTCGCGGGACGCATCCTCTATCTGAGGCACTGGAAATGGATCGTCCTGCCTCCCGCGGGACGGTTGGCAACCCTATTCGGAGGGCACGCTAAATCATCAGTCTTAGCTGTTTTAAATAGAAGTAATAAGTATTCTATATGTATCTCTGTCTCCAACTATACCCCTGTGACAAAAATCAAGCCACCTTGTTGTACCGCTGCGGCACGACGTGGTCCGCAACGCGATGGAACAGAAAACCCAAACTTTTACATTAATAATATTTAGTATGCAGGAACACTTCCTGCAACTCATCATGATGGGCAAGATTGCCTGTAAAAGATGCGTCGGCCGCGGGAAGAAGTCCTGGTTGGGCAACATCCGCGTATGGACTGGAACCGTGTGTGCCGCCCTGCTGTTTCGTCCGTAAAACCCCATGGTTGGAGAAGCACTACAGGGAGATGTAGGATAGTGTATATACCTCAACAGGCGGTGGGTCGAAAGTTTTCTTCGGTGCAGCAATTTGACCTATATAGTCCATGTGCTTCTTCCAGTCGCTCTCCGACCATCCCTTTTTCTTTTTCACGTCCTTTGTGTTATCTTTGTTCTTCAAGTCTATCGTACATTTCGCTAGTTTAGAATAGTGAGTAGCATTTGAAGCTTCAATGGCTCGATCGACTATTTCTAGCCGCTCTGGTGGGAATCGACCCTTGTACGTCCTTTTCAATGCTATTAAACGACTGGGGAAAGGAATTTTAATTAAATATTGGTATGGACTTGAGTACTGGATTGGACACCATAGACACATATATTGTGTTCTAAGGTAACTACATAATATTGTATAAGATACCTTCCTACCTACCTATGTTTGGAGGGTGGGTAGCTTAGTATACAAACCATTTTAAGGGTTCCGCAGCCAAAATGCGAAAACGAAACTTTTATAGTGTCGTTTTGCCTGTCTATCCATATCCATCGCCATCTTTGCATTGACTCTTATGTAAAAATTATAGTGCTTCTAAGTTGAAAATTTTGTGCCCCCCATCCATGGGCGTAGCCAGCTTTCGGATTTGGGGGGCAGGTTTGGCTAGGTGGGGGGGCAGACCTGATAGAAAATGTCATTTTAACATAGTAAACATGTTAATTCCCCCCCCCCCCCCCCGCCTGTACCTCGCTACGCCCATTCCCCCATCCCCCAATTTTGTGCATTTCATTTAATTTCATAACGGTGCATGTAATTAAGCTGAAATTTCATTAATATATTGCCTCAAGTTATTACAAAGTTTTCAATACAAATAATAGTACCAGAATTATTAATATTCGATGCTTTTCGCCCATACTATAGGCCCATTTTCCGAGTTGTAGAATTCGTCTAGCTTTATGCTCCCGCTTAATGTGTTTACGACATGAACTTGGCCGATTGAGTGACCCGCCGCGCGCCCAACGTTTGCTGGCACTAGCAGTCCTCGGTACGCTCCTCTCGCTACAAAACTACGGCCAAAGTCGATTTGCATGCGATTTTCTTATTAGGATGCGGCTCAGTCAAAGTGTAATTTTACCTTACTAGGTACCTACGTACTAGGGCAAGGAACTCATATACCACTTGATAACTATCTTTATTGAACACTTACCGTAAATATGGCCAAGCTGCATCGACCACTCTGTCCGAAACAGGTGCTTTGCTTAGAGCAGATCTTTTAACTCCGTACGCGGTCATTTTATCTTCCTCATCCGATTCTTCTATATGACCCTTAGGAACGCTTAGCTTGTTCAACCTTTTACGGATTTTGTACGGAAAATTAGGAGCCGGGGGATCGTATTTTGGTTTACCCATTTTTTAGGTAATGTAGTTTGTTTATTGATGGATTAATTTAACTGGTACAAGGATCTAGTCTGGGTTGGACATTTTTTTTATTTATTTATTGCTATTTGTTGTCCATGTTTTTGTTTTGTTGTGAAATTACTGACATTGTGGTGACAAGTTTTGTTTTTTAAATCTAGAATGCTTGTATTTGTGCGTTCAATAAATGTTTATTTTTGCAGCGTTCATGAATACATTTACTCAGTACTTTTATTTTTATAAAATCAACGGGTCTGAGCACATTACATACCTATTTCTTATTTTATGGCATGTATTTAATTATTAAGGAAGATGCTGTGGCACGTAATTGAACTCCATCTACAGCTTCTACCACGAAAATCTTGGTTTGAAAGTGTTTAGAGTTGGACTGGCGCTGTAAAGATTCGTACCACCATACATTCTTACGCAACAGAATTAATACAATACCTTTTAAATAACAATTAGCAATTATTTTGCTGTTGTAAAATTTAAGGCACTAGGAATTTTTTAAACTACCGAAGCTGCTACTGTTGATCTATTTGTGCTTGAATGTTACATAAACCTTGTAATTAAAAGTCTATAAACCTATGCTTATTAACAGGCTGATGTAACGCATTTTGACAAAAATGGTCGTTTAAATGATGCATTGGTTTTATTTTTGGAAACAAAATAAATATTTGCTAGTTTCGAGACTAGGTCTTCGACCGGAACTCGGAACCCCAGTTACGATAATTCCGAAATCCGGTATTTAAAAAATCCGATACCTATTCCATGACCTAGTTGTATTCGAGTTGATTTGACATATCTTTTATAATACCTACAATTCGAATTTAGTAAACACAAAAGCATTTTATGTTCTGCACTATATTGTTTATACAGTGGAACGATAAGTGATCTCACTCGATTATTTATAAACGTAAAAGTGCTTCACGAGCTATATTCAATGTTATCAATAATGGTTTATAAAAACTAGGTCTATTTTAAAACTTGTTTTCAGCTTCCATACATTTAGTATGGTGACGTGATACTCATCGCATAATACTTAATTAATTTTACCGTTTTAACGTGCTCTCTGCTTTAACATTAGAATACGCCATCATACATATACTATATAATTTGTGCGCCATCATAACTTAATTAAAAACGCAAATCTTTTTTTTTTTTTTTTTTAATATTATAATGGGCTCGCACGGTCTTAGCAGACCATTTATGCATTTGCCAGAGTCAAAGTCAATTATATTATATCGTATCGTGGCGCGGGCGTTACCGCGCGTCCTCGTTTTCAAGTCCCAAGATTGGGCGGGAGATTTAGTGTGGATCCTCAGACATTGCGCGTCATGTCCTGCTTATAACTTCATAATTCACTATTCATGAGCCTTCGCTGCACAATTCTTTACACGCTTTCGTAAAACATTGCTAAAATATATACATCGAAAGTCACTAAATTAATTTAGAAAAATTAAACAGAAAAAAACACCACTCCTTCTTAAGATTCGCGCCAAAACTCTCACGCAAATCTTTATTCTATAAATAAAAAAGTAGTAGGGATTTTTTTTTTGGCGCCCCCTTTTTTTTTAATTAAATCGAGGCAAAAGAATTAAATTCATGCTGCCAGTTCGGTTTATGTAGATATTCTTTTATAATAGCGAAATAGTGTGTAAACACGTAGAATGATGACACGTGTATCTACTATCACAATTATTGATACAGATATTAGTAATTGCATAATATCTTTTTAATTACGTACCTAAATAACAAAATATTTCACTTCATGTTGCCATACAAAATATATAAAAGCCGAAAACATCAAATTTTCGTGTATATCCAGTTTATTTTGTATACCATTGCATAGAGCTTGTGAAGCTGTTTTAGGATCAATAATCAGTATTTCAATATCGTGTATGGTTACGAATAATCGATTGTGATCACTTAGCGTTTCTACCCCGTATACTGAGTGAGACATATATTATGATATATACAATGTCCTTAGATAATTCTGTTATGATTTTATCAACTCCAGCTCCCAGTCACTAATATGACGTATTGATCATTGAAGTTGTACATAATAAACGAAGGTATTTGCGTTATCGTCTATGTAGATAATATGATAATACATGAATTAAAGGAAACACAAGTGACAGCCAAAAATTTAAACAACACATTTTAAATAAAGCTTTTTAATCATTCATAACAACAAATAAAACAATTTCTTTTTACAAAATAACAAAATACTGATCTCTTACACAAAATAGCACCTCACATCTTTTTCACCTATAAATAATCATATGAATGATGTAATGGGGTCCGTTTCACTAAATTAATATGACTTAACATTTCATGGAATGATTTTTGTATGATCATTGCCAGCCTTCATACGTCCCTACTGCTGGGGCACGGCCTACCCTCAACGAGGTATACATATACAGAACTTTTTGTATTAACTGGACAAATTTGGAGCCTGTTTACATTATTAGCATTTTAAAATGGTCTTTATATGCTCCCACCTGCATATATTTATTTTAAATGTACCTAAATAGGACATAATTTAAATAGCATTTTGTTTAGGTTTATAAGTACCTAAGGTAAAACACCCAATTATCGACACTTTAACGTCGAGATTCGAGCATCTTTTTAAATATCTGGTTTCTTTATGATGATACATTATTCTTTAATGCACTGAGTGAAATTTTAGGCTTCATTCTATATTATTTTACAGTAAAAAGAAGTGTAATACTAATAACTTAGGAAAAAAGACGAGATAGATTTAGGCTCTTTTTAGCCTAGTTATCGACTGCAAAATTCTATATATCGACACCCAGTAATCGACATGTTCCAATAATCGTAATCTAGTAATCAACATATCCTATTTATCGTCATCCAAATATCGACCTAACTTCGAACACTATTCCCAAATAAAAGTCTTACTCAGTCTTTTAATCATTTTAATTCGCTAAATAAAAACAAGGACATGTTGGCATGTAATGCTTTGGTAATTGTAGTACTTAAGTAACTAATAATTTTATCGCTATGGTGTTAATGTTTTAATTTTTTTAATCTTCTATATTATAAAATAGTTTTTTCTTATTTATTATGTCAACTTTTAATCACATTTTTGTTACTTAAGTAGGTTACTAATACTAAGTTTCATCTACTTGCTTAATACTAATCAACAAAACTTAATGAGATCTTCTCAGTGGCATATAAAATTAACATACTTTTCATGATATTTCCACTTGGAATTACAATATTATTAAGTAGGTACCTATTTATTATTTAATAATAAATTTATGGCAGGTTTTGATCACAGACACGTTTTAGTCTACCACTTAATTAATAGTTGTTTGGCTTAAAAATCTATAAAACAAAGAAAGTTAAATGTTTTCTGAGGAACATTAAATTAAATACATTACATTGTGAAAGGCAGAAATTCTTTCATTTCTGGTATTGTATAAAAACCTCTTTTATTGCATAGCGTTGGTTTTGAAATTGCTTTGACTATGTCAGACTTTTGGTACCAGATTTTATCTTCTTTTTCCGGCCATTTGAACGTGTTACCCACAGAAAAGGTCATGGTGCTAATTTCAAATTTGTTATTATCAACATTTTTAATTTCGCCTGGGAAAAATTCTCCTTCGTATTGGATTATAACATAATCTCCACTAGAATATATTTTTTCTGGCTTAGAATATTTGCTCACTGGTATATCTTCGTCTGTTAGTTCTTGTTCGATTTCCATGTTGTAGCTATCATCACTTTCTGCATAGTTTACCTCGGTGTCTGTTTTGTCCGACGATGTATCATTTGGTTTCGGTTTTGGTGTTGTATTTTGTTTTTTCTTCTTATGTTCTTTATCTTTTAATATATTTTGCTTTTTGTTTTCCATTTCTCTCTGTTTTAACTGTCTTTTCTCTACTCTTTCTTGGGCTTTAATTTCTTTTAGTTTTGCTGCTTCTCTTTTTTGGTTCTCTTTCCCTTCGTGATAATCCCTCCACGTTTTACTTGTGATGGCAGAAGGAATTTTTTCCCTTAATTTTCTTTTTTTCCCTTTTTTATCTTCATCTTCTCCGGGCTAAAATAAATTTCGTTTAAATGGCGATGGAATATGTGTATTTCCCACTTTATTTGCAACAGTTTTTGATGTATTAGTGCTTATCGTCTCTTTTAAAGGTGTTTTTTCTGCAGCACTTTGAAGAACATACATTGAAGAAGTTGAAGATATCTGAAGCAAACCTCTTGCTTGCTTCGATGAACTTGGCTGATTAATTATCAAAGCTTCATTAGACTTTTCTCTAGATTCAAGTGTGGTCGTCTCTTTTGAAGATATTATTTCTACTACAGAATTCTCATTGAGGGTAAATGTTGAAGTACAGGCATTGGCAGCTGTCTGAAGTGGATTTACTAATTGGTTGGAAGAACTTTGCTCATTAACAATTAACACATCATTAAAGTTTTCTTTTGGTTCGGGTCTGGTCGTCTCTTTTACAGGTGTGGATTCTGCCGTAGCTGAAGTTGAAGAGCAAGCTGTCGAAGGTATTGTAACTGAATCTGTTATCTTAGAACAACTCGGCTTATCAATAATTGAGGTGTTATTTGTTGTTTCTTTTGATTCTTGTCCACTAGTTAGGTTTGTCAGTATATTCGATGTAGAATTATTAGATGTTCTGGTTTCATTTAAAGGACCTGAATTTGCACCATTGTTATCACAATTTTCCACTAGATTGAAAACATCTTCTTGAATCAAGTTAATTTCAGCTTGTACTGATCGTTCAACAACGTGAGCTGTACGTTGAACTCTCTGCTTATTGCTAGCCCATATTATATACAGTGACGTGTCTTCCTCATTTAACCGAGAATTTAATTCATCTCGACCTTTATAAAAGAGTTCATTGAAAAACTGCAACTTTTCTGTCCCCAATTTTGCCACTATTTCCTTTTCCAAGAAATTAACAAAGAGTGCCTGTTCTGTTGCAACTTGCGGGTTTTGTCGAGATTTTATTTTAGTTAGATCGATGTAGTCTGGGCCAAAAGGATACAAACCGCCAGCGCGAAAACCATTCTTAATGGAATCATCAGTGAGCGATTGCAACGCTGTTTTAAGGACAGGGGCAAATTTATCTTTTGTTAAATTGTGTCCTAAGTTTTGTAGTTTCCAGTCCTTTACTGCTTTTTTCCAGAATGATTTCAGTGGTCTGAATATAGCCAAATCCATTGGCTGTAAAATGTGCGTACTGTTTGGGTGTAATGCTATGATTTCTATGCCATTTTGAGCACAAAACATCGACAAATGCAGGGTCATATGCGATCGATGACCGTCCAAAAAGAACACTACGGGTTTTTGGATATTTTGCTGTAATAACCATGGATCAAAAACGTTCGCTATGTATTCATAAAACGTGCTGCCACACATCCAGCCACTCTGTGAACGTCCAATTGCCCAATCTTCAGGAAACTGGGATGAAATTATGGCCGGGATTCTCTCATATGCAAATACTACCATGGGTGGTGCCAATTGTCCAGCGGCATTTCCAGTAATTAGTACTGTCAAATTATCTTTTTCGTCTCCGGAGGATTGGTAGATATGTTTGTCACCTTTTTTTGCAAGAACTTTACCAGCCTTAGGCGACAAAAAAAAGGCACTTTCGTCTGTGTTGAATATTCTTGCCGGCTGTTCTAATACATCTTTGAGATCATTTTCGCGTAGATAAGATTCAACTTCTTCAAACCACCGCCTTATATGCTCTTCTGTAACAGCATCTCGAGCTGTCGTTAAATTTTGTGCTGTTCTCTCAGACAATATAGGATGTCTGTTTAGAAAAAGGTTGTACCATTTCTTGCCCGGTCTATTGTCAGTAAATGGGGTTGTTTTATCCTGATCAATTATGATACGTTGTACGCTATCGAGGAGCTCATCTCTAGTAACGGGAATGTGTTTTTCAGCCATTTCAAGTACCCATTTTTCTAAAATAGCCTCCTCTTCCGTTGACAAATATGTTTTAGGGCCCATGGAACATTCAACTGGAGTCTTACCAGAAATCTTATCATGTAATGTGATTCGGGGTACACCAAACTTCTTTGCAGCAGTTGCAGTTTTCTCACCTTTTCTGACTGCTTCTACCGCCTGGGCCATTTGAAGAGGCGTGTAATTTTTTTTAGGCGCCATGCCTGCAACCTGCAAATAATGTCGGTTACTGGGACATGTAGGCTAGCATATAGAATATCCAATCATCGACACACCGCTGTCGGTCATTGGAACGTATGGGATATCCAATCATCGACACGGCTGTCGATCATTGGAAGCAATTTTAATATTTGAATAAAAGGCTTATATATTTAGAGTGCTGAACAAGCTTAGCTCAATAATATAATAGAGTGCACAAAATAAAATAAAAAAATGTTTCGACATTTGTCGAAGATTAGAAAACGGAAAAAAAATATCTCCAATTACCGACAGGCGTGTTTTGACATTTTAATATAACCTCACCCTTCTAATGAAATTATTAAAAAGTTGTGAATGTCTATCCTAATTTCATAAATAACTAACATTTTCGATAAAGCAAAACATTTAAAAGTTATGGGCAATAAATCTTACTCACCTCCTTAACGATTTCACTAATAAAACTGGATTTCTTTCGAGATCTACCGCGGACGAAACATATCATTACGCAATTTTGTACAAAATGGCCGAATGTATGAAACGTCATCCGCAATGACAGCTAGATAACCCTGGTCTATAGTTTATGCTTCGAATGCGTTCAGAAGTCAGAAAATATTCTTATTTTATTTTGAAAACTTTTTCAATGTCGGACATTGGTGCCTTGTCGAAGATTGGGTGTTTTACCTTAAGTGTTATTTTTTAACAAGAATTCACACTTGTACTAAAGTATACTATTGTAAAAAAATAGAGTAATAAATAAAAAGAAGACAATAAAATAAAACGTAGATTGGTATATACTTAAAAAAATTGTACTTCATTTATATTTAAATACAAAAAAGTGTCCAATCCCTAATTTATTGAACTTATCAAAAGGAAAAATAAAGACAATTATAAAATAAATATAAATAACGTTACTAAATATATTATAATAAAATAAATATTAAAAATTTACAATCGTGATTTATTGTTTGTGTAGTGTTAGGGATACACGAAATTCCATAGGCGATAATTGTTAAACGACAAAAAAAAACATTTAGGTATTTAACTTTTTTACCTGACCACTCTAATATCCGTGGGACCATACCAAAACATATGAAGGTATTTGTCACACATTTATGATATAAATATAAATTTGATTGAACTCATTGTAGACAAATGGTTCATAAATATTTACAAAATCCCAAATGCTTACGTCACAAAATGTAAACTACATGTCTTACTTAAAATAAAGTTAGAAATAAAAGTAAGCTCACAACTTGTAATCAAAATTTTCAAAAATATATGAAGTAAACAAGGATTCATGTCCAGAAAATTACAGAATATATGATATGCAACAAATATGTATAATTTTATGAAAATTTATAAATGTGTACAATTTTTGCTTAAACTTTATTGTTAATGGAAGGAATAATTCTTAAGATTTAGCCCTGGGGTTTGCTTACTATGTATGATTATCTCAGATATAAATAGGTTTAAAAGGGAACTAATTTTTATTAAAAAAAATATTAAAAAAGTGTGTTGTATACTCAAAGTCTCAAAAAGAACACCTTATGTCAATATTCTTTCATAAATTTAGTATTTTGCTTAGCTAGTTAAGTTATTTAAAAGTTGCCTAATAGCTACAAAAGTATTGCCTTTTATTGCTACATTGAGTATTTGTTTTTTTAAAACTTAAGTACATTTTTTACAAAAAGTGTCAATGTCACAGCGATTCTTCAGAACAAACGAAAAATTAAAACAACTTAAATGGCGTTTTATTGAATTCGACACAGAGTTGATACCGATATTACTTACATCTTTAATGTTAGTTTAATTTAAATATTTAATTTGTTTGTGAGTTATAAAATTTTATTTTTAACTTCTAACGTTGAATTTAATAAAAACATAATATTTCACCACTAATTATACTTTTGCAATGCAGTTCTTAAAATTAGACTAACCGAAAACACTGCTTATTTTTTTAAATTCGGAATACCACTAGTCGGTTTAACGGAGACAGGCTTGCAGTGTGGGCATTTAAACTATCTTAGATCTGTTCTTTTTCGACATCAAGGGCATCTCTGGGGCCTGGCTTAGGCGACGATGGAATGGTGGTGACATCTTCGTCGACTTTTTTGGGTTCTCTTCTGCTGACAATGCTACAACCAAAAATAAATAAATTATTACTAATCCAAAATTTGCGTTACAGTGCACATTGGAACAAGAAATAATTATGTTTCGTAAAATATAATAAACAAGAACATGAAAATAAACATAACTTTAGAAACTAGTTTTTAGGCTAACTTTAGAGCGCGCTTACGCTCTGGTCCGATTTGAAAACATCACTTTTGATTTTTGATTCCATGTGTGAATTTCAATTCGGTCGGTCCACTCATAAGCGCGCGCGCCCGCACTCGTAAGTCATGTAAGCGCAACACGGAGTCCGTATTATGTACCACAATACTCTTAAAGATATGACAGTTGCTGCAAGCTGTCACCAACTGTCAAATCAATCATAATAATATTAGGGGCGTTTTGTTGACAAGCATTATACGCATTGAATGCGCTCAATGCTGTCTATGCGCACATTCGATCGTTTTGACGACCAAAACTGAATGCGCTATGACGTCACTTCCGGACCGCATTCAACGCATTGGCTGCACATGGTCGAGAGGTAGAGTAATGGATGCACTGTCAAAAAGTGAACGGCCATATTGTTTGTTAACATTTGGTGAACAAAACGATTTCAATGCCTATGCGATGTCAAGCTCTCAATGCTTGTCAATAAAACGCACCTATTATTATAAGACGCCAAATAGGCAAAATTTATACTTAATTTTTTAATGTTTTTTATTCTTTAAAAATCCAAAGCAATTTAACAAAAATATTTATAAGAACAATAAAAAAAATATGTACCTATATTTTTTCATTTTGTATTAAAACCTAAACAATATTTATAACTAAAAGCGACCTACAAAAAACAGCGTTAGATGTATGAGTCAGTGCCTTAGTCAACAAGAATATGTTTATTATAAAGAAAGAAATCTCTGAGATTTTTACTGTAACACAAATTTAGGTGAAGATAAATGTGATTACTTATTTGTGAATTTCAGGAAGTGTAAATAAGGATCTTACTATTTTATAAATACAAACAATATAGACCAATTTGCCGGAGAAAAACATTTCGGTAAAAATTGTCGGCACCTCGGCCAATTCATACTTGATTTAGGTATATCTTGGGTCGTTTCAGTCCCTTCTACTCTTACTAACGGTATTAAAAACCCTAAAGAATAAATCTATACCATTAAAAAACACACAGACTAAACAAAAAGAACTGTAAATATCAGTTTTTTTTTTCAGAAACTTACCACTGCCTAATTTTCTGGTATATAAACAAAGCAGTCATAGGAATCGGTGTCATTATAGCACAAGACACTGGTACCACTGAAAAAATAAGATTAATCTAAATGTTTTTCACTTAATTAACAAATAAATTAGTATTTACCAAGTTAAATTATGAAAGCTAAATTTCGGAAGAAAAATGAGAAATACAAGATTTTTCAAAATAATCTTTTTAAAAATAAAAAGTTGACAACGCTAAACTATTACTTTTTATTGTTATTAAAACTTTACAAATAGCATTTGAAAATTTTGCAAGCTTGCTGTTATTAAAACATTATGACATCGTTATACCGATATTTTTCTGGATACTTAGATTTGATTTTATAATTAGTAAATCAAGAAGATTTTTTTTAATAATGACATATTTTCAAAAGATAATTTTTAAATCAAATAATATTACCTGTGGTTAAATCGGCTTCTGGCTGGTCCAAAGCGTATCTCAGCAAAAAGATTGCAATTCCGGTATTCTGAATACCGGTTTCGATTGATATAGCTAACGCGTCAGGATGTGGTTGTTTTAAAATTTTTGCGATTAAGTATCCCGAAGTGTAACCCAACCAAGGCAAACCCATTCCAGCTACAACGATCTAAAATGATAAATCTCATTCATTCATTCAAATTTTATTTTATGATTTTGAAGTTCCACAGCCTAATGTCAAGAACCAAACCATCATGGTATCGTCATGTCCGTCCGTCCGTATGTCACGCCCTTATAATTTGCATTGATTTTTATAAAATTTTACAGAAAAATGTCTTTTGTAAACTGCCATACGGAATAGTTATTAAAATAAACTAAAAAATTTGGGGTAGCTCACTGAACTCAGGGATAAAAAAAAATTTCACTTATCCTATCGTGTAGAGATTCGTTGGATAGGGCTTTAAAAATTCAATTGAAATTTTTATATTTTTTTCTGAGATGTATTTTTGCGTGTTATTTCGTGCGAATTGATTAGTTTTTAAGGTTATATATTTATATTACAACGTTCACACAAGCGGAACCAGAGTATTAATATAGCCATCATCATCACCTAATACTGAAGACGTTCGCTGATGAATGAAAATCTTCACCGCTATCCCTACATGTTTGTGTGTGAAGAATTCAGACTAGCTTCTTGCAGTTCAAACCAGGTTGTCTGTCTACATGGTAGACTGTTCTACACTGCGCCTTCCGATTCGTGGTCGCCACTACTGAACCTTTATTCCCCATCGGTTATCAGTTTGACCAGCGATGTAGCCTGCCACATTTACCACTTTAGCATGCTAACTGTACGGGCGATGTCGGTTACGTTCTTCTACGAATTTCCTTTTCACTTTATCGTGTAAAGAAAGGCCTAACGTCAGAACTGTGTGATCTACTTTGAGCTTAATCTATCAATAGTAGTTTTTTTTTTCTGAGGCTACTACAGTTTGGCTGATGCAGCCATTTCTGCCACTGGGCTTTTGGGGCGAGTCTCTGAAGGAGTCTCAGCCCATATAGCGCCCAACGCTCAAGGGCTCCCCGCGGGGGGAGCCTCGGCTTAGGTTGTCGCTTTTGGGGTCGTTCCTTCGACCAGCGTGAGCCTCGAACCTGAAGGTGAGTCAGCGCCAGGAGGGGAGCTCCCCGTTATGCGGATCAACAGTTAATGAATAATATGATAGTATAACAAAGAAAACAACTTACCTCCCAACTGAACAGCTCAAATATATACAAATTGGTAACTATGGCGAATATAATAATACATAATAAGAGCGTTGTAGAAAATCCCTTTAAAATCCGAACCATAAAAGCTGCAAATCTAGGAGTCCATTTCTGAAAACCAAGACCAATGGCTAATGGTATAAACAATCCCACGACTAAATACGCTATACGAGCGTACGGGACCACTATGTTTGCATTACGAAACACCACTTGACCAAGTGAAAATAGCCACATTGGCATAAAACCTAAAAAAAGAAAACAAAAGTTATAAAATCAAAAACACACTAAAGTAGTATACCTACTTAATTAAAATTAATATTGAGAATATTTAATTATACATATAACAAAACTATGTAATGAAGCAACTAATATTACATTTGCATACGCTACTTCACTGCTAATTGTTCCCAGCGGTTTCACTGCTAACGAGATGGTTGTAATATATAAAACATACATAATTTGTTAAATACATACAATACAATATTCTTTATTGGACAATTTAAAATACACAAAAAAATAACAATAGAGGTAATAGCACAATAAGCCGGCCTTATCGCTTAAAAGCGATCTCTACAAGGCAACCTTTGGGTAGAGTAACATTGACAGGAAGAGGTAGGTGATAAATAAAACATCATAAGTAAAATTATAAGGAAGAATTAAGAATATTACAATAATCATAAATACCTTTGTACTTATTATATAGATAAAATACATATACATACTTTATATAAATACTTAAACAAATACATAAAATAAATGGTTATATATTATGAATACATAAACATACATACAATAAATAAAGTAATAAAGATAGATATGTTTGAATAACCAGAGGTAGGTCAAAATTATAGAAAATTAGGAAGTAGTACATAAGTAATAAGATTTTAACGAATTCTTGAAAACAGGCAGCGACTAGATTTGCTCTATATTTATCGGCAGAGAGGTTCAAAGAGTAATGGCTTTTACAGTTAAAGAATGATTGTAAAAATTAGTACTGTGTCCAGGTGTTTTAAGAAGAAGATTAGTAGACGAGCGAAGAGTTAGACAAGGCGAGCTGATAAAACCGCTCTTTTAGATAACATGGTATAGATGGATTGAATAGCACGTTATAGAGGAGTGAAAGAATATGTATATTCCGGCGAAGTCGGATTGGAAGCCACTTGTGTTGTAAACGAAATTCTGAGACATGGTCATATTTTCGAAGTCCAAAAACGAAGCGAATGCAAAGATTTTGTGAAGCTCCAGTTTATTAAGTTGTTCCTCTGTCAGGTTAGTACCGCAAATGTCAGCATAATCAAGTAAAGGTAGAAGTAAAGACTGAGCAGCACAATTTTAGTTGACACAGGTAAAAGATTCCGTAATCTTCTCAGGGTTCCGGCCGAAGCAAACATTTCGGCTAATTTCCTTGATTTTTGGAGTCCAAGATAGCGTGCGGTCAACATAAATACCAAGACTTTTTATTGTGTCACTAAAAGGGATAATGATACCATCGAGTTTGATTGGGGGTAAATCAGTCCAATTAATCTTCGATATTAGTTTTGGGCTACCTATTATTGTCTGCGACTTGAGAGGATTAAGTCGAAGTCCGTAATATCCCAACCATTCAACTATTTTATCATGGTCAGAGTTAATAGATTGAATTGTTGTTACGATATTTTCTATTGGACCATGTGCATAAGTCTGGAGATCGTCAGCATATAGATGGTAGAGAGAAGATAGTTTGAGAGTGATAGTGTTAATGAAAACTGCAAACAGGAGTGGGGACAACACGCCACCTTGAGGTACGCCGGCAGTTAATGGGCACCAGTTAGAGAAAGATTCCTTTACCCGAATGCACTGTCGGCGGACACCCAAGTAACTACGAAACCAGTCAATTACTGTTGGAGATATGTCAAGAGAGCTTAGGATTGCCAACAAAATGTCTAAATCCACTGTGTTAAAAGCATTGCTAAAATCAAGAGCAGACAAGACAGTGACTTGCTTACTGTCCATACCATAACGGATATCATAAATGATCTTAGTGAGAGCAGTAACAATACTATGACCGGTTCGAAAGCCGGATTGCAAGGTATTAAATAAACTATTTTGAGTTAGAAAAAGGTTTAACTGTTGATTAACGAGCCGTTCAAGGATTTTAGATAGGAATGGTAATAATGAAATTGGTCGATAATCGGAAAAAGAAGTTGGATTGGATTTTTTAAGGCAACGGTATAATGTAAGCATCTTTCCAAGCTTCAAGAAATACTCCAGATGCAATGGATGAATTAAAAAATGTAAGTAATTATAGGAATAATTAGTTCAATAATTAGAATAATCATAGCACGGCTTATGCAATCACTACCAACAGCACTTGAGGATATAAACATAATACTCTTCTTAACATCACAATCAGTAAATTGAGGAAAAGTAAAAGGGAGGAAGTCGGGAGTTGAGGTCATTGAAAGATTTTGCAGCGTAATCGCTTTTTTACTGCTATTCATAGCAGGTACAGAAGTGAAATGTTAATTGAGTAAATCAAAGTTAAGATCTTTTGTAATTAGTGTAGCCTGAGATTTACCAACTCCTAATGACTTAAGAAATTTCCATATTCTACATGGATCTCCGTTTTAAACGGATTTGTGGATATGGTGTCGTTGTGCATCTCGACACATCGTATTGCAGCGATTTCGCAAATGTTTATACTTTTCTAAGTTGGCTTCAGTAGCGTTAATTTTCAGCTTGGCCTTAGCTCGATTTCTTATTTTTTGAAGGGCTTTAATTTAATCATCTAGCCATGGTGCAGGAAAATGTTTTACTTTTATTGGTCTTACTGGAGCATGAGTGTCATACAGTTCAGTAATAAGCGAATTAAATGTATGAACTTTTTCGTCGACTGTATAAGCACTCACAACTCTAGACCAAACAATTTTAGAGGCGTCTTCGCGCAATTTATCTACATTGATGTTGCTAAAATTACGCTGCATAAGTGTTTTAGACTTCACTTTAGGTGGACGAATTTTGTAAGATAAATAGATTAAGTCGTGGTAAGAAAATGCTTCTGCTGAAAATTGACCATGTGCAGTAGTATTATGTAGTGAAGAGACCATAATAAGATCAATTTGGAAAGTAATGCGTGGCGTTAAGAGGTAATAAGTGCAGATTACAAGCCTCAACTATCGTCTGAAGTTGATTAGCACGAAAGTCTTTTTTTAGTAGGCAAGTGTTAAAATCACCCATAATAATGGAATGACTATAGAGAGGGGAATATGTTTCTAGTAGAGATTCAAATAATATACGCCAAGAAGGATTTTAATGTTCGATAGAGATATTTCAATAAGAAGGTGTTCCGCAGCAGGTGAGGAAGACTGAGTTGACATGCTTAATACAGAGAAAGGTATATTAGATAGAAGATAAACGGCAACCCCACCTCCACCACGCTCTGTGCGATCATTGCGAATAAGATGATATAATTGCGAATAATACATAGTTGGAATACATAATAATGGCTTACTTATTAAAACTCACATTTTAGAAAAAGTCAACTTTTGGTGGCAAAACTAGTTATGAGGACAGGTTGTTCAACTTAGTGCGAATTGGAATGTGCTCCTTGCCAAGGTTTTCTCTAAGGACTACAGTATGGGGTTCTTTAAGAAAGAAATTATTAGATTTTTGAAGGGTCGGCAACGCGCGAGTCATACTCCTGGTGTTACAAGCGTCCATAGGCCACGGTGACCGTTAACCATCAGGCGGACCGTGTGCTTGATTGCCACCTTAGTGGTATAAATAAAAAAGACAAGACAGATTACAGGGTCACAGTTGTCGGACCCCTTAGGGAGCTTGGAAAATACTGGTATCTCAGTAAGGTTTCTATAAGTACAGACTTGAATTTTATTTCATTGATAACTATGGTAAACTGGGAGAGGGGTCTAGCCAAACAATATGTCGCGTCACAAAGTGGGTCAAAAATGGCATATTTTCGTTACGTCATTGCGGACCCTATTTATAGACTGAAGTTTTTATTGCACAGTAATTAGTGTGTGGCCAGTTAAAAGATGTATTACCTAAGTAAATACTAAGGTATCATGATATATAACTAAGGTTGCAATACGTCCCGTATATACGGGACTGTCACCATATTTCAGAACCTTATCTCGTATTGCTATTGCGTGCGTCCCGTTTTTTGTTAATATCCACGTATGCAGCAATACGACTGTCGCAAATCGTCAATTTAATGATTTTTTAACTAGTTTGGGATTCAGGACTTCATGATTATCTAATGTATCAACATCTTGTCAGTCAAAAATATAGTTTCTATAAACTTATTTCTAATCTCGAGAAATATTACCTTAAACGTCCCGTATCGGTTTCCAATAATTATGGCTACCCTGTGTTAGTTAGTGTTAGTTATATTATATAACTATAATAACTAACACAGTTTTTTTTATTTATATGTAAAACTTACCGAAACACGCAAGCGTCGATATAGAAGTCATAGTAAGTGACATGTTAAGGTTTCCACCTAATATGAATGTCCAAACATTTGAGGCTCCACCACCTGGAGAGACTCCGGTAAAGAAGAGACCAAGTCTCAAAGCCGGATCGTTAGGGAAAATTAGGAAACCCAGGCCAAATGAAATCTGTAAGAAAAGTTAATAGTAGTTATTATGTGAAATATAATGTAACAAAAAAAAAGACCGTCCAAGTTCGAGTTGGACTCGCGCACCGATGATTCCGTACCTGGTAACCATTTACGTAATTATCAAATACAAACAAGGAAAAAGTGTGTCGCTAAGCGGGCACCCATTCAAGTACTGACCAATCACGGCGTTGCTTAACTTTGAATATCGTTTCCAACGAACAAATGTGTTACTGTTTCTCTTAATGATAAGCTAGATGGCGCTGTATCGGTAATTTAAAACAGTAATGGCTTGGGCCCATCTCATACTTGGCCGGTTTTTATTATTTGTTGTAAAACTTTAGAGTTCACACTATTTTTCACTGCAAGTTTGCAATTTATATGTCTTTACGATACAGCAAAAGCAAAGAAAAATGTTTCTGGTATGGGAACCCCCTTTAATTTATACTTTTTATTATTGGTTAGATCCCCCGTTATAACACATATTCTGTAAACAATTTGGGCTTCTACCTATATTGGTCTAAAAGATAGAGTCTTTTAATGGTCGGACAGACGGACAGACAGACAGACAGCGCAGACTTAGTAATAGAGCTTCGTTGGCATCCTCTTAGTACGGAACCCTTAAGAAGGGGGAGGTAGACCTGGTATCTAAATTCTGTAATATGCACTAACGATGTGCATGTAAAATCTACTAAATAAATTTTATAGAATACAATAAATGAAATATTTATCTACAAAAGTTTTAAATACATGATAATGACAAATAAATACAATATTAATTATGTTTTTTATACTTTGGTTATACTTACGAGAGGCATAAACAGAAACTGCCCCACCATACCAATAGCGGGTCCAACTGGTCGCTTTATTACACCTTTTACTGTGGGCCAATGCATAGCACAGCCGAAATTAATAAAGATTAGGGATATCTGAAATCAATAAACATATAATAATTTAATAAAACATAAACACACATAAAGCACCCTTTCTCTCTCTCTCTCTCTCCCTCTCCCTCCCTCTTAATTTCTTACTTTCTAGCTTTTTCACACACAAATACAACCCATCAGATCGTTATCAATAACATATCTAATAAATTTTATAATTTTGTATAATTGTATAAAAATACGATTTGAAAGTCGGCAACAAAAGAGTTGTGTCACGGGTATTCATTTCCGAATACACGGGAACGCGACCCCGGCCTCCCGAGCTACTACTAATTCTCCCCATTTCCTTCCAACAGTAGTATTCCCCCTTTCGACGTATCCCACTCATTATACAATTTAAATTAAAAAATCATCACATCCCAACCCTTACTCCTTGTTCCCTTCTATTATCCGATAGGGGATGTCGGGCAGCAGAGACCCCCTATAAAACTACTGCGCTCGCCAACCCGCTTGCCAGGCGTGGCGAGTATGGCAACCCCACCAACAAAATGAACGACACAAACAACAAACGGTACCTAGTCCCCGGCAGCCCTGCTAGTCCAGGCTACGGTAGCGGCCTTGGTAACAGCGGGGCAGGGGGTGCGAAGAATCCTCGGCAGAGATCCGGCTACCAACACCGACGACTGGACCTGGCAACCTACAATGCACGTACGCTGAGGGCCGACGAGAAAATAGTAGAACTGGAAGAAGCTACAAGCAAGTTACGCGGAGGTCCGAAGACAGGGACAGTAGACGATAGTTCTCAATTCAGGTAACTTGATGTACCGGGGGGGTGACCAGCTATCCCAAGGTAGTGTCGGGGTTATTTTCCGCAAGTCCCTCGTCAACAATGTCATCAAAGTTGTCGTGTGTCGACCTGTGTAGCGTACCTGATACTCAGAATATCAAAACGATATTCGCTGAAGGTCATGCAGGTTTACGCACCGACTTCGACACACCCAGAAGAAATAATGGAGGAGATGTATGAGGACATTTCTAAAGCCATACACTCCTCCAAAACACACTATAACGTCGTTATGGGGGACTTCAACGCGAAACTAGGCAAACGAATTGGTAATGAGCTGAGAATGGGGCAATTTGGATATGGACAACGGAACTCCAGAGGGCAGATGCTGGCCGACTTCATGGAAAAGGAAGGGCTCTTTATGATGAATTCCTTTTTCAAGAAGCGCCCCCACAGAAAGTGGACCTGGATGAGTCCGGATGGTTGCACGAAGAATAAGATTGACTTTATCATGTCGACGGAAAAGCAAGTGTTCAATGATGTCTCTGTGATCCACACGGTCAAAACCGGGAGTGATCACCGTATGGTAAGAGGCACATTGAACCTCAACATAAAGCTTGATAGGTCTCGATTGATAAAGTTCACGCTCCGACCCATAACCATCCAAATCCAAAACCCAGAAAACTTTCAGCTCGAACTCAAAAATCGCTTTGAATGCTTAAGGAAAGACGCATCAGTGGACGATACCAACGACATGTTTGTGGAAACTGACAATACGGTTGGGTCTAAGTTCTTTAAAACCCACCGTAAAAATAGAACAAAAAGATTCTCGGACCAGACTCTAAGACTTATGTACGAGAGACGAAACCTTAGGCTGCAGTCTTCGGATGATGCATTGTCATATCGGCGGCTTAATAGACAGATCTCAAAATCACTTGCACGCGACAAACGCCACTTTAATACATTGCGTATTGAGGAGGCAATAGAACGGAACAAAGGTTCCAAAGTGCTCGCGAGAGATCTGGCTATTGGGCGAAGTCGTCTGTCAAGGCTGAAGACGGAGGACGGTAGCATTGTTTCGTCTGGACCAGAGGTCTTCGAGGAGATCGAGAAATTCTATGGACAGTTATACACGTCGACATCGAAACCAGTTAGCAGTCCAGCTAAAGACCCCAGAGCTAGACTGACTCGACACTATACCGAGAACATCAAGGACGTCAGCTTGTACGAGATAAGTATGGCTCTCAAACAGCTTAAAACAATAAGGCATCGGGTGATGATGGAGTTACGACTGAGCTTCTGAAAGCGGGTGGAAAACCGGTACTAAAAGACTTCAGAAGCTTTTTAACACCGTCATACACGAAGGTACTTTGCCGCAAGTATGGCATAGAGGCGTGGTGATGCTGTTCTTCAAAAAAGGTGACAATACACTTCTTAAGAATTACAGAACCATCACGCATCTGAGTCATGTTTATTAGCTGTTTTCAAGAGTAATTACGAACCGTCTCGCTCGCAAGTTCGACGACTTCCAGCCTCACTAACAAGCCGGTTTCCGAAGAGGCTATAGTACCATAGACCACATACATACATTATACAGAAGTCAGAAGAGTATAATCGGCCCCTTTGCTTAGCTTTTGTGGACTATGAGAAAGCCTTCGATTCGGTGGAAAAATGGGCAGTGCTACAGGCTCTACAGAGATGCCGTATTGATCATCGGTATATCGAGGTGCTAAAATGCTTGTACGATAACGTCACCATGTCAGTCCGTCTCCAGGATCAAAACTCGAAACCGATCCAACTGCAGAGAGGTGTGAGACAGGGAGATGTCATATTTCCGAAACTGTTCACAAATGCGTTGGAAGATGTCTTTAAGCTTCTGGACTAAGACGGGCTTGGCATCAATGTTAATGGCGAGTACATTACCCACCTTCGGTTTGCCGACGATATTGTGGTCATGGCAGAATCGATGGAGGACCTTAGCACAATGCTTGAAAGCCTCAGTAGAGCTTCCCAACGAGTGGGCCTCAAGATGAACATGGATAAGATGAAAATCATGTCGAATGGCCATGTAGCACCCACTCCAATACCTGTTAGGAACTCTACACATTAGAAGTTGTTGACGAATACGTATACCTAGGACAAACTGTTCTATTAGGTAGGTCCGATTTCGAGAAAGAGGTTAATCGCCGAATCCAACTCGGATGGGCAACGTTCGGAAAACTGCCTACTATTTTCTCGTCCTTAATATCCCAGTGCTTGAAGACAAACGTCGTCAACCAGTGTGTGTTGCCAGTGATGACTTACGGCACTGAAACGTGGCCGCTAACTATGGGCCTTATACGAAACGGTGGCCCCCCGCTAGATGGACAGAGGACCTTGTAAAGGTAGCGGTGAGCCGTTGTTTACAGGCGGCACAGAGTCGCTCGCTGTGGAGAAAGTTAAGTGAGGCCTATGTCCAGCAGTGGACGTCAATGGGCTGATATGATGATGAACAAAAGAGTGCCAGAATAAAATCTCCCCGATGATACGGAAGATGCAATTTTTTTAGCAATCATGAAATGAATATGAAATGTAGGTAATTCTTATAAGTGATTATTAATACTTAAATAAAAGTGTGTCGCGTAGAACCTTTTTTAAAGGGAAAAAAACTGTGCACATTAAATGCCAAAAATGTCTTGTATTTATATATGAGTACCTGGAAGAACGAGCTTTGCTCGATTTTTTAACAACGCCATCTATTGTCAAGTAGCTTTAGTGTTGCTGTGTCGGTAAAACTAATAGTATTACTATTTGCCAATAGATGTCAGGAAAAGTAATATTTTTCAGTTAATCATTGCCTGAAAACACCAATAAAACAACGTTTTCTAAAAATTAAACCTAGCTAGATCAATTTATCGCCCCCGAAACCCCCTGCATACTAAATTTCATGAAAATCGTTGGAGCCGTTTCCGAGAGTTAGATTATACATATATCTCTATATATACATATATACAAGAATTGCTCGTTTAATGGTGTTAGATATTGACTTCTCCGCAGCCTTGTTGATAGTGTGGCCGACTGCTGTGCTAAACATTTGTGTTTGTCTAAAATCTGGGTATATTTTTTTTTTTTTTATATTTATTTATGTAATTTATATGTATTTGTATCCGTTGTCTAGTATCCATAGTACAAAGATGTGCTTGCTTTGGAGCCAGACGGCGCTGTGTAATGCCCAGAAGTATTTATTTGTTTATTATTATTATTATAACCTTTATTTATCTTAATTCTAAAGTTAGGTTTTTAATAAATGATAATACAAAATTTAAACACATTATAAAAAACCTAACCCAGGGTACCGCCGGCAGCGGGTCTACCGGTTAGCTACCGGTGTGGTTAGGGCGACAAAAAGAGAAACCTCCTGACCTTCAGCGCAGTGTCCAGGAGTATCGCCTTCTGTACCTGACGCTTGACCTAGCCGTCCAGTGAGAGTTTCTTAAGGTGTTGGTCGAGACTCTTCGCTATAAGACCGTTCGCAGGACTGACCGACCGACCGACCGACTATTAGGACAATGATCGTCGAATCAACATCCCACATGGCGGTTACCTCGTGTGACAGGTAAAGGTATTTGCTGGCTTTGTCCTTCTCGCCTTTCACGAGGTTCTCGTCACGGAGAATGGTGATGTTAACGAGCACTGCCTGGCGCTTCGATCGATCTATCACCGCGATATCTATAGCTTATTAGCTACAATAGTCCTGTCCGTGCTGACAGATCGATCCCAATAGCAAACTTCAAACATGTACTTTTACAGAAATTTAAAACTAAGTAGTTGTAAGCTTTTATTGTTATTGAGAACGTATTGTTTCTATATTATATGTGAATTGTAAATATAGCTTATGCTAAAAATGTCCATAAGCTAGTTTCATATTTTGGTAAAGGATTTTAAAAAACGCTTTGTACGAAAACGAATTTAAAACCACCAATAGAGGCGCCAGTGGACTTTAGAATCTAATGAAAATCTTGTATGTTCCCTATGCAGTGAAGGAATAAGTAAATACGAATGTAAAAAAAAACTTACAAAAAGTGCAACGCTGTAGTTAAAAATGCTGTCAATGATACGAACGGGCCGCAATATGATGACTGGATGTGCGCCGTTCGTTATAGGGTATGACGTTCCATCGCGGACTGCAGACACTTCTATGTTGGTTCTACCTGAAATATTTATTTACATTTCAATACAAATAACATGTATGTAGAAAAGGCCATACAGGACAAGGTACAGTCTGAGTCACTGCCGTACTGCCTTTAACCTGATGAAGCAATGGTGTCCCCTACTGTACCTAACCAAAAAATTAGGTAACGGTTCAAAGAATGGGAAGCACATACAGCTACGATATTTAAATTTTCGGTGGTCGGTAGCAGTACAACAGTTACCACGATTAACAATCCATTAATAAATCAATTAAACATATCACTATCAGCACGAGAATCAGGCCCCAGGAACTATAACTTTCGATTGAATTCTAATCAAATTGAGAATCCCTAACAATCATCATTGTTAGGGTTCCATAGGAATACAAGGTAGCCTTAAAAGAACTTTAAGTCCATCTGTCTCATAAGACGCACCAATCACGAAAATAGGGAAGCCGAGTCCCAGATATTGAAGTAAAACATTTAGGGGGCCGCAGGCTCAGGCATTATGGAGATGGCGCCACTGTAATGCATTTTGTCGAAGTATCATAGTATTCACAATTAATAACCGAATTCAAATGGGAATTGACAGGTCATGTACTCCCACACATTCAACTTCACCTCCCCTCGCACAGGAGACGAATTTGACTTCCCTCGACATCGAAATATGATCAACACAAAACATCCATGGTGAAAATTTGGTGCTTTTAAACCAAAGTGCACAATTATGGCCAAGTATGGAGCGAAGCACTATTGGCATAATTAAGTCAAAAGGTATAAGTATATTTTTTTATAATAGTTAATATAATAGTAATATAATCTTTTAAATAGTTAATCGGGTCTTGCCACGATAAGTTTTTTGCTTTCTTTTTAATATTATGCCCACGGGGCGCGAGGCCCTTGTGACTGTGCTGGAATATTGGACGAGTTGGACTCTCGCACCGAGGGTTATACCTACCACCATTTACAAACACAAACAAAAAGTGTGCCGCTAAGCGGTCACCCATCCAAGTACTGTCCAAGCCCGACGTTGCTTAACTTTGAATATCGTTTCCAAAAAACAAATTGTAGCATGTCGGTAAAAAGTCCTACCCTCAGACCTACAGTGTATTCCTAAACAGCAAATGTTATTGAACTGGGACCGGTTCTGGAATCAATCTAGACTAACTTTTAAAAACGCATATATTATGACCAAATCCCTACAGAATCTATTTTTAGGTCCCAAAATTCAAACCACTATCTGTCGTTTACGGTTTGGACATACTTGTTAGAGTTACAGTAGATAATTCACTTTGCAAATGCAGCTTGGAAGCAGGCACAGTGTTGATCTCAGCTTTTTTTCCTGTCCTAAACTTCGCTACTCATTATATGATGTCCTTCCTCCAGGAGTTGCCCGCCTAGTTAATATTAAAGGCGCATATAGCAGGTGACTAGCGCCGCAATTAGATATCCTCAATTTTCTCTTCGTAGAAAACGAATTTCTAAAATCCAAATGTCGCAAATATAAAGCCAGTCATAAGCTATTTTTAGAAGGTTTTATATAGTTTCTAAATAATATCTGTGAGTTTTAGTTGGCATTTCTGCTAAAAACGGCCACTTTTATGGTGGAAACTCAATTAAGAGGAAATAAATATCCAGAGACATATCTCCTTAATACCTACCATATTTGTATGTCTGATACGTGTCTCTCTCACCACTGACACTAGACATGACGGAAGCCATATGGAAAATAATAATAAAAACACGTTAATGGTTATTATTTTAAGTTCTTAAAAAAAACTTAGAAAACCGAGAAAAAAGTTCAATGTAAAGAGGTAGGTATTTTATAATATTTATTACGGCTACATATGTTTAACATATTTTAAAAACAGGGTAATGGGTACTTCTCTTACAAATAAAGTAAGTCTTGTGTTACGGACTTACTTTTTTTTTTGAAAACACATACATATCATACATAAATACACCCAGACTCAAGACAAACACAAATGTTTATCACATGAATCTTTGTTCAGTGCGGGGATTGAACCCGCACCCTCTGCACAGCAGCCGACCACACTACTAGGCTGCGAGGGATTCAAAATATATATAATTACAAAATATAATCTAAAAGAATACTTGGGGTGTGATCTACAATCGATACCGAAGCCAAAAATATAGTTTTTAGAATTTTTGTCTGTTTGTCTGTATATATGTTCGGGATAAACTCAAAAAGCATGGATTTACTTCAAATTTGACACGAATATTATTAAGAAGTCGGGTCAACATATAGGCTACATATTATCACGCTATCACTTACGGGGAACGAGCAGTGAACCTTTGTTTCTTCAACGCATTCTGTAACAACGTGTAATCTAACGACGCATATTTGACTTACTTCTTAATTATTAATTATATTCTACTCACACATAGCCATTTATTTTATGTTAAAAAACCGTGTAAAGTCATAACTTAGAATGAGAACTTATAATTTTTCTCCATATAAAAATGTTTCCTATTTGCTAACTAGATGGCGTTGGCGTCGAATTAGATCGCGCTATGGTTTCGTTCACAAAAAGATGTTATAGTATAGCGTTCACGCAGACGACGTCGCTGGCAGCAGCTAGTTTCTTATAAATAACAAATTGAAAGTATGCATGATTCGTCCAATTTACTGTAATTATAAGTTAATATCACTACATATAGGAAATTCACATCAGTATCGTTTTATCTGATATGGTATCGTTTCGCCTAGTGTGGATTGATTAGGGCGTCTACTACAAACTTGCCCGGAAATGTCACACATTATACCAAAGTGCTCTAAAGTCGATTATCTGTAATTCTGTAACGTTCCTGTGACTGCTTGTCTAAAACAAATGTGTGATGTGTGTGTGTGTGTGTGTGTGTGTGTGTGTGTGTGTGTGTGTGTGTGCGTGTACGGCAATTTTAATGTTTTTGTAGTGTTCGGGACCACGAATAACGAGATTTATACGTATAAAGTATCCAGGGTATAGCAAAATTTTGAGTTCAATAATCCATAATAATATTATGAATGCGAAAGGAACTGTCCGACTGTCTGTCTGTCTGTTATTTCTTCAAGCTTAACCGCTGAACCGATTTATATGAAATTTGGTATGGATATAGTCCCGTGGAAGGACATAGGATAGTCTTTATCCCAAAAAATGCAAAAGTTTCCGCGGGAACTTTATTAGTATAATTAAAGAGTTAAGGTAGAAATTCCACGCCGATAACCGAATTTAGGGCGGGTGGAGCCGTTGGGAAAATCTAGTTATAGAATACATGGTGCCTTAACTATATAGTCAACATACGCATAATTTAAGGGTCTATAGTCAGAGCATTAAGGAACACATAGTTTCCATTCGTCCGTCCGATTGTCACAGTTACTTTATTTAGAGATTAGCAAAGTAATTTGAATCGTGTAAGTATTTTGTAATGTTTATTGCGGTTACATATGTTTAACATATTTAAAAAAGGGGGTAATGGGTACTTCTCTTACAAATAAAATGGGGAAAACAATTACCCAACCAATTTTTATAAGTCAATATTTCAAAACATTGGCCGTTTTTGAAATATTCGGCTCTATATGGCCATTTTGGTTGGGTTTCTATTACGCATTGTCTGGTATATCATTTCTGGTATATTTTACTATTAAATTTGTATTTTTTATGTTTTCGATGTAATTCGTAGTAGAGGCTCAGGCATCATTATAAATTAATTTTATAGTTGTAAATTCGAAAAGCAATTATTTATATATACATCTATCTAATACCTTTAAACGAGCAATTCTTGTATATATATATATATATATTTATAATCTGAATCTCGGAAACGGCTCCAAAGATTTTCATAGAATTTAGTATGCAGGGAGATTCGGGTGCGATAAATCGATCTGGCTAGGTTTCATTTTTAGAAAATGTCGTTTTATCCGTGTAATGATAAACTGAAAAATATGACTCTTCCTGACATCTATTGGCGAGTAGTAATACTATATTTTTTACCGACACACAAAAGCTAGGTACTTGACTATAGATGGCGTTGTTAAAAAAAACGAGCATAGCTCGGTCCTCCCATGTACTATGTATATATAAGTGAAGTAAAAGGCCCTTTTGCGTAATGGAAACTTTTTATAAGCTAAAAGCGGTGCAGTACCGGGCTGCCCTATGAGCAAGTCTGTTGAAAAATCATTTATGATGTAGGTTAGGTCCTTTCTCATTTTAGGTCCTTTCTCTTAGTTAGGTACTTATTATGACGATATTCGTTCCGTTGGCACCCTTTGAGTACGGAATCCTAAAAAGGCACTACATACGATACTATCGTTTTGAATAATCCATACTAATATTATAAATGCCAAAGTAACTCTGTCTGTTACCTCTTCACGCTCAACTGTACGGATTAAGATTAAATTTGGCATGGAGATAGTCTGAGTCCCGGGGAAGGACATAGGCTACTTGAAAACGTCAATAAGTCAGTTATGTTTTTATAATTGGGGAGTTCGAGTGCGTCCCTGCATGGTTTGAATTCACAAATGGACCCGGTAGGTGGCGCTGCAGGCAGTGTGTCACTAATCTCTCAAACGGCAGGGAAGATGTCAATGATATTTTTGTGTACGTTTGAGTGGGTCTCTGCATGGTTTGATAACACCATTGGACCCGGTAGGCGGCGATGCAGGCGTTGTGTCACTGATCTTCTCCTAAACGACAGAGGTAGAATGTACGACAATGATTTCATCATTCGCTGCATTGAGTGCGACTCCATTATTATCATATCCCACAACTTCATTCATTGTAAAATTAGTGGCTTGGAAACGACACATTACACAGAACGTAAAACGCATTGAAATTATTGAAAGAAAGGCTTCCCGCCAACACTTCTATCATTAAAGATTTGGAAGAAAATGAAGAATTAAATAATTTAGACATAAAGGTCATAGAAAACTGTGAGATATCCAAAACTGATGACTCAACCGTAGATTCGTTAGAAGTGATTATGGAATCGCAAGATTTAAAAAATGTAAATGTTTAATTTAAAATAAAATATTTCATGTGCTTTTCCGGTCAGGACCACTTCTGCCTGGTCCGCTATCCATTCTAATATTATAAATGCTAAAGTAACTATGTCTGTCTGTCCGTCCGTCCGTCCGTCTGTTACGCTGTACCAATTAAGATGAAATTTGCAATGGAGATAGCTTGAGTACCGAGAAATGACATAGGCTAATTGATCGTTTTTTTTTTACATTAATTTAAGAGTTGCCGTCGAAATCTAACACGGATAATCGAATTTAGGGCAGACGAAACTGCGGGCATTAAGTCAGATTAAAGTAAGATTGTCGAGTAAGGAAGTGAGAATCAAGTTATCTATGAAAATAAACAATACCGTATTTGTGTACGCTCCTGCCCAATAGAATAGAAAAAAAAAGTGCAAGTTTTTCTACAACTAAGTAGAAGCAAATTTACTTATAGGGTACCACATACGAGACAAATCATATAATATTTTATTTGCGATTTTGTAGTAACGACAAATATATATTATCTGCACCGTGTGAGCCTACATCCATTGAATTGTATGAAGAGCTTTATTGTGATTAAGATATCGGATAGGTAAGTACTATCTGTCTCGTGTGTATAACCTTTTTTAAAATAAATTCACTACACTGTGCCATCTGACCTCAAATTAAGCAAAGCTTGCACTATGGATACCAGCAATGACATTAGGTCAGTGGATACCAGTCAACGTATACAAATACATATGTATGCTTTTTTTTTACATACAAATACATACATACACGTACATTATAAATGCTAAACACCCAAACTAAAGGCAATAACGAATGTTCATCACATAAATGTTTGTCCTTTGTGGGAATCAAACTCATGCACGCCCCTTGATTCAGCAGGCAGGTTATTACCCACTGAGCCACGGAGCCGTCTTTTAGGCACCTTTACGCGTATCATGCATAACCTAAAGTACGAGTTAGGAAATACAATAATTAATCATAGGAAAGAGAAGCGGAGATCGACGTGGAGTATCTTCATTGAAAAGATAAGCGTTGATCGATAGAGTATTTTAATTTTAAAGAGAAGAGTAGACCGACGGAGAGTATCGTTATTAAAAAGAGAAGAAAAGAGAAGTGTAGTCTAACGGAGAGTATACTAATTGAAAAGAGAAGCGTAGACCGATGGAGAGTATCTTGATTGAAAAGAGAAGTGTTGACCGACGGAGAGTATCGGAGAGTAATTGAAAAGACAAGCGTAGTCCAATGAGTCGAGGCCGAGGGGTTTAAATTTCACTTCATGTCCCAAGTGGCGGAGGTTCGAACCCCGGGTCGGCGTGTACCAATGAGTCTTTTCTTAATTTTTCAAGTACACTGATTAATTTATTCACACCACTGGCTTTTCGGTGAAGGAAAACATCGTGGGGTAACCTGCATACGTCAAGAAAAAAAAAAAATGACGTATGTGAAGTCCACAATCCGCACTGGGCCAGCGTCTGGACCTATGGGCCCAATCACCCTCGCTTATGAGGGTAGGCCGTGCCCCAGCACTGGGGACGTATGAAGGCTGGCAAGCAGTCCAATGGAGAGAATCTTAATTGAAAAGAAAAGCGTAGACCGGCGGAGAGTATCCTAATTGAAAAGAGAAGCGTAGATCGACGGAGATTATCTTAATTGAAAAGAGAAGAGCGGATCGACGAAGTGTACCCTAATTGAAAAAAACAGCGTAGACCGACAGAGTGACGTAATGAAAAAAGAGAAGCGTATACCAATTAAGTGTATCGTAATTAAAAAAAAAACTTACCAATAAATGTTCCATTGATCCTGATAACACCTTCCCAAAAACTGTTGACTAAATCTACGTCAGTAACTTCTTGAACTGACTGGTAATTCGAGGCCCATTCTACTAAAGCTAAGTGGGCATCTACAGTCCTTAGAGACAGCTGGTCTCCAGGGGCAAGGCCTGAACCTGTAAAAAATAACATTACCTATATTACCCACGTTCGACAGGGCCAACTGCTACTGGGGCTGATTTAACCTAGTTACAAACATCCAAATTACAAGTAGGAATGCAAATTTATAGTGTATCTGTTACCGGGAAATGTATCACAACAAAGATACATCCAGCACTACAAGTAACTACTTACGTATTTAATTCATAAACAGAAGTTTCAAAAAGAAGTTTTGAAATTACGTACGGCACCCCAATTTCAGGTTTTGATCCCTAATTCTTTAAATAATAAAAAAAAATTTCACCTTTGTTCACAAGTAAAACCTACAACTGTGCCTGATTCCAAGTCTATAGCATTGCATTATGTAGTTATGAGGTTTTTCAAGAAAGAAGTTAGCCAACAACGCGCGAGTGACGCCCCTGATGTTGCAAGCGTCCATATGCTACGATGACCGATTACCATCAGGAGACCGTAAGCATGTTGCCACCTTAGTGGTATAAAACAATGTAGTTACGGGAAAAACAGCTGTGACATACATAAATACATACAGTTTTGTACGGAATAAAGGCCTATTCTTGACTCCCACTTAATTTCCTTAATAATACTACCTGGTTGATTTTGTAATCTAAAGATTATTTATCATGTCTTGACGCCTTTTATACCTGTAGTGCCTACTCCATGGTACTTAAAATAATAAAGCAAAAAAAAAAGTTTATTTGAACGCACTAATCTCTGGCTCTGGAACTAACATTCGTATTTCAAAATTTTTTTTTTTTGTTTCATAGCCTAATTCTTAAGAAAACAAAATACAACGTTTTCACAGCTGTACGACGATATGAGACTTAAGGAATGGAGTGGAGCGGGTTAAATTAACGCTGGTTAAACCGCTGCCGCGCTGGAAACAGCTATAAACAATCATTGAACAAGGACCTTCCAATAAAGAATAAACTTACTGACTGACATATCAACGCACAGCCCAAACTGCTGGATCTAAACTTTAAATTTTGCACAAATGTTTCTGTTATAAAGTTGGCGAGCACTAAAAAAGGATTTTGTAAAAGTTATATCATAAGTGGGTAAAAGGGGTTGGAAATTTCTATAGAAATCAGTAATTTTTAACCGACTTTAAAAAAGGAGGAGGTTCTCAATTCGGTTTTATGTTTTTTTGAAGATAAATGCATATTGCTACCTATTTGGCCTTTCGATTAAAAATTAAAATTGACGTATTTGACCGTTTTGGGAAATCACTAGAGGGTAAAGCAGGGGATGAAAATTTGTCTGAGAATTCTGATATTTTTGTGTCTAGAATCTTGAAATTTTGTACAGAGGTTTTTTATTATTACGAGGCACATCCAGAAAGTAAGTGTACTCAATTTATGTAGGGTTCGACCATCCCTCTCGATGCAAGTGGTGAGCCGCGGGATAAATTTTTTGAGGCCTGCCTAGAAGAAGTCTCCCGCCAGCTCTTTCGTCTACTTCTCCACCTCCCCCTTCACCTCCTCGTCCGTTGAAAACTTGTTCCCACCCATGTGCACCTTAAGGGAAGTGAAGAGATGGAAATCTGACCTGGCAGGGGAATACGGGGGGTGGTCGTCCCATTCAAAAGAGTCCAGGAGTTGCTTCGTGGCGTTGGCTGTGTAAGGTCTTTCTCCCTTCGTCAGTATGTCATCTTTTTCTGAATCGCCCTTTTCAATTTTTTTTAGCGACTCACAGTATCTTGCCGCATTGATGGTCTCCCCATGAGGCAGATATTCAATCAAAATTATGCCTTTATGACGGCGCGAATTTCGCACTAGGCGGGAGATACGATCGACATTTTGAAGGGGAGTGGTCAGGTTACGCGGCAGTATTGCCAACATGTCGAAAAAGAGAATTCCCTAGAGCTGTGGGAGTACCAGTACACTTAATTTCTAGACGTGCCTCGTACATAAGCGAGCACTAAGAAATATTTAAATTTATCTCCTAAGAGGGTGAAATAGAGGTTAGAACTTTGTATGGAATCCACATTTTTTAAATGCATGCTAATTTCAGATTTTTATTTCTTTTATTTTCAAAGCATAACTTATACGGATGCCTAAATTTATGGATAATAGTTGTTAGACCCCCCCAATAGGTCCTCTTTATCTGAAGTTAGACCAAAAGTTTCAAATAATTTACAAAGAAAAACCGAATGCCTTTTACCTTGCAAAGTAAGATCGACGTATGTAACATCATCCATGATAACCTGGACATCTTCCGGCGTGAATGTGGCAGTCAGCTGCGGGACCGCCTGGCCCATGACCCACAGTGGAGACAGTGTCAGGAGAGACACAATGGTCAGGTGCAGACACCGTATTGCACACATCGTGCCTTTTTAACCGTTACACTGTAGGAGAAATATTTTTATCAAAACACCAAATTTTTTTTTGAATTAGCAAAATTTAGCTTCATAACAAATATGTATATATATTTTTATTATGCGAAGATTGCAAACAACCTTCCGTATCCGCCGAATGAGACGGGGACACCATAGCCTACAAGAACCTATTGTGAACAGTCTATAATACGCCAGACTCTGGAGTTTGAGAGAAAAATGTATGCAAGTACTTTTTTGTGTTTCGAGAGGTAAGTTTTACTTGCATACATTTTCTATTGAATTCCAGAGCCCGGCTCAGGCGTACTCGAGTCTGTTAGACCAATAAGAGTCCTGGACGCCTGTAACAGCGGCGGCATAACTCTCGTGTTGCCGAAATTCAACAATCAGATTATTGCCTTCTTGAAAAACCTCATGTTGTATCCCTCGGGAAAACTTTTTGAGCAACTCGCCAGATTCTCAACTGGCCAGATTCTTAACTCACCAGAAGTACAATGAATTACAAAATAGCAGTAAATTAGAACAACTTAAGCATTTGGGGTAGGAAGTTCCTTAAAACTGCGCGGGACCTGTTGGTGGTGAGCGGTGCAGAGGTCGAAAGTGTCACTTCAATAATTCTTCAGAACACCACCCACTGTATAAGGGGTAGATCACATACAAGCAGGCAAGGTCTCTCCTCTAACTTAAGGGCTCAATACCGGTTCTGAGTATGGGATCGTCAACTATTCTCAAGATCGTCTATAAACCGAGTCAAAAGGCTGAAGTTGGTATCTAGGTGTATCCGATCGAAGATGACAGCAGTACTGTATGAGAGTGAGTGAGCGACTTATAAAGTAGCAACCTGAGGTGAAGTACCCCTTCTCTCTGTTAAGTATAGTTAGGTACCAAGTTTTTTAAACGCCAGCCTCTTCTATTCTTCTAAATGATCTCGGGATTGGACGTTGCAGGAGGTGTCGTGGCTGAGGATCCCTAAACTCTTGGAGATTTAAAGGGATGTGTTCTGGATTTGAGGCGCCATATTTTATTTCATTTGCATGAACACGGACTTTTGTTAAGGTCGAGTTGAAAAACAATTTTTTTTAATTCGAAACTATTTAAAAATCTATGTACCTATGTTATCGAGTGATAAGAATAATTGATTTGATATACATACAGTTGAAACAGTTTAGGAGATGCGAGACCCGATAGAATGACTTCGCTATGTCTATTATTTACAAGCACACTTTTTTTACAATATTATTCAGGAAATTAATTAGTAAATCAGTTTATTTAGTCGCACTCCCAAAACCATGAAAACGATAATATTTTTAGGCACGAAACACTTCTACTACACAAATCGCAGTTTCTTAATAAATAAAATTAATATAAATAAGTAAATATTTTGACTAAAATACACCCACCCCGTTCAAAAGATGATAGAGAACTGACATTCATTCATTATGTAAAACACGCAAACGTTAACGATTATATCACGCTTTATCAACGCGATCCTTCGACCAATTAATACGTAAATATTTTAATCTGTATTGCACAGAACTTAAGGGCTAAAATAAAGAAATAAAAAAATTATCGTCAAATCTCACGTGCAAGTCTGATCCCAAAGCTTATATTTTTTTAATTCGTAATCTGTGTAAATAGTCACGTAGAGATAACAAGTAATTATTAATGTATCTACTGATAATTATTTTGTTAAATTTGCTAAGTAAGATTCGGGACGTACACGAAAACTAGGAGGTGAAGACACTTTTTAACATTGACGTAAAATGTGAAGTAATTAAATAGGAAATATTTACCTACTACTTGTAAAATATTAAAATTTAGTATTTTTTTTGAATTTTTGAATATTGCAATGTGAGACGGTTCCTTAAACTTTAGATCTCTATGAGACTTATGTGGAACTGTACTGTCTCCTACTGCTTCTGTTTACTGGTGTTATTTAACGAAGTGTATTTAAAAATTCAAAAAAATATTAAATTTCAATATTTTCCAAATTGCTTTCAGGGGGTTAAAAATGAGGATAAAAGCTATCACTTAAGGTATATATTAGAGAAAAATACTGAGCCGTCTTCTACCTGGAGGGGCCCAAACTTGGTATGTTTTGAAAAAACTTTTTGGATTTTAAGAAAAAAAAGTAGCCCAAAAGTAAATAGTGTAGTATATTTTTAGAACCGGCTCATCAAGCCCTTTCATTTGATACCCCACACGATGGGTTTCTGAATATTTTTTTTAAATTAAAATTGATGACATCATAAATCGTAATCATATCTGTCGGCAGTATTTAACATCCAAGAAATTAAACAACACAATTTAAAAAAAACTTTTTTAATTCATTCTTAACAATAAATTCAATAATTTCTTTTTATAAATAATCAAAATACTGATCTCTCACAAAATAGATGCTCACTTCTGTTTCACCTATAAAAACCAGTCATGTGAATTACCTATATAGAGAACTGTTAACAAAGAAATCTATCATTTTCGGTTAATGAAAAATAAAATAATAAAATGTTACTTAACTCATCAGTGATTTATGTAATAGATAGATAAACCTACTTTACAAAAAAAACATAAATACATTTTGCTTAGCGGTACAAAAATAAACAATAAAATGATGCATAAACAACATTTTAACAATAATTAATTAATTGACCAAATGAAATGAAAAAAACAAAAATGTTTATTTCAAGAGTAAAAATTTAATAAATGTACAAAATAACTATTGTTCGGTTTGAATATTACATGAAATTTTATAGGTGAAATTTTTTTCAATAACGAATAAAATATATTAAAGTTTAAAAAATAAATTATCAGAAATATATCCAGTTCTTGACAAAACTGGCAACACTGACGTACGATGTGAGACCATGCCAAAACAAATGAAGGCATCTGTCATACACAAACCAAGTAAATGTCGATTTCATCACAAACATTGTACAAAAATGTTTCAAAAATAGTTACAAAATTCCATAATGCTTAAAGTTAAGTGTCTGTGAAAATTGAGCGTAACTCCTAATTAAGTGGACACATGATTTAACATCTTATTTAAAATTAAATTAGTAACTCATTGTAATACAAGAAGATCTATTTTATTACATTATTTTATGTATTAAAATTTACTGAGATAAAGTATCATTATTAAGTTCACGGCGAAATGGAAATATTATTTATATTTGCCATAAAATGTTATTAGATTACTTTACTACAATACTTAAATACATTAAGTAGAAAAATTAAGTATATGTGTTAACATATTGATATGTAACATTATAAGTCTAAGAATTATTGCTTTAAGTTTGCGCATCGAGTGACATCTTATTCGCCGAAAATACGACAACCAATTTAGGAATTTAGAAGGAATCTTCATCCTCCATTTAAGCCAAGTTGGCTTACTACAGGGAGATGATTATTTTTTAAAAATACAATTGTTTTCATAAAACATTCAATATAAAACAATCAGTGTTTCATTTAGTATGTATAAAAAATCGGCCAAGTGCGAGTCGGACTCGCGCACGAAGGGTTCCGTACAATTATTTATAAAAACGGCAAAAAAAAATCACGGTTGTTGTATGGGAGCCCACCTTTAAATATTAGTTTCGTTTTAATTTAATTATTTATTTTTAAAGTGACTATATAACTTAATATTCTGTCAATATTTCAAGCGTCTACCTGTTGCCGTTACCAATATCGAGAAAAATAGAGCGATATAATCACTTAGATCGTTGTATAGGAGCCCCCTTAAATATTTATTTTATTCTGTTTTTTAGTTTTTGTTGTTAAAGCGGCAAGAAATACAGCTTCTGTGAAAATTTCAACTGTTTATCACCGTTCATGAGATACAGCCTGGTGACAGGCGGACGGATGGACGGACGGATGGATGGACGGACGGACGGACAGCGAAGTCTTAGTAATAGGGTTCCGCTCATTACCCTTTAGGTACGGAACCCTAAAAAGACACATTCGCTGCAAATATTTCGGTTTTATTCAGCGTTATCAATGCTTAGAAAATATATAAGTACAATAATATGAATAAAAATTAAATAACTAAGTTTATAATTACAACATAATGGAGTTAATGTATATTTAGTTACCTTAAATTAACTTTCATTATTATTGTATATATTTTCTAAGCATTGATAACGGTAAATAAAAGCGAAATATCTGCAACCAATGTGTTTTTTTTTTCAATATATATATACATACTAAATGATTTTTTTTTTATTATTATTATTTGGTGAAACAGGTTTCTAGAATATTTTAGTATATCTACCGTACTGTATATTTTGAGTCTTAAAAATTACAGCTTCCTTTATATAGCAATAGGGCATACTACTAAAAAAAATATTTCTTAATTTGTTTCAATTATTTGAAAACAAATTACTAGATACATAACTATGGCTTTAACGTCACAGTGATTAAGTATTTGTTTTTATAATTAATATGAGTCAAAATTTCAAAAAAAATATAACACTTTCGCCGCGAAACGTAATAAATAAGAAATTCAAACTATTCGAGTGGTATTTTTATTTCGAGATATTGTGTTGAAAATTATGTGCTATTTTATAAAAAAAATATTTCATACATTTTTAATCGAATAAATCATTACTTGTTTCTGTGTCTTTTTTAAGGCTGCTTCTAATAACAGCTTTTTATCACCGAGTATGAGTTAAACGTGGCAACACCACTCTAATAAAAATATAATCAATGGGTATCACTGCGTAAATTCTTGAACTCAGAATGCCACACGTCAGTTTAACATAGACAGGCGTACGATTAAAGTCTTGCGGTGTGCGCATTTAAACTATCTCAGTTCTGTTCCTTCTCGACATCAATGGCATCTCTGAGGCCGGGCTTAGGCGACGTTGGAACGGTGGTGATATCTTCGTTGACTTTTTCGGGTTGTCCTCCGTTGACAATACTACAGAAGCCGAAAACAAATAAAATATTAGCTATCACCTTTATTTCTTTACGTATACTCTATACACTAAATATTTTTTTAACGCTGATTGAGAATGTTAATTAAGGGTAAAAAAAATATATTTATTTAATAAATTCAATTATTTAATTAAAATAATAGATATTTACTTAAATGTAATCAAAAGAAAAGAAAGTATCGATACATGACATGTTTCATGTTGCGCATCACTAGTTGATTAAATGTAGTGCCAGTCGAGACAGTCATAGCGCCGCGACAAAATAATTGACTGGCTGGACAGCACTCAACTAGCGATAAGGGCCGAAACACATAATCTTTTCAGCATTATGACGTCACACTTGGTGACAACCAATGCAGGTTGGTTCTAACGCGCTTGCAAACAACACGTGTCATTCTAGAAGTAGTTAAAAGATTTATTACGCGACGCCTCAACGCAGTTATGTATTTCGTCCCTATGTGACATCATAGGCTAGTTTGTCTTCTTTTGTTTCTCTTTATTGTTTTGTCTACGCGCCTTTCGCTACACAGTGAGTGTGTACTTCCGTTTAAATGCGTGAAAAGAAATATAACTTAAAAAAATTATACGCTTATATAGAACAACAATAAAGAATATGTAAAAAACAAATTTTTAAAGAAAAATCATTAAATCAACAGAGCATTTTTACAGCACGTAAGAAAAATAAAAAAAACTATTAAGAAAGAGGATTGTGTGATACATTTTTTAACCAGACTGATGTGTTCTAAATGAATGTACCTTCTTATAATTTTAACAACATAAGCCTTTTGCTCTCAGCGGCCTCAAAGCCAAAAAAAGCTATGTTTACCAAGTCGTCGGTCCACCTTGTCTGGTTATTGGGCTAAATTCAAAGCCTAATTATCGATATGCCTGCCACCAATAAATAAATTACTCTTCACTAATTTATTTTACAGAAATTATGTTTATACAATTTTTTTTTCAATCATTTCAAAGAAACTGATTTTAGAGTTTGGCAACAACACTCGAAAAAAAACTAGAGCAGCAGGACTTGTATTCATACCTACTTAATAAGAAAAGACTAGAGCTGCACTTATTTAATTTTTTTCTAGTCAATACCGTAATAATAATACCGGTACAGATAAATACAGAAAGAATATCGTATATAAGTTTCTAGGAAACATTCAGTGAAATACAAAAAAAAATATATATTTTGTATTTTTTTACTTCAAATCATACAATTTGATATTAAAGAAATTGTATTTATATATTTAGCTTTGGGATCATATTTCGAAATTATTATTGTCAATTAGATTTCCTAGTTAATATACAAATACTACGTTCTACTACATTCATTCTCATGCAACCATTTTGTTAAAACCATCACCACGCTACATGGGACACCACAAAAACACCTCAGCATCTATTTTTTCTTAGACAATGACACAATATTTGCCAACAGCATACATGATTTTTGTTACAATTATTTATATTTAAACAAATGGATGTCTACAGGCTTAGATGATGCTACAAATAACACTTCAATTACTTTTGACTAGTTTACAATTTACTAGCATTATCACGCGACTTCGTCTACTTTGAATTTTGACAAAAAAGAAGCTTTTAACTGTTTATGGTTTCACCAACAAGAATATCAAAATTCTTATACAAATTTTCATCCCCTGCTCTGCCCAATGTTAAACCGGTTAAACACGTCAATCTTAATTTCCAACTTTAAGGCTACATACTAATATTTTATTATACCGGTCATAGTTAGTAGCCCTACGTAAAGTAAGAAACCCACATGTCTAATTCCGAATTTCTAGACCCAGCAGCTTGGCCTATGTGTCATTGAATCATCAGTTTCTTGTTTTATATATACAGATAAAACATGCAACAGTGAGTCTTGTACAGCATCAAGCAGTAACACTCAGACTAAACAGCAGGATATTGGTTAGATGATATTATTTTGATTTCGATTTCGATATCGATATCCACCACCATTTTGCATTCCACAACAGAGGCGATTATTATAATTTGACATACCTCCCGAACTATCACGACAAACGTACGGTAATACGTAGCAATGGAGTCAGCATGAAATTTTTATATGAAAAATAAAAAATAAAGTCTTTTTAGATGTTTTTCTTGAATTTTTTTACTCGCATAAAATCTAGACAAAAATTAAATTTGTTTCTCCTTTTTTTTTACGAAATAATCAAAATAAATTCAGATTTTTTTCTAATATTAACATGTTCATCTTTTAATTACTATTTAATTGATTTCGAAACAACACAAGCAAAACCATGTAATAAAATTAGTTTTGTATAAAAAAAAGAAATTATGCGAGCCATACTAAATATTTTCATATAAATCACAATCACAATGTGTAGTTTTAGTAGCACCATCATAGAATAAATCAATTTATACAACAAAAAAATTACAATAAAAAAATGTCTACAAGTGTAAACTACTATAGCACCAATACTATACGCTATAAACCATACTGGTATTTAACAAAACTTACAAATAAAATAATAATTTATTGTAAAAACTAACTTTCACATGTTATTATTTTCCTTAGAACCTGTTACATCATTCAAAAAATTGTGGTTAATACCGCTATAAAAAACCGGTATTAAGAAGAATTCAAACTCGTAAATAACACCCGCCAAAAAAGAAGTGTAAACTTACCATTTTCTAATCTTCTGGTATATATACATTATCGTCATGGGAATCGGTGTCATTATAGCACAAGACACTGGTACCACTAAAAAAAGAAAATATAGTGTTATAAGATCACTCGATTAAAAAATCTTTGAGTATATACCACCGATAAGCATCATATATTGAAAAATTTATTAATATAAATTAAATTATAATATGTATATTAATTTAATTAAATAGAACTAAAAAAACTAATGTTATAAAGATGGCTGACGTTATTATAGTATTGTGTGAGTGTGTATTTGTTGTGATTGCGTTCTTTTTGGGCGCAAAAAACTATTATTGTTATATAATGTGAGCTTTGTTTAAGATATAAATATCGTTACATAGCAGTGAATATCGAATTAAAACGTAAGTAGCCCAAACTTTTTTTTCATATTCCTGTTGAAAAGTTGTGTGCATAAATCGTGTAAAAATAATGTCGTCTGCGAGATGACCTATAAATAACGCGCTCCGCTCAGCAATCCTTCACTACTCTTGGGATTCAACTAAGGTCGTTTGCATGAAATTTTCTATTTTCCTACTAGTTGTGTAAATAGCATATTGACCATTGCTTTAAAAATTTTACCACTTATAACTCTACAGCTGGTGATTTATGATGAGGCATATATAAAATTCGCAACATACTCTTATGACTCTACCACTTGAATTCGATGCCTGTAAGGGCATTTCAGCTTAGGCTGGCCGTTTAAGCAGCTTAAACGCTGAGAAAACCTTAACGTGTAATGCTCAAAAATGTCAAAGCGCTCCTAAAACGAATATTGAAATTTGAAATACAGTAGGTTGTTAGTAGTTAATAAACGTATGTGCATATCTACCTACCGTGACCAAAAACAACAATGACACATTTATTTAAATAAAAAACCTAACAAAACACGATATATAAAATTCAAACAGAGACTGAAATCGGGTTAAAACCTATTAAACCGGCATTAATTTCAAAATGAAATTACCTGTTGTTAAATCCGCTTCTGGCTGCCCTAAAGCGTATCTCAGCAAGAAGATGGCAATTCCGGTATTCTGAATACCGGTTTCGATTGATATGGCTAACGCGTCAGGATGTGGTTGTTTAAATAGTTTCGCGAATAGGTATCCCGCGATATAACCCAACCAAGGTAAGCCCATTCCAGCTACGACGATCTAAAAACATAAAATTATCTCATGAATAATGTACTTTTTAGCTAATACTTAATATTAGGTGTGTTTTTTTATGCAACAGCGACAGTATAGGTAATAACACTTCGTAGAGTATAGCCACTGTCCGCCATTAGTCTAGTGTCGACCTCACCTCCCCTTTATTACGATCCTGTTGCCGCTAGTTTAGAACACGCACACATTAGCACGTAAAGACACATAACTTCGTTCTGTGTTCTGTGTGTTTTTGCGATTACTGTATGAAGTGCCTAAGATGTCGTACAGTAAAAAATTTATTTCATTACGTTGTCAATATTCTAAGGCAAAATAAATTCACAAGGATTAAACGCATTATTGCCAAATAACGACGCTAAACGCGTCCCGTTTTATTATTTTTAAAATAAATTCAAGTCTTTATCAACTCAAACTTCATCACCTCATATGTAATGTATAAATATATTTCATATTAAAATCACTTTAACATAATCACTAGTCACACATTGACTGTCGGTGAATTATAATATCAGTTTTCTATAAATAATTAATACAGGGATTATTTCGATAAAAATCTGTATAAATAATTACTTCAAAACCTTTCTTTCATATAAAATTATCGGTTTAAAAAGCGATGAAGCCTGTCCATTGCTACTACAGCTAGTTTACTATTCCAGTTATGTCGTCAGTGGCTTGGTTCTTCGGCGAATTTTCTCATTACTGACTTTATCGCACAAAAAAACACAAATCATAGCTGTTTTCAAAAGTTGTTAAGTAATTTTAAACTTATTCTACCAACACTTAATGTATAATATAACTAGTTCTTCCCGCGGTTTTGCTTGCGCTAAACTCGATTACCGTACGTACCGTACTTGGGATTTCTACGGCAGCTTCTGTATTATAGAGAGATGGTTTGCCATAGCGAGCTATAACGTAGTTATGTGAGTCCACGTCGATTACAGTATAACTCATTATTTCGGAAATATTTACACAGGTTGTAACCTTCCCCGTCATATCAACAATTGTTATCCAAAATTAAGATCAATTGGTTGTTCCGGTGCGATGCTTAGCAATAACAGACAAACAGCCACATACAAACATATATTAGAATAGTATAATAAAAAAACTCCTTACCTCCCAACTGAACAGCTCAAATATATACAAATTGGTAACTATTGCAAATACAATAATACCTAATAAGAGAGTCGTAGAAAATCCCTTTAAAATTCGAACCATGAAAGTGGCAAACTTAGGGGTCCACTTCTGCATACCGAGACCAATGACTAATGGTACAATCAATGCCATAACTAAAGACCCTATACGAGCGTACGGGACCCCTATTCTTGCGTTGCTAAACACCACTTGACCGAGTGAGAATAGCCACAATGGCATAAAACCTGAAAAATTAAACAAAAATATTAAAGTTTTAAAGTAATACCTTGGTGGTTGTGTAACTTTTTTATAATTTAGTTAATCGGGCTTCACCACATATTTTTCTTTACGTATTTCCGATATTTTGTTACAGTTAACGCTTTGGTACCGGTACAACTCTAATATCGGAATTATCGGAATTAAAGGAACAAAGCGAATCGTGGTACGGTCCAATTTCTTGTTACAAAATATTAAAATTAAATAATCACTCAAAAAAAAGTTAATATATTTGACTTAGTTTCGAATCAGACGCATTGTGTGTAATATCCAAGAACATTAAAAAAAGATTCGTATTGTTACTTTTTCATCTGAAACCAAACTTACCGAAACACGCAAGAGTGGATATAGATGTCAATGCAAGTGACATGTTAAGGTTTCCTCCCAATAAAAATGTCCACACATTTGAAGCCCCACCACCCGGCGATACTCCCGTGAAGAATAGACCAAGTCTCAAAGCCGCGTTGTTGGGGAAAATTAGGTAACCCAGACCGTATGAAATCTGTAAGAAAATAGTATAATAATTTTTGTGTAAAGTCAGAAATAACGTAACCTTTTAATTGTGCAGTGCTACATCGCCTTTATTACAATACAAATAGGTGCGTTCTGTTCACTGCTTCAATGCGTTTAATGCTATAATTCAGCCAAGTTAAGAAGACAAAAATTCTATACGACACACGGTACAAATCTTGGCTCATTCTCTTTGGTTGGATTATTAATAATAAGCGTATAAATCCGTCGGTCAACAATCGCTACTATAATTGACAAGCGTCGCATTTGTAGAGCTTCGTCTCTGTCGCAAGAAACACTGACAGATTGGTAACTGTTAAGAGCTGAAAAAACACTAAAGTTTTTTTTACATCGAATAAAAGCACCCAAAAATTAAAAATGGAACAGCGGGTCGTTTCCGTAAAAGATTGCTAACCTTTTTTGAAAGAAATAAGATATACATTGCGGTTCGCGACAATCGATGAATGTCGTACGTAATTTCAAATGCGCAATGTACATCTTATTTCTATGGATATCAAACGAGAATTGTTAGCTTATCATTTTACGGAATCGAACCGCAGGTCTTTTTGATCCTTTCTTTAAGATGTATCTGAACAAATTAAATACTTTCTATATTTTTCGTATTTTAAAGTGTAGTTTACTTACTAATAGTGTTACTTACTGAGTTTATTTTTGCATCGATATGTTAGTAAAAGTTAAGTTGTTATCTTTTACAGAAGATATACCTCTTTCTATTTATTTGTATTTTAAGCATTTAAAAGAAAAAATGCTTTTCCGTTATCACTAAATTTTTTTTTTATGTTTGCTTTATGTGTCAAATTGTACTTATTCGAAACATTGAATGTTTGTTCGATCTATAATTCGAAAAAACAGAAATTAGGAAAATTCAGAATTTTCAATATAAATTACTAGGACAAATAAGATTAGGGTATAGTACAGAATTTGGAAAATATATAGTGTGAAAAACTGAGAACTAGAACCCCATCGCTGACACCGTTAAAGTAATAATACAATATTTTGTTAATAAACTAACAAGTATACAATCTGTATCGAAACAATAATACTAATAAGTTATTCATATTTATATTTATGTGAATTTATTTTCTTAGTAAAGCTACTGTTATTCAATAAAAACAAAACGCAATAATTTTAACAGCTCTACATAGATACCGCACTATTTTGTGCGACAGAGACGAAGCTAGCCGATTATCTCTTTCTCAAGCTCAGTGTGTAATATTTATAGCCTGTAGTTGCTGTAAATACTAATTTTATCCGCGGCTCTACTCGCGCTAAATTCGGATATCGGCGTAGGATTTCCACAGCAACTCCTCCTGTAATTCAGTCATCCTGTGGTTACTTTTCCGGGATAAAAAGCCTATGGCGTTATCCATATTTTCAACTATCCATGTGCCAAATTTCAGCTCTATTGAATGCTTCGTCGCGAAGCTAAACAGAAAACAAACACACTTTTACATTTTATATTAGTTTGAATTTTGCACACGCAGTCGTACAATTTTATATTTTAAACAAAACCGGTAATGTATAGACTTTGTCACCTTTATAGATTAGTATCTGGAAAACCGAGCTCTGCTCGTTTCTTTTTAACAACGCCATCTTTTGTCAAGTAGCTTTAGTGTTGCTGTGTCGGTAAAAATAATAAACTACTCGCCAATAGATGTCAGAAAGAGTCATATTTTTCAGTTTATCATTGCCTAAAAACACGGATAAAACGACGTTTTCTAAAAATTAAACCTAGCTAGATCCATTCATCGCCCCCAAAACCCCCAGCATACTAAATTTCATAAAAAATTGTTGAATCCGCTTTCGAGATTCAGTTTAAAAATATATATAGACAAGAATTGCTTGTTTAAAGGTATTAGATAATATATGTCGTACTTACAAGAGGCATGAAGAGAAACTGTCCAACCATTCCAATAGCGGGTCCAATAGGCCTCCTCAATACATCTAATACTGTGGGCCAATGCATAGCACAACCGAAATTAATGAAGATTAGGGATATCTGAAATAAAACGATACAATATGAAATACAATTTTAAAACGACTATATAGCATCACCAATTTGCATACAATATTTTATCTACGACTGAGAAGGAAACCAATAAAACATTGCCCCAAGAATGATGTTTTTGGCACATATTCATTTTCTCCCATTCCATCCTTTCCTATCAGCCTCATACGTCCCCACTGTCGGGGCACAGCCTACCCTCACCGAAGCCGGTTTATGCCGTAGTCCTCAAAGTCCAGCGCAGATTGTGGACATTTCCTTACGATGTTTTCCTTCACCGAAAAGCCAGGGGAGTGGAAAATCAATTTACTTGAGAAATTAAGAAAAAGTCGCATTGGCCACACGCCGGACTCGAACCTCAGCCCCTCAGGATGTAGGTAAGGCGAAATCCAAACTCCTAGACCACCACTTACTTTTGTTTTACTACCCTAAAGCTGGTGATTAAAGAATTATGGAATATATGTACAGCCAGTTTAGTCCAAATTTACTGCATGTATCGGAAACAGTGTTGCGAGGAATGGGCTCACCACCGTACATACAGAGCGAAAGAGGTTGATAAAAAGAGTCTGTCTCCCATATTATGATGTAGGTGTCTGTTTCCCCCTTCGAGGAATAAATACCGTGATGTTATGTTACGATACTCACGAAAATTGCAACGCTGTAGTTAAAAATGCTGTCTATGACACGAACAGGCCTCAATATGATGACTGGGTGAGTGCCGTTGGTAATAGGGTATGTTTTTCCATCGCGGACTGCAGACACTTCTATATTGGTTCTACCTGAAATATTTGTACAGTAAGGGTCACCATCGCTTAGTCAGGTTAGGCCCACAAAAAATACTGTTAGCTTGATTGAAAAAAACGTTAAGATCATAAAAAGATTAATCACCATGACTGTTTTTTTTTTCTGACCGGACTGATGCAGCCATAACTGCACCACCGTGCTTTTGGGGCGAGACTCTGAAGGAGTCTCAGCCCATATAGCGCCCAACGCTCAAGGGCTCCCCGCGGGGGGAGCCGAGTCTCAGCCCATATAGCGCCCAACGCTCAAGGGCTTCCCGCGGGTCGGCTTGGCTTGTCGCTCTTAGGGGGTTGTCCCTTCGACAAGCGTGGGACTCGAACCCGAAGGTGAGTCATCGCCAGGGGAGAGTTCCACGTTAAGCAATTACGAGTGGGGGCTGAGGAGCGCCACGGCACTCTTTGATACCTCGCGTATTCGTGCGTTTGCCGACGAACCCGGGTACCGCGGCGTCGTATTATGGGGGAAGCCCTATTAGGGGAGGTCGTTGAGACCAGTCTCGCTATCCGGATAGCGAGATCGTCGTCTCACCATGACTATACTGTAACACTAACTACCATAAAGAAAGATACATATAGGTATATTCAGATATAAATAACACTTTATTTGCCATTTAAAGTTACTAAAGACTTTCGCATAGCAACTTGCACAAAATCTAATTATTAAAAATACATTTAAAATCCATTAGAAGGACGTAAATTAGATTCAATATCTTAGTTACCAGATTGCTAATTTACTTGAGTACTATTTACTTAACGACGTGCGAATAAGACAAAAAAAAAACCGGTTGAGAGCTAGTCGGGCCTGCTAAGTGTAAAGTTCCGTAGCCGTTTCTTTATTTCTTACTAACTAATTCCCCGCGGCGTTGCCTGCGCGATTAAAGTCTTCCCGTCCTGTACAAACTTTCGTCCTCTATATAAAGAGATGATTTTCCAAAAACGTTGATGTAAACACGACATTCTTTATTTGCATTTGCAATATAAAGTCTACATGAGTACCAATTTTATCGTTTTATTCCTATATTTTACCAAGTATCTTTCTAAAAACGGTAAATCATGTCATTTTTATCATATAACCAAAAGGTCAAATACTAATTTTCATGAATTACACTTACAAAATGACGGATTTTCATAAAAACTTTTAACCCTATGGTTTTTCATTTTTAAATCCTGTTTTAGTCAAGCCTTACGACATATAGGAAGCCACTTATACCAGATAACCTCCTAGCTATAAACTTGTTAAAACAACAAAAAAAAGGTAGCCCCATTAGTTAATTTACCTGAACGTGGCGTGTTTCAAATTTTAGCTGGCATACGGACAGACATGGTGGAACTATGAGGGTTTCTTGTTTGACTACGGAACTCTTAAATAACAATTCTTAAATAAAAAACGTTTGACAGCTTTGAAAAAGCATTTTTAATGCTTATTTACCACCTAAAAATGATACAATCAACACATATAATCTTATAGACTGCCTCAAAAATAAACGTTCATTTTATTCATACAGTGGCTCCGTGGCTCAGTAAACCCGACTGCTGAAAAGTCGGGCATGGGTTCGATTCCCGCACAAGTAAAAAAAAAATTATTTGTGTTTGTCTTGAGACTGGGTGTTTTCTACGTATAAAATGTATGTATTTACAAAAAAAAGTGTACATATGTATTTGTATCCGATGTTGGTTTTCATAACACAAGCTTTGCATAGTTTGAGACCAGACGGCTCTGTGTGCAATGTTCAAAAAAATTAATTTATTTATTATTATTATATAGTTGATATTTGGGAGCGCCTAGAGCAGTGGTGAGGTACGGTGAGCGACCTTTGTTTGATATATGGCTAGTTAGGAGCTGTCCAGCACATTAAGTCGCGGCGCCATAAATGTCTAGACGTTGTCGGATTTTCTTCAACGTCGAACGCGATGACCGACTGTATGAATAAAATTTAGGCTGTGCTTAATGAAAACATTTTAAGTCGGATTAGGCTAAGGATCACGTTTCCGAGTAAGGAAATAAGGATCACATTTCCTATAAAAATAATTGATGACCTATTTGTACGGGCACAATAGAATTACCGGTGTGAGGGGTTCAATATTTAGTATCAGCACGAAATAGCAATACGGGACAAGGTTCTAAAATATGGTGACAATTCTATATATACGGGATGTATGGCAACCCTAACTATAATGCATTGTATGTGCACTAGATGTACCGCCATATCCTGCGTATAAGTTTTTTCAATGATTTTTGGTCAATAGAACGATTGATATAGATCAAAGATTTAAAGCGTTTTAATGCGTTCAATATTTGTCAACAGACTTTTGCTTTTAATGCCATGAAAAACTTACCAATAAAGGATCCATTGACTCTTATAACACCCTTCCAAGAGCTATTTTCTGAATCTTCATCAGTAACCTCTTTCACTAGCTTATAATTGGAGGCCCATTCCACCCCTAACAAGTGGGGGTCCTTAGACCTTAGAGTCAGTTGGTCTCCAGTCGCTAGGCCTGAACCTGAAAAAGTTACATAACCTTGTTCAATACAGTGTTACCTACAGGAAAAATGGAACGTATGCTCCAGTAACATTCGGCTATCGAAAATGATCTGCGAAGTTGAGCAACGTTTGGGGTGTTAATCATTAGATGGGTGACCGTTTAGTGACACATTTTTCTGAGGTCTTCCGTGCTTCGGGGGGAGTGAAACTGTCGTCCTAAATGTTATCATATATGGCAGTAGTCGTTAAGCTAAGTCAGAGGCCTTATTAGCTCGGCAACTTCTGTTAATTTTCACTAAGCTGGCGCGGTGGACTATGGCTTAAGTCTACTTCCTCTAAGAATAGGCCTGTAGGTACCTACCCGTGTAGCAGTAAAACAACAAGAAAAATCCGGTAAACTTACCTACGGGAAAAAATATAAATTAATGTTTAAGATGATTGTGGCAAGGAAATTCCAATTAATAACGTATGGCTAATATAAATAGATAAATACATAACCTAAATCAAATGAGAAGGTGGTCGCATTAGAAAGCCACTATTCTGCTTACTAGCGACGCCCAACGGATTTTTTATTTGTATTTTGTACAAAGCATATCTTAAAAATGTACTTCTAAGGGATATTAAAATCTCAACTTTACAAAACAGAGAGGTAGACTAAAAAATCTCAAAAAGGTGAACTCTAACCTTTAGGGAGTCGTAAACAGAGAAAGATTATTTCTATGTATGTATTGTATTTCTTAATTCTATGAGAATTTTGTGTGTTTGTAAGATTTATGTACTAGGACTTTATAAGTCACTAGGAGTTGTATGTGACGTTTGTAACGAGCATTTTTCCAGTGCAAAGATGTAGTTGGGATTTTCATCAGTCGGACTTGTGCCTCGATAGCTCAATAGTAGAGCGCTTACACGGAATGTAAGGGTTGCAGGTTTAAGTCCTGGCTCGAGTTTAATCTTTTGACTGCACCTTTACAATAAAATTATTTATTTATATTGATAAAAGGTGAACTGTTAGATGCTGTGACAGAATTTTTATTTTATACCACAAGGTGGCAAATGCCCTTACGGTCCGCCTGATGGTAAGCGGTCACCGTAGCCAATGGACGCTTGTTACACCAGGGATAACTCTCACGCGTTGCCGACCATTAAAAAATAAAATAACTTCTGCCTTAAAGAACCCCATACTGTAGTCCTTAGAGAAAACCTTAATCGGGACAGAAGAAGAAACGAACAGCCGTAAACGATCTTATAAAATTTTCTTAATGAGAACGGAACCCGAAAAAGATGTCATGCATTTTAATACAAATGCTAATATTAGCATTTAGCAAAAGATAAGATAAATAGACAAACAAATAGGTAGATACTCTATTTTAAAGATATTGTAACTAAATACACAATTTATTCGACTGATTATTTTTAAATGAATTGATCAGAATTGCATAAAAAAAATAGTTATTTCATTATATTAGGTAAATCTTATATTTTTGTACCTAGAATGCGGGCGATATTTTTTGATTACAGATTTGTTTATGGATACATTTAACGCTTAGGTTGTGAAATAAGCTCCATGCCAAGGTTCTCTTTTTGGACTACAGTGTGGAGTTCTTCCAGAAAGTAGTTATTACATTTGTTACTCATTAACTTCATTATGGTCATTAGGGGCTGCAATTTAGAAAAAAAAATCAGGTATCTCACCTACCATGTTATGAGAAATGAAGTTTAGCGGCATGCACGTCATAAGTGTTCCGTAGAATAAGAATTAGTGTTGAATTTATGTACCGATTATATTCAAAACAATTTGTATTGGAAGTGCATACAAAACCCTATATTATCCTGTTTTTTTTTCAGACTTTCATTGATTTAAAGAGTTATATTTATGTTAAATAGCCAGTTTTTTGACAAGGGTTCTAGACTGCATAACTTTACGCCACTGCTATAAGGGGCAGAGCAGTAACGCGCGGGTGATAACACTAGTAACGGTTTGTCTATCAATAATACAGTCGACATTGAAGTATCACATAGCAAATTGTACAAAGTTAAAGATAACACGAGGTTAATCTTTATCTATAAAAGTTCGACTACTGAACTTTGAGCTACAATGCTTTAGATATAATAATTGACTTATTCAATAATTAACTAGAATTCAATTATATAATAGTTTTGACATTAAGAGGATATCATTCGCTCATTTTTTTTTGACATTAACTGATCAATAACTGTGAAATTTCTTTGTTATAATCCTAAGCCAAATACCTATGCCTGTGGCTTTCCAAAATCTTGTAAAATGTTTTTATGAACTAGAAATCTTCTTTAAAACCATTTGTATGAAATACTAGAATTCTGTATAATTTTTGAACTATAAAATTTAATAGAAAACTGGCACATTGCAGACCTAGTATAGTATATTTATTACTAGAACATGTCTCCAAAATTTCGTGATGTTTGATCAGCAAGTGTCAAAAATAAGTGAGAAATTCGTTTGTATGAAGCACGCTGAGAGGCGCTCGAATCGTATTCTCTTAATACTAAGCGCATTTGAAGTTCTGACAATTTTTTTAAATAAGTAGTCAGGAACTGACAACAAATAGACGATTTGCTTTCTTAGACAAATAGGATGTCATTTAAACAGACTTTGTTTGCACATTTTGCATCATTTCATGTTCGTTTTTGACTTATGGCAAAAAATATGCAAAAAAGGTACTTTATCCCCATTATCTATTAAGTTTACGAGCCGACAAATCTAAAATGAGTTAGACTATTTCTCTTTTTTTAAAACTGAAAACACAAAATTATGTTTTCGAATTAAATAGTTTTTGAATAGTAACTTCTTAAAATACCTGGCAATTAAAATTTCCCTGTTTGCCTTAAACTTTCGACATGTCGGTATAATTCCTGTTGTCTATTTGTACGTCCTCTTATGTATATTCGTATAATGTAATCTTCGCGTTATGTTACACTGCGAGCGACATTATGTTCAGCTGTATATCCGGTTGCCCGGATACCCGGTATCCAGCCAAATAACCATTCGTTTAATCTAGTTTTTATACTTTAGTATAAACTAAAGTATAAAATATGGAAGGATAAATAATATAATTATCTATACTTATATCGAAATTACAGAAAAATTTCTGCCTCCGCACACATTAGGAAAGATATTTTTTACAGTTTAATAAATTATAAATTTAAAGTAATTACATCACTGTTATGCGGTTTACTACGGTTACACAAAACATCGTGAGCGAACCTGAAGATATCAAAAGATCACAAATCCCAATAACTATTTTCGCCATCCTATCGCCTAATCGCCATCTCCGAAAGTTAGGGTAGGGCCCGGTGGCACTACGGTAGGGGACGTTGGACGTATAAAGGCTGGCAACACTCTAAAAGAAAAATAAGACTTACCGGTCAAACTAAGATTGACGTATTTTACACCATTCATAGTAACATTTACATTGTTCGGCATATATTCCGCAGTCAGCTTCGGGACCGCCTGGCAGATGACCCACAGTGGACACAGAGCCAGAAGGTACATGATGACCAAGTGCAGCGGCCATATTGGACACATTGTGGCTGTGCCTTATTAACAGTTACACTGTAGGACAAATAAAATGTTTTGTTAAACACCTTTATGAACAAAAAAAAAATTTTTTTTTCAAACATAATTTAGGGAAACATAACGGTTACAGTTTAGACCCTTGTTTAAAAAATATGAATCTCTATTATTATTCATTTAAAACTATTTTAAATGCTTTTCCGACGGCATAATTTTCACGTAGTCACTCGTCTACTATGAGAAAATCCAAATTTAAACAAAATTTAGCTTCTTAACGCATATTTATACTTATAGCATAGCTCAACATACTCTCAACAGCATACACAGCTCAAAACTAATACAAAAAAAACGAACTGTTTAGATTATTTATCGTTTTTTAAAAAACACCTTTTACAACCGACCAATAAATAACAAATAAATGCCTATTTAGGAATATTTAAGTCGCACTTTAAATCGTTATCGTATTCATTATCGTGTTATTTAAAGATCAAAAAAAGAAACTAGTTTTTAACCACCTAATACTATTCTACTATAATATAAAAAAAACTATTCTACAATGATAATAAAATAAATAAATAAATTAACTACAAACGCACGCGCCTCGTTCAAAAGACGACAGAGAACTAAATCATTTATTGTTTTGTACTGGTATGTAAAATACAACATTATGGGACCAGCAAGTGTTCATGTTAATATTGTTTGTACCTTACGTATCTATCTACATAGATCAGAAATTACTTTTTATTGTTGCTTATGAGTCAAAATATTCTTATAAAAAGTTTTTAACATATAATTCATTATAGATAAAAAATAAATAACGTACAAAGAAAATCAAGTGTTTATACAATTTAATCCTTTATAAGTTCTGTGGAAAATAAAATAGGTCAAAAGCCGAAAATTCTCTAAAAATCTTAATATTTTATTGTATTATAAGAAAAATACACTAATTTCTTTGCTTTAAAACTAGGGGCACGTAACCCTGAAATTCCCAATAACTTACAACCACGTATATAGGTAATAAGTATACCTATTATACAACGGTGATGTATAAACAAAGGAAAAAATAAGAAAAAAAAAACAAAATGTATATTTAAAATAAATATATATATATATTTATAGAAAAATAATTGTTATTTTATAAAAACCACTTTGTTTTTAAATATTTTTTTATAATATGTCTTTGTTAGAACTACGATTTTGTGAACTAAATTTCCATACTAAATGAAAAGTTTCAAGATTCAATTGTCACTGAGTTCTAAGCTTACTTGAAAATTTAAGACCTTCTAGCTATTCTGGAAATGATCGAAATTACGCTTGCAAGATTTGACCCAAACAGGTGAAATATAAGCGTGGTAATTACGCTTCATTACAAATACCTTTCAGGAGACCTATTATTTATGACATTTAAATGTAAAAAATCTACATACATAGTGTTTGTCGATTGTAAATACAGACCACAGACGTAGACAACTTTATTTATGGAAATAATTTATGCATAAATAAATATATGTACCTACATTAATATTAAGTTAAGCACGACCACAAACGATTCCTAACGCCTTTTTTACATTTATGTCAACTTTGATATATCGCTGTCTGTATCGCTAAGCATATAGGTAATATAAAAATGTCACTGCAGTAACATTTCCATACAAGTTCTTCCGGGTTAATAAGTAAAAAAATAAAGGTACCTATATACCTACAGTATTAAATTATTGCGTACTAGTATTTACCAGCGACCTTGTTTGCAAAGTCTAGCTTTATGTAGTGATAAAAAAAAATAAGTCTCCGCTACTTTGATTTTTGGGTTATTAATAAATATATTTATTAACATATAACCAGCTGCAATGGTCACCGCGGTTAGGGTTGCCAGGTCTTTAAACCGAAAAGCCGGACAGACCAGTCAGTTTAGCGGACCATTTGGGTAAAAAGATCGGACATTATTATTTTTTTAGCCTTAGTAACACGACAATGTTTTTTTAAGTCAGGCGAGCAGTCAAATTTAAAAAGCCTATCAAAAGCCGGACACAGTGGGCCCCGACACGCAACCAAAAGCCTGACTGTGTCCGCTTTATCCGGACGCCTGGCAACCCTACCTGCGGTGTCACCCGCGTGATTTAACTTTTAATATACACATCCCCTTTTTCCAACCCTGGTCGGCTTGGAAAATCTTTTCTTTGTGCTGCTTACATTTTGATAACACAAATGCATGTTTAAAAACCTAGGTACTAAAATACGGTTAAATACAGGCAGTTTTTTTCTGTTGAGGAAGACGTGGTCTTGAGTGAAAATGGAGCGGATTGGTAAGCTGTGACGTCAACAGAAGCAAGTGTCCACAGTAGCAAGTCACTCTGAGGAAGGTTAAGAGTAAATGGGCCCATTGTCACTGAGTTCGCCATTCTCGCCGAGGCCAATGCGCCGAGTGAGACTGTGGTTTCACCATGGCCATCATAAATCATTACTGCTATAAATATAATTTGTCTTTACCTTACCGTCATCCTAAGTACGTTTTTAATAGTTTTTTTTAATCTGAAACTGTTGCTTGGCCTTAGACAATCGTTTTGACGTTTTTTCGAAATTGCCACCTAAACTTGCAATTTGGAGAGCAAGTCAGATCTAGACTTAGGGTTAGCTTTGCTTTAAGTTTTTAGTTAGGTGGACCCAAAGATAGTGTTTCTTTTCTAGGTCCAGTACATATTATAAGCCAAATTCCGGGACAGAAAGAAAAAAAAAATCGGCCAAGTGCAAGTATGGCAAGCTATATGAGGTTTAGATGTTTTCCTATTTCGTGATATGTCAACGGGATTCTAGGTCAACGGGAAGTACCACATAGGTTATGATTAATTTGTGTCACAATATGCGACATAAATAACCGTATTTTAGGATTATTTTTTTATTATATTGACTTAAAAGCTTAATTTTTTTACAACTTTAAGTGAACGTAGACTTAAGTAATTAATATTAATTTCAACTAACATCTCAATGCGTTCTTGAATAAAAGGGTCTTAACAGACAGACAGACAAACTTTTTTTTAATGCGTTACAACTACAAATTAATGAATTAGGAATTTTTCCCTATATTTGTAATGTAAGGACCTTGCTTCGTATTAAATTTCATGATTTTTTTTGTGAATGCCAAAATATGCGACAAAAATGGCCGTATTTTTTTATTGCGTGGACTTAGAAGCTTGATTTAACTTGACCTTAGTATCTGATATTAATTTCAACTTGACTTGACCATAACTTCACTAGTACGTAGTAGCACATTTTTTTAATCTTAGCAAAATATATGCAAATTTTTACTTTACTTTATTCAATGATAGCGCAGTTTACTTCCATGACTACGATAAAAAAAAACATGTGTTAAATAACGTGTTTTATGTGTTTGTATTGTCATGTTTTATTTATTTTTTCCGCGCAAGTGTACTGAAAAATGTTGTATGGCAGTCGTGAGCTATGGTCAGGCAGGACACACTCAGCTACACAACGCGCAGGCCCAACGGTTTGAGATGAAATCCGTCCTCATGCACGAGTTAATGACCAACTTAGTCAAAAAGATTAATAATTTTCAAGGTTTCTTTATTATTACACAACATTACTGCTCTATAAATAAAGACAAAAAACTAATGTAGAAGCGTAAAAAACACAATTTATCGCTCAGGTGCAGGACTATGTAAGTAAAAAACAACGAGATTATTAAACATATTCTTCAGATACCTGTGTAGTGCCGAGGTAAAAAACTAGTTTACATGTACCGGTAGATAATGTTAAATAATTCTGTCAACGAAATAAGAACGTGTTGAAAATATATAGGTACCTACTTAAAAACCGGTCAAGTGCGAGTCTGGCACGCGCACCGAGGGTTCCGTACAAACTTATTATTATATGTAATTTTATTTAATTCTAAGTAACCATAGACTTTAGTATTGGATATTAATTTCAAATAGATACCTCCACTCGTTTTTGCGTAAAAGGGTCTTATTATATAACAGGCAAGTTATTTGTTCAACAAGTGGGCAAAGTTGTTATTTGTGAAGAGTCGAAGACTTTAAATTTTACTTTGCATTTTGCTCTCGTATGAAACACACACCTTATCACCTCTACCAGTGCAAAAAAATAGGTCTTAGGCAAGGAACACACTGAAGGCCATATTAAGCAATAAGTTTCTTCTAATTTACAAATACTACATACTATACTCTGCTCCTATCATAAAATAAACAATAGGTAGGTACTGACTATTCTTTTTAACATAAGCAACTCTTGAAAGTCGCCAATAATTGAATCGTAGGCTTTAAGATGAGTGACTTCTCTGGTAAAAAGCTTAGATCAGCATTGACACTTGTTGTCTTCGCTCTTCTGGTGTTAAATAAATATCTTCGTAACTCGAATCACTCATTTAAAAAAAAAAAAAAAACAATATATACGTAAATAAACAATCTAAGGTTAAAATAACTAATTAGTTGGAGTTTTGGCGCGAATCTTAAGAAGGAGTGGTGTTTTTTTCTGTTTAATTTTTCTAAATTCATTTAGTGACTTTCGATGTATATATTTTAGCAATGTTTTACGAAAGCGTGTTAAGAAATGTGCAGCGAAGGCTCATGAATAGTGAATTATGAAGTAATAAGCAGGACATGACGCTCAATGTCTGAGGATCCACACCAAATCTCCCGCCCAATCTTGGGACTTGAAAACGAGGACGCGCGGTAACGCCCGCGCCACGATACTATTTAATATAATTTACTTTGACTCTGGCAAATGCATAAATGGTCTGCTAAGACCGTGCGAGCCCATTATAATATAAAAAAAAAAAAAAAAAAAAAAAAATTAGTTCCGCGCCATTTTGCGTTCTTTTTTTTTTCAAAGACGACGTGCGTTCAGAAATTAACTTTATGACACTTTTATCGAAAACTTCTTTTCAGGAACGCGTGGAGCAATCAAGTTTTAAAGTAAAAGCAATTATTGCTCCATATTTTCCATATTTTCAACTAATGTGGCAAACAAGCATACTTATAGGATATTTTACTTTCCGTTGACCTACAATAATGACACTTGGCTAGCAAAGTCTCACCTCGCAGCACAAAAGAAATCATCCGAAAATTCTTAATTTTTAGTTAAGTAGGTATACCTACCTATATAAAAGTAAAAAAAATATTTCTGATTACAAAACTACAATTGCAGTTTCAAAATTAACCGTAACGTAACACTGGTGTACTTATATCAATGTATAGGTTCAAGTCCTGGCTCGAGGTTAATCTTTTGACTGCATCTTTGCTATAAAAGTATTTTATTTATATTGATAATATAGCCATAGATATGGCATGTATGATATATTTTCTTCTAAGACTAACCTTCAGGGAGAAGAAGGATTATTTCTATGTATATATTTATATTGTATGTCTTGCTTCTTTGAAGATTTTGTGTGTGTTTGCAAGATTGATGTACTAGGACTTTATAAGTCACTTGGAGTTGTATGTCAATGTATACGTACATATTGGGAAATTTTTTAATTTGTTCCTTTATTCCGACGATTATTTTTGTTACAAGCTTGTAAATAACCCGATTTTTATTGTTGTTATATATGTATGTTTAATATAAGAAATTACTGAGGGCAAAGGTATTTACAACCGACCCTTTTCAGAAAATATAAATAAGCGATTAAAAAAAGGTGTTACTTTATAACATAAATTACACAAGTCAACACGAATTTGGTGCCTGAGTTCTGTGTACCCGATTTGGATTTCTTATATGTACCTAATTAATAAAAGAAATAATGTTTTTATCTCATAAAGTTTGCTTATTAAGAACAGTGGCAAAAATCGTGTATTTTATTCATCATCGTTTAAACAACAAAAGCAAACTTTTTTTAAAAAGATCTAGTTTTTGGTTATATTTCAATGTAAAAAAAATCAGACAATAGTCATTAAATGACAAACACAAATAAAAAAAATATATTTTTTTGTTGACTTGTGTTATCTATTCTAAAAATACGAAAATCAGTTTGTTTGTCTTAAATTCACGTCGTAATGGAGCCTCCAATTGAACTGAAATTTGACACAGGGGTACTTGAACAAACGGAAAAGAACATAGACTTTTTATCCCGGAAAATTAGTAAGTCCCCTCAGGACTATGGGAATGGACTACAACTACAGCAAACTTTCTTACTATAATCTAGAAGTGCTGTAAAAAAATATCGCGGAAATAATCGTGAGCGTGGGTTCGATTCCTAGTATAATATGTATGTATTTACAAAAAAAAGCATATATATGCATTTGTATCCGTTGTCTTTGCTTAGTTTGGGACGGCGCTGTGTGTAATGTCCAAAAACATTTATTATTTGTGCAGGCGGAGCCGTTGCCAAAAGCTAGTAATAAACAAATATGAAAATGCAATTTTGTTCTTTATTTCTAGAAAAGAATCGAAGCATAATGTTCTGTAAATAACTTGAAAGTCGATTACCTTTGTCTGAGGGTAAAGCAATTATTTCCAAGTACATATACCTAAATAATCGACTTCGATGCTAAAGGTAAGTGGAGATTAAAAGTTAATTGGATATATCGAAGATAACAGCGTTTTGTAATGAAGTTTGATACGGGAATTCGTACCAATTACCCTACCTACTATTAGTACCTATGACCGGGCTGTTAAACCGAAAAGCGTGGGTTCGACACCGTACAGTAAGTATAAACATTCATGTGGTGAACATTTTGGGTTTCGCACACGACAAATATTCATGCGATGAACATTTTAGTTTTAGAGTCCACCATGACTCTATGTCTAATATGTATTATATGTATTTTATTTACAGAAAACGATATATTAGTACTTGTATTCTTTGTCTAGTATAAACAGTACAAGCTTTGCTTGGTTTTATACCAGATAGCGCTGTGTGTAAAGTCCAGAAATATTTATTATTATAAATATTTGTTGTGACAAATGGGACACGGATTTCTTTTTTTTAAAGTGAAAAAAAACCAGCCGGCACCACCGCAAAAAGCCTTTTTCATCTTGTCGAATATAAAAAAACTATAATATGAACTTACTAGTGTGAAATTTAAAAGCACGCGTGTTTATATGCAATATAAACCCAAAAGCCGGTCCATCAACAGTTGCAAGTTTAAATAATTTGTGTCCTAACTTTTTCACTCTCGGTATAAATGTCTAACTTTTTAAAAGTCGTTTTTAACAAGTCCACTTTTAAATCACGGGTTCTAAAAACCTGAAAAATATCATTAAAATAGAGCTTTGTAAATCTTTCAACAAAAATTGTGTAAAACAAGATCGATTTCTTTCTTTTCGTTCGTTTTTCGAATCGAAGTTTTTCATAAATCTGCAATCACAATATTATTTTCAAGTATCTTTCCACACAACAACTATATCTTTAAATCAAATTTAACTATCTGCCGATGCGACGACCCATTTTTTCAAAACCAATATTTGTCTTGGTCGAACTCCAAACCTATGCAAAATACCTACGTAGCAGGCAATTGCCACGTTGTCGTCTGCCCGTACTTTGAATACATACATACAAAATAAATCACGAATACAGTCTACGAATAATAAATTGTTCGAGTCGGCCTTGCACACGGTGGGTACTATCACCATATAATTTTCGAACACATACAACAACAAAAAAGTTGTCATATAGTGGTCACCTATCTAATGAGTGACCACGCTTGACGTTGCTTAGCTTCAGATATAGTTTCTTATAAACAAATATGTAACTATTTCGTTATTAGCAAGTACTAGGTACCTTAAGGATCTTTTTGTACATTATATTCGTGATTAGCGACCTCAAAAATCTCCGAGATCCGATTTTAAGCGAATTAAAAGTAAAGCCTCAGAGATAACCAACGACTTCTTCGTCCCTGGTCCCCAGGTACCTTGGACACCTTGTGGGCATCATACTCGTGATCAGCGACCTCAAAAACCACCAAGTACCAAATTTGGGCGTATTTTATTCATTATTAATGGATTAATAAAAGTGAATTTTTGAAGACGCATTTTTAAAGTACCCTTTTTTTCTAGGAGTCCAGGTTTGAGGTTATAGATTTTATATTTGACTAAACTTTTTTTTTCTTATGTATCCATGTGTTTTAACTTCTCTCTATTTTTTACAATAACATACAACAAATTCTCCTATATTGAGCCGTCGGTAGGTATGGCACAGCATGTACGGCAACGAAAAGTTATTTTCCGTCTATTACGGATTTAAATTTGATATTTTAACCTTAATTACTTTACAAACAGTTAATCTATTAACATTGTTTTATATTAAGTATTGTAGTAATAGCTGTATTGTATTAAGTACATTTCTGCGTTTCTATTAAGGCTAGGGTATACCCTATTGGCTAGACCGCGAAAATACGCCGTTTTTGTGCAAATTTTGTAGCTAAACTATAGCATCTACAGCATTGAAAAAAATATATGTCATAAAACTTCCTTTGTCTAGTGCATTACCTTACTGAATGATTTTCATTTATTGTATTTTATGCAATAAAAAATCTGGAAGTGACCATTGTTTCAACACTTGTGCAAATTTTTAAAGCGTGTTTTGCATTTGCTTGTAATGAAAGTTGGTTAAATAATTAGAATAGCTTGTTATCTAGTGCATAGATTCTAAGTTGTAGCGAAAAGTCAAAAAATGTGACAAAAAAAATTTAAGTTTTAAGGCGTCATTACGGTATAAATGACTTACGAAGTATATAACATATATATCTCATAGTAATGGGTATGACATAATCTAATGATTTATAGTACATTTACATACACAACGTTAGAATTACAGAAATTAGCTTTCTGGCCTATATCGCCCTCTTAAACAATATTGCGTAAGTAAATATTAGGATTGGTGGAATGGACAATGGACATGCAGCGTCGATTGACATCCGTACGTTTGCGATGGCCTATTGTGTAAATTGAACTTATTTATGTGCAGTGCCGACTTCATAAAATTGAGTCCCAGAAATGATATACTCTGGTATCACCATGTCACCACTGAAATAAAACAAAACCGAAATTCACATTAAAACGCGAAAGATGGCGCTTTGGCGCTACTTTATTTAAAACAAAGGCACATCATGGCCACTTCATACAAATAACCAAATGATTCGTCGTAACTTACACTACCAAAACAAATGACTAACGTACGTATTTATACACGCAAATGCGTGCGTGTACTATGCATGCGGTCAGAGATTGGTGACAGAGTCTGTACATTCGGCATTCGGCTCTAAAGAGGGGCGGAGTCGGCACTTATAACTAGTATAGAATACATACTTAGTTAGGAAAAACACACTAAGACCGACGGCTCAATATAAGAGAATTTGTTGTGTGGTTTTTTTATTACCTAAGAAAAAAAATCTTTGCGATTAAAACTACAACCTCAAACCTGGACTTCAAGAAAAAAAGTAACCAGTCGCAAATTTGTAATTTTCAGTTCAGAAAAAACTATATACATTGGTGTAAAACGATATACGTTCTTTTTTAAATATAAAAAATTTGGTATTGTAAAAACTTAAACTCATATACCCTTTTTCACAAAGACACACCTATGAAAAATCTGACTAGAGTTGACTAAACCCACATAAAAGATATCGCAATTTGTAAATAGTTTGCCATGCACAAAACCCATAAAATATAATTTTATTTTTAACTTTATTCATAAAATTGAAGTTCGTATTTAGCGTCTTCACCATCGATCTTCACTCAGCAAAATATTTGCTTAAGTCCATAACATAAGTGAAAGTGGTATTCATCACATAAGGAATTTTGAAAAAGTGTGAATTTTTAAAGTACAAGTAAGCTATTTTTAGAAAGTTATTTTTAGAGAGTTATAATGGAAATTAAAAAAAAAATTGTGAGCGCGCCACTTTCACTTACCTTAGCCCCTTAACAATGAAACAGAAACTGATTTTAAGGACTGGTTCACACCTGACGGAAGATGAATATTTTCTACCGCGTAACGCCCGAGCAAAATATAATAATATTTTACATACTAAAAACTTTTAACAAAAAAAAAGAACGAGTTGCACTCCGGGAGTGCAGGCAGAAGTGAAAACCTATACACACGATTCGCGCTTAACACTCAAATATGTCACAAGACATGTCTTTGACATTGTCAAGAAATAATAATGTTTGTTTATTTACTTTTTTTACGTAGTATATTTGACATCACAATCTGTCATAGAATTAAAATTCCATATCCAACCTCCCTGTACTACTCATAATCGCGAATACTAAAAATAAAAATTATAATAGGCGTGGCATTACGATTTCCGTATTTTACAAAGACAAAGATGCACTTTGTTCAATTTCCATATTTTAAACACTTTATATACACGAATTTTACGAATACACAGCAGTATGGCCACTACACAGACGGTCGAGCCATCACCTCTCATCTATGGATGCGCGTAGCACGCTGTAACATAAACACACACGACCATTCGCGCAAGCGTCCTGCGCCGCCTAAACGAAACAGCAGGCGCAGGCACACATTTTCGCCGCGCCGTAGAAAGAGAGGGGGATACTCCCTCTCCTACGCCGCGCCAGCTGCCTACTCTCCATCCGTCTTACGAATTTTCACGATCAGGACACGTGACCTGACGCGAGTTTATCATTTTTTATCCATACCAAAAAAGTGCACAACGACGCTAAAGAAGTTTTCACTTCAAAAAAAAAACCGGCTTCAAAAAGATGCACTAAAAAGGTAAAAGTAATTACTTATTTCCAAAACTCTGATCTGTATTACAGTTTGAAGTTGGTTTCATTCAAGCGAAGTTTATTAGGAACTAGACACCAACTTCAAACTGTAATACAATTAATTAGGAAATAAGTAATTATTTTTACCTTTTTAGTGCATCTTTTTGAAGCCGGTTTTTTTTTTTTGTTAAAAAGATTTTATGTTTTACTTTTGAGTGACGAATTGCTTTTTCCGTACCCTATAAACATCTATACTCGTTTCAAAATTTTATACTATCATCAACATAAAAGGTGTTTCACCAGTTTCAAATTAACACCAATTATTTATTTTTTTACCAGAAGTTTAAGTTTTAAATTCACTACATCCTGTCGAATAAAAAAAAAATCACGTAAACAAAAAGTTATGGAATATGTCAACATCCATAAAAAAAATATATACAGTCGAATTGAGAACCTCCTCCGTTTTGAAGTCGGTTAAAAAAGAATTTTAGTTCTTTAAATTAAAAAAAAACAAAGACATAAATGAATTTCCAACAGCAGATAGATAGGAATTTGCCGAAGTGTTAATTGAAACAGATCCACTTTTTGTGATAACAATAGGGAGTTGAGGATTTTTTTCTAACAACTGGCTACTGTTGGCCGCAGATGGCCTTGACAATTACACGCGGACTAACTTTTGCTGCGGTGCTGCTTGCACTCTGCTGCGAAAAGTTGGGGCGGTTTGCACAAGAGTGTCCTGGACACGAACCTCGGCTTGGTCAACCGCTCTTAACGGACTTGAGGAGCGTGAGTGTCTATATAAGACAAAGTAGGTACGTCTTTCTTATAATGTACAGTATGTTTTATTATTCAAAACAATTTATATTTATGCAACTCCAGTCTTCTTTCATAATAAACATGTAAATAAAATTAGAAATGGCAATAAACTTTGAACACAAACTGGAAACTTACACACAAATCTTGGGCCTTGATTCAACAAATACTGCAGTTTATGTGAGTGAACTTCTGACATCTAAAAACAAAAATCTTTTCTACTTGGCACGGGAATTTAAGAAGAACAACCAATACAGGTTCTGCTGGACATCACGCGGTAGAGTGTTTCTAAAAAAAAGTGAGGATTCGAAAACTATACTTATTAACGATATTATGCAAATAGAAGCTCTTAAGACCTCAGGTGACTGATAATTTTTACGAAGATTAAGATTTTCGTGGCCCTTCTTATATTAGAAATATTTTTAATTTAGTGTGCATGTAAACCTATTTTTCTAGTATTTGCTCATTTTACTTATTTTTTTTTTTGTTTGTTATCATTATTTTTTAATATTATAAAACAGGTACTACACACATCACGTAATTACAACACACTTCAGAATTTAGCAACGTAATTTCATTTAATTTTATTTATTACGGTTATTTTAACAATGGCTGCTATTAACGAAATTGCAATTGATATTGACAAAAGTGTCAATATCGGGGAGACGTTTTTGCTGAGCGACCTAGAGGAATGTAACAGTATTATACATAAATTGGAAGGACACAGAATCAATGTAATCACTCAAAATATATGCAGTATAAATAGTAATTTCGATAACTTCGTAGTAATTTTACAGCAAATGAGTATCGATTATGATGTCATAGTTTTAACTGAAGCATGGATATCAGATACCACAGTTTTACCTCCACTGAATAACTATACGGGATACGTCACGAAAAACAACCACAATCAGAACGATGGAATAGCAATATTTGTGAAAAACGATATAAAACACAATTCTTATGAGCCTCAATTTCTTGAAGCTAACTGTTTTGTAACAGAGTTTGGAGTCGATTTCGCAATAGTAACCATATATAGGTCTCCTTCTTTTCGTAAAATAGAAAATTTTCTCACTTCCTTAGACATGCTTTTGTTTAGTCTCAAAAAGTTTCCTAATATAATGGTAATAGGAGATATAAATATAAATATTAAAGAAGGTAGTTCTGATACTAGATCTTTTGAATATTTAAACCTTTTAACAATGCACGGCTTGTTACCATGTCATTTACTCTCAACACGTAAAGATAGTTGTCTTGATCACAGCTTCCTTAAATCCAAATCTGATTGTCTTACAGTGGTTCTTGAAACAACAGTTACGGATCACCGATGTGTGCTTTCATCAGTTAGAAATAGTTTGAAATTTAATTACAAGAAGACAGCTATTTACACAAAGGTTGACTATCAAGCGTCACTGAATGAACTTGTGAAACATGATTGGGACATTGTACTTTCAGACCCAAATCCTGTTTCTGCTACAAACTCCTTTATTGATATTTTATCAAAATGCATTGATAAACATACTAAAATTATAAAAGTGTCTAAAAGAAAGTATATATTAAAGCCATGGATAACACCAGGCCTCCTACGTTGTATGAGATTCCGTGACAAACTGCACAAAAAACTTAAATTAGATCAATCAAATGATGTACTAAGAGTCTCATACAAAAGATATCGTAATACTTGTAATAATTTACTAAAAAACCTGAAACGTTCATATGAAAAAAATCAACTTAATCAGCATAAAGGTAATAACAAAAAGACTTGGAATATTATCAAACAAATCTATAACTACAGCCAAAATAAGGCATCGCCCCATGAATTATTAAATACTTGTAATACTGTAGAAAAATCCCTTAACAGTGCAAATAAACACTTTGTGGAAGTCGGAAAACACTTAGCTGATAACATCTTAAAAAAAATATCGAAAAATGAGTCTCAGCTAGCCACTGCCTATATGTCAAACACAAAAAATAATTCTAATTCTTTTGGACTTTTTCCTGCCGATGAAAAAGAAATAAGGTGCACCATTCTGTCCCTTAAAACTAGCTACTCAGTAGGGTGGGACAATATTTCATCCACTTTTCTAAAGCAAGGTGTTGATGTGTTTTCTAAACCAATAACTTATCTATGTAACCTCTGTTTTGATACGGGTAAATTTCCGGAAGCTCTGAAAAAATCAGTAGTGATTCCTCTATATAAGTCAGGAAACAGAGACAGTATCACGAATTATAGACCAATTTCGCTATTGCCCACTTTATCTAAGATAATTGAACAAATTGTGAACAATAGATTAAAGCAGTACCTCGAAAAATTTAAGTTACTTTCCAATAATCAGTTTGGTTTTAGAGCAAAAAAGTCTACCACTGATGCGGTATTACAACTGACTTCACATATTGTCAAAAACTTGGAAGAAAAAAATAAATGCATTGGCATTTTTCTTGACCTTGCCAAGGCATTCGATACTGTTTCTGTTCCCATCCTTCTAAGAAAGCTGGAATACATAGGAGTACGGGGATTACCCTTGCAGTTCTTTGAGAGTTACTTAACTTCTAGACAACAGTCGATTAAGATAGGTGATTGTAAGAGTTCGTTCTTACCAATAGCATATGGAGTACCACAAGGTAGTGTGTTGGGACCTACCCTTTTTTTAATATACATTGATGACCTGTGTCGCAAGCAACTACTTAATGCCCAGATAACTACTTTTGCCGACGACACAGTAATTCTTTTCTACGAAAGTAATTGGGCAAAGGTAAAAGCAGTTGCTGAGTCTGGTTTCGCTGAAATTTATGACTGGCTAAATCTTAACCTACTTACTCTTAATTTGGAAAAAACGAAATTTATGCCTTTTTGCATGCGTAATAATAAAACTCCTCGTAGCAATACACTTTGTATTAAATTACACTTATGTTCTAGCGGTAATCCCTGCACTTGTTATAAGCTTACGGAAGTCACACAAATCAATTATTTAGGCGTGATTGTGGATAAAAATTTATCGTGGCATGAACATATCACAACCATCAGTAATCGCATAAGAAAGTTGATTCACGTTTTTAGAAATCTTGAACATATTAGAGACTTACGCATGCTGAAGGAAATATATTACGCTTTTGTACAGTCAGTCATATCTTACTGCTTACCTGCCTGGGGTGGAGCAGATAAAACTAGCCTTTTGAAACTTGAAATAGCCCAAAGAGCCGTACTAAAGGTTATGAATTACAAACCATTTAGATATCCAACTAAAGAATTATATGCTGAAAATTCCGTTTTAACAGTTAGACAACTGTTTATACAGTGTACTATAATCGCCCAACACATTAACCCCACAATACTTAAAACAAATATAAGGCGCTCTGACCTAGTCTTCAAAGTGCCTGCTTGTAGAACTGCCTTTGCTCAATCTTTCTACTATTTCTTGGGCCCATTTCTTTATAATAGGGTAAGTAAATACATTACCTTGCTTAGTCACTGCAAACACTCCGTCAAATTAAGACTTTTTAACTACTTAAGAACATTAGACTATGATGAAACTGAAAGAATAATGAAACCTATTTTATAACAACCGAATGTGGAATCTCTTCCTTTTTTAAGTCGGTCAAAAAGTTGCCTTAGCTTTGCCGCACACAATTGAATCGTTACTTCATAACATTATTTTTCTTAATTCTCAAAATTATTTAAATGGCTTTTGACATTATCGCCTATATAAAATTAAAAAACAAATTTTATCTTTTACAAAAATAAGTTAAAGTATTATAATTTTGTTTTAATCAATGGAAATGTTTCATTATTGGGAACAATTTATATTTTTTATTTATCTGAGATACATGAAATATTTTGGCCTAACGATTTGCACTCAATACTCAATTGCTGTACTCAATTATTGTGTACATAATGCAATTTCATCGATGTTTTATATTACAGAGATAACTTTACCTAATACTGAACAGTGACACAGCCTCACACACACAAATATACTACCTACGCAGACACGACTATATTCAGTCTTACACTCTAGCATGCATTAGGAATCGAAATATAATTAATTACACACTTCTATTACATGTTTTTTATGTTACCTATCATTTATTTAAAAGTAATTACTGAGTCAGTAATAAAATATTTACCTAAAGTATGTTTTGTAAACCTAAACAATTGTACACTCGTCTAGTTCCTAATTATTTAATCCATGTATTTAAACTCCTAGTAACATGTAAGTATTTTTTTGTTTATCTTTGTTTATTACATATACTGCGCAAACTTGTTTACTAGCCCCAGACTAGCACGATCACGTTGTTATGTAAAACAGGGCATCGTCTACTTATCCACCATACAGTTTTTTAACTAGTGTGGAGGGTAGATTGATAAGCTGTTGCTTGTTGTACAGTTTACTTACATTACTTAGATAATACAAGTTTCTGCGTCATTATTGCATAGGCATATTATAGTTACCTACGTATAGATTACAAATCTATAATCTCAACTAGTTATTAATATTATTAATGTAAGCATAAGATTTAAATAAATTTGAATTGACTTTAAAATGTAATAAAAAAAACAATTTCTAATACCAATGGAGATACCAACTTCATTATTAGTTGTTTACGTCGGCTGTACTGCACCGCAATAGTATATTGTGTATTAAGGGTGTTAAGAAGAAAAGACCAACACCAAGAGGCTATTCAGAAGCCTAAAACCGAAAGCTTTAATGACTTATTACAAACTGAGTTTGTAATTTCCGTACCGCCCGTGTTACACTCAATATTTTTCATTACATTTGCGAGTAAATAAATAAAAATATAAGGTGAAATAATAAATAAACCCACTAATACACAATAGAAGTCATAGAGTAGAATTTAATAAATAATATAATAAACTGGAAGTATAGAAACGGGCACTTTTAGCTGAAATGGCTACTACAACACACAGATATATTCTACAAACAATACAAAATGTTCTAAAAATTGCTTACGACTAGATTTATATTTTTTTTTTGTTTCTCGAAATTAGCTTTCTTCTAAGAGAAAATTTGAAATATGTAATGGCTGCCTTAATTCTATTATTTATTTTAAATGACGTTAGTAAAATATAGTTGTAAGAAAAATATAAGTGTATTGAAATAATATCGCGAAGTGATATTTTTATTTTTCTCTTGTGTAATGCAAATTTCAACAATGTACGTCTACAGAAGTATGTAATAAGCTATTTTTAAAGTGTATTGTATATATGCCAAAAACGGCAACTTTTATTTCATAGGATCTGAAGGTATTTTTTGAACTTTGAATCTGCAAACGTAAGTTACCCAATCGACCCAGCTTGTGCAGTTTTTGAATAACTAAATATACAAACCCAAGTAACCCCAAGTATGTATTTGTTTTAAAAATGTTGCATATCATTTCGTTCTCGGCCGTCCTTAGGGGGGGGCGATAACCCGATCGCCCCAATCGCCTCCCGCTGGATCCGCCCCTGCCTAAATACGATTATCGGTGTAGGATTTCAACGGATAATCCTCAATTAATGAAAAAAAAACAGACTCACGCTTGACGTTATTAATTATACTATGTCCTTTTTTGGGACTCAAACTATCTCCGTAGCAAAGTTCATCTTATTTGGTACAGCGGTTTAAGCGTAAACAGGTAGATACCAGACAGACAGACATACACATACATTCGCATTTATTATATTTGTATGGATTAAAAGGAAAAAAACAAAATGACACATACGAACTAAACAAGTGCGTGTTCTGAATATACTTTTGACAGTCAGGGCATAGACTTAGAGTTCTGTAATCTATCCTATGGTCTGGTCACGCAATGGCTTTACAAAATTGACCATCCTTTAGAAAGAGACAAAGCAAACCTGTTGTACCTATCTTTTCTTTTTCTATTAATCTCTTTTGACTCTTTCTAACTTGTTTTAATAAACACAAACAATTATATTGTTTCGCACAACCACAGGTTCGCTTCGTCTCTGTTACACTTTTAAGACCATTTTTTTTTCGTACTTATCTGACTAGAAAATGCGCTGTCCAGTCTTTATGTCAATGAATCAGGGTTAAAAAAGATCGTGTTTTGTTCACCTATACCAATAACCCAACTATAGTGATAGGCCAAGATTGTATAGGTGTGCCATACAGTTTTATATCTTTTTAACTTGGCTGGAATATGATATTGTACCCATAGATGTAGGTAACTAACAAAACGCACCTCATGCATGACACAAGTGTTAGTTTACGTACAATTTTATCAATATTCCAATGTCAGGGATTCCTATACGAAGCGGCTAAATAATTCGAAGCGGTTTTTGACCTTTGACATTTTACTTTGACGAAACTGTGATTGTGGGTACGTTTGTAGATTTCTTTTTAAGTATGCTTTAATTAAAGATATATATTCTGGCACTTGATTCTTCATTTCATCATTTCTTCTAATTAAATTGTTAAATTTTTCACATAATTTTTGAAGAAACACAGATATTTTATTTTAAGTTTGTTGCATGACAGCTGGAAATATTAAATAACCATGCGTAGTCGAGTAAAACTAACGAATATTATTTTTTATAGGTAAGACACAGTCAAAAGATTTGACTTTTAGCCAGGATCTGAACCTGCAATCCCTTAGATTTCGTCTAAGTTTTCAGCTTATTGAGCTATTGAGGCAAAAGACTGGCTGGAAAAAAAACTCGTAATTAGGACACAAATTCTAGACAACTTATACAAAAAACAGTAATTAAAAAAGGGGTTTCATCACTTCCGTTTCCTTTTCTTTTACCCATATTGAGCATACATAGGGCGCGTTCTTTTTGGGATGCAGAATCATTATTTTCATAACTTTTGTCACCTGTCATTCGGTCATTTAGCATTGGTATCAAAAATATCAACATTTTAGTATTATCTGTGACAAACTGTCATGCGTTCGTTTACGATATTTTTGTTTTTTTGTCACTTTTGCCACCGAAAAATGAAACTTTAGACCCATGTCTGGAGGTGGGGTTCTTTGTGTTAATCTGTCAAACTGCCTATACATATCTATATACATATCAATATACATATCTATATATATATATATATATATATCATTGTCTATGGTAGTGTGTGTGAGTTTTAACGTAGTGTGTGTACGTCAACGGTTCGTTTTGCAACCAAGAATTTTGTTAGTAACGTTTCAAAGTTACACGAACGGTAGGTGTCGGTGGCAAAAACTGGCGTTATTAAAAGTGTGAAAAGTATCATTCGTGGGAACTCTTAATCCTACAACGAACGCGCCCATAAAATTAATTTTACCACGAACAACGGGGAAAATGTGCCTCGTTTTCCATGTCACTTAAGTAAATAAATTATAAAGAATTTGAGGTGAGTGATAAGTATAACCTTATTTGTTGCTTACATTAAAATTTTAAAATAAACGTTCATAGTAGAAGTTAAGTTGGGCAGCGTTGCGGCAACAACGCAATATTTCCTCTCTAAAAAATTAAGGTAAATACCTATTAAGGTGAAAGTATTTGAACAGTATGTGGTGTGAGTGATGGACTAAGACCTTTAACGGTCAATTACTCAGTAAAGTAGGTCATGTCATAAATATTTTGTAACCAGATGATTTTTAGGGTTCCGTACCCAAAAGGTAATTAGCGGAACCCTATTACTAAGACTTCGCTGTCCGTCCGTCCCTCGGTCCGTCGGTCCGTCTGTCAACAGGCTGTATCTCATAACCGTGATAGTTATACAGTTGAAATTTTCACAGAAGATGTATTTCTGTTGCCGCTATAACAACAAATACTAAAAAATAGAATAAATTTAATAGTTCCTATACAACAAACGTGATTTTTCTGGTATTTATTGCTTGAAATTGATAACGGACATTTACATTTAGTTATATAGTTAATTTTAAAATAAATAATTAAATTTAAATAAAAGAAATATTTAAAAGGGGCTCCCATACAACACCGGTGATGTTTTTGCCGTTTTTATAGATAATGGTACGGAACCCTTCGTGCGAGAGTCCGACTCGCATTTGGCCGATTTTTAAATAACTTTATTTAAGAAGGGTTAAATTATGTATTAAATTTATACTAATATTATAAATGCGAAAGTAACTCTGTCTGTCTGTTACCTGTTCACGCTTAAATCGCTGTACCGATTAATATGGAATTTGTCATGGAGATAGTTTGATTCCCGGGGAAGGACATAGGCTACTAGAAAACGTCAAGTGTGAGTCAGTTTTTTTTCTATAATTGAAGAGTTGCCGTTAAATTCCTACACCGATAACCGAATTTAGGGCGGGTGGAACCGCGGTTAAAAGCTAGTATATAATAAATCACTAATAACACAACTTTAAGCCACAATATTAAATAGTATTATTAAGATAACACATCATTAATCCTTATTACAATTTCAGTCTAATTACAATCGAAAATTATTGGCTATTATAATTGCAATACTTTTAGAATTTGGAGTGTTTTGAATTGGGCGGATGGTAGTAGGCGAAGTACCGAGTTGGATGTAAGCTGCTACGGACAATCTATTTTAGAAATGTAAGAAGGCCTATATCCAGCTGTAGAAGTCTAGCCAATTATGTTGATGACCGTCAACAACGTGATATTTTTACTATAATTAGAGCACTTATTTTTTTGAAGTTGAAATTTGAAAATAATGCCCCTTTTACCTTCCCCCTTTTTAAAGCCTCCACAGAAGGGCTGTTTCGAAGGTAGCGAGCGCGCCGAACTAGCAAATCATTCCAAAATTCACTAAAATGATTTCCGAGTAAAAAGTACATTTATGTAAATGTCTGTAAATAGCTAGTTTTATTACGAGACGGTTAGATTCTGTTCACGTACGTTAGTAAATTTAAACACAAAAAAGTTAAGGTGAATAGCTCCTTTATGATATAAAATAAATAAAACTCATAGCTAGTGTATGACAAACAGTTTTTTATTTGAATCTTTTTATACGAATTAGTGTTAGTAGTCTATTTCAATCTTGCAATATATTTAACATAAAATAACAATTGCACTTTAATAACAGGTATCTGAATCATAATAATTAACGATCACTTCGCACTTAATTAAATTTCTTATATATGTAAATATTGTATATTTTATTTTGATTTTAATGTCAAGACTTTTGGCAGCAATTATACGTTAAAGCTATATTCAAGGAGATAATTTTAATATTAACACAATTTTCAGTATTTTTGGATGTTAACCCATTCCGGTCCCAAATTAAGCAAAGTGCTATGGATACCATACAACGGTTACAAATACATTTTTTACACTTTTTTTTGAAAATATACACATAATAATAATAGTAAAAACACTTTATTGCACAAAATCAAACATAAAAACAGTATTTACTATACAGGTACAAATGGCGATCTTATTGCTATACAGCGATCTCTCCCAGATAACCTTTGGGTGAAGGAATTTAAAAAACGTTAAAAGTTCCAGGATAGTGTGTGCTTTGAGATAAATTAATAAACAATGTAATATTATAAATATATATATATAATATAGTAATATGCATAAATATTAAATAACTATACATACCAACATAGACATATGTGTATATATATATATATATATATATATATATATATATATACATATGTCTATGTAGGTATGTATAGTTATTTAATATTTATTATTTATGCATATTACTATATTATATATATATATATATTTATAATACATACATAAGAATAGGAATCATACTTGCGATGTTAATATACTAGTTTTTTTTTTTATTTACTGGCTCAAATGGTCAATTATTAGTTTTTTGAATGTTCTCAAGGACTGCGCTCGTTTTATGTCCAAAGGCAATGTATTCCACAACCTGATCGCTTTAACAGTAAATGAGTGATCATACATTAGTGAATTGTGCCTTGGAGTTTTCAACAACAGACTTGTGGAGTCACGAAGTAATCGAGAACCAATAAAACTGAAGCATTCTTTTAAATACACCGGTGATTTAGGATTGAACAGGGTGTAATAAAGAAGAAATAGAACATGAGTATTCCGGCGAACACGGATTGGGAGCCACTTGAGCTTTGTTCGAAATTCGGATATGTGGTCATACTTTCGCAGACCAAATATAAATCTAATACATAAGTTTTGAAGCCGCTCAAGCTTATCAAGCTGCTCCTCAGTGAGATCAAGATAGCTAGCATCTGCATAGTCGAGAACAGGAAGAAGAAGTGACTGAGCAAGAGCAATTTTGGTGGGAATAGGTAGAAAATTGCGTAATCTACTTAAAGACTTCGCGGTAGCAAATATTTTCTTACTCACTTCTTTAATCTGTGGACCCCATGATAAAGTTTCATCGATAAAAATACCTAAGCTTTTTACAGAGTCACTGTATGGAACAGAAACTTTATTTACACAGACTGGTGGAATTTGTTGCCTATCAATCCTGGAAATTAGTCTTTTACTACCCACGATAATGACTTATGTTTTATTCGGATTTACAAAAAGACCATGTGACTCACTCCAGTCTACAATGCAAGACAGGTCCCTATTAATGATTGTAATAGCATTTGACAACTCATTTATAGAAGCTTGCGTGTATATATGAAGATCGTCTGCATAGAGATGGTAGAGAGAAGATATGTGGGATGTAATTATATTGATGAAAATTGCAAAGAGAAGTGGTGACAACACGCCACCTTGCGGAACGCCAGCAAAAAAAATTATTTATACAACATAGAGGTTATACATAGAAAACACCCATTCTCAAGATAAACACAAATAATAAATGTAGTGACTTGTTCGGGAATTGAACCTACGCCCCTCGATTTAGCAATCGGGTCATTACCCACGGAGCCACGTATTCCAACGACATTACTACTACCATTAGAATAATTAATAAATTTATAATAATTTATAATGCTACTTCCTACCACAGCCTAAACCGATGCGGTTCATTGATTCAGTCAGCCATTGCCTTTGATAAATCCGACAACGTCAAGACAGTCATCATGTCACCGAGATAAAATTTACTGGCTGGATAGCACCTACTGGCTATTAAACTCAAAAATATGACTATTTCTGACATCTATTGGCGAGTAAGTAATACTATTATTTTTACCGACATTGCAACACTAAAGCGACTGTTAAGTAACACTTAAGCGACTTGAAAATACATGGCACTATTAAAAAAAACGAGCAAAGCTCGGTATCCAGGTACTATTCAGCTAAATAAGTCTAAGTCTGAGGAGAGACTTTGTTTCCCTGTGTGTGTTCTACCGCTAGTACAATGGGTTGTGTTCTGAGGAATTATGTACTTTCTACCATCGCACCGGTCTCCATCGGCAGGGAATTCATTCTCACACTTTAGAACCGAAATGGTCGCGTACAGTGCGGTTTCAGAGAAACTTCCTCCCGCGAACGCTTAGGTTGTGGAATGAGCTCCCTGCCAAGGTTTTCTCTAAGGACTACTAAGGTTCTTCAAAAAAGAAGTAATTAGATTTCTGAAGGGTCGGCAACGCGCGAGTAATGCCCTTGGTGTTGCAAGCGTCCATAGGCTACGGTGACGGCTTACCATCAAGCGGACCGTAGGCTTGTTTGCCACCTTAGTGGTATAAAAAAAAAAAAAAGTAATTATTTTTACCTTTTTAGTGCATCTTTCTGAAGCCGGTTGTTTTATTACGTTAAAAAGTTTTAATTTTTTAACTTTTGAGTGACGAAATGCTTTTTTTCTCGTACACCAAAAACATCGATACTCGTAACAAAATTTTATACAATTATCAACATAAAAGGCATTTTACCAGTTTCAAATTAACACTAATTATTTTTTTGACCAAAAATTTAAGATTTAAATTCACTATATTAATATGGGACCACATCGGAAGTATACTTTTTTAAATAAAAAATAATTTTGTAAATCCGTCTATATATATGACGGAGTTATGCCCGAACATACATAAAAAAAATTCAAACATCTGAATTGAGAACCTCTTCCTCTTTTGAAGTCGGTTAAAAATTAGAAATAATTAATGATTATTTCCATTTTAACCGACTTCAAAAAAAGGGGAGGTTCTCAATTCGGTTTTATGTTTAAGCATAATTTTCAGCAAAGTTTGACGGATGATTTTTTTGAGTAGTGTTTTTAAAACACCGGCCTAGATTTTTGGCAGATTAAAAATAAAAAGACGGCAAAGTGCGAGTCGGACTCACGTACGAAGGGTTCCGTACCATTATCTACAAAAACGAGCAAAAAAATCACGTATGTTGTATGGGAGCCCCTTAAATATTTTTTTTTCTGTATTTTCGTATTTGTTTTTATAGCGGCAACAGAAATACATCTTCTGTGATCAACTGTCTTAACGGTTCATGAGATACAGCCTGGTGACAGACGGACGGACGGACAGCGAAGCCTTAGTAATAGGGTTCCTAATTACCTTTCAGGTACGGAACCCTAAAAAACAATGACAAAAAAGTTTAGTTCCGATCCGAAATTATACGTAAAGTGCAGTTTTATTGGAAATTTTCCCAGAGGCTTCGCCCGCCCCAAATTTCGTTATCGGCGTAGTTTCTTACGGCAACTCCTCAATTGTAGAAAAAAAAAAAAAAACATAGAATCAAATCTTTCCTCTTTAATGGCATAATACATTCGTGTCTGTGAAACCATGGAAATACACATACAAAATTTCAACACAATCAGTCAAGCCGTTTAATAGTTGAAATACCAACAGCAGCGCCACCTACCGAGTCCAATTGTATTTTTAAATCATCCAGAAAACCATCGAAATACCCGTATGAAATTTCAACCCAATCGGTTCAGCCGTTTAGAAGTTATGTGAAAAAGGATGTTATTACGTAATTAAGTAATAATAAATAAAGGAATGTACGGAAGGATAATTCTTTCTACCCGTTGTCCTATTATCCGTTTTCCCGTAGGAATGAAGCATTTTCCCGCGGTAAAAAGAAGTCTATGTTCATCAGGGATAATGTTGGCTTCTAATGGTAAAAGAATTTTTCAAATCGGTCCAGTAGTTTCGGAGCCTATATTCAATACAAACAAACAATCAAATCTTTCCTCTTTATTATATTAGTATAGAAGTATAGACTAATCAGTACAGCGGTTCCTAACACTTCCAATTTTAGTAATTATCTAACATTAATTCTATGTCAACTTTATTTAAACGTAAAAAATTCTTCCTGCTTTGTAATTAATGATTTTTGCCAACTAATAATGACAATAACAATCTTACCAACATAATGTACCGCTACAACTAAGCAAAGAGTTGTTACATCACCAAAACTATAATAAACATTAAAACTTTGTTACGAAGTTAAACCTGGACTAAAGCTGAACTAAACTTTTTTTTTTTTACCAGGAAATTGATTGGACGAAAGCCGGTTTCACCCGAGCGAAGCTTACATATAGTAACCTGGAAGACGTTTTTTTTTGTAACAACGCCATCTATTGTCAAGTGTAGCTTTAGTGTTGCTGTGTCGGTAAAATAATAGTATTACTACTCGCCAATAGATGTCAGGAACAGTCATATTTTTCAGTTTATTATTGCCTGAAAACACGGATAAAACGAAGTTTTACAAATGCTGCTCGAGTTGTTCGAACTCTCGAAACTGTGAATGTACCTGCATACATTTTTCTCCCGAATTCTAGAGTTCGAATGGCTCGAGACTGTTTTCAATAAGGTCCCTGGCTAGATCGATTTATCGCCCCCGAAACCCCCTGCACACTAAATTTCATGAAAATCGTTGGAGTCGTTTCGAAGATTCAGATTATATATAAGGCTCGTTTAAAGGTATTAGATAGATAGGTAATTGAAAAATAATTGCTGTTGCACTAAAATGTAGGCCGAGATACCGACGTGCGTTAAGTATACAACTGCGCAGTGGGATTGTTACACCCAGTGACAATCGTCAAAATAGGGGATAGTATTCCCCACTTTTATCCTTCAAATTACAGAACCTAATATATTTTTGTGTGTCTGTTATGTTTTGTTTACATAAAAATTACTTCGCATATTTGCTGTACGAATATGCACTGCACATCTGAAGATGTCATAAAATGAGGCAATTTTTTGGACTTTTGCAGGGCCCCAGGTAATGGTATGTAAAAAAAGAAGGGTTCCACCATTATCTATAAAAACGGCAAAAAAATCACGTTTGTTGCCACCTTAATATTTGTTTTATTTAAATTTAATTATTTATTTTTAATGTGAATATATACCAAATATTCTGTGAATATTTCAAGCGTCTACCTGTTGCCGTTATCAATATCGAACAAAAACGAGCAAAAAATTACGTTTGTTGTATGGGAACCCACTTAAATATTTGTTTTATTCTGTTTTTTAGTATTTGTTGTTATAGCGGCAACAGAAATACATCATCTGTGAAAATATCAACTGTCTATCACGGTTCATGAGATACGGCCTGTTGACAGACGGACGTACAGCGAAGTCTTAGTAATAGGGTCCCGTTTTACCCTTTGGGTACGGAACCCTAAAAAGCAAAACATCAGACAAAGTAATTGTGTATATACATATATGCATAAAAAAATGAGAGATCTAATTCTAATGCCAAGATCCAGAGGGTAAACAGCGGAATACGTTTGTAAGGGGAAAACCAGCAGGCTATTTCCTCCTAACAATAATTTTGCGGACAGTTTAAGTAACCTACGTTACTAATGACATTAAATTATCTGTATCGATACGTATATTATTATAACAGATTAACGTTGAAACAGAAAAAATAGAAATTATAAATTTAAATAATACTGATTGTAAAATATGTAGGTACCTAACTTACAAAACTTACTTAGCACTGCGACAAAAAATGTATCAAGTGCATAATAAATTAAAAAGTCCAATCCAAAATATGCAGGTTACTACTTTGAACTTTAATATTAATATGTATAAGTCCTGTTGTATGTGGCCTTAGCTTGACTAGTAGATAACTTAGGCGCTCCAACTCATTGACCATTAATATTAACAGTACCACGCACTATATTAGATACAGAATCTCACGCACGATTTTTAGATAATGATTGGTACGTACGTACTTAGATAAATATTGCAACATCCCGTGTCAACGCTAAACATGATTGATTTGACATGAACTAAAAACTGGCTCACCTGTTAGTAGATAAGTGACGAAATAGTTCTCACAAAAAGAGAAAGTAACACAACTATCTCCCGCCAAATTAACCACAGATTAAACAAATAATGTCGCAGTTGAAACGCGCGTGTATCGCGAGAATAACTCAAAGACTGGCTGGTTGATCGAAGTGTTTGTAAAGCGAACGCAAAGGTTATGAAATAGTTGAAGCAATTTGATTCTAACAACCTTAAAATAAAGATCAATATTGAATGGTATATGGCAAATGAATGGCGTTAAGAGTCACACGATTCTATAGTAATTCTCTCCAAGGATTAATGGAACGGTTTTCCTTTTAGTTTTCGAACTCCCACCATTTACGGCCTATGTTGGGCTACATGTTTTGGATCATGTTATCTCCAGCAGCGGCCAATTATAAGTATAGGAACATACTCTTATAACGAAGGACTTTTTTAGCATTATTTTTAACCTTTTGTTTCTAAACTTCCCTTACTACAAAAAGAGTGAATACCGGCCAAGTGCGAGTCGCGCCCGAAGGATTCCGTACCATTATCTATAAAACCGGCAAAAAAATCACGTTTGTTGTATGGGAGTCCCCCCCCTTAAATATTTGTTTAATTTTTATTTAATTATTTATTTTTTAAGTGAATAATACTTATAACTAAATATTCTCCGATTATATTACAAGCGTCTACCTGTTGCTGTTATCAAGATCGAGCAAAATCGAGCGAAAAACTCACGTTCGTTGTATCGGAGCCCCCTTAAGTATTTATTTGATTCTATTTTTTAGTATTTGTTGTTATAGCGGCATCTGTGGAAATTTCAACTGTCTAACTATCACGGTTCATGAGATACAGCCTGGTGACAGACGGACGGTCAGCGAAGTCTTAGTAATAAGGTCCCGTTTTGTACCTTTTGAGTACGGAACCCTAAAAATTACCTTGCACCTACATGTTATGTTTATAAATATCTGAACCGAAAAATATCATACCTACAGTCACCCGCCACAAAAACTGCACAATGCATCAGCTGGTTCTCATAATAATGCATTCATAATGTTTTATTTATATATGATGACCTACAGACTGTTCCGCTCAACCAAGTCTTTATCTGTTGGTATATATTAAGAGTGAGCCTATGCAGAGACGTAAGCAAAAGGACAGCGCTATATAATAATAATTAAAATGCTGCCTAGTGTGAAGGTGCAAACGCGTAAATCTTGCGAAGGTCAATAAAACGTCGTTTATAATAAAACTAAGATAGTTAACAAAAAACTGGTTTAAGCATATAAAGTTATTTTCATTGTCTATCAATAATTTTTAAAATAATCGCGAAATAGAAAATGAATCGAGTAAAATGTCAAAAATCATGTTTCGACGTTCAAGTTTCCTGTGTCAAAATATTAAACTTATAAATAACATACAAACTGAGATCTAGATAAATAAATATTTGGCCTCAAAGTAAGCAAAGCTTGTGTACCAGACGACGGATATATATTACCTTTTATTTGTAAATACATATGTATGTATACTTATAAGTACACCCAGACTCAAGACAAACACAAAATGTTTGTCCAGTGTGGGAATCGAACCCCACACCCTTTTCGGCAGTCCGTGACACTACCAACAAGGCTGCGAGGGACGGAAGGAGGGATAGACAAACTTGAACAATTTGACATATACAATGGACTACATTACATATGCATACACATGTTTCGTTCATTCAGCGACGGATACCAGAGATGGAATATGACGTCACAATAAGGGTGTGTTACAAAACGCAACGACGCAGTAAGAAGTAGTTTTTGATTTATTAGAAACTAGCTTTTCTCGCGCTAGATTACATTGTCGGTGAGGCCAATTTAGCGTTGTATCCGTTGTCTGGTATCCATAACACAAGCTTTGCTTACTTTGTGGCCAGACGGCGTGGTGTGTAATGCCCAAAAATATTAACAAAAAAAATTAATGTCCTTCAAGTGTGTTGAAAACAGTCGCATGACACTTGTAAGCTCTGCTCAATACACACACACTCGGCTGAATTACGCCCACGCCTTCGGGTCGGGCTGCAAACCACAACCTCGTCTGTAATGGGTATACCCTAGCTCACTTGTGTCATAATGTACTATATTAGATGAACTTGATTTGCGTTCTAGAATACAAGCGAAAGGATATATAAGCATAAACAACATTTGATTTCAAAACATTTCACGAAGTAGTTGACATTGAAAATATTTCACAAATATTTGTTCAAATGTTTGTTCAATATAACGCATATTGTGTGCAGGTATCAATTGCAGTTATGGCAGGAATGTCTGTCTCATAAATGTTGATTGATAATGGAAAGGATAAGAAAAGTTACTGTATTAAGAAGGGGGTACAAAGGTAAATTGCCCAAAGTAGAAGTAGAATATTCAGTAAGTAAGTGAATCAAGTCCAAATAAATAATAAAAAAACATATACATAGGTAGTACGCTATAATTCCAAGGTTTGATACCTTCAAATAATAATATTCGAGTTATTTATAACTTGTTTGTGTTTAGTGAATGTTATATTTAAGGGTCGACAACGCGGGGCTGATACCCCTGGTGTTGCAAGCGTCCATAGGCTACGGTGACCGCTTACCATCAGGCGGACCGTAAGCTTGTTTGTCACCTTAGTGGTATTAAAAATAAAAAAAAAATATTAGTGTGGATGTTCCGATTCAAAGATTTTTGAATAAATATGCAACAATTATATTTATGTAAATTTTCGATGTCCATTAATTTTGTTTCATTGTAAATTTATTTTGTAGGCGTTAGAAAAAAAATATGTTGGTAAACATAATACTGCCTCTTTCTAAACACATTATACCGACTGCGACAACCTTACTGTTATTTTATGTACATGTTGTTACTGGATGTCATTTTTCAAAAATATCCGATATTTATTACATTGGTTGTTTGGATAAATGTATATTCGATATTTATCAAAGTTATTATACTTTTATGAAAAAAAGTCCTGACTTAGTAAAAGAAAATAAATATACTATTCAAAGTTTCAATCAAGTGATATATCCTTTTAAAGTGTTGACTTTAAAACTTAGTCTTAAATCCTTAAAATAATTTTTATGTACTTATAATCAGTTTTTCTAATTAAAAATAATGCAAAATTTCAATATAAATGTACTTTTTTACTTTATCAATCCAATTGATTTGACTTACGATTTTGTATTTACATTTAAAATATAAATATCATAGACATACATATATGATGCATAAATATACTCATGATATATGTAGTATAATTTTTATGTACTTATAATCAGTTTTTCTAATTAAAAATAATGCAAAATTTCAATATAAATGTACTTTTTTACTATATCAATCCAATTGATTTGACTTACGATTTTGTATTTACATTCAAAATATAAATATCATAGACATACATATATGATAGGTCATTTTTTTTCAAAAATTATTGTTGTACCGCCTACACTCTTTCTGTTTAGCCATAAAGCTGCCTGATAATGCTATATATAGGCTGAGCGCATACTACGAGAAATTTCCGATCGAAAAATTCTCGTACGCGCCGGACGGGAACTTTGTACATACATTTTATCACGAGAAACTTTCTTACAGTGTGCGGGGTGTAGCACTAAAAGTATGCACGGAGTGTGCGTCCGGCCTTAACCCGCCATTATTTGTACAAGAATACATACAGGGAGTTTTGTGCGCGAATCTTAAGAAGGAGTGGTGTTTTTTTCTGTTTAATTTTTCTAAATTCATTTAGTGACTTTCGATGTATATATTTTAGCAATGTTTTACGAAAGCGTGTTAAGAATTGTGCAGCGAAGGCTCATGAATAGTGAATTACGAAGTAATAAGCAGGACATGACGCGCAATGTCTGAGGATCCACACCAAATCTCCCGCCCAATCTTGGGACTTGAATACGAGGACGCGCGGTAACGCCCGCGCCACGATACGATATAATATAATTGACTTTGACTCTGGCAAATGCATAAATGGTCTGCTAAGACCGTGCGAGCCCATTATAATATAAAAAAAAAAATACATACAGCATTGATACGAGGGGATGAAGCAAAAAAACTAGGATTGTAAAAAGTAATCTGATGGTTTGTATGGAGATCTAAGATGCAACACTGGTTTTACAGTATCACAAGAATTAGTGTTATCTATGTAAACATGTTTACGGCATTTGTTAGATAGCGACGTTAATTTGCGTTTCAATTAATATGCATATACATTAGGTCAAAAAGGGTAATTCTGCCGAGTTGAGCTATGGCTTAGTAAAAATCGACAAAAACAATGCGACATGAGTATTTGAATTAGGTAGTTAAGTTTAGGACGAAGTGAAAACGTCATTCAAGCTGCTTAAGATGCAAGGTTAAAAATTCATTGATTTGTTAAAAATGAAAATTAAGAACGAAAAATTAATCTACCTTATTAATTAAAAATTAGTAAATACAAGTGTTGAAATTTCATGTGAGAGTAAACACAAGTGTTGGACTTTTCTATAGGATACTTACTCGCATTAAACAGTTGTCAAATGTGATCTTTATGTTAAAACCACGTAAGTGAAAATAATGATAAAATGAAACATAATTTGATAAAGGAGGATTAGTATTTTAATGGTACATCAAGTATTTAATAATCGTTTTTGCAACTGAGTGTTAGACAATTATATTTTTTTACACAGTATGTTTTCTTTGATTTCATTGATGGGAATTTGGAGAGTTTTTCTAGTTTTACTTAAAATGTAAGAAAGTAAATTAATTAAAGTTATATTTCTAAAACGTGTTTGTATTTATTAGTTATTAAAACGGAATATGTTTTCAATATTCCGCAAAAATCGAAAAACTGTGAAAATATTTTGGGGTTAACCCATTTTGTTTGGAGTGACAGAGTTTATATTATCTTATCATTTTACGTAATTGCACATTACAATCCTAATTCTTATCCTAACTAATATTATAAATGAAAAAGTGTGTGTGATTCGATTATGATAAATTTTATTAGAAAGAAAGAAGGGACCCTGGAGACGGTGATAGACTACTTAAAAAACGTGAAGTGCGACTTAGTAGTTTTACTACAATCAAGGAGTTCGATAACCGAATTCAGCGCGGGCGGAGCCGCGGGCAAAAGCTAGTGTTTTATGTAGGCTACATGTTATATTGAATAATTCAAGTTTCAGTAAAATAAGGGTACAGTGGCCGTGAAATGCTTATGGCTTTACTTTTAAAGAAAACATAATAGGTAATGTAAATTTTATTTAAGGCTGCGCCCCACTGAAATGTGCAGTTTACTGCTCGATTTTAAAATCGATTCCACTGTCCTATTGCAAGTTTAAGACTGGAAAAAAATAACATGGCTTTCTACATTCTTTAACTAGCAAACTACTGTATTTGTTTTAAGATATCTGTTGAAACATCGCTTTAAAAAAATAACGGCCGAACGTCTCGTTTTTTTTTTAATTCATAACTCATTATCAACTAGTAGCGGAAACATAATTTATCTCTTAAAATGTTAAGTAACTATAAAGCTAGAAAATTACTGTAATAGTATTTTTGTATCTTATGTGATATAACTGTAATTAATTATTTTCCACTTTTTACGGTAAGCTATCTATAATAAATTTTAGCCACTGAAAAATGAGCTCTATTTGAGATCAACATTGTCGATTTCAGCTTAACGCCCATAAAGCAAATGTATATGCGCATTGGGGGCCCTCTTAAGAGTAAATACAAGTGTTGAAATTTCATGTGAGGGTAAACACAAGTGTTAGACTTTTCTATAGGGTATTTACTCGCATTAAACAGTTGTCAGATGTGTACTTTGTGTTAAGACCACGTAAGCGGAAATAATGATAAAATGAATACATAATTAGACACTTTTAAAATTATAATTATTATTTTTAAGTTGGCATATTGTTTGTGTCTTGCAGACTTAATTGTTGAGTTTGGATATAATAAATCAAAGACCAAGTTATTAGAAAAAAGTGTATCTCTTCTGCAGTTCCTATTTAAACTAAACTAAGGTTCACATTTACATGTCGCGACTTTAGAAGGTTTTGGTTTGCCATTTTGTCTATGGAACGATAAAAAGTTTGCCAGTCTCTTTGCTTGTATACAATCTATATATAGCAATCTTTTTAAGCTGTAATTATTGGTCTAACCTCATACCTATCTATGGTAAGAAAATACGTGACTTTACTTAGAATAGGTAAAACTTTATTTCTATGTATGTATTTTGATATTTTCTACCAGTTTACAAAGTATATATGTCGAAGCCATCTGGTTAAATTTGCCAGTCAATTGGGCGCATAGGCAGATCGTTAAGTATGGAAAAGAAATTATTGTTTACTAAACAGATTATTATCTGGAACATATTCATTGACACAGGAGAAATTTAACCTTACACAACATACCTGACTTATACATTATTTCTGTTCCTTACTTTTTCAAACTAGACTATTTGCCTAGGCGTCCAATTAACTGGCTAATTTAACCAGATGGCTGCGACATATACACAGTATACAAATTTATTTGGTTATAAAGGGGAATGACAAGAAAATCAATGAAGCCATTCTAGCTTTAGTTCTTCCATCAACTGCCCTGGCCAAAAGTATTAGACACCCTAAAATGTTTAGGAGAAATAAAAGACTGTTTACTTGTTAGAGTCCCAAAAACAAATGACCAAACATTGACTGACAAGACCGCAAGAAAACCAAATCCATTGTTTTTGGTTACCAGGTGTTTTATGACCTTAACGATATGCCACTTACTATTCTACGTAACAATTTATAACCCGAAATGTCATCTAAGACAAGTGTTTACTCATTGTTGACTAGTAAACATGAATTGTGCATTTTTATGGGGTCCTAATACTTTTGGCCAAGGCTGTGTATGTAGCATGTAGTCACACGGGGTCCCACATAAACAGGTTTCATGTCAAAATAAATTACTGAATACTGTAAACTATATGACGAACCGGAAAGCGAGCGTGGTACGGCCCCCCGCTAGATGGACAGATGACCTTGTAAAGGTAGCGGGGGCCATTGGTTACAGGCGGCACAGAGTCGCACGGTGTGGAGAAAGTTTGGTGAGGCCTATGTCCAGCAGTGGACGTCAATGGGCTGATATGATCATGATATGACAACCGAACTACTCAAACACAACAACAAAACGGCAATAAAATCATCTTCAACCATCATCACAATTGTGTAATTTCAAAATACAATTTTTTTTCTTTCAATAAAAATTACTCATATAATGGTCAACTAACTGCCAAACAAACGCTTTTGAAGAACCTAAGAACATTTTTAAGGACCGTAAGCTTGTTTGCCACCTTAGGTAAAAAAACTAAAAAAACAAAGGAGAATTTTGGACTTAAGAGGAAACATCCCAACCTAGCCAATGCAGATATAGGTATTTGTCGTAATCATCAAAATCGGGGTATCGTATTCCCCACTTTCCTTTTGCAAATCTTAACCAAATTTAATGAAATTTACTTCACCTTGATGGTAATTAATTATTTCGTGTCTGTATCTTTTGTATTTTGTAAAATTAGTGGTCATATTTGTAAAGCAAACATCTAAGGAAATTCTTAACCATAACAAGTTGTTCAATAAATAAATAATAAAGAAATATTTTTGGACATTACACACAGCACCGTCTAGCCCCAAAGTAAGCAAAGCTTGTTTTATGGGTAACAGACAATGGATACAAATATATATAAATATTACTTTTTTTTTTGTTTTCCATATTTTCATACATAAATACACCCAGACTCAAGACAAACACAAATGTTCATATTATGACATAAATGTTTGTCCAGTGCGGGAATTGCACCCACACCGTCTGCACAGCAGCTGGCCACACTACCAACTAGGCTGCGAGGGAGTCGAATAATAATATATATATAATAATTGATCATAAATGATTTCATATACCTACTGATAATACCCTCACTTACAGGAGTTAGATAGTGATTATTGTAACTAAACTAACTTGTAACTAAAATATGTACTTATGTAACCAATGTTTAATTTAGTTATTAGTCTGCAAAGAATTGGGAAGTAGGGAAATTAAAGTGGTGTGGGGCGCGATGCTAGTGCCACCACAAAAACTGCACTTTTACTAGTTGTAATAAGTAATCAGGCTAGTCATTAGTTTTCTTACCATCAGAGACAATGCATCCAATTAAATAGTAACTGATATAATAGTGTACTGTAACTAGAAGTTTACTGTAGTAAAAGTATATCACCTAATAGTCTACATTTAATTTTATCAAATAATGTTCAAGTAACTGCCAAACAAGTGGAGTTTATTTAGAATAAAAAATGCATTAAATACATAAATATTTGTATTTATATATAATATATAATTGGTGCACTAGTAAAAACCAAAATTATCTTAAAAAAACCATTTTCCAACTATTGATCACAAATTCGTCTATAGTCTTTTGTAGCAATTTATTTGGACCACCATATAAATGAGAATAACTAGAAAGCCCTAAAGCTTACAAAACCTTAGACATAAGCAGACGTGGATGGATGGATCAATTGCAATTCTAATGACACTGACAATAAATTTGAAGCTCTTAAGTTACATCATAGACATACATTGTATATATTACTTCCTAAAGACTAGGCTAACAGCGTCATCAAGTGGTGGTAACTTTTTAATGTGATGTTAAAAATGAACACCACAAACCAAAGGTGCAAGCTTGCTATCTTCCGCTTTATTTTGAAAAGTAACAGCAGATGGTACTAGGCAAAATTGCATTTTGACTATAATGGATATTTTTTTAAACTCATTAGGTCTAATTTCTGTTTAGTGAATTCAAAAGCAAAACCTGATCAAAATTTCTTGGTTGAGAGTGTATAATTTTTTTTTGTTCCAACACTTGTACTGTAAAGTACAAAGTTTAACAGATGCAATTTGATTCTGGAATTTTCCATAAATAAAATACAACCTAACAACTTGTCACAGTGCTCTTGTTATCTAACTATAGCCAGAGTCAATTTGCACCCGTGATACTCAGGGGATTAATGGATGGCCCCTAAAGGATGCTCTACTATCATTTAAAATTTGGGTTGCGGTGTACAAAACGGGGCACTAAGAAAAAAGACTTTGTTACTCTTACCAAAATTTGTTTCAAGCTAAAATATGCATCATAGTCATAGTGCAGTTTTACCTGGCACTATTTTATCCTAGTATGAAATGTAATTTCTACACCTTCACTTTGGTATATTTTACTTTTTATATCAACAGGTTACATATAATCATTATCTCTATGTTTGTCTACATCGATAGCAGATAATATGTTACTTAGGCTATGTTCCAAAACCCGCTGAGTCATTGTCGCCCTGTAAAGTTTAAAAATCAACCCGTTTTGTAATGGGGTTTGACAGTTAATTTTCACACTGATAGGAGTGAATTTCAACCTTTGCTATGGCAGTGTAAAGAAATTCAACTTGACACTTGGAAAATTACTCTACCCCGAGCGTCCCAATACCACTTTTTTAACTTACGATTTACGATATACTTTCAATTTGAAACACACCCTTATTATATACTTGTACTTATGAAGTTTATAATTCGAAGAATCGTAACTTGAAAACGGCGATAAGCCTATACATGGATGTAAAACATAAATTAAACATTATATATTTTCCTGCAAGAAACGTAATAGCTAAAAGATATAAATCTGAAAGCAGAAATATAGGAGATACCTAAGTTTTATTTTTTAAATTACATGTACCTTAGATAAAAATAAAAATTATACTTACGTAAATGAGGTTTCTTTAGCTTCTATCCCTTTGTCACAGACACATATGGATACTCTAATATCAGTGTGTATATTGCATTTACGATATTTATTAGGTTTTACTGATAAAATATTTTTGAATTTCTCACTTTCGCTTACGTATATTTGAGCACTTTTCCATCAATGAAAGGTACGTTTTCGACACGTACGGTCCTTGACCTAACGACTTACTGTGCTACGACATCGCATTTAATGAAAATAGTTCTGTTGCCAACAAGTATCGTAGGAAATGCAGAACAGGGTATCCGGTTCTACCCGAATACCCAGTCCCAGTTGTAAGAATAATTTTCATGAAAAGGTTTTTTGGGCCAATAAGCAGTATATAACAGAGGATTTAAATTTAAAGTACATTTAAGGACTTTTCTCACTTTATCAACAGAACTACATGCAGATACTGTGGCTATGGTCGCTCTCGTAGATATAGAACTGAATTGTTTGACAACTACTTCTTGTATTGAATAATGTCACCAATAATTATTACCCCTATTGAACCAATTGAAGACTGCAATCCTGCAATTACGCTGATAGAGAATGGAATAAAGTTAACTAAAACGAAACTAAAGAAGAAAGCTAACCATACCAGAATTTGATTGGTTCGCTTATGTATTAAGCTATTGCTACAAAGCCGGACATTATGTTTGCTGTCACTTATCTAAGCTTATTTAATACATGCTATAAAAATGAACATTGGCAAGGACCCAAAAGAATATAACGATATATAAAAGACACCATATCAGATGGAATAGCATTTAAAAAATGCTTGAAGGAAATCGAAGGTTACGCTGATGCCGATTGAGCAGCGTGTACGATTAACCGAAGGTCGAATAAAGGATTCTGTTTCAAATATACAAATAGTCTTATTAGTTGAGAGGCCAAGAAACAAAGACCGGGCTCTATTGCCTAATTCAAAGACGCAGCGGAAGCGGAAAGCGTCACTGCCGCTTCCACTTACTCTTTGAGCTATTGCCTAAAAATTTGGTAGTGCCGCAACCGCTTCCGCTATCCTCTAATTGAATGACGCAGACCGAATTGTATGCATGTGTGGGTGAGAAATCGAGCGCGGGTCCGTTTTACCCTTCCGTGTGTCAGCACAATAAAACTGTGTTGAAAGTTTTCCCGCGTTGATGATTCTATTATACTTAATTATATTAAACTATGAACAATTATATAATATAAGTTTTGATTTACTGTTGACTTAATTTTTACTGTCCTTTGTTACCACCTACAATTGTTTGATATTCGATTTCAAAAACATAATAACTAGAAAAATGGGTCTGCTGATTACATATCGGAAGTGTGTGTGTCTGTGTGTGTTTTTAACTTGTAAATAAACAACAACAAAATTTATTAATGGCGGAACATAACATTGTGCAATAGTCTAGTATTTAAAATAGTATTTAGTAATATAAATAGTAGTTAAAAACAACAACAAGCCAAAAAGTAAGTACGCACTCTTCTTCCTTTGTGTATGGTGCTTCATCGAAGGTTTGTCCTAACGATCCTAACGTATTTCAGAATTTAGAGGGTAGCAAATGTGCAGCTTGAAGAGTTGGTGGCGTGGATGGAGTCGCACCCACAGCTAGCCAGGGCCACCCAAGTCAATAGCCTGCAGGCGAAGCAGTTAACGCATCGCCTGTGGGATAATTTAGCGTCCCTACTAAATGCAGTACGGCGCCACTAAACCTGCCAAAGATTGACGAAAAGGAAGTAATACTTTACTGTGATGTGAGAATATAAATTGATAACACAATTTTCATTTGTTTTTTTAGCTTTTGCATGTGACAAGTAAGTCTGTCTTCCAAATTGCAATGAGGCAGTTAAATAAGTTGTTTTGGAAAGCCCGGGATATAGTAATTTTCCAACTGACAAGTTGAATTCTTTACACTGCTATAGATACGGTTAAAATTTACTGCTGTCAGTGTAAAAATTAACTGTCAAACACCTGTGTTTTTTTAACTAAAATATCCTAAGTGTTAGAATATAAAATTATATAATTTTTAATTGGTTTTTGTGCTATTGCATGGGGATAATTACTAACAATAAAGCCTTGGGCATACTAAACCTGTGATGCAAGTGGGCACGGGATTTGTTTTGGGGGTGTACCCCATACATTATAATGTGTTGTAAGTGTGCTGAGGGCTAAACAAGTTTTTCTTCTTTATATGCGTATTGTGTCTATGTATTGCACTTTAGTACTGGAGTGACCTTGAAAGTAAGGTGAGGAAGAAGGGGTTGGACATGCAACAGCATGCTAGAATATTCTATTTTTATTTTTATAACTTCTTACCTCTTTTTTTGGACCCTTTTTATTTTGCTTTGCATTTCTTCTGACAATAAGATAATACAATTTCTATGCAGATTACGATTTTGTTGTCAAAAATATGATTATTAATGGCTATAAACTATGTGTGGCCCTGCTTATAGTGTGAGCAGGACAATTCTTCCCATGGGTGTCATACAAAATTTAATTGGACCTGTGAGGTACAATTTAGTGTATCCACTAAGTATGGCATCAATAGTTGTGAATGTGGCATCATTAAATGCGTTGCTCTGCCTAACCCATTAGGGAAAAAGGTGTGATTATATGTATGTATGTAACAATACAGTACAATTAGTTAGTTAGTTGGACTTATGTTTTCTGCACTTAGCTTCATGATAGGGCCATTGTACGTAGGTAACCGGTAATTGGTTACTCATACCATATATATGTACAGTACAAATTAAACAGATTAGTATGACTTTTTTTATATTTATTGTTGTACAATGTATTTACACAATTATCTTGTTTTCAGATGGGCTTTTATGATACACCACCACAACCGGCCCCTTCTAGTCCCCGTCCAGTTACTCCAGTGTCTGACAAGCCAACTCTACACATTGGCAACTACCCAACCCCACAGGGTATGTAATGTCTATTATTTACATTAACAAGAAACATAGATATCTAATCAAGTTAAGCCCTACAAGCTATATTGTTAGTAAGAAAACTGCATAACTAATCTTTATTTTTAGCAACTACTGAGGTTGAGGCCAGCCAGCTGAGCCCATCCCAAATACGTCCTTGTAAGGGTTTTCTTTAGAAACCTATAATAAAGCAGTAAAAACCGCGTGTCTGTTCATTTTAGATTAAACTAATATGGGGGTCTATATTAGAGCAACATAAGCCGAAACCACTATTTTTAGAATTTTTGACAGTAACTGTGTTTGTATGTCTGGTATGTACATGCTAGTTCAAAACTACTGAACAGAATTGAATGCAGTTTTTACTGATGTATTGGTAGCATATTTTAAGTTATACCAACTAAAAAAAACTGGTCAAATGCAAGTTGGACTCACTCACTAAGGGTAAACCATAAAACAAAATTTTACGCGTACGAAGTTGCGTGCACCAGCTAGTAAGCAATAAATCAAAAATTTGTATGGTGTAAAAAAATATTTTATTTCCGTCAAGGGAAGGCACGTCGCGGTGGCAGGAGCAGTGGATGTCTAGTCGAGAGCTATCTTTAAGCAAGTTCCAGACTAAAATATGTGTATTAAAATTTTAAAATATAAGTCTTGCTTAAGCAGTGTTGTGTGTAATTGATGACAGAAAACAAAGAAAGAAGCAATTTACCATTTCATTGTAACATGATTCTAGCTTAAGCAAGGCAGGTAATTAGGTACATTGTAGTGACTGCCAATCCTTTGATCCACAATCGGCAATTTCTACACAACATAACCCATACAAACACACTAAGAAAAACTCAATGGTACTGCGGGTTTCAAACATGTAATATATTTGTTACAGCGGCTCCGGCGCGGTGGGCGACCTCGTATCGGCGAGGAGCAAATCGGCCGGGACCTCGAGGAGCGCCGCGTGGCGATAGAGGAGCGGGTGTCCTTGACTAAGTTGCAGGTAGCCTTAGAAAAGGCACGATTGAAGAACGAAAAACAATGGCTGGAGGAAGACTGAACTTGGCAGAAAGACGTTGTAGCAGTCTTTCCAAATTTTTTAAATCTATGGGGGAAGTGACGGAATAAGGGGAAGAGAGAGGAAAGTGGAGGACTAAAGCGAAAGAACGTTTGAGGGTTTAAAATTTAGTTTAGTTTTATACATATGTGTAGAATTGATAACCTCATTATTTTGAAGGCGGGTAACTTGTTATTTTTCATTGTTTTGTCAAAATATCAAGACTAAACAAGTTTTAAAAATTAGTTTTTAGAGACCGTGCTCTCATCGCCAATAGATGTCAGGAAGAGTCATATTTTTCAGTATCATTGCACCAAAACATGGATAAAACGACGTTTTCTAAAAAAGAAACCTAGCTACATTGATTTATCGCCCCTGAAACCCCCTGCATATTCAATTTCATGAAATTGTAGGGGCCGTTTCCGAGATTCAGATTATATAAATATATATATACAAGAATTACTCCTTTAAAGGTATTAGAAATTTTAAAATAAGTGTACAAAATAAATGTATCAAAAGCACACCCAGACTTTTTACTTTATTATTATCAATATACTACACCTTCCAAGGATATTACACGCTGTACAAATAATTATGAAAATTGTGGAACATAATATGCATCACAGAGTACTGTAAATGTCTATATGAAATATATATGAATATATGAAAGTGCTATGTAGCCAGTTTTAACTACTTCAATATGTTTACCATTCAAAGAACTAGAAGAAATTTTACTCTTTAATAACCCTATAAGACTCAAATTAATTGAAAGTATTTACAATTTACAAAAATTAACTCCGTAAAGAAGCACTTTAGTTTTGGCACAGACGAAGCTGAAAGGGTAAAAATAGATATAAGTAGGATTCCTATATTAAGTTAGAAGGTTGCTTTGGGAATGGCTTTTTTCTGCAGGTGATAACGAAAAGTTTCACGTTTCAACCGTTAGGTAGGTTTAACCTAATTTTAGGGACATCGCTGGAGGGCCTGAGAAGGATCTACATGGAATTCTTTTCTTCACATGCTATAAGAGGTTTATTATTTAACGGAAAATTCAAAAGTTTTTTAGGAGTAACTATAATAGAATCTTATTGCTACAAGTATAGCTTCCTGTAGCAAACTTCCACTAACTGTAATCAATTTTGTTGCTGAAGAATCTCTCATCAATAACCAATTTAGTCAAGCCTCGGGCAAAAGCTAGTGATTAAGTATATAAGTCATTTTATACTTATTAAAATATTTATTATTCAGAATTTCATTATAAAAATACAAAAAATAACTGAATAGGACATAAAATGTCAACTTAACTCAACCACAATATTATAACATCCTTAAAAATAATAATTCCTAAATTAATAACAAGTGTTATACATATTTAAGTAGTGATTACAAGAAACTCAATAGTTTAATGTATATTTATTAATAATATTTGTAAATTAACTTAATTGTACAATTAATACAAATATAAATAAATTAGTAAAGCTAAGATAAAATCCTACAATCCTTTCTATGTTTTTATAATAATCTTTATTGAGCTTATAGCTAAATACATTTTGTTTTAAAAAAGGATAATCCGGTCAAAATAGACATTCAAGGTTACAAAAATTCGCATACAGCTGAAAATTGTTAGTCTAAGGAACCCTCGGTGAGCGAGTCAGACTTGCACTTCTGCGGTTTTATCTGAAAAGCACTAGAATTTGACTAAGGTTTGTTTAAGAGATGTTTTCTGCGTTTTTGACAACCAATATTTTTTTTACAGATTTAGGATTGATGCGGACTTTACATTTATTTATAATGGTGTTTCCAACATTTGTACTAATTTTCTGCTGAATTTGAATTATTGTAAGCTCATTTCTATTTTTTTTTTGGAAAATCTAAGACAAATTATTGACTACAATCCCACTTTTCATCTATCGTTGACAGCACTATGATGAGCTGCCTTCCTCCGGCATGGAAAGGCTGCAACACGCCTCAGCTGACCTGCAATTTTAATGAAATTTATTTACTTAATCCATAGAGGGTGTGTCGTCGTTATTAGACTTTAATAGACTTTTTGAGAAAGTGTCTGTGTCTGTGGATTTCAAAGACATTAAATTTCATTAAATCATTGACATTAAATTTAGCAGTGCCTGATGCGAGACGGGAGGCGTTTGGCATAGGGCCTGAATTATTTAATGTGGCGACATTAGCCTAGCCACGTCCGTTTGCCCAGTTCGATACAAACTGGCGATGTAGTACGGTTGCAGTGAGGCACAGCCCGGCTGCGCAACGGCATGAGACTAGGAAGCCCAAGCTTGGTCAGCCGGCCTTAGGATCGGGCGGCGATGAAGAGAGAGAGAGGCTGTGAGAATTGTCGACGATCCCAAACTCACTAGCCGTATCGAATCCTTAAGTCTGAGGAGAGACTTTGCCTCCCTGTGGTGTTTTACCACTTGTACAATGGGATGTGTTCTGAGGAATTGTTCGAAATGATGCCCACGGCTACTTTCTACCATCGCACCGCTCGCCATCGGCAGTGAATTCATTCTCACACTTTAGAACCAAAATGGTCGCGTACAGTGCGGTTTCAGAGAAACTTCCTCCCGCGAACGCTTGGGTTGTGGAATGAGCTCCCTGCCAAGGTTTTCTCTAAGGACTACAGTATGGGGTTCTTCAAGAAAGAAGTTATTGGATTTTTGAAGGGTCGGCAACGCGCGAGTGATACTTCTGGTGTTGCGAGCGTCGGTAGGCCATGGTGGCTGCTTAACATCGGGCGGACCGTGTGCTTGTTTGCCACCTTAGTGGTATTTAAAAGGCTGTGACCTCCGTGGCCATAGTCTCAAGCGGGGGCTCCATCAAGCTCCAGCCGTTCCTTGTCCAACGCCAGCTGCTTCTCATCCAAGCCAGCCGCCACTACTCTTACGCTAGCCACCACTTCTTCACCGCCAGCCACAGCTCCTCCAACCCAACGGTCTGCTGTAAGAAATTAATTACATGTTTGAAACCTGCGGTATAAATGAGTTTTTTCTTAGTCTGTTTGTATTGTGGTTACAAGCATTGGCAGTCACTCCAATGTACCTAATAACTTGCCTGCTACATATCTAGAATCATGGGCTCAGCATACTTCCAATGAGAAAGAATACAAGCGCTAGGAGAAAGAGTAACTGCATATTACATCAAAATGGAAAATGGCTATTAAGATAGCTTTAGACGTACTTAGTGGTCTCGGTATTTCAGAGGGATCGTCGCCATCCACTGCGCCTCCCACCGCGACGTGCCTTCTTGTCTGATTTTTTTATTTTTTTAAGGAAACCAGACAACGATACAAATAATTATATTTACATTTGGTTTTGTAAATATTATACTTACACCTAGACTTGTGTGGGAATGAAACCCGCACTCTCTGCACAGCAGGTATATTATACATAGAACCTCTAGCAAGATTGGTAATTTTTTTTTTAAATTTTATGCAGTTGTTTTTGTGTCATTCATGTACAACAGACAGACTGACAGACACACAAGATTTCTAAAAAATATGGCTTCTGTTGCTCTAATAAAGACATAGTAGCTTTTCTTCAATATCTACAACATACAGACATTGGCCTGTTACAATTTAATTATAAGTATAGAATACCTCTTCAATTATTGCGGATATGAGTATTCCATAGTCAGTTGACAACAGCTTGTATCATTGAGCAGGTGCTAGGCCTGCATCCGCCACCGCCAGGTGCAAGTGGAAAGAACACCTCACGAGGCTGTAGCTCGCAATCGCCCGCATCACATATCTAAAAACATGAACAATAATCAACATCAAAGTAATAAATAAGAATACATTTTGAAAATAATTACTTTGTAAGGAAACACTAGTGTAACTAACTACATTGTCGTATCCCTACAAAATTTTTTGACAGTAAATTAAGGATAAAAAGAGGTGCATTAAAGCACTAATGATATCTTTAAGGTGCTTTCATATGCACTGCACAGGCTTAAATTAAGTGATATAGCAGTCTATCACCCTAATATATTCCTGGATAAAAGTTACATAATTGATTAAATGGGTATAAAAGAGCTAGGAGATTGCTAAAGTAGCAATAACAATCTCTGAGAGTGATGCCAGAATCTGTACTATACACATTTAACCTCTTTGAGTATTAATACCTACCAACAAATGCTTTTAATTTTAATTAACTCTTTGGATAACATCATGGTTATTTAATAGGTCTAAAAAACTAATTTTAGGGGCCTAAGATTCCTTGGGACATACCTATGTACCTTCACATAATTAAGCTATATGCAATAAGAGTTAAAACAATACAAATGGAACATGTTTTTACTACATATTAGTGCAGTTGACATAAAATACTATATAAACTTATGTAAACTACAGAGTAACCTAATGTGATAATAATATGTAATAGTACCTACTAAATTGTGATTTCATTTCCAACCTAGACAGTGACTACCACAACATACTATCAACACGTTCAGCGTGTGGTACATCTTTCTGTTGAAGTATACTTCCTCATAGTCCTTCGAACAAATGATAGCAACGTGGGTGCCATTAATACATCCTAGTACCCCTGGAAATCCAAATTGGTCATTGAATCTACAAGAATATATCCTAAGTGAGACTTTTTAAGAGCAAGTAGGTAAGTATACCAAACATATCATATCTTACCTTCTTGCAACTTCATTTGCTGATCTTGGGAAACTGATATATTTTCTTAAGATTTGTGGTTGGTTGAGTGCATCAGTCACTTCTGCGAGACATTCAGACATAGATGGCTGCGACAAGCCAAGGCTAAAATTATTGCCTACAGTTTTGCTACGAGCCAGTTGTTTTTTTGTTGTTCAATTGTAATGCAGCTAAGATCTGTAAAAACATTGCAATGGGATACTTGTAATAATAAAATAATAAAGTCTAATGGTTTATACACTAGCTTCTATTGCATTGATAAATATCTTAATCCTTGGCTTGTCGCCATCGCTGTTGTTCTTTGCGATGGATGCAAAAAAGGCATTATGTCCTCGCAAAGTTTCATGAAATAGTCTTTCCCCAGACGAAAGTTGTCCTTAAACATTTGCTCTGGCAAGAGCATTGGCGTGCTGTCTTCCCGCAGCTGTCTCCTGCGTAGCGACAGCATTTTCTTCTGCCTTTCTTCTTTGGCTTCAATGAGCAGTAATATATGCGCCAATTCACTTTCACACAAAAACTACACCAAAGTTTATAATTAGATAATTCGTGAAGTCCGGTCATTTTTTCCCTTGTGCCCTTTTAGTTACTCTGACCTAAGACAAAGTTAGCTTTTATAACTAAATTCAACCTAAATACAAATATTTTTTATTGAAAAAAGGAAAAAAATATTCAAACCAAAGATGACTTAATACGTCTACGTCATCTTTGATCACAGAGTATATTGTATCTTTGATCAAACACAGTTACTCAAGAGCTGACGCTTTCAAGTCGGATCGCGAAAGAGGATGCGCCATCTTGAAATTTTTAGGCAATAGGGTTTATCTGTCAAATGTATGGATTATCATTCACTCACCTCTTTCGTTTCCGCCTTCCACTTTCAGCTTCGTTAGTCGATACGAAATGACAAAATAACGTCAAAAAGGAAAGCGGACACGAAAGCGGACGAGTTAGGCAATAGAGCCCCAGTTGCTATTAGTATCGCAGAAGCTGAATATCGCTACCAAAGAAGCATCACACTCAAAGATCCTTCTTAATGACTTGTTAATTAAAGCTGATAGAATAATTATGTGTAATGACAACCAAGCAGCACAAAAGCTTGCTAACAATCACATGATTAGTCTAAAGTCAAATATATAAATGTTCTAAAATGATCTAGATTTACTGAAAAAAATGAATACCTACCAAGTTATTCGCCATACTGGGTTGTACGTCGCAGGCAAATCGTATAATCCGCCGTTTCATAATATGCCTAGTCAGATCGTAAAGTATGGAATATAAATTATCATATAACTGAAAACATTATTATATGAAGCTTGGCTGTGTACCCATCTGTCAAGCCTACTCGTCTACCAAGCCATCTTCGTCCTTCATAATATTAAATTTTATAAAAAAACCTAAGTTCGAAAATAAAATAAAACTCATTACTAGAACACCCGGGACAGCATAAGTTTACGTAGACATACATAGGCAGCGGCGAGCGTCGCGGTGCCACAATATATAAAGAAAGCATATGAGGCATATGCAAATTGCAATAAATTGATATAAAATGCAATGTATTACTGCTTGAATACATTCTAATATGAGAGGAATTTTGTACCTTTCTGGTGGCTAATAAAAGGTGGCAGTGTTGTAGTGACCTGAATATTGGAATGTGACTCTCTTGCTTTAACTAGCGATTGACGTTGCTTCTGAGGTTTGATTGTTTATAATGCTTCTATATTACACAGGTAAAAAGACCTCGCCTGCGTAAAGTAAATAGGAGACAAGGAGATGATGGAGGCATGCCCGGGGATCGGAAGCTTAAAACCTACTGATCTCTCAGATTGTTTATCATTAACATTCGTTAGTGGCTCCAAGTTACATCGGCTGAGCTTACAGATGGTTTGAACATCTCTCGCCTAACGTTTCGATCCGTTTGATTGGGTCAAATACGAATGTGAGTTCAGTGTCGAGAGACTTGAACGACGACAACAGATTAACATAGTGTAGAAGGGTAAAGGTCCTTGCCCCGAGCTGTCTGCCAGATTCGAAAAACTGCGAAAAAAGGCAATTGTTGATTTATTTAAATTGACACATAAACCGTTGCCAAGTTGCGGGGAGTCGGACGCTGATTACGCGAAGGCGACAGTGATACTTCACCTACGCGACTGGTAACAACTCATGGAATCATATTTGGCTCGCGACTAAATTCCTGAAAAGCTGCGATACTGAATATTACATAAATAATCGAACTTACAATTATTCTATCGTTAATCGATCAAATAAACTATAAACTATTATTCTTCGTACTTGAACTGATAATATACCTATACATTTAACCTGTTTATGAATCCTTGATCATGTAAGGTGTGGACGCTGGCTTGAAAACCGAAATATATCAATTATACTCTACGACGAAAGTTACATGGATGCAGTGGGGCTTATTACGTCTTGCTCTTCGGAGTGTGTTAAGCATGGGGCGTGCCCTCTTGGTGAATTCCATGGCTGTTCCATTGGTACATAATAATTAGTACCTACACAAATGGTTCAGTGGGGTTTATTGCGTTTTGCTCTTCGGAGTGTGCTTAACACGAGGCGTGCTCTCTTGATAATGTCATTTCTGTGTCTGTGCGAACGGATGTCACACTCCTTGGCCTAAGGCTGAGTGTTTGTGCTATGCACGCACAAGGATTTTTTCCTGAAATAACATAATTAGACTTCGGTCTTCAGCTTCGGCTGCAACGATAATTTAATGGTTATACCATTTATGATTTCACACCTCTACTCCTCCGGGGGATGTGCGCTAAGTTAGCCTCGGTATGGACAGGTACCTTGGGAAGCGCTTGGTGGAGCATCCCGCCTTTTTATTTTTTTAGAAAAATAAAAAGCGCATAGGGTTAGAGGAAATTTTTTTTATTACTAGAACGGTGTTTCAGTCTTACACTTAAAGAACCTGCGGTCTACGTTACACAATTAGGTTCTACCATTTAGACGATCACATAGCCAATCCTTTGAAAAATTTATACTTCAATTTTCAAGTTTCGTGTTCATATTGTCTTATAATCTTCAATGTCCATACTGGCTAGTCAGGTAGGTGTAAGTTAGGAGGAGGTAGTAATTATGTGTTCTTTGGGGGCTTGGTTACAGCTGGATCGCTCCGCATCTACGTTTCCAAAAGAGAAACTGAACCTAACCTATCATACATGACTTATACAGTGCGATTTCTGTTCCTTTCGTTTCCATAATTTACGATCAGCCTAGGCATATTATGAAACGGCGGATTATACGATTTGCCTGCGACATATACACAACCTGCTACTGAACGCAACTAGAAATAGCTAACGTTCCGCCTAAAATGCCACAAAAAGCGTAGAAGAGTTGCGAGTCTATTGTGGCCCTGGATAGAGTTTTGTACTGTCTGTTTTATAGGTATGTACAAACTTACTGTCCTACAAGGCCATGTTTAATAATTCCCTTTACTTAGGTAGAGTTTCATGCTGTCTCATTCTGTATTCTGAAAAATGTTAACCAGAGTTGAATTCATGAGCGAGTCTCAGTAAAAAATATTTCGGTGGCAACCATATACTTTGAATTGTGTAATTTGTCCTATGGATTGCGCAATATAGCCTCAGGAAATTGACCATCCTTTAGAAAGAGACAAAGCAAATCTGTGGTCCCTTTTCTCCTTCTATCATCGTCTGCGTGTGCAAAATGTTGTTTGTTGATGTTTTTATTAAAACTAGTAAGAAAGAGAAGAGACCACAGGCTTTGTCTCTTACACACTTTGGCGACCATTTTTTTTCACAGCATTAGGAATGGCTGTCCAGATATCTATGACTATGGTGGCAACATTAAAAATGAAACAACAATAGAACAACAAGAAAAAACCTAACGTCTATGGTAGTCAGAGTTTTGACGCACATCTTTAAGGAGTGGTGTTTTTTTCTGTTTAATTTTTCTAAATTCATTTTGTGTGTTTCGATGTGTATATTTTAGCAGTGTTTTACGAAAACGTGTTAAGAATTGTGCATCGAAGGCTCATGAATGAAATAGTGAATTATGAAGAATTGAACAGGACAGGATGTACACTGAATCTCCCGCCCTACCTTGGGACACGAAAACGAGGACGCGTGTCGTCGTGATACAGACAAAAACAAGATAAATTATTTAACTCTGGCAATCTACAACCACAGACTAAAAATGCACATAATTATAGAGTAAATAATCACTATGAGCGCGTTCGTTCTGGGATGCAGAATCATTATTTTCATTACTTTTGCCACCTGTCATCCGTTCGTTTAGCATTGGTATCAAAAGTATCAAAATTTTAGTATCATCTGTGACAAACTGTCATGCGTTCGTTTACGATATTTTTGTTACTTTTGCCACCGAAAAATGAAACTTTAGACCCATGTCCCATGGTTTTTGTGTTAATCTGTCAAACTGCCTATACATATTCATTGTTTATGGTAGTGAGTGTACGTCAAGCGTTCGTTTTGCAGGTTTTGTAACCAAAAAAATTGTTAGTAACGTTTCAAAGCTAAAAGAACGGTAGGTGTCGGTGGCAAAACTGTCGTTATCAAAAGTGTGAAAAGTATCATTCGTGGGAACTCTTAATCCCAGAACGAACGCGCCCATTATTATTTACTCTATGTTTTACACTTGTTGCGAACGTTGCTCTGGATCGGAAATCTTGCTTTTTTATTATTTTGTGCGTTGTTTTATCCTTTTGCATTGCAAATATTTCAAAACAAAATAAATAGAGAAGTGGTAAATGGTGAAAGCTACTAAAAATAACTTCAAATAATTGTCTCTAAAATTCATTCGTAGTTCCTATCTTCTGTATTTGTAAATACGTAGTCACTATAATGCCTGACGATAAACCAATCTCCGAGTGCCAAATTGATGGGGCAAGTAATTCTCAGGCTTTGCAATCTGCTGATGAAGAAAGCTTGAAGTCTTGCTGGGTTTGTTTCGCTACTGAAGCTGATGACAAGTTGGCAGCTTGGGTCCAACCATGCAAATGCAAAGGCACAACAAAATGGGTATGTTTATATCGTATGTACCTATATTTTCACGGTTTAATTCTTATCATAATATGGCAGCCTCTGTTCTCCAACCATTTTAGAGAGTGGTTCACTTATCATAAACAAATGACAATTTTGAATACAAATGACCACATAACACCATAACCACGGACATTCATCTTAAATAATCCAACTTATTACAAATAACCACAGTTCATAGAATGGTATTATGTTTTTTTCATAGTTGTATGCCAGCCATCAATGATAAATTTTAACTACTGGTCTATTTTATTTACTAAGGGTGCTTTCCAAATTGCAACGAGGAAGTTAAAAAAGGCGTTTTGGGATACCCTGGGTAGAGTAGTTGTCCAAAAGTCAAGTTGAATTCTTTACACTGCCATTAAAAGGTTGAAATTTACTCCTGTCAGTGTAACTCTCATTCCAAAACAGGTTTTTTCATCTTTACCGTGCAATAATTACTAAAGGCATTTGATAAAATCGTTTTGAGAAATAAAGCATTTCATTACTGATATAATTTAATGCATTTTGTACTAAAGGGTTCAGTGTCTGTCTACACTTAACTGTAAGTTTATAAATACTATCTACATGAGGTACCTAACCCAGCTTTTGGCTTAAGTTAGAACCAAGCTAGGCAAAATTTTCATTGTAGGCCAAAAAAAACAGAAGAAATTTTAACCCACGGAGTTTGAACAAAATTTGGGTTTAGTTTTTGTGTGTCAAATTTACTGAATAAAGCAAAAGAGAATATTAGGTTCCGTGCTGTTAGATTAAGAAGTTCCTGCCCTTATGTGTGTGACATATGGAACTGCTTCTAATAAGCAATGGTTCAAAATTGCATACAAAGAGTTGTATGCTGGTTTAAAGTTGGACGATGACACTTGCGCACTTGGTAAAGTGCTTGTCAGTAATATTATTTCTCCATTTCCAGTTTTTCTCCATATTTATATTAGAAAACATTTGCTTGTATACGTGTGAGGAGTTGATGACTTATATGTCAAAAATAGAAACATAGGGTGTTGACTAATAAAATCTTGTTGAATTTAAAAATGATTATTTTAAACTCCATTTTTAATTAGGGTGGAAATTTTTCGAGACCCAATATGGGAGTTGAAAAAAATATCCAGAGAATATTTATTGAAATCTTGAAATATAGTTTGAAATCCTTTGTTACATTTTTATTGGATTAAAGCCAGATTAAAAGCCTTCATGGACTGGACTTTGACTTTGAGTAAGAGCTAGTAGTATAAGGAGGGGTACACAAGCAATAGTTGACTCCAAAATTCCTCATAGAAATAGGTAATTTGACTGGTTTTGGGGAGAGAAACTATTGTATGCCCATGATCATTTTTAATTTCTTCCTGAACACCCATGAACCATTTTTTTTATTAGAAATATAACTACTATTTGTGATGTGTTAATTTGATATTTCAATTACTATTGGTTTTCATATGTGTATAAAATGGTTTATCACAAAGCCATTATCAGTGCATTACTTGATAATGCTTGATAATGTTGTAGATTCAGTTCAATAGTGGATTTAGTGTACATTGTTTAAATAAATTTTTGTATGTATTCAAACAAGAAACAAAACATTGTAAGTAGTAATTTCTTTCATCATGCTAGTTACAGGTAGATATTTTTGGTTTGGTATTGTACTGTTTCATATTATTATGTGTTGCATGTATTATTTAATTGACGGTTATCTGCTAGATCCCAGCTAGTGATTAGATTGTTTATATTGGATTATTTACCTGTTTGCCCATATCATGTCATGCTACTACTAGTGTACTGAAAGTTTTGCCAAGTCTAGTCAGGGCTCTAGCAAATCTTATATAACTATATTGTAGGAGCTATCCCCAGCAGACAGCTCCTATAATATATGACTTTACCTGTTAAAATGAATTTCATGAATTTGCCATGCAAATGGGAACGCAGTGCAGTGTCCAGGACTTTTAACTCAGATGTAGGTGATCCATTTTAATGCATATTTACGCTTGTCTTCATTACCCAATTTCCTCTCCCGCTGTCTAGTCAAATTTGTTAAGATTACTACCTACTAGTGCCATTTTGAATACTCATTCTAATAACGAACTTACTTTGTTACTAAGTCTTTTAGTAGGTTATGTAGAGTTTTTATCGATATACCTCTCGCTCCTACTACTAATGCATACTAATTCATCATATATCCATTCCTGCTTAATTTATTTGTAATTTCATGGTTAGGGATACTTCCTATGATGCATTAACCCTCATTTGCGCTAGTCGTTACTGTTACAATTACTACACATATTAGCTGTTGGCTAATGCTTGCAAATTTGCAATACAGACTTTCCTAGTTTACTGCTAATGCCTACAATTAGCAAACTTTTCCAACAAATTACTAATTACTACCATCATACCCATTAATTGTAGTTACATTTGTATTCGACATTGTATGAAGAAGTTGCCAACTGGTATATAAAGGATTCACTTGGCTGGGATGTAAAATACCCATTTTACCATCTAAGCTAAATTAGCCCCGTAGCCATCCGCTTTATGCCCAGATTGATTCTCATGTGCATAGAAGGTGTTTAAATCCCCTGTTCTTCGTTCAGTTGTAGCAATATACAATCTACAATTTGTATGTAAGTATATTATAGTATATATTTTTAAAAGCCTACTGGGCTAAATTAGACTATATTTTTGCATATAATCATATTATTGTAATAGAATAAGTAAACGTTGAATAAAGTTATTAGTATTGTTATGAAAAAAGATAACATGTTTCTACCATTTCTATATGATGGCGAAATTACGTCACACTGCGGGCCTTTGTGTATTATAATTATTATTTCCGCTTCGTTTGAATAAAAAAATATGTTTGGTCTGGATCATAATACACACACATCTTCAGGGATTTCATATGCGTTTAGTCCACCCTAAAAGTCGTCTTTGAATTTTACAGTATTTGTACAGCCTTCTTTTGTAAAGTTAATATTTCTTTTGTTTGTGGTCAATTTGTTTCCAAATCGAGTCGAGTTGAATATCTTTGTCTACTAGATCTTTTTAAAATAAATATAGGTTTGTGTACTTCTTTTTTAAGGTTTCCTATCACCAAATGAAAAACGGAAATGTTATAGCAGGGCTCCCAACCTTTTTTGTTTAGTATAGGATTTTTTTTTAATTTTTATAATAAAAAAAACACATAAATTTTATGGCATTTATTTCTGAAGCATTGGCGTTCGCTTGCATTCTAAAATATAGTAGCTTTATAGCAATAGAAGCCAAAACAGTTATCTTTAGAATTTTTGCTTGATTATTTATATATTTGCATGTTTACATTACGTAAAAATTACTGCACGAAATTGGATGCGGTTTTCACAGTTGTCTAACTTAAAATCTGGTGCATGTTTTATTTCGATTGGCCGTCGCCACATTTTTATAATAAAATTGTATAAATGCTATGTTTGCACCTGATATATATGACACGATTTGATATTTAACCTTCAAACAGTCGCGCGGCGGTACCCATATTTTCGGTTATAAATTCGTATATTCTCATCAAATATGTTAGCCAATTTTAGAAAATAGGCTCAAAACAATAGATTTCTGTGCGCATTGTTTAATCTGAATTATATCTTTCGTTGTGCATGCTCCGTAGGTTTTGCAAAGTAAACGCGCGCCGTCACGTTCACGTCATTGAAGATTCGCGCGACGCACTTCGTAAAAGTATAATTATATATGTATAATATAATTTTTTGTAGGTTTTATGCAAAATTATTTTTTATATCTAAAGGTAATATGTTTTAGTAAATTGTTATTCAAATAATTTAATAATTTGTTTTTTTAATTCTTAAAAATCTTCGCTTCGCTGCCGGTACTAATGACCGCGCGCCCGCTTAAAGGTTAAATGGATTTTTCTTTAAAATATCTTAATATATTGGGCCCCGTTGATCTTGATCTCTTTTACGCTGTAAATTTCATTTATTTTTTATGTACAGATTTTTTATTTTTATGAGAACTTTTTATGAGATTACTTGTTATCAGCACTGGGACTGTTTTTTCCCTGTACCGGGAATTACCAGTATTTTCGATACCGGCAATTCCTGTGATCTGTGGAATGGCATTCTCTATCATGGACTATGTCACGGAGTTCGGCTAGTGGTTGACGAAATCTAAACTTAAAATATATCCTATAAAATATCATAAGCTTGACTTTTGAAGATGAATCAGATAGGTTTTATACATGAAGTATGTACGATATACGACAAAAAAATATGATATATACGAAGATGTTTTAATGTAGATTTAAGGTTATTGTTCTTAACAAGGTTATCTAGTCCTTGCTATTCATCACACACTTCAATGTCACCTTATTTCTTATATGTAATGCATGTTCTTAAAAACACCATTGCACTAGTGTTGTCACCAGGAGTTAATTCCGGACGGGTTAGTATCTGATACGCGATAGTATCGATACCCTGGGATACAGACAGACAGATATTAAACCTGGAACCATTTGAACTTATTGTAGACCATCTACCACAAATTTCCCACTATTTGCTTCTTAGTTTCGCACGCTTATAACGCCAGTGTTGACGTTTCGATGCTAACCCCGGGTTACAACACTAAACGGTTCCGAAATTAGTTTGTCATAACAAAAAAAACAACCGCCTTCAAAGTTAAAAATAATTAATTACTTCTGCAATTTATTTGACCTATTGAGTTCTAGAGTGTGAGAATCAATTCCCTGCCGATGGCGAGCGGTGCGATGGTAGAAAGTAGCCGTGGGCATCATTTATAATGTATAATACTACTATGCCCGGGTAGAGTTTCGTGTGGTCTCTCGTGCTGTAGAGAAATATATTTGTTATCCTGTTGTCAGTGTTTAACCCGAGTTATGTTTATGAACGCGATTTAGATATTTTACTGTCAAGGCCTTATATTTGTTATTCTTGTCAAAAAAACCCTTTCTTGTTGTTGTTTTGTTTACATGGAATAGTTGATTTCAACGTTGAATATCTCTGCATTGGTAGCACTATAGCACTATAGAGCAATTTTTGTTTAACGCACAGGTATCAGTAATAAATCATTATAAGTAAACAATAGCAATTCGCTGTATATATCGCCTAAACAAAAAAAGCAAATTTTCCATACTAAGTTAAGTATTTTGTTACTTGAATAATAAAATAATATAACTTCGAGCTAATGCTGCAGCATCACTGAAATTATGGACGCTTGCAACACCTGGGGCATAACTGGCGTGTTGCCAACCGTTAAAAAATCTAATAACTTACTTTTATTACATCTTATAATTAAAAAAAAACTCCCTCGCAGCCTAGTTGGTAGTGTGGCCGACTGCTGTGCAGAGGGGGTTCGATTTCTTTACTGGATAAACATTTGTGTTTATCTTGAGTTGGGGTGTATTTATGTATGTTATGCATGTATTTGCAAAAAAGTGATATATATGTATTTGTATCCGTTTTCTGGTATACATAACACAAGCTTTGCCTACTTTGGGCAAGACGGCCATGTGTGTTCAAAATGTTCAAAAATATTTATTTATTTGTATTTATTTATTGAACCTTGGCAAGGAGCTCATTCCACATCCTAATCCGCAGTATACCCAACTCCTTACCATCTTACTGCAGAGGTATCGCGTTTAGGCTCAATGTAGTGGTCACTAATAATAACGTTAAGTTAGAGAGATGGTGATCAGGGCCTGATGATGGAGCAGGAAGGATAAGTTGGTGGTTGGACTTTAAGTAACATTCAATCGTTCAATCAATATGAAATTTAAGATGAGTATGTAGATTGTCCGTGGCGAATAAATGTATGAATGTGAACAGTGAATGAGTAAATGGCAAATCCTTCCGCGAACGCTAAAGTTGTGAAATGAGGTCCCTGCCAAGGTTTTTTCTAAGGACTACAGTATGGGGTTCTTTAAAAAAGGAGTTATTTAAAGGGTCGCAACGCGCGGGTGATACCCCTGGTGTTGCAAGCGTCCATAGGCTACGATGACCACGATGATATAAAAAAAAAATTAAGCGAATGAAACACGATTTCGGGGGTTTCTTAAATTTTACGTTACTACAGTAACGTTTAAGGCGCAAAACGGAACGAATATAAAATAATTTGTTCCAGGTGCATCAAAGTTGTCTACAAAGGTGGGTAGACGAAAAACAACGTGGCAACATATCCCGAAAAGTCCTCTGTCCCCAGTGTAAGGCTGAATACATCGTGGTGTTTCCCTCGATGGGTGCCTTCGTAGCCCTTTTAGACGCCCTGGAAGAGATTACACATAAGATATGCCCGTTTATAGCTGGCGGTGTGCTGCTCGGATCTATATATTGGATAGCTATCACGTATGGCGCTGTGACCGTTATGCAGGTATGTCAGATTTACTTAATTGTAGTGTATATTCCAACTTTCATTGAATGATAAGAATCTATCGTCCTGGTTTTGCCTTCCTGGTTATCTTCGAAACTATAAATACATTTTCCAAGATAAGAAATAGAATAAAAAGTGTTGATTCATGACCTAAAACGTGGGTGGGTAGATGGACACAGGCGATTTCAAACCTGACGTTGCGTAGATATAAGTGGGGAGGCCTACGTTAAGCAATGGACGTCTTAGGCTGAGTGACGAATGTCTACATTCCAAATATTCCGTTGCCAACATAAAAAGTCATTTTAAAAATATTTGTATGATTCAGACTATGAGCGAGGCGCTAGGATTATTTGTTGACATTTTATTGTTTTGTGATTTTGAAACTATCGCGATCGAAATCTCGTGTATCAATTTCGAGAGTGCCTTATTGTGTTTTTAAAACTAACGCGATCGAAATCGGTCTCGTGAAACAATTGTGAGGAATTTTCATCTCAAGTCTAGGGTACTTGTGATTTCAAAATTAAAGTGATCAAAATCTCATGCATCAAATGTTGAGAAAATTACATCAATAGTTTGAAGATTGTGATTTCAAAACTAACGCGATCGAAAGCTCATGTATCAATTGCTAAAGAATGTTCATCCTAAGTCTGCAGTCTGGAGGATACTTAATTATGATTTCAAAACTATCGCGATTTAAATCTCGTGTATCAATTCCTGAGGAATTTTCATTCCCATCTAATTGTGATTTCAAAACTAACGCAATCAAAATCTCGTGTATTAATTGCTGATAATAAACCAGTGCCTAATTAATATACTAATGTCTATTAACAAAAAAACTGGTTGCCTGTAAAGTCGGTATACGGGCGAAAGTTTTACGTGACAATGATTTTATGTCTGTCTCTCTCGCTCTTAGGCGGGCGCGTGCCTCTCACTCGCTCTCATTGTGAGCGCATAACGTGAGCGGAGCGTAACGCAGTTTCTTGAAGTGTCACCCGGCAAACCAATTTATAAGACGTTGTCACGTCAAAAACGTAGATACCTGCTTATATGTGTCTATTCAGAAAAATATAGATATCGACAAATTGGATTTACTAGTGATAACCCACTATGAGTCATGCATGAATTATTGGACGATAATAAGTTTTCATGATTTTACAATTTGTCGACTATTGACACCGCAGAGTTCAGATTTATTTGTAGTTAGCACACCTACGTTGTGCGAAAATTGCAGTTAATATTGTCCCAAGAAACGTGCCGTGTCAGTAACTCATAACTGTATTTTAAATTCGTGTCATTTTAATTTATTTATAGGCAATTATATTTCGACAAAAAACCATTTAAAAAAAAAATACATTACAAAAATAATAACAATCAATCATAAATTTTATTGTAACTGGGTAAATAAATTTTTAAAGCGCTGCTTTTGGGACAGTTTTGTAAGAAAAGAGGTTCCAAGAAAATTAATGGAATAACACCGTTTCGATTGTGCAGAACAATTGCCGCGTAGACAAAGATTAGAAAGATTTTTATTTTTACAATAACAAGAAGTGACTCGATGTATACAGAAAGAAACAAACCATTTTCTTTAACTAACTCTTTGTTCAATGTTAACAATATTTAAATAAACGGTGGCGCCGCTTCAGTCCATAGAAAAAAGTTTGTAGAACCAAAGATCTTTGGTATCTTGTTTTGTTGTCCTGAAGGTCAAATCTTTTTTTTGTTTTCCATGTGTCTTGTCAAATAATGTTGTGTGTCCGTTTGATGAGTCATCATTGTTTGTAAGTTTAGCAAAGGCACCTGTTTATTTAGAGTAATTTGATAAAGGAAGTTCCAAAGATTAGATAATAAAGTAGCGACAATTATTCTGGATAATTACGAAGATTTTTTTTGTGTTATGAATAGGTATAAACAGTTTGTTGTATTGTTAGTATTGTATCGGTCACATGCATTAGAGCTATTATGTTTACACTTGGTATTGAGTACGCCAGTCTAGTCTGGCACCGTTCCGCGCACGCAAGTTTAGTGACCGCCGCACTCAACGACGTCTGCCGTACCATCATCGGATGCCTCATGCTGACTCGACTCTAAAAGTTTACTCGCTGGCGGGTGCGTCGTGCGGGTTGAGAAATCAGTGCCTTCTGCCTGACAAATATGTGCGAGCCTTAGAAGAACTGCTGTCCGACCAAAAAGAACCATGACCACATGGCGCTAAACAGGCGCTTAAGTCGGTCTCTGTAAGCAGAATAGGGCCAGATAAGGATTGCTCCGTGACTGCTTGACACAATGCGCCTGCAACACATCGCCACAATCCATGGCGCACATGCTGGCATGCCCTACATGTCCGTAATCCTGACCTGAGCACGGCCTGTGAGACGATATGGCCAGGCCCATCAACAGCGCTGCCTACTGGGCATACTGTATCTAAAGGGACATCGACACGAAAAGAAGAACCACTAGATAAGGGAGAAGCTACAAACAAACGCCACGTGTGAGGCGTTTTGTTTACCGTTATAATGCACATTATGCGCTTAATGTCAATAATCCAACCAGAGAGAATGAGTCTAGTGTGTCGTACAGAATTTATGTATTTTTATCATGACTGGATTATGACATTAAACGCATTGAAGCAGTGAACAGAACGCATCTTAAAATTTGGCAGACATTATATTTTACATATAAGTATACCCACATACAGCTATAGTGACTTGCGGCCCATACACTGCAATTGATTAGGACAGAAGCGGTACAAATAGAGAACTTACTATGTGTACCTACATAACAATATATTTAAATAGACAGTGGCGCTTCTTCACTGTTAAAAATTAAGTTTGAATAAGTCAAAGGTATTTGTTATACTGTTGTCCTGCAGGTGAAATCTTTTTCCGGTATCTATTCAACTTGTCCAAAGGTTATTTGCCTGTCCATTTGATGAGTCACTGTAGTTTGTATATTTACTACAGGCAGCTGTTCATTTAGAGTAATTTTATAAAAGGAGTTTTAAAGATTAGATAAGAAAGAAGCGCCTAATATTCTGGATTATTACAAAGCGATAGTTTGGGGTAGGATTTATTGTTTAGGATCGGCTAGGGGTGATTTGTTTACAATCTTATCAGTTAGATCTACCTACTCAGTTCAGTAGCCGGGAATTGTGGTCACTAACGATCACTTTGGTTGGTTACATTTTTATAACCGGCTTCAAAAAAGGAGGTTATAAATAAATTCGAACCGTATGTATTTATTATCAAAATTGCACAGTTTTTGTATATGTTAGTCTAAACCAGCTTCGAAACACGTGTATTAAATTTCATAAGTATATGTATGTATGTTTGTCCGCGCATATCTCAAAAACAATAAGTCGGATTGCAAAAATGATTTTTTAGTTGGACTAGAACTTAGGGAACAGTGTAAGTTTTATCAAAATCGGCTAAGTAGATTTTGAGATAGAGAGTTAAATGTGTATCAGTCACGTGGATAACGTGTCGTTGGCTTAACAGCAATAGTAATTTTAAAACATGTCATTATGCATGTTGTTTCAATATTTGCATGCAGTTAGGCTCTAACTAAACAATCTCGATGAAAATATCAAAAAGTGGCTTGGCAATTTAAAAAGGAATCGTGAAATCGTTCCATGGCAACACCGTTCAATGGCAACACTTCATATTATAGTAAATACTATAATTTCACCCTAAAAATACACGTAAAAGACAAAGAAATAATTGAGTAATGGTACTCAAACGAAATAATGGTTAAGTATTTAGTTTCAATTACAACTGAAATTTAAAAATAGAAGAAATAAAAAATAAATGTAAGAAAATTAAACCGACTGCAAAACTGTAATTTATTCAATTAAGGCTATGGCATACCCTGAAAAAAGCGTGCCGTTTTGACCAGTGTACGAAGACATATTACACTATTGAAGCATACAAACACTCAAAGTTCCACGTACGATAGGCGATAGTACGTGACCGCACGATGAAAATCTTGATTCTCTCGGTTTTTCCAGTTCCGTCCCATTTGAGTTCGGCCAATGCGCTCTCGCTGACATCGACTTCGGGTGCGTTTGGCGCTCATCGTCGCGGTTCGGGCGATAGGCGTGGTATGTGGCGTGTTCAACATTGTGCCGCATACTACGACCACCAACACCGTTTATTCCAAATATTAAGGCTGGCACCGACCTCAAAAAATAGTTGGCATATTTACTTTAGATTTTTTTAAAAGATAAAAAATTCAATACAAATATAAACATAAACAAAAGGAAAAAACAAAATCCTTATAGGATCACTTTGTTGTCCGTCCGTCTGTGCGTCTGTCAAGACCCTTTGTCTTATTAACGCGTGGAGGTATCAAGCTAAAATTTATATCAAATACTCAGGTCTACTGTCCCTTGGAGCTGTGAAAAAATCAAACTTCTAAGCCAACGCAATCAAATGATACAGCTGTTTATGTCGCAAATTTCCGCAAATTTTCGAAACTCGCAAGGGAATGAAAACCTACAGGGTACTTCCTGTCAATTCAGAATCTTGAAATTTGGTACGAAACAACGTCTTATAGGAAAAATTGCGAAAACCGTAAATTTTTAGTTACATCATATAATAAAAATATTTTTATTAATATACAACAACATATAATAAGTTTGCACGGAACCCTCGGTGCGCGAGCCAGACTCGCACTTGGCCAGTTTCTTTGTCATGGCCTTTCTGTTTATGTATCTTTTAATCTAATTTAAAATTCATAGAGACTTCGTGTTAAGTCTATTCTGGCAAATAATAAAAAAAGTCAACTTCCTTTTTAAACGTATTTTGTACCTGCTTTGTAACCTTAAAACCGGTAATAAGTATCTACATAAAAAACTTAATCTAATTTTAGTGCATACCTACTCTATAGTAAAAAAACAAATAAAAAAAAAAACGTTCTACTGACAGTCTGTTTTTATTTTTGCTGAATGTCTGAAAGCATATTTACAAGAGTGAGATTCATTACATACTAGGAAATTGGCTTCTGTAGTAACATATAACACAGCTTAAGAGGGGGTATAAAGGTAAATTGCCCATAAGTAATAGAATTGATTTTTAAGTTAGTAAACCAAGTCCAAATAAATAATAATGATGACATCTAGATACCTACTACATTACAATTCTAAGGTCTGATATTAGCAAAATCATAATGCATCAATTTTTAACAAAATAAACCATGTTAAATATAATTTTCCTATCGGGTCTTCCTTCTGCCTTTCTGTCTTCAACCCTCTGATACGTCTAGCAGAGAGGCTTGCAGGACTGTGCGGAACCAATCTCTTATACTAGAAACCTGTGCTATAGAGTCTACTGGTTCCGAAAAACAAGAGAAAGAGAAGGCAAATTCAACCTCTATTTAATTATGTGAATCCCTACCCAACCCCATAGTTGTGTAAACCCGTAGCCATGTTATTTTACTTTGCTAAACAAAACTTTCTGTTTTCCTTCCAGGTTGTAGGTCACCGAGAAGGACTTGAGATGATGGAGTCAGCTGATCCTCTCGTATTGCTCGTTCTTCTACCAACCATTCCCGTGACCCTGATCAGCGCTAAGATGTACAACTGGGAAGATTCCGTGCTGCTTTTCTTAAGGAAGTACTGCGCCAAGATACCAGTTTTAGCATGTATACTGCCGTTTGGGAAGTAAGTTATAATATGCTTCGACCATCTTATATCATATTAGCTTCTGCCAGCGGCTTCGCCCGCGCTAAATTTCGTTATCGCCGTAGGTTCTTACAACCACTCCTTAATTATAGAAAAAAAAGGAACAATCAAATCTTTCCTTATTAATGGCATAATACATTCGTGTCTGTTAAACCATGGAAATACACATACAGAATTTCAACCCAATCGGTCAAGCCATTTAGTAGTTGACTTACCGACAGCATTGCCACCTATCGGGTCCAATTTTAGTTTTCAATCATCCAGAAAACCATCAAAATACCCATATAAATTTCAATCCAATCGGTTTAGCCGTTAAGAAGTTATGTTAAAAAGATAAGTACGGAAGGATAATTCTTACTACCCGTTGTCCTATTACCCGTTTTCCCGTAGGAATTAAGCATTTTCCCGTAGGAATTAAGCATTTTCCCGCGGTAAAAAGAAGTTTATGTTCATCAGGGATAATGTCGGCTTCTAATGTTAAAAGAATTTTTCAAATCAGTCCAGTAGTTTTGGAGCCTATTCAATACAAACAAACAAACAATCAATCAAATCTTTCCTCTTTATAATATTAGTATAGACTATATTTTACCATAGCTCACATAGAGAGGTAATCCGCCACAGTCGTTAGACGCCTCTCTGCAGGGCACAGGCCTCTCCTTGAAGTAAATTAATCCTTACACTTTAAAACCTAAATAGTCACGCACAGTACCGTTTCAAAGATGATTCCTCCCGCAAATGTTTTGGTTGTGCAATGACATCCCTGTCGACGTTCCTCCATGGAGGTCTTAAAGCAGGAGTGATCAGGTTTGTCAGAAGGTTAGCAATTCATAAGCAGTGGCCCTTTCGTTACAAGTGTCCATAGGCTACAGTGACCGCTTAATAAATAAATAAATAAATATTTTTGGACATGACACACAGCGCCGTCTGACCCTAAAGTAAGCAAAGCTTGTGTTATAGAGACCAGACAACGGTTACAAATACATAAATATTCCTTTTATTTGTAAAAATATATCATACATAAATACACCCAGACTCGAGACAAACACTAATGTTTATATTATGACATAAATGTTTGTCCAGTGCGGGAATCGAACCCACACTCTCTGCACAGCAGCTGGCCACACTACCAACTAGGCGGAGATGGAGTCAATAATAATAATAACAAATATTTCTGGACATTACACACAGCCCATCTGGATCCCAAGCATAGCTTGTATTATGGATACCTTACTAGACAACGGATACGAATATTTACATTTATACTTTTTTTTTGTAAATAAATACATACATACATATTATTCATAGAAAACACCAAGACTAAAGACAAACATAATTTTTTACACATAAATTTTGGTCCTGTTCGGAGATCCATCCCACGCACATTGGTTCAGCAGGCAGGTCATTACACCATCAGCCACATAGTCTTAATCGAATGAAGATTTTGAAGTCTGTTTGTTTATTTTTATTTTTTTGATGCATTTATAGCTCCTAAGAAATACACACACTTAAAACTTTTTAAGGTTTTGACTTATTTCTTTGTATACTTTTTTCAAAATTTTACCAACTGTCCTTGTGTATATTTTTTGAATCATCGATGAACTCTTTGTATACTGGTCTAAATATTAATCACCTTTCTTTGGTAATTAATCATCTCCAGACCAGAACAGAGCTCCAGCTTTCTTTGTATAGTTGTTGAGAACTTCGATCAACTTTCATTGTACACTGTTCAAAGATATTAATCACGTGGCTAAGCATATATTGAATCACTTTTCTTTGCATGGCTAAGGAAAAACTAAAACCCAGCTCGCATTTTTGATTTAATACCTTTAAACGAGCAATTCTTGTGTTTATAATCTGAACCTCGGAAATGGCGCCAACGATTTTCATGAAATTTAGCGTGCATTGGGTCTCGGGGGCGATAAATCGATCTAGCGGGGTTTCATCTTAGTAAATGTCGATTTATCAGTGTTTTCAAGCAATGCTAAACTGAAAAATAATATAATACTATTAATAGTAATACTACTTTTACCACTTGACAATAGATAGCGTTGTTAAAAAAAAAACGAGCAAAGCTCGGTCTTCCAGGTACTGAAGCCTGAAAGAAGAACACATACGTAAATTTTAAAAACTTTAATTGTATAGTGTTTTAAGATATTAATAATATTATTTCGCATAGCTAAGGTAAAAAAAACTAAAACCCAGTTCGATTTTGTTATGTAGCCTTGTTCAAGATTTTTACTATACCTATGTAAAACTTGACCAACTTTAATTGTATACTGTTCCAAGATATTAATCATTTTTCTTCTCATAGCTAAGGTAAATCTAAAAGCCAGTTCAAATTTGTTATGAATCCCGAAATAATAACGTGCGTAAAGGCCTATGACCCTTTTGAATGCTATTTTTTTCTCTTCGCCAGAAACGAAATGAATGTCATATTTAGAGAACTACATACGAACTCTAAATAAGAAAAACTTAGGGCTCTAACCCGTAACCATACCACAGTATAACAGGCTGAATAGCTGCTATTATGTTTTTGCGGGCATTATTTTTATTTTGAAAATACTAGCTTTTGCCCGTAACTTCCTTTGCGTTGACTTATTTATATACCCTATGTTTATCCTCGGATTCTAGTTAATCTTCTTTTCAAGTTTCATCAAAATCAGTTCAGTGATTTAGCCGTAACAACGTAACTGATAATAGGCAAGGAAGTAGGAATAAAAAGATTAAGTGCCTGGTATTTTTACGTTTATTAATTACATAGGCTCCGTGGCTCAGCGGGTAATCAGTTGACTATTACATCGAGGGTCGTGGGTTCGATAACAAGACAAATATTTATGTGATGAACATTTGTGTTTCCCTTAAAACTGGCTGTTTATATGTGTTATTATTATTATTTCTATCCGTTTTGCTTAGTTTGGGACCAGATGGCACTGTGTGTAATGCCCTAAAATCTTTATTTATTATGTGTACAGGGTGTGACGTAGGTTTCTATTGAGTGGCCAACTAAGTCGGTACTGCTTTTATCTTTAATTTTATTGGTCTCATGTGATGTGTATTCATACAGTCTTCGCGGCGTCCATATTGTGTGCATTAAGAGAGAAAGTGACAAAGTTACACTGATAATGTAAACCGCGCACAAAACGATGAACAAAATAGGGTAGGATGGAAAGGGGTAGCAAATTCCTCTATCACCACTAACCTGTCACTCACAATTTTGACTTCATATAATGTGCGTGATCTTTGTTGTTTATGTATGTACGGTGTTTTTAACGACTTGACTTTCCCTACTGGATTCCGTTTACGTTTTAAATGGTGACCTGGCTGTGTTTAATGGACTGTATACGATTGCTTTTACGACTTGGCTTTCCCACTGGACCCCGTTTACGTTTTGAATTGTGCCCTGGCTGTGTACAACAGACTATTCCACCTAATTTTTTTTTTTTATATGAAAAGATTTGTACAAAACTTAAAAATTGACAAAGTTTTTCATAAATAGCTATAATAAAAAATAAATATTCTTTACTTATTACGTTAAACTTTAAAAACTTACACTTTTCGATTAATACATTACTGGAAATGGAAATAATGTATTCAATATGCACACTGCGAGCGGAAACTTTATGCAAAATGCTTACACGCGCGGCGATCTTAGTCGCTGTGACGTCAGCCGAGGGACGGTCATACGTTTCGCCCGTTTAGTGGGTCAGGCATTTTACCAAAAAATTTTGATTGACTATATGTCGGTCAGTTTTTTGGTATTTTTTGATAGTTTAAAGAGTTTTATTTACATAAGAATACTGTCAAAGCAAATCGCTTATTAAATTGATATTTCTAAACTTAGTGGAATAGCCTGTTGTTACGCTTAGGTTTATTTTTGGTGAAAAGAAATGTAGTTATTAAGAACAGTCGTGACAAAGGAATAAGGTCCCCCATCCTATTCCACCCCATTACGTACATCGCTTCATTATTAGTGTGGCTTTCTCTCATTTTCTCTAACGTGTTTAAAAACGTGAAAATACTGTGGTGTTACTATTTCTATTCTTACTTCCCATTCTGACTTCTCGTTTCGACGTTGTTACGGCTGAATCACTAAACTGATTCTGATGAAACTAAGAACAAAGATAGATTACCTGTTGAGGATAGTCAAAGGGTATATTAGTAAAATCGACGCGAACAAATTACGAGGAAAAGCTAGTTTTTAAAAAAAAAAAAAAAATGCCTGCAATAAAAAAAATAGCAATTATTTGTCCCGTTATACTGTGCTATGGTAACGGGTTAGAGCCCTATTTTTTTCTCAAATAGACTATTTATATTCTGCTCTAATTATTAACTAGATTTAATTTCTAGCGAAAGAAATAAAAATTGCATCACCTGTCCATACATTTTTGGGCAATGGCTTTTCTTGTTTAATATTTCAACTATCCTTATACTCCTTCATAGTCTCGCCCCAAAAAGCCCGGTGAAGCAGTAATGGCTGCAACAGCCAACTGCATAGTCAGCTCAGAAAAAAAAATATACTTGTTTTAAACTATGACCATCATTTTTTGTTTAAGACATTATTTACCTTTTGTAAAGCGTTTTGTTCCCGTATTCACCACGGAAAAAATCGAGTAACATATTTTTATGTAATGGGTATGAATAATGTTCGAAAACTGACGTACCAGTGTTTACAAACAATTTTGAGGTGTGCAAATTGAACAATATTACTAACTTGTTTCTTTCTTTAATTACAGTGTTGAAGGAGAAAGAGGCGCCGTAATCACAAACCACACAAGTAACAATAATGCAAACAGCCATCTCTCTCCAACTCGTATATTCTGCTCAGCATTACTCCTTCCCACAATTTCCACAATAATAGGCCGAATATTCTTCCGGTCCATACAAAACAACCTCCACAGGACCATACTAGGCGGCCTAACATATATAGCTATAAAGGGTGCTCTTAAAATATACCACAAACAAATGTTATACATCAGACATTCGAGTAGAAAAATCCTGGATTATACAGAATCAAATTTAAAATTATACAGAAGTAATACTAACACGAATGCAACATCAGGAGATACAGTTTCTAATACTAGAGAGGAAACTGAGCAAGTTGTATAATATATAATATTGTATATGTAAATATATACATTTGTATAAATATGTACAGTCGTCGTTGTATGTTTAATGTTCTTATTTGTTGTACTCATTGAGTACAGTCGGGGAAAGAATGTTCATATTTGCTCATACGTAAATGTTATAAGTACATATGTTACAACTATAGGAAGTATAGGTAAACGGTCTAAAAGGTTTTCGCTGCGCTTAAAATATAGTCACAGCTGCCTTTGTCAGTTATCGGAATAATTAAAATGATTATCGTTAATAGTAAAAAAGTAAATACCGTTCGTAAAAAATGTAAAGTTGTATTTTAAAAATGTTATAACTCGACGCATGAGGTGGCGTAGTGACATTAACAAAATAAAAACATATCTTTTAGCGATTTAACTTTCACAGTTCCATAGCTAGAAGTCAAAAATAAGTAAATAAAGTTTAGGTTTTCAGTTATTGTATAATATCGGTAATAAAATAACTGAAGATTAAAAAAAACATAGTTTTTGATTAAAAAGAGAATTTATTTTTTCCCCGACAGAACTTGTAATTTAAATCATATGCTTGAATAGTTTTTATTTTTGTACAATGTTATTTTTTAACTAAATATTAATAATTTTGAGGTAACGAGTAAACTTCGTATTTTATTAGATAAAAATGTGAATCAATCATTTTTTTATTAGGGTTATGTAAATAGGTATACTAGTTATTTGAATATATATGTACTTGTCACCAACTTGACTTTGCCTAAATGTACTTTATACATATATAATAATATATTTTTACATGAATATTGGAATGTTTGAGAAGTTGCTATTGATTTTCATTCTCTTTATTCCTTATACATTTAATTAACATAGAATTTTTCGGTTCAGGCGAAATACCTACCCAATTCCATAACTTTAATCTTTAAAATTAAAGTAAAATACTAGGCATTTTCTATGACTAAAAAAAGAATATTACTCTTGCATGTATAATTTAATCCTTATAGGAATATGCATATATATCAAAAATATCCTGTATGCATTGTATATTTTCTTACATAGAGTAATTTGTTAAGGAGTTTAAATTTTATTGTCATATACAGGGTGGTTAAATGAAAATGACTACAAATTATTTTCTAAAATTAATTTTTGACTAACAAAAAATACCAGAATTTTAAAAATCTGAACCTTATAAGAGAACAGAACGAGGTACTTGACAAGTTTGCACAGCGGCGATAGCGATTGTAAAACATCGTGATCCGACCAAATAAAGAAAATATTGATTATGTAATCTTTTAAAATAATTTATACCCCTTCTGTTTGATCAGGTAATATTGTTTCTATGTAATTCGGTTACACTTTTACGAACCCTTCCAATATTCTGCTACGGACTAGCTCTTCTAGCACGAAGAGAAACTGGATCCTGTATTGAAAAATGTCATGATGCTCAATATTGTTCACCAAACAATTTAGTGTGTTTAGTGAAGATAAGTGGTTTCTACCAAAAATGGTAATGTTACTGTCAAATTACCAACATAATGGTAAAAAATATCTAGGTAAATATTCATCTAAGTTGGCCATCCTGTATATATACTTCGCTATAAGTCTGTATTTAGGTGCTTTTAAGTCATAGATAGGTATCTAAATTCGCCATATTAATTATATTATTCGCTCATGACAGCCATGATAGTAAATAAAAGATTTAATTCCAAACTCCTTGTTATCTATTACATTTTCTAGGTATCCTTTCTACGCGTGGCTGAACTCTACTCTTAACTTTCTTCGGTTCGTAAATATTTAACACTAGTTGTTTCTCATGTCTTCGTTCGCGTTTTCTATATGAAAATGACGCTATCTATTGTATAGTGATTACATTAATTATTCAGAAACCTTTCTGGCTATTTGTACATCAACTCGCTAACGCTTCGTCATAATTGGATAATTGTTTAAGGAACGGATAGTGACGAACAAAGATAGAAACATTTATTCTTGTACCTCTTTAGGCCCTTTTTATTAAAGACCACTTTTGACGTATAGTTTTTGCAGTTTGGCGCCCCCTATTAGCTGTTATTCTTATTCGTCTAATTTTAGACATATTTAATGATATCCTGTGTTCCTCGGTTGCTTTTCGGCAGATATATCAGATAGTGTGATTTAAAAGGGCGCCCCTGCAATGACGTAATTAAAACGAGGGCGCTATATAATTGCTGCCTGTAACGGTTGGATCGCGTAAATCTTGCGAAGAATCAGTTAAACGTCTTTATTAAAAAAAAAAATTGTTTGAGTAAATTAAGATATTGTTATTGCCTATCAATAGTTAAACAAAAAATGCGAAAAGATCCAACGAAAAGCGTGATCGAAATAAGGATTTTTGGAAAAAAAAAAACAAGCAAAAGTCTATTTGGAAAAGTGAATTTGAGCATTTCAAGATTTATAGTATTAAGTTAGGATGACCGAGTTTGAAGGTCGTCTTTGCTCGAAGAAGGTAGTCAAAATAATGATCACATTACTAGCCTTGTTGAGTAAACCCCTTTTGCACCTTACTATTTGTGAAAATAAACTCGACAATAATGGGTTTTTAAAGGAAATGGTGGTTAAAACTCACTAGCAATGAAAGTTTTATACATCTTTGATGGCGCTTGTTCGAGCTCGGAAAGGTTAACTTTGCTCAAAGAAGATTGAAGAAAACAATGATTACATTACAAGCATTTTTGAGTAAATAAAAATACTATTATTATGGAAATAAAGTACGGTCCGATTTTATTGAATTTTTTTAAAATGTCCATATCCATATATAAAAGAACACAAATTATACTACCTATGTAATTCCGACCCCTGGTTATTAAGTATTGGAGTATATCACATTAATTTTTTTAGTATCCTGCTTATATAAAGTGTATTTATTATGTAGCCAATGTAATAAATTTATTTATCTCGTAACAATGTAACGTATTTTAACATGCATTTTAGGCTACGTTGCAATTCACTTTTGCTCTTCGTCCAGTAATTGTTGCCCGGTAAAGTTAATTTTACAACCGTTTCGAAAATAGTTAATTAATAAGTTATTTTTTCACACTGGCGGGAGTGATTTTTAACCAAATAATGAACTTAACAGTTACCCTGACCTAGGCGTTCCTAAACCACTTTTCTATCTTCCTGTTTGCAATTCGGAACCCGCCCTTAAATCTATAATTTAGTTAAATTTTCGGCTAGAGTTGTTTTTGGTTAAACCCAAAGATTTGTTGACTACAAGCGAAAGAAAAAGGGTACAATAGGCTAGTTTACTCTCTATAAGCACCGTTTGTGGTGTTTGTAAAAAATCTTGCAAGTTTTTCGCACTAAACACTGACTAAACGACTTTTTACTGAGTTAATTGTGCTAGTGTGTCAGGCGAAATTTTCGGACAAGTCTGACCAAAGCTATCTTGGGCCGAGAAACTAAACAAACAATTGCAGGTAAAAAATCCTTAGTATTTTTGCGTGTTCTATTTTTTTTATATTCGCGTTCTATTTTTTTTATATTCGCGTTCGATATAAACACATTAGCACAGGTGGCAAAACTGGCCGAAGCCATTATTTCCGACTAAAAGTAGATAACGGCACCTTCGAAGTGACAGTAGACACTACACTAGTAAATATTGTTGATTTTTCGAAAAATAAAGCTGAAGGAATTATTTACAGTCGAACACTAGAGAGTACCTATTAGGTAGTTGTTCAAAGGACTTTGTGATATTGTGTACGGTTTGTATAATTAAAATTTATTATTAGGTACTATTGTAATTTGCAATTAATTTGTAAATAAGGGGACGAATCATTGAAAAAATAATACAAATTTTTTTTTTTTTATTATATATTTTTTTTTACCGCCTTAGCCTTTTATTTATATGAATGAATTACATATTATTTATTTAAATTAATTATAAAGCTAGTAGGGAGCGTTGCAGCCAGTCCTAACGTTTTGTCGCCGTGTCCTAAGAGCGACAACCCAAGCCGAGGCTCCCTTTGCGGGTAGCCCTTGAGCGTTGGGCGCTATATGGGCTGAGACTCCTTCAGAGTCTCGCCTCAAAAGCCCGGTTCAGCAGAAATGGCTGCATCAGCCAACTGCAATAGTCAGTCAGAAAAAAAAACGCGTCATGAGTGTCTAAACGATATCGGATTTTTCTTTAACATCAAAAAGCGATGACCGACTGTTTGAATGAAATTAACCTTCAGGCGGTGGTAATATATTATGTATACTATATATTATGTATACATAATAGCTTAATCTTTTTATATGAAAATCTCGAAATTTTTGGTTAGAACACTAGAATTCTTCGAATGCACTGCTTTATCCTTTTGTCTGGAGCGCAGTAATGTCATACACTGCTATTATGATGGGAGAATAATCTACTGATAAAATTTAATGGTGCCTAACTCTTTAACAGTAGACATCAAGGTTGAGATGATGGAAGTCCCCAACTGACTAAGGCTAGTTAGGGTCGCTCCCTGCACCGCGCTTACCGCCCGGTGGCCTTGTATAGACGCCTTTCGTCGGTCCTCTATGTAATATACTTTGTGATAATGTATAGGATATCCATCATAATAACACGGTTTCCGTCTGCTACTTATTACTGTTAATAAAAAAGTTTTCTTAATGTACAAAAAAATAAGCCAATAGGTACTTGAAAGTAAAAAATAAAAACACGTTCAAGATAAAATTATGGAATATTATTTCAGCTATACATATAAAATTAAATGTCTTGACTAACTAATCATTCATTTTATGACTTCTTAGTAAAAGGAGAACAAGGATTCTACAAAGTCACCCATAACTTAAGCATCCGGAATCTTTTCGATCTCCGAGAAAAGAAATCGAATTCAGTATGATATCGATTGTCTTCATGCGGTCGGTTTGAAATAGTTTCAATCCATGGAGAAACAAAACTCAGTTGGCTATTGGCATTTGTATTGCCTCTAGATATTTGTTGCGATAGGTACGTTTTGTTTCAAATAAAAACGTTATTTTTAGTTGATATTTTGTGTTTAGCTGTACTCGGTAATAGAAAACGAAATGATAAAAAAACAAAACTTCAAAAGATACAGGGTTCATCCTTTTGACGTAAACAGTTATCAATTTTTTTTTAAAGTAAAGGCTGTACCTACATTTCTTAAACTCGCTTCCGTTTAACAAAAAAAGTTTAGTTCAAAAACATTTTAAGAGAATACGATTCGGAGCGCCTCTTAGCGTGCTTCATACAAACGAATTTCTTACTTATTTTTGGCACTTGCTGATCGAACACGACAAAATTTTAAAAACATGTTTAAGTAATAAATATCTAGGTATGCAAGTGTGCCAGTTTTTTATTAAATTTTATAGTTCAAAAGTTATACAGAATTCTAGTTTTTTTATACAAATGGTTTTAAAAACGATTTCTATTTAATAAAAACATTTTACAAGATTTTGGAAAACCACAGACAGGTATTTGGCATCGGATTATGACTAAGAAATGTCACAGTGATTGATTAGTAAATGTCAAAAACAAATGAGAAATTCTTTCATATGAAGCCCGCCGCGAGGCGACGCGAATTGTATCCGTCATAAGTGAAATTGAAAATTTAGAAGAAAACCGGACACTTGCAAGTCGGACTTGCGCTCCGAGTTTTCCGTAAAGCCTGTATGTAAATAGATAGTCCATCACGGAAATCATATATCGAAGACTTTTGGCTGACTTATGGCCAAAATTATAATTAATAATTGAAAAGTTAGAAGAAAACCGGACACGTGCAAGTCGGACTTGCGCTCCGAGTTTTCCGTAAAGCCTGTATGTAAATAGATCGTCCATCACGGAAATCATATATCGAAGACTTGGCTGACATATGGCCAAAATTATTATTAATACTTGAAAAGTTAGAAGAAAACCGGACACGTGCAAGTCGGACTCGAGCTCCGAGTTTTCCGTAAGGCCTGTATGTAAATAGTTCGTCCAACACGGAAATCATATCTCGAAGACTTTTGGAAGACTAGAAGAAGAATTCCAGGTCCACGGCAAGTAACATGTAGGTTTTGGTTTATTTGCCGTATTATTTTATTGCGTTGACTTGAAAGCTTGTCTTTTTTACAGATCTAAGTATTTGGTATTGCACAACTTTATACCGCTCGGCTCTTAACAGACAGACAGACACAAATATTTTTTGTGTAATTCATCTACAATTTATCAATTTTTCGATTTTTCTTCTACCTGCTCTATAAGACCTTCTTTCTTGCAAAATTTCATGATTCTAGGTCGAACTAATGGTTTTGATTCATTTGCAATCGCTAATATTTGTTGAATAAATGGCCGTTTTTTAGGGTTCCGTACCCAAAGGGTAAAAAACGGGACCCTATAACTATGACTCCGCTGTCCGTCCGTCTGTCACCAGGCTGTATCTCATGAACCGTAATAGTAAGGCAGAAGATGTATTTCTGTTGTCGCTATAACAACAAATACTAAAAAACAGAATAAAATATTTAAGGGGGCTCCCATACAACAAACGTGATTTTTTTGCTAGTTTTTGCTCGATATTGATAACGGCAACAGTTAGACGCTTGAAATATTCACAGAATATTTAGTTATATATCTCTTGATACTTATTCACCAGAAACTTTTAACTTATCCTCTATTACAAATAAGTAAGGTAGATAAAGTGTACAAAAATTCTTTATAACCTTTCCCATATAGAAATAAGTATGTACCTATTCTAAAAATATTAGTTTTATTTAAATTGTACTTAAAAAAACGTCTAACAAATTGTTTCTCATTTACATCTGTTTGCTCCTAAATAAGATACTCATGCCATTGTACTGTTTTACTTCTTGTAATTTATTATGTGTGTTGGAATTATGTTTTTGAAAATAAAGAAAGATATAATCTGTGTTAATAAGAAATATATTCACTTTAAAAATAAATTATTAAATTAAAATAAAACAAATATTAAAGGGGGTTCCCATACAACGAACGGGATAACTTGCTGTTTTTATGGGTAATGGTACGAAACCCTACGTGCGCGAATCCGACTCGCACTTGGCTGATTTTTTTGCTTGCGTTGATTTACAAGCTTTATTTTTTTACAGCATCAAGGCACCGTAGACCTTAGTATTTGATATTAAGATCAACTTGTTAACTCCAGGCGTTTTATGGAAACATGGTACCTAAAAACTAGCGCTATCGTTATCAACTCTTGACAACTATGTACGTTAACTTAGGTGAGCCTAAATCAACACTTCTCAAGGTGGAAAAACTGAAATCAGGTTCTAAATTAATACGACTTCTGAGCGGACTTCACTACCGTCGGAGGTACCTACTATATTTGTATTATGCTGCCCCTGTTGACTTGCAAAGCGATAATTAAACTCCAATGGTGCATGATCGCTTCAAGTTTTCATTGCCGCGCGCGTACGTATAGAATAGTACCTACAAAACACTTGCGCGTACAGCAATTGACTTAAAAACGATAACCGTTGAGTTAGGCAATCGCCTAGCCGTTCTTAAGTACTTCCTTACCAAGAAGAGATAAGTAGTAATTATATAGGTCTATGAATCGAGTCCACGATATCTTTGCCTTAGCCTACTCAGCATTTCTTCTCTTTATGCAATTTAACTAACCCAACGTAGTGTAGCGTACGTGACGTTACATCGAATACAATAGAAGTTTTCAGAATATGATATCGATCACTGAAAAAAAAATGGTTATTTACCAAAAATATCAATCAGGTGCTCAATTTAGCAAAATAACTATTCAATTGATATTAATATTAATTTATCACGGCGGTATCGGCGACAAAGTAATTCGCTTGCTTCGGATAAGTATCTTATCAGGCAGATAAAAACTTGGTAAATAGTAGAAGAATTGACTTTACAATGCAGTGGCTAAATACGACTTACCGTTGCCTGTCTTATCTTAAACGAAAAGAAAAAAAGTGCAGTTTAAACTGAGCTATCGTGTTTATGAAAGTGTTTAAAGTGCTTGAAAGGGTAAGTGGAAATTATCACATAAATCTTGTGATTTTGTTGGTTGTGATTTTTTCGTGCATCCATTTTGGATTATAAGTGACCTTGTAAGTTGCACTATTCTTATCTCTGATCTACTACAGTGCTTAAGGCTTCCGGTCAATACCAGCGATTATTAAGTACTTTCTTTCCTTTTTTAGGGTTCCGTACTTCAAAAGGAATAAAGGGACCCTTATAGGATCACTTTTTTGTCCGTCTGTCCGTCTGTCTGTCTGTCTGTCAAGACCCTTTTTCTCAGAAATGCGTAAAGGTTTCGCGTTGCAATTAATATAAAATACTAAGGTCTATCGTCCCTTAAAGCTGTAAAATAATCAAGCTTCTAAGTCAACTCGGTAAAAAAAAAATACGTCGGAAAAACGGCCATTTTTGTCGCATATTTTGACATTCACAAACAAACCAAAACCTATGGGGTACTTCCCGGTCTTACATCACAGATATAGAGAAGAATCCGAAATTCGTTAATGTGTAGTTATAACACAATTAAAAAAAAGTTTGTCTGTCTGTCTGTCAAAACCCTTTTACTTAAGACCTTAACTTACTTAAAATTAATATAAAATAGTAAAGTATACGGGTACTTAATTTGTTTAAAAATATCAAGCTTATAAGTCAATGTGAAAAAAAAAATATGCCCAAAATACAATCGTTTTTATCGCAGATTGTGACACAAATAGATCAAAACCTATGAGCTACTTTCCGTTGTCCTAAGAGACTTATATTATAAGTTTGTACGAAGCCTTCGGTGCGCGAGCCAGGCTCGTACTTGGCCAGTTTTTTAAAAGTAGAAAGCTGTCCCATACTAGTAAGATAAGCACTATGCAGTACGAAACGAACCGGCCAAGCGCAAATCGGACTCGCGCACCGTGACCGAGAATTCCGTGCAACCTCACTATCAGTATATCCACCTAAATATACCGAATTGTGCCCAAGTACGTATGTACCTAGTGGTAGTCGCGAAATTCTTCTTCTAGCGTCATCTTTACTTACTAACAGGATTCCTAAGAATCGATTTGAAATGAAATTCTTTTTATTTAGCGACATCTTTTAGGACACCATTTACAACTATTGTAATGTACATTTTACTCATTTTGTATTACTATTTCGGAAGTTTTAGCGCGATTTTGACTCTCACTTGACCGGTTTTTATGCTAGTTGCACAATGTCATAAAGTTTGAAACTTGTATGTATCAACGTTTTTATGGTAGAGCAAAATAGGAACATGTTTCTTGTATATCTCTCCTCTTAAATATTTACTTTAGTTTTTTTTTTAATATTACAACATTCTAAGAAAATTTCAACCTTATAACTATTACTGTTCAGAAGATCCTTATATTGACAGCGCACAAACTATAGTATAGTTATGAGATCCTATTTCGTCTGCCAAGTTATTATTTTCTTAACATTGAACTGCCACATTGACAATTTTGATAAACGTTTATAACATTACCTAAATAATATCTAACATTCTATGAATCTTCATTACAATACAGTCTTTGTATCGTGACTGGGCGATCTCACCGACAACCAGATATTTCTTGTCAGTTTACAAATAAACTAATATCGGGTAGGTAACTACCTCATAGTTAGGCACATTTAAATTTTATTTTTAAACCAGTTTTTGCCAGCGGCTTCGCTTGTTTATCGCCCTAGTGGGATTATTACGACAACTCCTTGTGTTACGAACACGCACAGCGGCGACGGGCGTAGGCTAGCTTCCTCGGTTGCTAAAACGAAGCTACGACAACGAAGCGCCGTAGAAATTAGACAACCGTACGGTAGCTAGCTACTAGACTAGGCCACTGACGTGTTTATAGTGGACTGTATGTTGTGGGCGACCGTATTGCGGGCCGGACGGGTGAAGCCGGGTGTCGCACTTGTGAACCGCTGACCACGAAGATTTCTTGAGCGCAAAATAAAATAGCCGAAGTGAAGCTGAGTCTTCTTGTGAAGAATTTATTTACACTAGAGCACTTATTTTACACTTAATTTCTAGCAGAGTTTCTTCCTTTTTCCTAGCAGCGTTTCTTTCTTGAACCTTCAATTGAGCACTTATTTTCTTGCAGAGTTTCTTCCTTGATTGTTGGTTCTTCCTTTCTTGATTTCTTGCTGCGAACTGCGACTGCGAACTGCCCATGACCGCTGGATCGCTCGAGTTTTAAACAATTTCGAACAAAGCGGCAGGCCATAAAATTACCGTTACGGTTGTAAACTATAGCTAGACTACTCTTACAATTCTTGCTGTCCTTGTCTACAACTCGTTTGTATGGAGGTACATGTTTTTGTTATTTTAAAATATAAAAATGAATTTTCTCTACATTACAATTACTTCCTACAGATAGCTATTAATTTTACAAACATTATGAAATAGAATTCATACAGATATCTCACAAACTGTGGCTTTAAGAGCCAAAAAATGCAAAGGGCGTCTCGCAAGCGTATTGCTTATAATTTCAAAATTCACGCCCGGCCTAGTAGCTCCACGGCAAAGTGCGCGGGAGTTTGTTGAACTAAGCAAAAGGTTAAGAGCGTAATCCACAACGTATTGCTTATTTTGTAAAAAATCACGCTCTTACTTTTCATACAATACACAAATACAAATTTTACACTGATAGATTTTAACTATTTACGTATTATTAAGAATTATTAAGAATTTAACTCAACTCTGCTTGAGTACATATCTTACACTACATGTTATTTACGCTTAAACTATTATTTTACATCGTATATTTTATTTTTGACAATCCTACATATTAAATCCTTACTGACATTACCTATAGTTACTAAGTTTACACGAGATATTATTTACGAAATACATGCGCTTCCTTAAGTTATTTCTACGTTATTTCTTATATATCTTACTATTTATTTAACCTTCTTACTTAAAATGTACATAGTTGAGCAAACCTTATGTACTCTATCTCACATTGCAACGACATACTTCTATCCTATTTTTTATATTTGTGACTTTATTTTTCGTCACTTGCAACGTTACAACTTAGTATTATTTATTTATCATATAATTCACAAACCTTACAACTTACTAACTTATTATTTTACGTATCGTTTTAGAGCTACCCTATTGTGTCAATACGACTTTATTTATCAAAAAATCCTTATTTAAACATGTTTACATTTTAATCCTTATATCCTATCCTATCCTATCCTTATTTATGTGTTTCGTGTGGTCCGTCGCTAACATTCTCCCCCGCAGTGTGAAGCACTCCATCCTGTTGCGGCGACGATGTAGCTGGAACCAACACGACGGCACGGCGACTCGGGCGGCGCAGCACTCCTCCATTCGTCTGGATGTCCAGGATCCTCACTCTTCCGTCTGGTCCTGGGTACGCCTTCAGCACCTTGCCACGTGGCCATGAGTTTCGTGGCAGGTTTGCATCCACGATGAGTACCACGTCGCCTTCCTCTGGGTCGCTCGTAGTCCTTCCGCTGATCTTTCTCGGCATCAGCGTCGGCAGGTACTCCTTGATCCACCTTCTCCAGAAGTGATCGGTGAGTCGCTGTGCAGTCCTCCAACTGGCTTTTCCGACTAGTTCGTGATCGGTGAACTCGCCAGGTGCCATCATTCCACAGGACCTTCCAATCAGAAAGTGGTTAGGCGTCAGACTTTCTTCATCGTCCGGCTCCATGCTGAGTTCGGTGAGCGGACGCGAGTTGACGACGTGTTCCACCTCTGTCATCAGTGTGTGCAGTACCTCTTCTGGCGGACTTCTTTCGTGCAGTACTGCGGCCAGCGACGTCTTCACGGAGCGTACCATCCTTTCCCATGCGCCCCTTATATTTGGACTTCCTGGTGGTATGAACTTCCACCTTATACCTTTCTCTAGGGCTGCTTCTTCCAATTCTCGGTTGGCTCCGACGAAGTTTGTCCCGTTGTCGCTGAAGATGACCTTTGGCATTCCTCTTCTCGCTGCCATTCTTCGCAGCGCCATGATCATGGAGCTAGTGCTTAGTGATGGCACTAGCTCTAAATGTACTGCCCTTGTCGTTAGGCAGGTGAAGAGCGCTCCCCAGCGCTTCTCTGTTCTCCTGCCGATGGTGACCTGCATTGGCCCGAAGTAGTCCACGGCTGCATTGGAGAAAGGATACGCGTGATGTTGTAGCCTTTCCCCGGGCAGGTCTCCAGTGGGCGGGATTTGCGGCGAACCTTTCCTGACTTTGCACCATTGACATTGGTAAATGACTGCTTTTACCGCTGTCCTTAGGCCCAAAATCCAATACTTCTGCCGCAGCTCATTCATTACGGTTGCAGTGTTACCGTGTAAAAACCTTCTGTGATAGTACTGAATTATCAGTTGTACTATCTTATGTTTCCCATCTATTACGGGTGGGTTATTTACTGCGTTTTTAAACGTGAACTTTCTTGTTCGACTGCGCAGTTTTATCTTTTCGTTGCTGCCTAGATAAACGTCGATTTTTCGTAGGCGGCTTGCGTTTTCCAATGGCTTGTTTTCTTTTAAGCATTTCATTTCCTTTGTAAAGCTTTCACTTTGGCTTCTTTTAATTAAATATTCTTCTGCCTTTTTTTGGAAAGCCTCTTCAATTTTTATAAAATTGTGTTCCTTCTTTCTTTCAATCACCGGCTTGGCTTGTGCTTTCTTCTTATTTTTATTGTGCGGCTTCCATGTGACGTCCTTGTCTCGCGCTGTGTTGACCCTCTCGACTTTCTTTTTCAGGACATCGATAAACTGAAACACCCTTGCCATGGTGTTAACCAGTTTCCTCCAGTTCGAGAATCTTTCTAAGTCTGGTGTTTCCTTTTCTACTGCCTTAATGGTGGTGACCTTGTGACTTGCCTTCTCTTCCAGGTCTTCACTCTTGGCCAAACCAAACTTTTTGGCGGGCCACTCTTCTTCGCCTCGCCTTAGGAATTCTGGGCCCTGGAACCACCTAGCGGTGTGATTGAAGTCGCTAGGCGTATTCCGTGTAGCGTCATCAGCCGGATTCATCTTCGTTGGAACCCATCTCCACTCCTGTGGCTTTGTTAGTTCTTCTATTTCTGCCAATCGATGAGCCACGAACGTCTTGAATCTTCTTGGGTCAGCTTGCACCCACTGAAGTACTGTGCTTGAGTCGGTCCAGTACGTCTTTTGAGTGACCATGAGGTTGAGCTCTTTCTCCACGGTGGCTGCTAGTCTGCTTCCCAATAGCCGCCTGTAGCTCCAGCCTCGGGATTGAGACTGTTTTTGTCGGCGAGACCCTTGCCTTTCCAGCCACCAGCACGACGTGTGTTTCACCCTCAGGTCCTCTGGTCCTCCAATATACAGACGCCGCGTATGCCTCTTCGCTAGCGTCTGTGAAGGTGTGCAGCTGCCCTTCTCTTTGGCATGGCGAAATGCACCTTGGTATCCTCAACTTGTCCAAGGTAGCGACTTCCTTTATGTACCTTTGCCAGGCTTCTTGTTGGCCTTCTTGTATTTTCTCATCCCAGCCAATCTGTGTTCGCCAAATTTCTTGAATCAACTTCTTCCCTTGGATCAGGACTGGCGTAGCGAAGCCCATGGGATCGAATGTTGACATCACGGCGCTCGTGACTTCTCTTTTTGTGGGAACCCTTCTGCCATCTAATATTTCTGTTGGCGTATTACGTAGCCCAATGTTAAAGGCTAAAGCATCTTCTTCTGTGAGCCACCTCAGGCCCAGTGTCTTTTCTTCTTTGGTAAGCTCAAGGTTGGCGCTTTCATTTTTCTCTCGGAAACCCTTGAGCACTTCTGGGTTATTGCTTGCCCATCCCTTCAAGTGGAAACTCGCCCGCTCATGGATATCCTTAACTTCTGCCGATACTCTTCTTGCTTCCTCAACAGACTGGAAGCTTTGCAGATAGTCATCCATGTAATGATTCTCTTTTATTGCCTGGACTGCTGCTGGGCGGGTCTCCTGGTACTCTTCAGCATTCTTGTTCATGACGTAGATTGCTGTGGCTGGTGATGAGGCAGCACCAAAAATGACAGAAGTCATTCTATATTCCTCTGGCTTCTCTTTTCTTCCTTTTCCGCGCCAAAGGAACCTCAGACTGTCCCTGTCTTCTTGTCTAATTTTAATGCGGAGGAACATGTCTTGTATGTCGGCCATTATTGCAATTGGCCCCTCTCTGAAGCGCAGCAATACTCCAAACAGTGATTGGAGTAGATCTGGACCGGGCAGAAGAGCATCATTTAAGCTCTTTCCCTGGAACTTGGCTGCTGCATCGAAGACGATTCTGGGCTTCTTTTTTACTGGGTGTTCGACAGCGAAGTGTGGAAGATAGAATGTTCTTCCATCAGTGCCGTTACACGGTGCCTTCTCTGCGTACCCCTTTGCGAGGAGATTGGTCATTTGGATCTCATATTCCTTTTTCAACTCTTTGTTTTGATCCAGCTTCTTTTCAACGATTTCCAATCTCCTGAAGGCTTGCTTGCAGTTGTTTGGAAGAACTTCATCTTCTTTCTTCCACAGAAGCCCAGTTTCGTATTGCCCATCAGGCAATTTCTTTGTTGTCTTCTCCAGGACTTCCAGGGCTCTTCTGTCGCTGTCATGGCTCGGCAGCTTGGCTTCGATCCCCAGGGACTCTAATTTGAAGAAGTCTCGAACGATCTCATTGATCTCCTCTTCGTTCGAGATGCGACAGTGGTTGACAAAATGCACTGCTACTGTTGAAGCAGCGTCACAGCCATGTAGCACCCACCCGAGACTGGTGAGTGAGGCTACGGGCTCAGTCTTCTTTCCCTTCTTCAATCTTCTTGTCACTATGAGTCCCCAGTTGTCTTGCCCGATTAGAAGCTTGGGCTCTTCTTTATCGTAGACCAGCTGATCTTTAATGGCGCTTAAATGCTGGCAGTTACGGATGTCCTCTATTGCCACCTTCTGTTGCGACAGCTTAAGGTCCTCCATTGTTCGGAGCTCTATTGCCCTCTTGTCTCTTCTGTAGGCCCCTTTAATTTTAATTTTCAGACGTTCGGAGCTATTTTTCTTAATTATTTTTCCGCCAACGGTTTCTATTGTCAGAGTCTCTTTCTTCCCATTGACTCCGATTTGTTCAGTAACCTTTGAGTCCAATAGTGACACCGTTGAGCCCTCGTCCAGAAGCGCCAAGACCCTGGCATGCCCCTTCGGTCCATATACGTCTACTGGCATTATTTTTAAGTAGACCTTTTCGTTACTTATTGTTGTATGGATTGATGCTTTTTTTTCTTCAGCTTCTTCTCCTTCTTGCTGGCCCAGTTGGTAACACTGACTGGTGCCTGGTGCTTCTGCTCTGTTTGGCGGCTTCTCTGAATGGAGGGACGTGTGATGCCATCTGCCGCACTTCTTGCATACCGGCGCTTTGCAATTCAGTCTTGAGTGCCGGAAGCGTAGGCATTTGAAGCATGTCCTTGTTTTCTTCGCTATGTCCCATTTTCCATTCAGGTCAGCCTCTTTAAAAGTTTTGCAGTCAAGCAAGTAATGATCGCCTTCGCATCCCGTACAGGCAATTTTCTTTCTTTCTTGAGGCGGCTCCCGTACGTTGTTTATTGGTTTGTGCTCTGGTTCCCAATTTCTCTTCGGTACGCTTGTGGGTTCCCAGGGCTTCCTTGGTTGTGGTGGAACCGCCTTGTAAGTCCTCCTCAGCTCTTCAGGTGGAGCAAAGTCCCCACAGATGTCGGCTTCTAGTCCGAGGAATGCGTCCAGTAGGATGAGCTCAGGCATTTCTTCATCCCTTCTTTCTCGATGGTACGCAAACCAACGGAACTTCATAGAAGACGGCATCTTTTCAGTTAGGCTCTTCAATGTTTCAGGAGAGCTGAGGTATTGACTCTTCTTCAGTGCTTTGATGCTTGCTACTGCATTTCGGACCCGGCTTGCAAACTGGCAGATGTCGCTTGGGTTTTCATTGACCCTTGGTAGACTCTTCATCTTCTCTAGCTCGGCTAAGGCCAGGGCTCCAGGTCTTCCGAATCTTGCTTCCAGTCCCGTCATGACTTCCTTCGGATCTTCGGCGGTGAATAGCAGGCTTTGTACAGCTTCCCTTGCCTTTCCTTGGACTGCCCTTCGTAAACGTGCCAGATTCTGCACGTTGGACAAGGATGGAGCTGTATCCTCAAATGACCTTCTAAAAGCCAGCCATTCTTCACAATTGCCATTGAAGTATGGAAGTTCGGTGAATCTGGATGCTGCTGCTGTGTCTGGAGCCTTTTCGGTGAGCTTAGCGATAGCTTGGGCCAGCTCTTGGATGTCGCTCTTCTTTTCTTTGGTTGGAGCTGGCCTTTCGTGATGATGTCTTCGCTTGTCCTGCCTCTCTTCAGTTTGGACAAGCCATTCCTCCACTTCATGTGTCCTTTCGAAGATCTCAATTTCTTCTTCTTCTTCGGACTCGGCTTCTACTTCTGCTAGCTTTAGTTTGGCTTGAGCCAGCTCGACTTCTTTACGAGCCAGCTCCATTCTAGCACGAGCCTCCGCTTGTCTTCTCTTGTTTGAGCGGACGGACTGCGTGTCGATGTCACGGTTCCTCCTTTGGACTTGACCATTCGTTGTACCCTTTTCTTTGGGCAGCGGTGCGGGCGGTGGCAATGCAGGCCTGGCTGGTACTGCGTTGTTGGTGTCAGCTACGATATTCAGCTCCCCGGACTCTTCTGCACTGGTGCTGGGGGGGGCTGTCCTTATTGTCTTCGTAGACTGACTGGTGACGTCAGTACTAGTTTCGGTCGGCGTGCACTGGCTCCAATCTCTCGATGTACCGCTGCTCTCTCCAGTAGTCTTCGTCTGGGTTGACTCGGTCGTCTTGGAACGCGATGACTCGGATCTTGTGGTCGGCATGTTGACGGCTTCTTTTTTCCCAAATCCGGCTCGACAGGACCAGAAAATTGTTACGAACACGCACAGCGGCGACGGGCGTAGGCTAGCTTCCTCGGTTGCTAAAACGAAGCTACGACAACGAAGCGCCGTAGAAATTAGACAACCGTACGGTAGCTAGCTACTAGACTAGGCCACTGACGTGTTTATAGTGGACTGTATGTTGTGGGCGACCGTATTGCGGGCCGGACGGGTGAAGCCGGGTGTCGCACTTGTGAACCGCTGACCACGAAGATTTCTTGAGCGCAAAATAAAATAGCCGAAGTGAAGCTGAGTCTTCTTGTGAAGAATTTATTTACACTAGAGCACTTATTTTACACTTAATTTCTAGCAGAGTTTCTTCCTTTTTCCTAGCAGCGTTTCTTTCTTGAACCTTCAATTGAGCACTTATTTTCTTGCAGAGTTTCTTCCTTGATTGTTGGTTCTTCCTTTCATGATTTCTTGCTGCGAACTGCGACTGCGAACTGCCCATGACCGCTGGATCGCTCGAGTTTTAAACAATTTCGAACAAAGCGGCAGGCCATAAAATTACCGTTACGGTTGTAAACTATAGCTAGACTACTCTTACAATTCTTGCTGTCCTTGTCTACAACTCGTTTGTATGGAGGTACATGTTTTTGTTATTTTAAAATATAAAAATGAATTTTCTCTACATTACAATTACTTCCTACAGATAGCTATTAATTTTACAAACATTATGAAATAGAATTCATACAGATATCTCACAAACTGTGGCTTTAAGAGCCAAAAAATGCAAAGGGCGTCTCGCAAGCGTATTGCTTATAATTTCAAAATTCACGCCCGGCCTAGTAGCTCCACGGCGAAGTGCGCGGGAGTTTGTTGAACTAAGCAAAAGGTTAAGGCGTAATCCACAACGTATTGCTTATTTTGTAAAAATTCACGCTCTTACTTTTCATACAATACACATCTATACATACATACATACATACATATACAGCTTGATCGTTCGTTTGGAGTATCTTGTTTCTTTCGCTTCGTTTCTTTCTGAATTGCTCCTATGAACAAATCACTCTGCGTGAAAAACCTTTTGTTTGTAGACGGTGTGCGTACGTGCGTTTTGTGTGTTGCGGGTGCTCGTTCGAGCCGAAGCGTCATCGTCATCGCTCATCGTGTGCGAGCAAGAAGGCAACAGACTGCTGTCTCCTTCACTCTCGATAGGCAATTTGGAATAGGAGTAAGTGTTTTTTCTTATTTGCTCTGGTTCCGGCCGCCTCTGTGCGTGCCCGTCGAGGGATGTCGTTGTAGTCAGCGTCTTCAACCCTACAGATGCCACCCCCTCCGTTCCGCCATCCCCCCAACAGGGGTCGGGGAGTAAGGAAGCGACAGGTATGGTCGCGTTCTCAGCCACCGGCAGTAGTGGCCCGTAACCTTTTTACGGGACAGGTTACTGCCGCCGACGGCACTTTCGCCGCAGCCTTCCCACCGTCGCGCCCTCCGTCGGCTGCGTCTATGGTCTCAGCCCGCTCGGGCACCACGAGCTACGCCACTTCGGAGACAGGTGACGAGTACGAGTATTTTCAAGATGAAGAACTCCCCGCCATGCTGTCTCCCATCCAGGCCTCACCTCCATCGAACGGCGTCTCGCCGCGTAAGTTAACAGCCGGCCCTGCGGCTAGTTCAGATATAGTTATACACGCCCCACCGGCGTCGGCACCCAGCGACGCCTCATTGATGTCACCATCGACGCCATGCAATCCGCCGCCGCGTACCCACCCGCCGTCGATCGCCATTAAAACAACAAGCGACCCACGTAGGACAACGGGTCGTGAGGTACGTCCTTTCTCGCTAAGCCCACTTAAAGACCCAGCTGAACAAGCCCGCGCAGCAGCAAGGGAAACTACGACCTACGTATCCGCCGCAACACTGACCCCGCCGCAAGTAGCAGCGACCGATGTTGTCGTACAAATGGATACGGATACGATTTCACCGCAAACTACCGGCCAGTCCTACGCGCAAGTGTCGGCCATCCCGGCCCCGCCTACACCTAACCAGCCACAAAAGCCTACGGAAAGTAAAGCCAGGTACCCACCGATCATAGTTGAAAATCTGCCACAATGGTCGGTGCATCTAAAGAAGCTGCGTTCCCTCCTGAAACACGCTCCGCACGCGCGCCCTTTTGGCAAAGGCGTGCGTTTCCTGTCGCAATCGCCGGAAGAATATAGGGTGGTGGCGGCCTATATTGACGAGGTCTCGAAAGCGGACAATACCGTGTCCTGGTATTGCTACAGCCTGGACAACGAGAGACCTCAAAAACTGGCGATAAAAGGACTCCCTCTCGACGCGCCGTTGGATGAAATAGCCAATGAAATGGACGCATTGGGCTTCCCCCTATCGCATATTCGACAGATCCCGGGGGCAAGAGGTCGCCCCTACTGTATTTACTTTGGACAGCTACAGAACAGACACGAACACAGTGAGCTCCAAAATGTCTACAAAATTACGGAGCTCCTAAACATGTCCGGCGTGAATATCACTGCGTGGAAGGCAAAGCCCGGGCCGGCGCAGTGTCATCGTTGCCAAGCGTTCGGCCACTCATCGGCCAACTGCCATCGTCCAATCCGCTGCGTACGCTGCGGAGAGGGCCACACAACCGCGGATTGCAAGCGCGACAGAGGAGCGACCCCAACGTGCGCTAACTGCAAACGAGAGCACGCGGCTAACGACAGGTCATGTCCGTTATACAGGAGGGAAGCGCGTAAGATGGGGGTGAAAAGTGCCCCCCCCGCCCCGAAGCCACCGCCGCCCCGAAGAGAGTCCCCGGTACCCTTACCGGTAATGGAGGCTCAAGAATATGACCTCACGCAGGGACCAACACTAATGCCCCCTGCCAATCTGCCGTCAGACAGGACGCAGCCCTTAAGTAAAGGTAGAAAGAGAGGTCGCAGAGGAAAGGGCAGGAAGCAGAAAGAAAGCGCAGGTGAGCTTAACTCGGTCGTAGCACAGACGGCACCACCGTCGTCGTCGTCGTCGTCGCTCGTCGCCCCGCTCGCCGCCGTCGCCCCGCTCGCCCCGCTCCCCCCACCCGCCGCTGTCGCCCCGCCCACCGTTGTGGCCGCCCCCCGCGCCCAATCTCAAGCCCCGCTTCCCACTCTTTTTAAACCCCCCCAACCCCCCATCCCCGCACGACCGCTTGTACCGCCCACCGCATCACACCGTAAGGTAAATTTTTATAATCTAATTAATTCCACAAATCTTGCCGCCACCCCCGCGCCACCCCCCAGGGGTCGTGCACCTCCCGTCAGGGGTGCTATTTGCCCGCCGTTGTCGATCAACATAGCCAGAGCATCCATCGCTGCGCTTAATGCAGCTATTGAGGCCATCGCGGCCGGGCAAAACCCGCTGCCCGCTCTACTGCACGGCCTGCAGCAACTTACTTACCTCCTGGTCCAGGAATTCTCTTCAATCTAAGAGTGATATACTGGAATCCGGGGGGTGTAAGAGATAAGACCGCACACCTCAGGTTATTAGTCCAACAGCACGATATTCATATTGTGTTGTTGGGCGAAACCAAATTGCGCCCTGAGCATTCTCTTTGTTTGCCCAATTATTTCGTCTATAGGCGGGACGAAATAAACGCCACGAATAACATCGCTTACAGGGGCACAGCAGTGCTGATTCGTAGAGACATTGTCCACGAAAGTTTACCCCTGTCAAGCTTTGCTTCAACTCGAGCGATAGGTATTAAACTAAGAGTCGACAATACCGAACTCAAGGTTTACGCTGCCTACAAGCCACCTAAGGTGCCTTTTATTTCCGGCGATATTACAAACATTATGTCCGACGACACGCCCACACTCATACTCGGCGATTTTAACGCCAAACACCGACAATGGGGTTCAAAAATTTCATCCAAAGACGGTAGAGATTTAAAAAATGATGCCGAGGCGCACAATTACGTCGTAATTGGTCCCGGCTCCCCCACTCATTATCCATCTCAGGACTTATTTCAACCGGACGTACTAGACATAGCACTAGCTCGTAATATTAGTTGGCCCATCTCATTAGAAACCCTCCATGACATTGACTCGCAACACCTCCCCATCTTACTGGTCCTCGGAGTTTCTATTAGGGACAAACCTTTGCCACCAATGAAAAACATTACGGACTGGACTAAATACCAAAAACTACTAAGCTCATTTAAACTCCCCCCCGGTGGCCTGTCCACTCCACAGGAAGTGGAAACAGCCACCCAGGCGCTTACCGCGGCTATCTCTTCCGCACTTGCTCAGTGCACCACAGCTGCCAAGACAGCCTCGGGGAAAAGTTTATTACCGGTACATCTCCGTAATAAACTTAGCCAAAAACGAGAACTTCGCAAACTGTGGTGCCGAACTCGTTGCCCGTCAATTAAAAAAGAGCTAAATAAATTAGGTAGTGACCTATCGCACCAAATTTCGCTTTATCGGAAATGGTCTTGGGACAATACAATTTCAAAGGCCAGCGACAATGATACCGCCCTTTATCGTTTAGCTCGCTGTATGACCAACACCCCTGCACCCATACACCCCCTCGTAGACACGCTAGGTAACCGTTTGTACTCAGCTGAGGAACGCGCGGGCCTACTGGCGGACCACTTCGAGGACCAATTTAGGCCCAATCCCATTGTCGACCACGCCCACACATCATTGGTTGAGGAGCGCATACAACAGCTCCTCTCTAACCCCACTGACCCACTTAGAGGTGACGATTTTATCTCCCCTAAGGAGGTTAAAAAATTTATATCTTTTTTAAACAAAAAGAAATCTCCCGGCCCTGACGGCATTCCTAACACGGCCCTTTTGATGCTACCCAGAAAAGGTCTTGTGGCCTTAGCCCGTATATTTAATGGGATCCTCCGCACAGGTTTCTTTCCCACGACCTGGAAGACAGGCAAAATTATTGTCATACCGAAGCCTGGTAAGAGCCGCCAGAAACCAGAGCATTATCGGCCGATCACGTTACTTTCTAACATAGCCAAACTGTTCGAACGACTTTTATTGAAAAGGGTATCACCCTTTATCAATCTTAGGCCAGAACAGTTTGGCTTTAGAAGTAATCATAGCACCACTCTTCAGCTTACTCGTGTTTTACACCATATGGCCTTTGAGATGAACAAAGGCAGGTACACGGTCGGGGTCTTTCTCGACATCGAGAAGGCCTTTGATCGTGTTTGGCACGCCGGCCTTTTGTTTAAGCTTTCTGAGACCGATTTACCCCCTATGTACGGGCGGATAATAGCCTCTTTTCTGGAGGGGCGGAGTTTCTTTGTTTCGGTTGACAATAAAAACTCCCCTACCAAGACCATTTCAGCGGGGGTCCCTCAAGGTAGCTGCCTTTCCCCACTGTTGTATGCGATTTTCACTAATGACATTCCCACGCTTAGCGATAGCGGTCTATCGCCAGGCATACAGGACGTCACCTTAGCATTGTATGCCGACGACAGCGCGTACATGAGCTCGTCCCGTAAGTCCCACTTAGCTGCCGCTAAAATGCAGCGATTATTGGACATTCTCCCGTGCTGGCTTGACAAGTGGAGGATAGCAGTAAACGCCTCAAAAACGGCAGCCATCTTAACCGGCCAACAGAGGCTATTACCTAAAGCGCTTGTATTCCGCGGGCAGGTAATTGAGTGGCAGAGCAGCGTAAAATACCTTGGCTGCTTTATCGACCGCAGACTGCGCATGTCCAAAATGGTTGAACATGCAGCGGCCAGGGCGGTTGGCGCCAGGGCGGCCCTACGGCCATTATTTTCGTCTGACCTGCCACTTAAAACCAAAATCCGGCTATACAAACTCTACGTTAGGTCCCGTTTAACGTACGCCGCGCCGGCTTGGTACGCCTTGCTATCCGCCACTAAAAAGAATAAGATTCAAGTAGTACAAAACAAATCGCTGAGGATATTAACGGGTGCTCCGCGCTACGTTCGCAATGACACAATTGCAAGGGACACAAAGGCAGAGCCAATAGGTGAGTTTATCGCCAGACTGGCCGCCCGGTTGTTTGACGCGGCGGACAATAGCACCCACCTCCACCTAAGGGGCATAGCGCCTTTGCACGCCCGTCCACCCGAAGGCCGACCTCTCCCTAGGGAGCTAATCCCGCCCAAAAACTAGCCGGGCTTATATGTTACATGTGTATATGTCATATTTTAGTTAGTTTTTTCTTTCCAATCACCTTTGTTTTTTTTTTTTTTCATTCTCCACTTGTGTTTTTTCGTTTTTTCGTTTTTTGTTTTATTTTTTCGTTTGTTTTTATTTCGTTTCCTCCTCGCCACTTTCACAAAGTGGCCACTATAATGCCGACAGAGGGCCTGAAAAGTAGGCCCTCTTTAAACAATCACCGAGGGTGCGCTCACCCTCGAGACTTGCCCGGGTCATGGGGTAAAACGTCAGTCCTTACCCCGACACCCGTACCTCCTTTACCCGACAGGGTAAGTAGATGTCCACGTTTCATACAATACACAAATACAAATTTTACACTGATAGATTTTAACTATTTACGTATTATTAAGAATTATTAAGAATTTAACTCAACTCTGCTTGAGTACATATCTTACACTACATGTTATTTACGCTTAAACTATTATTTTACATCGTATATTTTATTTTTGACAATCCTACATATTAAATCCTTACTGACATTACCTATAGTTACTAAGTTTACACGAGATATTATTTACGAAATACATGCGCTTCCTTAAGTTATTTCTACGTTATTTCTTATATATCTTACTATTTATTTAACCTTCTTACTTAAAATGTACATAGTTGAGCAAACCTTATGTACTCTATCTCACATTGCAACGACATACTTCTATCCTATTTTTTATATTTGTGACTTTATTTTTCGTCACTTGCAACGTTACAACTTAGTATTATTTATTTATCATATAATTCACAAACCTTACAACTTACTAACTTATTATTTTACGTATCGTTTTAGAGCTACCCTATTGTGTCAATACGACTTTATTTATCAAAAAATCCTTATTTAAACATGTTTACATTTTAATCCTTATATCCTATCCTATCCTATCCTTATTTATGTGTTTCGTGTGGTCCGTCGCTAACACCTTGATTATACTAAAGAAGTTTTTTATAGCTGCAGCTATGCTTAGTTTTAGTGGAATTCGTTTATAGTTGCTTCTGCGGGTACTTCTGAATTTTCCGGTATAAAACAAAGGCGTAGCCAGGTACCTGGGTTGGCATATTTTCGGGATAATTTAATCATTTAACAATGTATCTATTCGGATCGCCCGCACTTTTTACTGCTAATAACCACCATTCACCTTCACCAATGTCCAACAGTCGTTCGTTCAACCTTCCACATGTAAAGAGGCAGTTCATCTCATCTCATGCATGCATGCATCTCAAACACCTTGACGTATTGAGTTTTTCCCGTTGGTTTAACTAGTATGTTCAATTGGTTATACGAACAAGGAGTTTTTTCCCCGTGGACCAACTAAATAGTTAAACATAAGAAAACCGAAATTTACAGAGCCCTTCGTACAACTGCATCGCCAGTTGGACCACTGCCCCAAAATAATAGTATTAAAGCTTTTAACCGACATTAAAAAAATCAAAGAGGTTTCTAAGTCTTGTCTATGATAATAGTTACGGAGATATAGCACTTTCTAGTTTTACAGCTGTCATCCAAAACGAAGATCTTGATGAAATCTATAACTTCTGTAAAGAAACTGCTAGTCTACGATCATTAGTTACGGAGCTTATGGCACTTGATAGTTTGACAGCTGTCATCCGAAACAAAGATCTTGATGAGATCTAGCACTTTTGTAAAGAAACTACTAGTCTACAATCAACGGTTACGAAGATATAGCACTTTCTAGTGTGATAGCTGTCATCCGAAACGAAGACCTTGATTAGATCTATCACTTCTGTAAAAAAAACTACTAGTCTACAATCAATAGTTACGGAGATATAGCACTTTTTAATTTGTCAGCTGTCATCCAAAATGAAGATCTTGATGAAATCTATCACTACTGTAAAGAAACTACTAGTCTACGATCATTAGTTACGGAGATATAGCACTTTTTAGTTTGACAGCTGTCATCCAGAATGAAGATCTTGATATTTATTAGTTCTGTAAAGAAACTACTAGTCTACAATCAATAGATTTGGAGATATGGGTAGCCATTTTAAAACTATCACTTGGAATAAAGCTTTAAGATTTTGAGTGCAAAACCCTGTCTTTAATTGAACTTGGTCAAAATGCTTTGTTATTTATATTCCGTATGAAACCCTCAGTGCGCTTATCCGACTCACGCTTGACGTTTTATTACTACAACAACTTCCATCCTTTTAAAAGTCGGTTAAAAAGGAATAGTGTTAAGCACATTATAAACCCTTCATGAAAACCTCATTTAAGAACCTCCTTTTTTAAAGTCGGTTGAAAGCTTTAATATTATCATTTCAGGGTAGAGGCCCAACTGGCCATGCAGTTGTACAAAGGGCCCTGAAAATTTTCTTTTCTAATGTTCAACTATTTAGTTGGTCCACGGGGAAAAAAGGACGAAAGGAAAAAACCCGACGTATTGCCAGTCAACTTTCTCATAGTCCACAAGGCTTGACACATCGGCTGATGTCCGAGGACGTCTTCTGTATAGTCTGCCTCACTGTTTGGATGTGGTATGGTACCGTAACCCCCAAACCCAGCCCATTCGATGGTTGAAAATCGTTCAAGAAAGGCAAGAACATTTCTAATCTATTCGTCATAATCACCCTTGAAATAACTTATAAACGTGCCCAGATCCGTCAATAATTTTTCAGCTGGGTATCTCCCTTATTGAAAAATAGGATCAAAATGAAATCAAGAGCAGAAGTAGCTCCACGCTTTTGGAGTTTTACCAAATGAATAATAATGGAGTAAAGTGCCTACAATGCCATTTTTGCCGTATGAAAACAACATTTTACCAAGTCTGCCAATAATAATAAGAACATTACACACTGACAAAGGAAACTTTGCATTAAGATGTATCGAAAACTATATTGGATAGGTACAGACTCGTAATTTAGAGGTAGAAGTAAGTTTAGTAAGTTCTCTTGGTATCTGAAAGTTCAGACTTCTACCACAAAGATACACGGGGCACAAAGATCGACTCGCACTTGACCGATTTTTTATGGACTAAATTCTAACTAAATCCTGATTTCAAGATTCTATTCCTGCTACTTACCTGTACCTTAGCATTTTGGTGATCGTCGAGTCGGTGACAAACTAAGAGAATTTTTACTTATATACGGGCTTAAGAGGGGCGTGAGTTGCTGTTATAAAATGCGGGCCATGAAAATTCATAATTGTCCTAAAAACTTGGTGTACTCAACAGAGCGAAGCAATGCTTCACGTCGGGGCAGAAGTTGCTGCTGTACAAGTCGCATGGCCGGCCCCATATGGAGTAATGCTGCCATCTCTAGGCGGGTGCACCTGGATACAGGCTTGGCCCTTTTGACTCGGTTCAACGACGGGCTGTGAGGATTGTCGACGATCCCAAACTCCATTGCCGTATCAAGCCTTTAAGTCTGAGGAGAGACTTTGCCTCCATGTGTGTGTTCTACCGCTTGTACAATGGGATGTGTTCTGAGGAATTGTTCGAAATTATGCCCAAGGCTACTTTCTATCATAAAACCGAATGCCATCAGCAGGGAATTATTCTCACAGTTGAAACCGAAATGGTCGCGTACAATGCGGTTTCAGAGAAACGAACCAACGCTTGGGTTGTTGAATGAGCTCCCTGCCAAGGTTTTCTCTAAGGACTACAGTATGGGGTTCTTTCAAAAAAGAAGTTATTAGATTTCTGAAGGGTCGGCAACGCGCGAGTGATGCCCCTGGTGTTGCAAGCGGCCATAGGCTACGGTGACCGCTTACCATCAGGCGGAGGCCGTAAATCTGCGTAGAACTGCTGCAGGATCCACATTAACATTCCTATAAATACTCAGTAGCGCCAACTCCGTAACACGTTGGTTCAACATTGTGTTCCTTATAATAACCAAATGAATGGTCGCCCGACAACCAGGGTTGCCAGGTTTTTGATATTGCACTTCATATCATTTGAAATAGTAATAGGTAGTAGTTCTGTTTTTTTTTTCTATTTGTAAGTTAAAATCAATCATATTTAATTCTTGCTATGTAAAAAACTAACAGTTCCTTGGGGTTTTTTGCATTAAACTCTACAAATTAGCCTAAAATGCAAAGGTATCATTAATATTTTGATTCTAAGGTAAAAAAATGGCGTAAAAATAATACAAATTAGTATTATTGTTTAAACCTAGTGTTTTGATTCAGTGTAGTTGAGGAACCGTTAAGGTAAGTATATGTATCTACATATACTTACGCTATTGAAAAATTAGTTTTTACCTTGTTTGGTATTAAGTTCATCTGGCAACCTTGCCGACAACGCAACGCTTGTGTGCGGCACTTGTAGGTATCGGACGGAAACATTCGGCGATATGAGCTGATCGCGACACTCATAACCAAAACCTAAACCACAAAAACTTTAACTTATTAAATTTCTTATAAAAAAGCTAAGATAGATTATTTATGTATCTCTAATAATTTAGATGTAATCCGACATTAAAAAGTTTTTTTTTATATTTTTGCTATCGATATACAGTTTTTTTCTGTTTTTTTTCTTAAATGTTCATATATAAGATATATAGTCCATTAACTTATTCCATGACACTACCTAGAGATAGAAAAACCGTCAGAGATGATGAGAAATAGAGAGAGAGAGAGAGAAGGGGAGAGATAATTCAGGGGCAGATGCATTGTGCGACATGATGTGTGTAGCAGGGCGGAGTCCGCTTGGTGAATAAGAATAGCCACTAGGCTAGACTAACCAACCATCAGCTGATCATCATCGCGTTAGATTCTGATAAAAACCATCTATCCTGAGTAGCACGTAGGCAAGGTTCTCGACAGACTGATAAACAAACTCAATTTTAACATTATGACTGCTACTAACTACGCTGTTAATGACAACCATAGGCTGGAACATAACATAGCGTTTCTACAAAACATCAGCCTAAGTTTGCGCCCCATAGAAGTACTGAATGAACTAGGCTTTAACAATCTCTTGATATTATGTCCCTTGGGCCCCAGGCCTACGAAGCTACTGCGACAGACTAATAAACGGGGACAAATTCAAGAAAGCCCTTAAAATAATCAGCTTAACACAGCTAGATTTCATTCCTGCTCTCATTAGATCTCTAATATTGATGTGGTCATCGAATCTGTCACCCAACAGTCAATCGCAAGCTACTATTAGCAAGTGCATAAAATAAAAACCAGTTAAAAGCGATCACAGTGTATGTGGAACAGCTTATAAATGTAACAGCTTAATAACCGTTGTGTTAGTATTTATTGAAAGCTGTCGCCACGTCGAAAAATGGTGCTCCTTTAAATCTGTGATGCAGTGCCGCTGTTCTGTTGTCCAAAATCCGAAATGTCTTTGGTAAAGAGGTCTATACTTAGTGTCTATGAAATTACCTAACCGTGGTAGTAGTTACCATTAATAAAGTTTACTCAAACCGTTTAGTAAACTAAATTATCTATATTACGAGGGTTTAGGACATTTATACCCTAACTACATCGCGAAAAAATGTCGCTCGACATCCTCCCGTTAAAAATACTTTTAAATATAAACTTCGTCCACAATGACAGGTGGTAGAGAGGTAAGCGGCGGGAGAGCGCATCTACATTTGACCTCACTGTCTTCCTCGCGGTCATGATTGGTGTCTACTGGTTTAGTGCCAAGCAAGCATTACGACTCTAAGTTTTTTCTAAGCAGTCCGCCTTTTAGTGGTCGTCGCAGGGAATAATTTAGTCTTTGGACGGAAGGCATGGCGCTCAGGGTCTTTCGCATCTTTTGTCGGATAGGAGCAGGGTGACATATAATAACGTGAAGAAAGTCAAAGCAAAATGCGTCTAGCTAACAGAAACCTAGGCTTGCGTTATGTGAACGCGCTATGTCAAGTATTTCCAGCCTATGACTATTGGTAATATTGCAGTACTATAAATCGGAATAAGTTGCCTAAATCTTTATGGGAAGTGAGGCACACCTAAGAGACGATGATCAGCTGATGGCTGGTCATGGCTTTACGGCATTGATAGCCAGTCGCGGCTATTTCGTGGTAGTTTTATTCACCAAGTAGCCCTAAAACACATTCCGACCCAGCCATACACATCATGTCACATAATGCATTTGCCTCTTCCCTCTCCTCCTTTTTTCTCTCTGTCTCACCCTCTCGTCTGTCTGTCTCTTTCTCTCTTGGTAGTTCGCGGAATAAATCTAAAAAATATATTTGAACCTAAAACAAACGGTATATCGGCAGCAAAAAAATAAATATTTTTCCTCTTTAACGCCGGATTACAGCTAAAATACTAGAGATACAATAGCAATATGTAGAGCTTTTTTGTAGGATATTTAGTAATCTATAGTTTTTGAATACACATTTTTTCCGTATCAGCAAAAATTGCAGAGATATAAGCAAAAAACTAAAAAAGGGTATCTTTTTCCCAAGATGGCGGCGCGAGCGCAACAGCTATCGATGGGGACTTTTAGTATGTTCAACGAAAAGTCTTAGTGAACAAGTACACCAAAATTCAAAACTCTACCAATTAATGTATTTTTAGCCCAAAAATGTATCTAATTTGACTGGCCAATGCTCATATTACAAATATTATGTTGCAAACAAGTAATTTGTTAGCTATGATTTATAGTGAATGAACAATAATTAAAACTCAAACAATACAAATTTTGATAAAAAGGTTTAATGTTTGTTGTTTAATTTTTTTTATTATTGTTAAAATTATCATTTTACTTTTTAATTTTTCGTTTTTAGTAAATTTATCTTTTAATCTGTTTTTTATACGCCAAACTTAAATAAAATAAAATTTGATATTTAGCATTCTTAGATTTATTTTAAAACGCTCTTATTTTAGACCATATTACCATTATATAACACATTCATTATGCATAAGGATTTATATTTCCGTTTAGTTATAATTTCTTCACGCTCCATTTCGTAACATGTACAGTTCTTAAAAATTGCCCTTTTACCATAGTAAAATATTGATCTAGTTTATTCATTAAAAAGGTTACGAATACCAAAATAAGGTACCTACTGCGGTGCGACATTCATTCCCATCATTAATTTAAATGTTTTTGTACTAACTACTAAATGTGACAAATATTCACTTTTTCTTGGAGTAGATTTAGTAGATAATACGTATATTCTGAAATTTTCAACAAGCCACATACAAGTGTAGCTACATTACTACAGTATATATTATATAATCTGTGCTACAGTAAAAAAATTATGATGCTGTAACAGACAGACAGACGCTGACAGTGTGACAGTTATCGGACCCTGAAATTGCAAAACGTGTAGGGTTTACTGCCATTACGCACTTACATGTACTCTATGGCACTTACCTACTATATCACAGAGTAATAAAAACTGCGTTTTCTTGACCGCATTGATAGCTATAACATCGCATAGGCATTAAGTTAACTAATGTTTACATACAAATAATAGGGTCGTTCAATATTTGGTCAGCGCATCCACTGCCTTACCTCCCGCCCGAGCAAGTGCAGTCAATGCGTTGAATGCGGACCAGTAGTGACGCTATATACAGCATAGAGCGCATTCATTTTTTGTGAAAAGAACGATCGAATGTGCACATAGAGAGCATTATAGCGTAGGTATTCAATGTGTATCATACTTGTCAGCAAAACACCCCTAAAGAAGTCATGTTTTTTATCTAATGTATAACGTCCAACACTTTATTCAAAATATACGCACTCTGATAAAGGAGTATTTACGCGATAACAGTTGATGTTAAATACGTCACAAAGTAGATACGTACCTATACTTATACTTCGATGATAAAAAGCTAAATACAATATATCTTTTATATTAATGTTTGTTTATGGGCGAATTCGTTTTGGGATTAAAAGTTCCCACAATTGATACTTTTCACACTTTTGATAACGCCAGTTTTGCCACCGACACCCACCGATCGTGTAGCTTTGAAACGTTACTAACAAAACTTTTGGTTGCAAAAGGAACGGTTGACGTACACACACTACGATAAAACATACACACACACTATCATAAACAATGAATATGTATGGGCAGTTTGACAGATTAACACAAAAACCCCACCTCCAGACATGGGTCTAAAGTTTTATTATATTAGTAGCGTAATTGACATTTCAGCCAAGTATTTGGCTAAACAACCTGCTTCTATTGAGCAGTGCAATTATAATAGTGTAATTGACATTTCAGCTAATCATTTAGCTAAACAACCTGCTTCTATTGAGCAGTATAATAATTTGACATGTAATAATTTAAATTAAATTTTCAGACAACAAAGGACCACTTTGGCATATTATATAATTCCAACATTAATAATGATTATATTAAACAATCTATGTCTACTCAAGTTTTATGCAAACAGAAACAAAAAAATAAACTTTGTCATACTAAAAATAATATTCCATTGAACCTGGTGCATCAGAATATACAAGGAATGTCTCAGAAAGAACTAGAAATTGAATTGTTCATAAACTGCCAAAAGATTGACATTTTATGTATCACTGAACACTGGCTACGCAGCCATCAGTTTATGTTCAATTTCACTAATCACCAGGTGGGAAGTTCGTTCAGCCGAGTAAATGCTATCCATGGTGGCTCTTTAATTTTAGTTAATAAACAGCTAAAGTTTAAGGAACGTAAAGACATTGTGAGCCTCTCAGTTGAGCGAACTGCCGAGCTGTCCTGTATAGAAGTTGAGCATCTCATTGTTGTGAGTGTATACAAGCCGCCTTGTGCAATTAATGATAATTTTGAATTAGTTATGGAAGAAGTGCTGAATAAAATCAGCAATTCCAATAAACAAATCATTGTTTGTGGAGACTTCAATATAAACATTTTGGAAAATAGCTCATTAAGCACCAGATTGCTTGCCTTATTTCAGTCTTTTAATTTAAATAATTTGTTTTGTGAACCAACTAGAATTGCTGTATCCAGTGCCACTTGCATCGACAATATATTTACTGACATAAAACCAATTCAAAAATCAATTATAAGCAATCTAGAGTCAGATCATTGTGGACAGTTAGTGGTTTTAGAAAGAAATAATAGATTTACTAAAAAGGAAATTAAATTTATATTAATAACAACTAAACGGGTTGAATCATTTAAATATAAACTTAATGCATAAACTTTCAGATTTGCTTTATAATGGCGACCTAAATGATATGTACAATACTGTTCTTGACACTATTACTACAGAGTATAAAAAAATATTTACTGCAAAAAAGAAACTTATTTCCAGTCGCTTTAGTTTTAGTGAATGGGCTACCCCAGGTATTCATAAAAGTAGGCGTAAACTGTATGAATTATATAAAGAAAAAACATATAATAATAGCCAAATATTTAGGGAATATTTAAAAAAATACTCAAAAACCTTTAAAAAGGTCTGTCTTGTTGCAAAAGCAATTCACCTCAGACATAAAGTAAAAAATTCAACAAATAAAATAAAAACTACATGGAACATAATAAATAATGAAACTGGTAAAGCTAGGAATTCTTGTCAGGACTTTGAGTTGATTGTAGATGATGCTAGTTTTAAAACAAATTCTGAGGTAGCAGTTGCCTTTGAACAGTTTTTTAGGAATATCCCATTCAAAACAACTGAACATCTAAACTCAAGTCCAATCTTAGCAAAAAATTATTAAAAACTAGTGTTCCTGAATGTAACGTTCCCTTTGTATTTAAAAACATTAGTCCTACGGATATCATTAATACATTTAAAACATTAGAAATTAAAAACACCACAGACCTTTGGGGACTTTCTGTAAAAACTATAAATTCAATTATTCATGTTATAGCACAACCTTAGCCATTATTTTTAATAGTTGTGTTGATAGTGGTGTGTTTCCTGATGAGATGAAACTTAGCAAAGTTATACCTCTTTTTAAATCAGGTAGTTCAACAGATCCTAATAATTTTCGGCCTATTTCAATACTACCTATACTCAGTAAAGTTTTTGAAAAAATCATACTTTGTCAAATGTTAAGCCATTTCTGTATTAATGAGCTACTTAGTAGTAAACAGTTTGGCTTTATGAAAGGCCGTTCCACAACCGATGCAGGAGTGGCACTATTAAAAAATATATATAACGCCTGGGAGTATTCGCATGACGCCCTTGGAGTGTTTTGTGATTTATCTAAGGCATTTGACTGTGAAAATCTCATCAGGAAGCTACATCACTATGGTATTAGAGGCAAAGCTCTCAACCTTTTGACATCCTATATGAGTAGGAGAGTACAGAAAATAGATGTCAACGGTGAAAGATCTCCGGGATCAGCAGTCACTATAGGAGTCCCTCAGGGCTCAATTTTAGGTCCTTTTCTATTTCTTTATTGACATTAATGATCTCCCATATAATGTAAAAAACCATGACATTGTCTTATTTGCTGATGACACCTCTTTGCTTTTTAAAGTTAAGAGACGACAGACATGTTAAAATGAATTAAATAATGCCCTTTCTAAAATTGTAAATTGGTTTAACGCTAATAATTTATTACTTAATGAAAAAAAAACCAAATGTGTTAAATTTACATTACCAAATGTTAGTCAGAGACAGACATGTATTAATATTAATGGCGAGCAATTAGAACTTGTTAATTCAACAGTCTTTCTTGGCATAACGCTGGACTCCAAACTTCAATGGGGTCCTCATATTCATAACCTAACCAAAAAACTTAGCTCTGCTGTGTATGCGACCAAGAAAATAAGACAATTGACCGATGTCGACACGGCAAAAATAGTATATTTTAGCTATTTCCATAGTTTAATGACATATGGTATCCTATTGTGGGGTAGCGCTGCTGATGTAAATACAATATTTTTGTTACAAAAAAGGGCAATTCGTGCTATTTATAAATTAGGATCTAGGATATCTCTGAGGGATAGGTTTAGGGAAGTAAAAATTTTAACTTTAGTGTCGCAGTACATATATGAAAATCTTTTATATGTACATAAAAATATCAATAGTTTCAGCAAGAAAAGTGACGTTCACAAAGTAAATACTAGAAGTAAAAATAAGCTGTTGGTGCATGATACACGTCTACACAAAATAAGTAACTCTTTTATGGGGCAATGTATACACTTTTACAACAAAGTTCCCAATAAAATTCAAAATCTATCAATAAGTAAATTTAAATCTTTTATCAAGCAGGTACTTTGTAAAAAGGCATACTACAATATTTCAGACTATGTAAATGATAAAAATCCTTGGGACTGATGATGCTCAATTACAGGATGCATAGGTAAACCAAATAAAAATGGAAATAACATAAAATTGTACGGCTAAAATTTTTTTATTTAAAACATTAATTGTATTTTTAGTTTGTTTGTATTATTGATAGTGTTTTTAAAAGAGTAACTATCGAGTTCCTTGCCGGATTCTTCTCGGTAGAAATCAACAACATTGTGAACCGGCGGGAAGGTGGGAGGGTTCAAAAAATAATATTTTATAACTTTGACGATTCAAAAGTGATTGTAAAATCCTTATTTGAATAAAGCATTTTGACTTTGACTTTGACTTTATTTTTCGGTGGCAAAAGTGACAAAAATATCGTAAACGAACGCATGACAGTTTGTTACAGATGATACTAAAATTTTGATATTTTTGATACCAATGCTAATAAACGAACGGATGACAGGTGACAAAAGTAATGAAAATAATGATTCTGCATCCCAGAACGAACGCGCCCTATTTTATCTAATATTAGAGCCAATCGTAAAGATTGTAAAAGGATAGTAAAATATACTGAAAATTGAAAAATATATTGTTATATTGATTCCGAATCAATAAATAGATACCTATTTAAATGTATATCATTATATTTTAACTTTACCATTAATACCTATCAATACTCTGGTACTAAATACTTATTATTTGCCTACACCAATTACCTAAGTTATAACACTACCTGTCTGTCTGTCTGAATGTAGTTAGAAGCCTGAAATGTTCACAGAATAAATATGTGTTGTTATGGGAAGTAAATAATTTCCTAAAAAATAAAAAAACAACATATAAAAAAAACAAGGGGTTCTCCATACAAGAAAAATCTATTTGCTGTTTCTTTTCTATCGTAAAAACGGTGAACATACAAGCTTGAAACCTAAAACAAATATAAGCTCTATAATAAAATAAAAAAACAATAAAAACCGGTCAAGTGCGAGTCGGGTTTTTCTGTTTTTAAGATTCCCGATAACCCACCGGAAATTAAACCTACAATAAAATCAACGATATTTGCATCTAAATAAACTTTTTAATTTCAGAGAACACCGGCCATGGTCAGATAAATATATTGCATATTTATCAAATCTGATCGAGTTACTACCACAAGACAATGGATAAATTCCTTAAGTCTATATTTCAATCTGGCGAGAAGCGGAAACACGCAAGGTATGAGGGCGAGGATGAACAAATTCCACCGTTGGATGGGAGACGAAAGCTGTCCATTTCAAGGTCGGGAAGACTGAAACAAAATAAGAAAAGGCAGTCATTGTGTTTGGAGCTTTATGGAGATGTAAGTAAACATAATTTTTATGAGGTCTTCTCTAAGGAAGTACAGGATGGGGTTCTTGAAGAAGGGAGTGATTGGTGTGGTGCCCTTGTTACAAGCCCCTAAAGGCCGAATGAAACAGTAGGCTTTTATGCCATCATGGTGTTTTAAAAAAAGATATTTTTTTTACTAGGTGCTTAGGTTTACCTAACTTGTACATTCTAAAGTTTATGACAATGTATTAAAAATTGTTTAGTGCTAAGTAGTTATAAAAAAAGTGGTCCTAACAAGTAACCCTGAAGCACTCTTTATTTTTATAATACATATAAGTAATATGTAAGTATATGAATAATATATGTACTATGAATTAAAGTTCGATGACTCGGTTTACTTTAATTAAACCCCCCCTTTTTTCCTGTATGAAAAAAAAGATGGTTTGACTTGCCGAATGCTTTACTTAATTCATTAGATATGACGTTTTTATTACGTACGATTATTATCATACCGTTATCGTCATATTTTAGACAAATTAAAAAAAGATTGTAAACTGATGTCGAATTCTTGGAAATGCAGTGTTCGGCGTATTTAGAAAGTCATCATGACGATTATGAATTTGTCAAAAATGTAGCTACTAAAATATTATGGTCTATTTTTAAATATACAACGACAGTTGTGCATGCAGTGTAAAATCTGTTCTGTGTGGGAATTCTGAACTGACTATGCAGTTTGCTGTTGCAGCAATTACTGCTTGACCGGGCTTTTGGGGCAAGATTCTGAAGGAGTATCAGCCCATATAGCGCCCAACGCTCAAGGGCTCCCCGCGGGGGCTAAAAGTATCCCATGTCCTCTGTCCCTCTGGCTATCGGTGTGTCAAAAATCGAGTCACCTCTTTGCTTCGTTGCGACGCCAGGGAAAACTATATAATATTTTACCCCCAGTTAAATCTATTCCCGAGGGAATTTCCGATCAGGTTAAGAACTATTCTTAGTCCTTCACATCCTTTCAGCCACTACTGTTCCAAAAATCGGTCACCTAGTTGTAAAATATTTTTCAGTGGGAATTCTTGATAAGGAAAAAAGTATCCTATGTCAATTCGTCTAGTGGTAAAAATCAATTCACCCGTTGATCCATTGCGTCGGTGAAAAATAGTACCCCGCGGTTGTAGCTTTGTGGGAACATTCTCGAGTACGACAGACTCAGGAATTCGATGGAAAACTGTTAAATAGGTCTACTAACCTCTCGAGACCCGTGGAAGTACTTGCATTCATTTTACCATAGAATTCCAGAGTCTGGCTTACTCGTGACAGTTCACAATAAGCTCCCTACTCGATTGAAGTAAAAATCGACCAAGTGCGAGTCGGACTCGCTCACGAAGGGTTCCGTACTAACTACTCCGGCAAAAAATGACGTTTGTTGTATGGAAGCCCCCTAAAGAATTTATTTTATTCTGTTTTTTAGTATCTGTTGTTATAGCGGTAACAAAAATACATTTTCTGTGAAAATTTCAACTGTCTAACTATCACGGTCCATGAGATACAGCTCGGTGACAGACGGACGGACAGCGAAGTATTAGTAATAGGTTTACGCTAATTACCCTTTGGGTACGGAACCCTAAACAGTATCCTATATATTCCTACTCTCTAGCTATCCATGTGTAAAAATCAATAGAATGCTCCATAGCGAACAAACAAACAGACTTTCTCTGTATACATAGGTATAATATTAGATTTTTTGTGTTACATGTGTACTTACTTACCTACCAATATAAATGTTATTATATTTAGAGCTTTAATTATCTTGATTTATATAGCAAGTATAAGTCGACAATAAGTCAGTGGCGGAGATTCGAGAACGGCGTGAGACATGAGTAGGGTTACCATCCGACGGATTTAGCCGGAAATGTCCGGACATTCAGCCTTCTGTCCGGACTCTTTCCGGACTAGTCATTTGTCCGGAATTTTGACTTATTCAGTAATTTTTACAAATAAATGAAATTCGACTAGTTAATCGGTCTGACTCATGACTCACCTCAACTTAAAACAGTCAATTTATACTTTAAACTTTCAATATGAAATATGATTTAATAATTTATATATTTGATTATGTGACTGTGTCCGGACTTTGTTTTAAAATGTCAGGCTTTTTGTCAGGACTTTTAAAATATTGAAATGGTAAATCTAGTCATGAGTCTTTTTCACAATTTCTCAAGTAAATTGATTATTTACTACACTGGCTTTTCGGTACAGGGGAACATCGTGAGGAACCCTGCCATACGTCAAAAAAAGACGTATGTAAAGTCCACAATCTGCACTGGGCCCATATTTCCAGATATTAATCTATGGGCCTGCGTGTGGACTTTATGGCCCAAATCACCATCAAGAGGGTAGGCCATGCCCTAACAGTCGGGAACGTCCTTTCTGTTCAGCATTTGTTTGGCTGTTAGAAAACGCCGCAATTCATTGAAAAGTTAACTAAGTATCATTAAAAAAAATTGATATTACAGGACCTACAGACAGTAGAAAAGCCCACTTCAATGGAATACCACGTAAAGAACCCACAGAACAACGCAGCAGGTGAAAACAAAAATTGTGATAAAAATCAAAGAAGATCCAGTGAAGTGTTAAAAATAAAAACACCTGAAGAGGAAATCGATATTGCTTTTGCGATTGTCGAGAAATCATAGCACAAGTGAAAGTGTTTAAATTACATAAGGATTTTTGAAGTGTAAATGGGCGAAGCGAATTATCTTATCAGAATAATCATAATAATTGGCTAATTATCGTCGTCGAAATAATAACGTCGAGTAGTCGTGGTGGACAGTACACGACTAGCAATATGTAAAGATAGAGGGTACTCGGGTGCATCTCATCTAACCGATTGCTCTGTCTAGACACTTTCGATGGCCAACTGAACGAAATTATTGTTTAGGCTGTGACTATATAATTTATTTTATATGCATTGATTAGTCATAAATTCATAATTTGGAATATAGCTACTTTAACAGTCGGGACCCATTAAAAATCTAGATCGGCTCAAATCTTCCCAATAGTGGGTCCCTATGTTCCGCATTAGAATTTATCATTACTGGACTTATTTTTCTCTTTTCAGTTTATATTTATAGTAAATTTTTAGGCAGTTGAGTTTTTTGATTTTTTAATTTATTTATTTTTTTGTATCCCTTGCCTTATTATAAGGTTTAGGTAGGTATATTAGAGAATAGCCAATACTCAAGGTTATCACATGGGGGAAAATGTCAAAGTATGTAAGTAAGTTAATAGGTAAGTGTGAGTTGTTATTTAAAACAAACAAGTTATTAATTAGGTATAGACTATACCCGATTTAGGAGGCTATACTACCCTACTAAATTTTATTTTGTTTCTCTGGATCCGCTGAGCAGATCCCACTAAAATATAATAAATGTGTTCTTCTAAACTAAACTAGGCTTTTCAAATTATAGTTGCCATGTAATTTTTATTAAACAATTAAATAAGCAAATTATTTTATTAGCAACTAGTTGCTGCCCCCGACGTCGTCTGCGTGAACGCTATACTATAAGATCACTTTTTGTGAACAAAACCATAGCGCGATCTAATTCGACCCCAACGCCATCTAGTTAGCAAATAGGAATCATTTTTATATGATGGAAAAATTATAACACATCTTAGTTTTACACGATTTTTTAACATAAAATAAATGACTATGTGTGAGTAGAATAATTATAATTAAGAAGCATTTAAATATGCGTCGTTAGATTACACGTTGTTACAGAATGCGTTGAAGAAATAAAGGTTCATTGCTCGTTCCCCGTAGGTGATAGCGTGATTATATGTAGCCTATATGTTGACCCGAATTCTTAATAATATTCGTGCCAAATTTGAAGTAAATCCATGCAGTAGTTTATCCCGAACATACATACAGACAAAAATTCTAAAAACTATATTTTTGGCTTCGGTATCGATTGTAGATCACACCCCAAGTATTCTTTTAAAAAAATATTCAATGTACAGTTTTGACTTTCCTACCATTTTATTATATGTATAGATTAATTTGTAAGATATGTAGGCTATGTAAGATATGTAGGATAACAAAATAAAAACTAACATATTATGTACTTATGCAATTTATATTTTTATATTTGTACTTACTTAGGTACATTTCTTTATGTCATTTTCACATGTTTCCGCTAAATGCTTGTTTTTATATATATATAATTCTTCTGTTCGTTATATGTCACAGAACTTCTCCGCATTCGCTGGACCGATTTTGATACAAAATAATTGTGTGTGAGTGCGTCCCTGAATGGCTTAGATTCAGAAATGTGATACGGTATGTGGCGCTGGAATCGGGTTCTAGAAATGTTTACTTTATTCTTTCATGAGAAAATAAAAATGTTTGTATGTTTGTTTGCTGGGAGCTTATTGGGAACAATCTTGAGTACGCCAGACTCTGGGATTCAAAAAAAAATGTAGGCAAGTAGTTTTACAGGTCTCGAAAGGTAAGACATACTTGGCGTAGGTACTCGAGACTGTTCGCAATAAACTCCCTGGACCCGCTAACAGCAGGCAACTTCGTCTGTCGGGTCCGCTAGTGTTATAAATATTATACCAAGTGCTTCGAAAGACTCAAATAATAATGGAGATAATTTTGCTTTTCAAGCTGAACAACTGTCGCCGTAAAACATGTGTCAAGATCTCAAAAAAATATTTTAACCTTTTATACCAAGTTCGATCAGCTGATCGGCACTTTACATGAGACAAAATTTTGTTCAGTATTTGGAGAAAATTATCTCCTTCTCTATTATTTGAATCTTTCGAAGCATTTGGTATATTTAAATGTTATAAAATAATGTTTACTTATATTGTATCTTGTGTTTATTCTGTATCTACATCTATATATATTGTAGATAACGCTTTACGTTTTAGATTAATCCGCGTAGACAAGGAAAATGATGTTGAGATATCGCAAGCGATAATGTATTTTATCTGATGGAGATGACGATTTTGTATTAAAATATTGCTAGGTGTGGAATAAAGACTGATTGAAAAGAGTGTGTTTAATTATTGATTACTTCCTTGCTGTTTCAATACTTAGGTATATTTATAGTCTAACTAGCTTTTGCCAGCGACTCCACCCGCGACTTGCCTGCGATTACAGCAAGGTAGTCTGGTATAGCGTAGCTCACGGGAGATTTGGTTCTTGAGTTTTTCTTGCAGATATGGAGTATTGTTGCCATCTCTGGGCGGTTGCACCCGGATACCAGCTTGGACCTTTTGACTCGGTTCAACGACGGGCTGTGAGAATTGTCGACGATCCCAAACTCACTTGCCGTATCGAACCCTTAAGTCTGAGGAGAGACTGCCTCCCTGTGTGTGTTCTACCGCTCGTACAATGGGATGATTTCTGAGGAATTGTTCAAAATGATGCCTACGGCCACCATCGCACCGCTCGCCATCGGCAGGGTTTTCATTCTCACACTTTAGCACCGAAATGTTCGCGTACAGTGCGGTTTCAGAGAAACTTTCTCCCGGGAACGCTTGGGTTGTGGAATGAGCTCCCTCAATGAGGTGTTCTTCAAGAAAGAAGTAAATTTTGAAGGGTCGGCAACGCGCGAGTGATACCCCTGGTGTTACCTGGTGACCGTTTACCATCAGGCGGACGGTAAGCTTGTTTGCGACCTTAGCGGTATAAAGAAAAAAAACCTACTTATGGATGTTTGGGAAAAAATCACAAGTATGTCTTAAATTATCTTCCCCGTTTTCTTTATTTTTAGGGTTCCCTACCTCAAAAGGAAAAAAACCTTTATAGGATCACTTTGTTGTCCGTCTGTCAAGACCCCTTTTCTTAGTAACGCGTGTAGGTATCAAGTTGAAACGAATGTCAAATACTTAGGTCTACGGTCCATTGAAGCTGTAAAAAAACAAGCTTCTAAGTAAACGCAATAACAAAAATACGACCAAAGTACGGCAAGTATGGCATTCACAAACCATCAAAACCTATGGTCCTTATAAGCCTCATACATCCCCACTGCTGGGGCACGGCCTACCCTCAACGAGGGTGATTTGGGCCTTAAGTAGTCCACCAGTAGTAGTTGTGGATGTAGCTACAAACTTCCCGTTGACCTAGAAGCATGTAATTTGGCAAGAAGCAAGATGTTAAATGACATATATAGGAAAAAAACCAAACACTGATAATTTATTGTTAAAGGATTATGCTATGTTATATGTATCACATTAATAGTACGGAACCCTCGGTGCGCAAGCCAGACTCTTGGCCAGTCATTTTTTTAATTCGCCCAAAATAGTGACGCGGGAGTTTTTTGGATTGCTCATTACCAATATGATGCTCAAAAAGGTCCTCGAGGTACCTAGTAACGATTTTCGGCGATTTTTGAAGAAAATTTAAAGTGAAGTAACGGAGATGACCATGATGACATCTACTAAGCCTACCTTGAGCCGAAGACCTCTTTGGACATCATATTCGTGATTTGCGTCCGCAAAAACCCACCTGTACTAACTTTGGGTTTATTTAATGTAACCAATATTTATCAAATAAATAAAACTGCATTTTCTTAATTCCACATGTGCACACAACCACACAAGAAAGCCAACCATGCTAACGACGCCATGTTTTTCCAGTGATTGGTACACACTATACAAAATTATTGAAATCCGAATATTAGTAAAACGTGGACTAACATACATACTGTACGCTTATGAAATTTAGTACTTCTGTTTAGAATCCCACATAGACATATGTTAGTATTGTGCTATTTATCAATATTACATACACAGGTCGAATTGTTTGACCTCCTTTTTTTGAAGTAGGTTAATTTTCCTTGCCTAGTGTAATGTTCAATGAACATCGATGTTTTTGTAACATCGCCCATTGCTTATAATAAAAGACACATGGCCTCGAAGAGGAATGCGTTTCCAAAAAATATTGTAATTTTTTTCAGATTTTTACGTATTTAAGATTAATTAGTACTTATAAACGCTATTACAAAACGAATCCATAGTATCTTTTTTTTTAAATACATCGCCATCTATTGTATAAATGCAATAGTCGAACTACTGATGATGGGTAACTCAGCTGTGGTTCCTCTCAAATACGCAGCTCCCAATGAGTTGTTGAGCTGCAGCTCAAATGCAAATAAGACAGGTTACAATACAAAGTAACTTAAGGGTGTTATCGGTAAACAAGTGCGAGTCGGACTCGCGCACGAAGGGTTCCGTACCATTATTTATAAAAACGGCAAAAAGTCACGTTCGTTGTATCGCGTCCCCCCTAAAATATTTGTTTTATTTTAATTGAATTATTTATTTTAAAGTGAATATGGAACTAAATATTCTGTGAATATTTCAAGCATTTATCTGTTGCCGTTATCAATGTCAAGCAAAAACGAGCAAAAAAATCAATTTTGTTGTATGGGAGCCCCCTCAAATATTTATTTTATTTAGTATTCTGTTTTTTAGTATTTGTTGTTACAGCGGCAACAGAAATACATCATCTGTGAAAACTGTCAACATCAACTGTCTAACTATCACGGTTCAGGAGATACAACCTGGTGACAGACGGACGGACAGCGAAGTCTTAGTAATAGGGTCTCGTTTTTTACCCTTTGAATTTGAGATTTTTTAAGTTAGATTACACGTAAATGGCAATAACTATGTAAACCAATGATTTCATAATATATAAGAAGTCAATGATGTAAACTTATTTTATTATCGCATTTAGTGTACCTTATCTAGTATTTGTATATAACAAAAATTAAAAATATCATGACCTATCGGAGAAAAATCTTACTTTTAAAATCGTGGTTTAAAATTTCAGTAACCTGAAAAAAAAATGAGTAAACTGAAGAAATTATGCTAAAGTATATGTTTAGAATAGAAAATCAAGATTATTTCTTATAACTCCTTAAAAAAATTTTCAGGAACCTAAATTTAACACTAAATAGTCTCAATACTAAAGCTATAACAACTTAAAAAAATAAATACTATTTATATACTTTGTCATAAAAAGCAAATGTTTTAAATTATTTTTCATTATAATCAATTTTTAAAGCGTGTAAACGCGTGCATATCGGGAGTTCGTAAGGCGGGCGGCGCGTTTAATAATACAATACAAACGAAACTGAATTACAGACAGGCTAACGTCACTTCTGATATTTGTGATATCACAACACCATGAACCTTGGCCAAACGGTGTGAATACAGGTGTCGCGAGAACCAGAGTTTCAAAACCACTATAGTATTGTCCCACCGGGTTAATTCCGAATGAGTGTTGGAACACTAACACCGGGTTTAAAAATCGAACTGGGACCTTATTGGGAATAGTCTCGAGCTATTCGGTCTCTGGAATTCGAGACTAAAATGTATGGAAGTCTGACTTAACTCTTGAAACCCGTGAATGTACTTGTATACATTTTTCTCTCGAATTACAGAGTTCGAATAGCTCGAGACTGTTTCGAATAAGGTACCTACTCCTTGTAGTTTTTGGCTTCGGTTCAAGTTCTTGAGCAGCTCACGCAGATTTCTTGAGTTATCCATCATGTCTAGATATAGATGATATTCTTATCCATTTAGATTAGCTATTTATCGCTAGATGGCGCGTATTAACAATGAAAATATATTTCTATTAGACGATAGAGGCCAGTAAATTAACGAAAGTATAGTTTTATTGAGGAGCGCAAAAACAAACTGACCTCAGTCCAAATTTTTAAATCTGTGAATGTCATTTCATTCCTCATGCCCATAGGTACACTTCAATATCAAACGTTAGATTTAAACTGGCTTCAGTCGCTAGTAAATCCCCGTCAAAAACAACCTTACCAAGCAAAGACGCTTCGGTCCTCAAAATGTGACATGCAAAATCATTGTTTGTACAAATATTATAATATGAGATTTAAATGTTAATTATTTTTGTTTTTGTTATTACAAATTTTTCCTTTGCGTTAAAATCTCTTTGTTATGGCATCAGTACCTGTCAGAAAAATAGCTGTCACAATCAACTGTAAAATGCAAATACGCATTAGTCCATCAATAAAATACAAAAATGCCTCAGTCCATTAAGATGTTACGATTTTTTTACATTCCTGGGACCAGGGACCTTATTGGGAACCAGTCTCGATCTATTCGGACTCTGGAATTCGAGACAAAAATTTATGGAAGTCTGACTTATCTTTCGAAACCTGTGAATGTACTTGTATACATTTTTCTCTCGAATTACAGAGTTCGAATAGCTCGAGACTGTTCCCAATAAGGTCCCTGATCTGTTTTTATAATGAAAGTTACGTTTTTTGAGACTTGTTATTATTACGGATGTATCCTATCCTACTAATATTATAAATGTGAAAGTTTGTTTGTCTGGTTGGATGTTTGTTACTCAATCACGCTTTAACCACTGGACGCATCGGGGTGAAACTTGGCATACACATAGGTTAGGTCCTGGAACAGCATATAGGCTACTTTTTATCCCGAAAAAATCAAAAGTACCCGCGGGAATAACTATAACAGTTTAAAGAACAATACATGTAGCTAAAGCTTGCTATAGCAAACTTCATAAGTATGCTTCAGTAACTTAACTTAGTAATTTAATTAATCTAGTACTCCATAATTTGAAAGTATAAAGACCATTTATGCTTGTTGAAACACAAAACCATTATTTGTGTTCCGTACTAACTACTCCGGCAAAAAATGACGTTTGTTGTATGGAAGCCCCCTAAAGAATTTATTTTATTCTGTTTTTTAGTATCTGTTGTTATAGCGGTAACAAAAATACATTTTCTGTGAAAATTTCAACTGTCTAACTATCACGGTCCATGAGATACAGCTCGGTGACAGACGGACGGACAGCGAAGTATTAGTAATAGGTTCACGCTAATTACCCTTTGGGTACGGAACCCTAAACAGTATCCTATATATTCCTACTCTCTAGCTATCCATGTGTAAAAATCAATAGAATGCTCCATAGCGAACAAACAAACAGACTTTCTCTGTATACATAGGTATAATATTAGATTTTTTGTGTTACATGTGTACTTACTTACCTACCAATATAAATGTTATTATATTTAGAGCTTTAATTATCTTGATTTATATAGCAAGTATAAGTCGACAATAAGTCAGTGGCGGAGATTCGAGAACGGCGTGAGACATGAGTAGGGTTACCATCCGACGGATTTAGCCGGAAATGTCCGGACATTCAGCCTTCTGTCCGGACTCTTTCCGGACTAGTCATTTGTCCGGAATTTTGACTTATTCAGTAATTTTTACAAATAAATGAAATTCGACTAGTTAATCGGTCTGACTCATGACTCACCTCAACTTAAAACAGTCAATTTATACTTTAAACTTTCAATATAAAATATGATTTAATAATTTATATATTTGATTATGTGACTGTGTCCGGACTTTGTTTTAAAATGTCAGGCTTTTTGTCAGGACTTTTAAAATATTGAAATGGTAAATCTAGTCATGAGTCTTTTTCACAATTTCTCAAGTAAATTGATTATTTACTACACTGGCTTTTCGGTACAGGGGAACATCGTGAGGAACCCTGCCATACGTCAAAAAAAGACGTATGTAAAGTCCACAATCTGCACTGGGCCCATATTTCCAGATATTAATCTATGGGCCTGCGTGTGGACTTTATGGCCCAAATCACCATCAAGAGGGTAGGCCATGCCCTAACAGTCGGGAACGTCCTTTCTGTTCAGCATTTGTTTGGCTGTTAGAAAACGCCGCAATTCATTGAAAAGTTAACTAAGTATCATTAAAAAAAATTGATATTACAGGACCTACAGACAGTAGAAAAGCCCACTTCAATGGAATACCACGTAAAGAACCCACAGAACAACGCAGCAGGTGAAAACAAAAATTGTGATAAAAATCAAAGGAGATCCAGTGAAGTGTTAAAAATAAAAACACCTGAAGAGGAAATCGATATTGCTTTTCGATTGTCGAGAAATCATAGCACAAGTGAAAGTGTTTAAATTACATAAGGATTTTTGAAGTGTAAATGGGCGAAGCGAATTATCTTATCAGAATAATCATAATAATTGGCTAATTATCGTCGTCGAAATAATAACGTCGAGTAGTCGTGGTGGACAGTACACGACTAGCAATATGTAAAGATAGAGGGTACTCGGGTGCATCTCATCTAACCGATTGCTCTGTCTAGACACTTTCGATGGCCAACTGAACGAAATTATTGTTTAGGCTGTGACTATATAATTTATTTTATATGCATTGATTAGTCATAAATTCATAATTTGGAATATAGCTACTTTAACAGTCGGGACCCATTAAAAATCTAGATCGGCTCAAATCTTCCCAATAGTCGGTCCCTATGTTCCGCATTAGAATTTATCATTACTGGACTTATTTTTCTCTTTTCAGTTTATATTTATAGTAAATTTTTAGGCAGTTGAGTTTTTTGATTTTTTAATTTATTTATTTTTTTGTATCCCTTGCCTTATTATAAGGTTTAGGTAGGTATATTAGAGAATAGCCAATACTCAAGGTTATCACATGGGGGAAAATGTCAAAGTATGTAAGTAAGTTAATAGGTAAGTGTGAGTTGTTATTTAAAACAAACAAGTTATTAATTAGGTATAGACTATACCCGATTTAGGAGGCTATACTACCCTACTAAATTTTATTTTGTTTCTCTGGATCCGCTGAGCAGATCCCACTAAAATATAATAAATGTGTTCTTCTAAACTAAACTAGGCTTTTCAAATTATAGTTGCCATGTAATTTTTATTAAACAATTAAATAAGCAAATTATTTTATTAGCAACTAGTTGCTGCCCCCGACGTCGTCTGCGTGAACGCTATACTATAAGATCACTTTTTGTGAACAAAACCATAGCGCGATCTAATTCGACCCCAACGCCATCTAGTTAGCAAATAGGAATCATTTTTATATGATGGAAAAATTATAACACATCTTAGTTTTACACGATTTTTTAACATAAAATAAATGACTATGTGTGAGTAGAATAATTATAATTAAGAAGCATTTAAATATGCGTCGTTAGATTACACGTTGTTACAGAATGCGTTGAAGAAATAAAGGTTCATTGCTCGTTCCCCGTAGGTGATAGCGTGATTATATGTAGCCTATATGTTGACCCGAATTCTTAATAATATTCGTGCCAAATTTGAAGTAAATCCATGCAGTAGTTTATCCCGAACATACATACAGACAAAAATTCTAAAAACTATATTTTTGGCTTCGGTATCGATTGTAGATCACACCCCAAGTATTCTTTTAAAAAAATATTCAATGTACAGTTTTGACTTTCCTACCATTTTATTATATGTATAGATTAATTTGTAAGATATGTAGGCTATGTAAGATATGTAGGATAACAAAATAAAAACTAACATATTATGTACTTATGCAATTTATATTTTTATATTTGTACTTACTTAGGTACATTTCTTTATGTCATTTTCACATGTTTCCGCTAAATGCTTGTTTTTATATATATATAATTCTTCTGTTCGTTATATGTCACAGAACTTCTCCGCATTCGATGGACCGATTTTGATACAAAATAATTGTGTGTGAGTGCGTCCCTGAATGGCTTAGATTCAGAAATGTGATACGGTATGTGGCGCTGGAATCGGGTTCTAGAAATGTTTACTTTATTCTTTCATGAGAAAATAAAAATGTTTGTATGTTTGTTTGCTGGGAGCTTATTGGGAACAATCTTGAGTACGCCAGACTCTGGGATTCAAAAAAAAATGTAGGCAAGTAGTTTTACAGGTCTCGAAAGGTAAGACATACTTGGCGTAGGTACTCGAGACTGTTCGCAATAAACTCCCTGGACCCGCTAACAGCAGGCAACTTCGTCTGTCGGGTCCGCTAGTGTTATAAATATTATACCAAGTGCTTCGAAAGACTCAAATAATAATGGAGATAATTTTGCTTTTCAAGCTGAACAACTGTCGCCGTAAAACATGTGTCAAGATCTCAAAAAAATATTTTAACCTTTTATACCAAGTTCGATCAGCTGATCGGCACTTTACATGAGACAAAATTTTGTTCAGTATTTGGAGAAAATTATCTCCTTCTCTATTATTTGAATCTTTCGAAGCATTTGGTATATTTAAATGTTATAAAATAATGTTTACTTATATTGTATCTTGTGTTTATTCTGTATCTACATCTATATATATTGTAGATAACGCTTTACGTTTTAGATTAATCCGCGTAGACAAGGAAAATGATGTTGAGATATCGCAAGCGATAATGTATTTTATCTGATGGAGATGACGATTTTGTATTAAAATATTGCTAGGTGTGGAATAAAGACTGATTGAAAAGAGTGTGTTTAATTATTGATTACTTCCTTGCTGTTTCAATACTTAGGTATATTTATAGTCTAACTAGCTTTTGCCAGCGACTCCACCCGCGCCTTGCCTGCGATTACAGCAAGGTAGTCTGGTATAGCGTAGCTCACGGGAGATTTGGTTCTTGAGTTTTTCTTGCAGATATGGAGTATTGTTGCCATCTCTGGGCGGTTGCACCCGGATACCAGCTTGGACCTTTTGACTCGGTTCAACGACGGGCTGTGAGAATTGTCGACGATCCCAAACTCACTTGCCGTATCGAACCCTTAAGTCTGAGGAGAGACTGCCTCCCTGTGTGTGTTCTACCGCTCGTACAATGGGATGATTTCTGAGGAATTGTTCAAAATGATGCCTACGGCCACCATCGCACCGCTCGCCATCGGCAGGGTTTTCATTCTCACACTTTAGCACCGAAATGTTCGCGTACAGTGCGGTTTCAGAGAAACTTTCTCCCGGGAACGCTTGGGTTGTGGAATGAGCTCCCTCAATGAGGTGTTCTTCAAGAAAGAAGTAAATTTTGAAGGGTCGGCAACGCGCGAGTGATACCCCTGGTGTTACCTGGTGACCGTTTACCATCAGGCGGACGGTAAGCTTGTTTGCGACCTTAGCGGTATAAAGAAAAAAAACCTACTTATGGATGTTTGGGAAAAAATCACAAGTATGTCTTAAATTATCTTCCCCGTTTTCTTTATTTTTAGGGTTCCCTACCTCAAAAGGAAAAAAACCTTTATAGGATCACTTTGTTGTCCGTCTGTCAAGACCCCTTTTCTTAGTAACGCGTGTAGGTATCAAGTTGAAACGAATGTCAAATACTTAGGTCTACGGTCCATTGAAGCTGTAAAAAAACAAGCTTCTAAGTAAACGCAATAACAAAAATACGACCAAAGTACGGCAAGTATGGCATTCACAAACCATCAAAACCTATGGTCCTTATAAGCCTCATACATCCCCACTGCTGGGGCACGGCCTACCCTCAACGAGGGTGATTTGGGCCTTAAGTAGTCCACCAGTAGTAGTTGTGGATGTAGCTACAAACTTCCCGTTGACCTAGAAGCATGTAATTTGGCAAGAAGCAAGATGTTAAATGACATATATAGGAAAAAAACCAAACACTGATAATTTATTGTTAAAGGATTATGCTATGTTATATGTATCACATTAATAGTACGGAACCCTCGGTGCGCAAGCCAGACTCTTGGCCAGTCATTTTTTTAATTCGCCCAAAATAGTGACGCGGGAGTTTTTTGGATTGCTCATTACCAATATGATGCTCAAAAAGGTCCTCGAGGTACCTAGTAACGATTTTCGGCGATTTTTGAAGAAAATTTAAAGTGAAGTAACGGAGATGACCATGATGACATCTACTAAGCCTACCTTGAGCCGAAGACCTCTTTGGACATCATATTCGTGATTTGCGTCCGCAAAAACCCACCTGTACTAACTTTGGGTTTATTTAATGTAACCAATATTTATCAAATAAATAAAACTGCATTTTCTTAATTCCACATGTGCACACAACCACACAAGAAAGCCAACCATGCTAACGACGCCATGTTTTTCCAGTGATTGGTACACACTATACAAAATTATTGAAATCCGAATATTAGTAAAACGTGGACTAACATACATACTGTACGCTTATGAAATTTAGTACTTCTGTTTAGAATCCCACATAGACATATGTTAGTATTGTGCTATTTATCAATATTACATACACAGGTCGAATTGTTTGACCTCCTTTTTTTGAAGTAGGTTAATTTTCCTTGCCTAGTGTAATGTTCAATGAACATCGATGTTTTTGTAACATCGCCCATTGCTTATAATAAAAGACACATGGCCTCGAAGAGGAATGCGTTTCCAAAAAATATTGTAATTTTTTTCAGATTTTTACGTATTTAAGATTAATTAGTACTTATAAACGCTATTACAAAACGAATCCATAGTATCTTTTTTTTTAAATACATCGCCATCTATTGTATAAATGCAATAGTCGAACTACTGATGATGGGTAACTCAGCTGTGGTTCCTCTCAAATACGCAGCTCCCAATGAGTTGTTGAGCTGCAGCTCAAATGCAAATAAGACAGGTTACAATACAAAGTAACTTAAGGGTGTTATCGGTAAACAAGTGCGAGTCGGACTCGCGCACGAAGGGTTCCGTACCATTATTTATAAAAACGGCAAAAAGTCACGTTCGTTGTATCGCGTCCCCCCTAAAATATTTGTTTTATTTTAATTGAATTATTTATTTTAAAGTGAATATGTAACTAAATATTCTGTGAATATTTCAAGCATTTATCTGTTGCCGTTATCAATGTCAAGCAAAAACGAGCAAAAAAATCAATTTTGTTGTATGGGAGCCCCCTCAAATATTTATTTTATTTAGTATTCTGTTTTTTAGTATTTGTTGTTACAGCGGCAACAGAAATACATCATCTGTGAAAACTGTCAACATCAACTGTCTAACTATCACGGTTCAGGAGATACAACCTGGTGACAGACGGACGGACAGCGAAGTCTTAGTAATAGGGTCTCGTTTTTTACCCTTTGAATTTGAGATTTTTTAAGTTAGATTACACGTAAATGGCAATAACTATGTAAACCAATGATTTCATAATATATAAGAAGTCAATGATGTAAACTTATTTTATTATCGCATTTAGTGTACCTTATCTAGTATTTGTATATAACAAAAATTAAAAATATCATGACCTATCGGAGAAAAATCTTACTTTTAAAATCGTGGTTTAAAATTTCAGTAACCTGAAAAAAAAATGAGTAAACTGAAGAAATTATGCTAAAGTATATGTTTAGAATAGAAAATCAAGATTATTTCTTATAACTCCTTAAAAAAAATTTCAGGAACCTAAATTTAACACCAAATAGTCTCAATACTAAAGCTATAACAACTTAAAAAAATAAATACTATTTATATACTTTGTCATAAAAAGCAAATGTTTTAAATTATTTTTCATTATAATCAATTTTTAAAGCGTGTAAACGCGTGCATATCGGGAGTTCGTAAGGCGGGCGGCGCGTTTAATAATACAATACAAACGAAACTGAATTACAGACAGGCTAACGTCACTTCTGATATTTGTGATATCACAACACCATGAACCTTGGCCAAACGGTGTGAATACAGGTGTCGCGAGAACCAGAGTTTCAAAACCACTGTAGTATTGTCCCACCGGGTTAATTCCGAATGAGTGTTGGAACACTAACACCGGGTTTAAAAATCGAACTGGGACCTTATTGGGAATAGTATCGAGCTATTCGGTCTCTGGAATTCGAGACTAAAATGTATGGAAGTCTGACTTAACTCTTGAAACCCGTGAATGTACTTGTATACATTTTTCTCTCGAATTACAGAGTTCGAATAGCTCGAGACTGTTTCGAATAAGGTACCTACTCCTTGTAGTTTTTGGCTTCGGTTCAAGTTCTTGAGCAGCTCACGCAGATTTCTTGAGTTATCCATCATGTCTAGATATAGATGATATTCTTATCCATTTAGATTAGCTATTTATCGCTAGATGGCGCGTATTAACAATGAAAATATATTTCTATTAGACGATAGAGGCCAGTAAATTAACGAAAGTATAGTTTTATTGAGGGGCGCAAAAACAAACTGACCTCAGTCCAAATTTTTAAATCTGTGAATGTCATTTCATTTCTCATGCCCATAGGTACACTTCAATATCAAACGTTAGATTTAAACTGGCTTCAGTCGCTAGTAAATCCCCGTCAAAAACAACCTTACCAAGCAAAGACGCTTCGGTCCTCAAAATGTGACATGCAAAATCATTGTTTGTACAAATATTATAATATGAGATTTAAATGTTAATTATTTTTGTTTTTGTTATTACAAATTTTTCCTTTGCGTTAAAATCTCTTTGTTATGGCATCAGTACCTGTCAGAAAAATAGCTGTCACAATCAACTGTAAAATGCAAATACGCATTAGTCCATCAATAAAATACAAAAATGCCTCAGTCCATTAAGATGTTACGATTTTTTTACATTCCTGGGACCAGGGACCTTATTGGGAACCAGTCTCGATCTATTCGGACTCTGGAATTCGAGACAAAAATTTATGGAAGTCTGACTTATCTTTCGAAACCTGTGAATGTACTTGTATACATTTTTCTCTCGAATTACAGAGTTCAAATAGCTCGAGACTGTTCCCAATAAGGTCCCTGATCTGTTTTTATAATGAAAGTTACGTTTTTTGAGACTTGTTATTATTACGGATGTATCCTATCCTACTAATATTATAAATGTGAAAGTTTGTTTGTCTGGTTGGATGTTTGTTACTCAATCACGCTTTAACCACTGGACGCATCGGGGTGAAACTTGGCATACACATAGGTTAGGTCCTGGAACAGCATATAGGCTACTTTTTATCCCGAAAAAATCAAAAGTACCCGCGGGAATAACTATAACAGTTTAAAGAACAATACATGTAGCTAAAGCTTGCTATAGCAAACTTCATAAGTATGCTTCAGTAACTTAACTTAGTAATTTAATTAATCTAGTATTCCATAATTTGAAAGTATAAAGACCATTTATGCTTGTTGAAACACAAAACCATTATTTGTGGGATTTCAATGTCCTAGAACTGAGGTCACTTTGTTTCTATAACCCTCATATAGTCTATATCTCTGTTTAAAATAACTCTATTTTATATTCTCTAAGCTAATCTGATTTTAAATATCCTGATATAGGTATAAGCTATTTTTTTTTGTATTTTCTATGCTGTTATATCTGTGAATAGGAGTAATATTAATTGATGGTACAAAACGCTGTAAAAATAGCTCTTAAATAGTTTCATATTTATGTTGATATTTAAAATTCACTTTCTACAAAGAGAAATTAAAAATATACTTTGGTAGGTATGACAAAATTAGTAGTTAACAGGGGTAAGGTGTGTTACCCCTTACCTCAAAATTATTTTACGAATAAAGTTTTCAGTGATATTTGATGGGATAAGATTTTTATTATACATGACTTTATCTACTTAATTTTTAAATATAGATAATAATGACTGTAATTAATTCAGAAAAAAGATTTTTTGTTTAAAAATGTAACCCAAAAGAGCGGCAAAGTACAATGCAAAATATGATAAACTGATTTGATTCCAGATTTTATCGATGTCGGTAGATATTAGATTTGCATTCATGTTTTAATTCGCTTTCACAGGTTTTTTGTGCGATACGTGTATATGAATGCGATATAATATAAGTTTACAATCATCAAATTATTATTATATATCCCGTAAGTTTAAGGTAGGTTGAAAAATCTCCACGTTTGAGCTCCGTGGTGCTCCTTGTGTGTTCGATTCCCGCACAAGACAAACATTTATGCGATGAACATTTATGTTTGTCTTGAGGCTAGGTGCTTTTTATGTATAATATATATATACCTTTTAATACACAAAAAAAAATATTTATTTGTATTTGTTGTCTGGTATCCAACAAGCTGTGTGTTATGTCCATTACCTTTAAATTGTAAAAAAAATTTTTCGTAACCTAGGTTTTATAACTTTGAATATTATATTAAATTTTTGTACTTTTCTTTTGTAAGATCAATCTTAGATTTCGCAAGTGGAGTTTGGAATTCTTGTTATCGTATTCACTTCACAGAATTGAAAGAGTTCAAGGTAAATTTACAAAAACGTTAATTTTTCGCAACATTTGTACCGATACTACTTATGAAAGTTTCCTTACACATTTTAGCCTTTTTATCGTTTGAAAGTCACCGTAAATTATCTGATTCGTCAGAGATCCGGCTATCAACACCGACGACTAGACCTGGCAACCTACAATGCACGTACGCTGAGGGCCGACGAGAAAATAGTAGAACTGGAAGAAGCTACAAGCAAGTTACGCTGGGACATTATAGGGCTATCGGAGGTCCGAAGACAGGGACAGGACACGATAGTTCTCAACTCAGGTTACTTGCTGTTACTACCAGGGGGGGTGACCAGCTATCCCAAGGTGGTGTCGGGTTTATCGTCCGCAAGTCCCTCGTCAACAATATCATCAAAGTTGACAGTGTGTCGACCAGGGTAGCGTACCTGATACTCAGAATATCAAAACGATATTCGTTGAAGGTCATACAGGTTTAGGCGCCGCCTTCGACACACCCAGATGACGTAGTGGAGCAGATGTATGAGGACATTTCTAAAGCCATACACTCCTCCAAAACACACTATAACGTCGTGAAGAGGGACTGCAACGCGAAACTAGGCTAACGAAGTGGTAATGAGCTGAGAGTGGGGCAATCCAACTGCAGAGAGGTGTGGGACAGGGAGATGTCATATCTCCGAAACTGTTCACAAATGCGTTGGAAGATGTCTTTAAGCTTCTGGACTGCAACGGTTGTGGCATCAATGTTAATGGCGAGTACATTACCCACCTTCAGTTTGCCGACGATATTGTGGTCGATGGAGGACCTTAGCACAATGCTCGAAAGCCTTAGTAGAGCTTCCCAAAGAGTGGGCCTCAAGACGAACATGGCCAAGACGAAAATCATGTCGAATGGCCATGTAGCACCCACTCCAATAACTGTTGGGAACTCTACACTCGAAGTTGTTGACGAATACGTATACCTGGAGCTCAAGGTCGCTCAGCGGGCGATGGAAAGAGCTATGCTCGGAGTTTCCCTACGTGATCGAATCAGGAATGAGGAAATCCGTAGGAGAACTAAAGTCGACGACATAGCTCACCGAATCGCAAAGCTGAAGTGGCAATGGGCAGAGCACATAGTTCGAAGAACCGATGGCCGATGGGGTAAGACGGTTCTCGAGTGGCGGCCACGAACCGGAAAGCGCAGCGTGGGACGGCCCGCCGCTAGATGGACAGATGACCTCGAAAAGGTAGCGGGGAGCCGTTGGTTACAGGCGGCACAGAGTCGCACGCTGTGGAGAAAGTTAGGTGAGGCCTATGTCCAGCAGTGGACGTCAATGGGCTGATATGATGATGATGATGATGGCAAAACGTCGTATTATGTCATTTTTTACCGCAAATATGCATCTAGCCGATAATAAGCCTTTAATTGAGTCTTAATTCCGATAAATAGGTACATAATTTAAAGCAGATGTTGACAGCCTTCTTGGAGAATGCCTAGGCCATAGTCTACCACGCTGGCCTAGTGCGTGGACTTGTCGAGCTAGAGGCACTTGACTGTCATGAGTTTCTAAGCCCACTATAGGTCTCTAACTTAATTTAACGATTACTCATATGCCAACTGCCAGAACAACTAGAGCGGTCACCCATCCAGGAACTGACCATGTTCGACGATACTTTACTTCGCATATCGTTTTTTATAGAAGGATTCTAGGACTAGGCCACGAGCTCCTCCTCATCATTACATTTTGGTGGATTGAAGTTGATTTTCTGAAAAATGGACTTATATTACACAATAAAAGACAAAAATAGGTAAATTGAAACATATCTTATAATTAACTAATCCTAATATTTACAAACACTAAATTAAGTTTCTTATCTGATGCTATAATTTGAGTTTCTTCTTCTTACCCTTCGTGGGCAGAGGTCCGCCGATTTTAAATACAGTACTGAAAGAAAAACATAAATAAATTGAAATAAAAAACTCAGATCTTAAGTAAGTAGAATAATTATATATGCGAAAGTTTTTTTTGTTATTCCATCACATAGTAATGGAGCATTTAATTGATCTGTTTTTTTGGATCAGGGAGAAATGGAGAACGTAGGATACTTTTTAGGGTTCCGTACCTCGAAAGAAAAAACGGAACCTTATAGGATCACTTTGTTGTCCGTCCGTCTAAGACCTTTTCTCTCAGGAACGCGTGGAGGTTTCAAGTTAAAATTTATATCAAATACTCAGGACTACCGTGCCTTGGAGCTGTGAAAAAATCAAACTTCTAAGCCAACCCAATCAAAAGATTGAGCGGTTTATGCCGCAAATTTTCGAAACTCGCAAGGGAATCAAAACCTACAGGGTACTTCCCGTGAACTCAGAATCTTGAAATTTGGTACAAAGCAACATCTTATAGCACAGATAAAGGAAAAATTGCGAAAACCGTAAATTTTTAGTTACATCATATAATAAAAAATATTTTTAATAATATACAACATATAATAAGTTTGCACGGAACCCTCGGTGCGGAGCCAGACTCGCACTTGGCCGGTTTTTTAATCGATAGCGAGTGGAAACTTTTTTTTCGATTATGAAATCACAGGCTTATTCCGTCACATAGCAACGGACTAAGTGCTTAACTTGATTTTTTATCATAGACATAGCTGGAAGGACCGAGAAGGTACTTTTTTTTTTATCCCAATCTAGGGTTATATAGATGTTTCTGAAGTTGAAATCGCACTTCATAATTTCTGGCACAGAGGCAGAAAACATATAATACTTTTTGTCCCGGTCAGTCCAGGAATTCCCGTAAGAAATCTACGGCGATGACTAAATTCTGCGCGAGCGAAGCCGCAAGAAAAGCTAGTATGTAATAAAACTAACTAAAAACATATATTTATATGGTGCTAAGTAATTATATATTAAAGTCTGTGGTGGCCGAGGGATTTAAATTTCACTTCACGTCCCAAGTGGGGGAGGTTCGAACCCTGGGGTCGGCGTGTACCAATGAGTCTTTTCTTAATTACTCAAGTACACTGATTTATTTATTCTCACCACTGGCTTTTCGGTAAAGCAAAACATCGTAAGGACACCTGAATACGTCAAGAAAAAAAAGACGTATGTGAAGTCCACAATAGACTATGACCCAAATCACCCTCGGTAAGGGTAGGCTGTGCCCCAACAGTGGGGACGTTTGAAGGCTGGCAAGACATACTTACTGGCAAGTTGTACAAATGGGGCTGAATTTGCAAAATACTGAAACAAAAAAATACGCTCATTTAGGAAACATTTACATGTACAAAATGGACATTCGTGTCAAAGTCAATACATAACAATATAACACCTTTGCGAAAACATATGATATGAGAACAAAAAGAGTAGTTTTCTATGTATATAATAGTTTGCATTAATATTTTATCCAAATCTTGCTTGGTTTGGAACCAGATGCGCGATGGTTACACAGCAAATATTATTATTTGTATAATTTTTGGTTTAGTCTTTCTTTATCGGAAGCCTGTTTCCAGCAGTGAGATGTACATTTAAAATTACACTCACCACTGAGACATACGGAGCAAACATAACCAATTGTAAGTAGTTCCCTATGGCAGAAGCAAGCGGCTCGGTAGTCCACGCGTCCACGCCCCGGTAGTACCAGCTTACTGCGTTCAGATGCCTCGGGAAGAAATACCCACTGTAACGAAAAAAAAAACATTATCTTATCAATTTCAGAAAGCTAACTAAAACAGTTTGTCTTCATAAAGTGCAGAAATAAATAAAAACTTTTTTTTGTGGTATTTCTTAAATTCTAGGACGCTACTGCGACCTCAATGTAAATACGATGTAACTTTTAAACTGCTATTACGATGAAACAAATTGAATTTTAGCTAAATATAACAGGCCGTCCTCATAAATTAAAAAAAATGAGAAAAAAAAACGCTCTCAAAAGAGAGTTAAGATGTTTTTTTTTTCTTAACAAAGGGTTTTTTATCATTAGATTTTACATCAATTGTAAAATTTCTCAATAAAAGCCCAATTTACTTATTTTTATTATTCTACACTGTGTTAGCTATCTAATGGTAAAAAGAATTGCTCGTTTAAAGGTATTAGATATCAGAATAAAAGAAAATAGGGAGATACTCTAAAGCATACAAAATAGAAGAGGGAAGATAGAAGAAGGCCGTCTTGTACGACATGACAGCATCATAAAAAATCTCATAGGGAATTACATGAGCCAAATAAAAGGGAAAGTGGCTGTTATGTCATACAAGAAGATGAAAGACAAGGCATTGGATAGGAAGGAATGCATTAGTTACACTGGCAAGAGCTCAGCTCTTAAATAATAAAATAAAAAAAAACAATATATTGTACTTGCTGGTCCAGCGGATGTTTCTCTGCCCTTTTCATGGTCTCATTAATAATTAGACCACATAACGGGTCCAGATTTTGTACCACTATGGTGGCAAACAAGCTTACGGCCTGATGTTAAGCAGTCACACTAGCTGATGGACGCTTGCAACACCAGGAAAATTACTCGCGCCCTTTACCCTTAGAAAATCTAATACCTCCTTGCTTTAAGAACCCTATATTGTAGTGCTTAGAGAAGACCTCGGCAGTAAGCTCTTTCCACATATATACGTTCGCCATCTAGGTTCTAAGGTATGAAAATGAAATTCCATGCGGATAGCAAGCGGTGCGATGGTAGAAAGTAGCCGTCATTTTGAACAATTTTTCAGAACACAGTCCATTATACAGCAATAGAACTCACACAGAGAAGCAAAGTAAAAGACCAAACTTTTTACTTAAAGGTTCAATATGGCTTGAGAGTTTTTGTTTTGGCTTTAAAGCAACATATATGATGTGAATATAAGTAATTTTGGTTCTGAGGTTCCATATTGCTGGAGTTTTTGGCACTAAAGCATAATTTATATTGTGAATATAAGTCATTTTGGCTCTAAGGTTTGATATAACTTAAGTTTTTCACGTTAAAGCAAAATTTATACATTGAATATAAGTCATTTTGGTTCATAAATATAGAATTAGTAATAAATTTGATTAAGTGAGGTCCGATTTGGTCCATAATAGAATTAGTAAAAAACTTAATTTAACGAGCTGCCGGTATTTCGACTCAGTTATATGCGCCATCTTCACGGGCGATCAAAAAAGTTATCACCTACACCACCTATCGCATTCTAATACAGTATATAACCATAGTGTTGTCAAAACAATTATATGAAGTGAATATGATATCAATCGGTTAACACGTATAGAAGTTACATTAATTATATCAAACAGACGCACCAACGATTATATACACAATAGCTGTCCCGGTGGATGCCGTTTCGCGATAGCTTATACATTTCAAAAAATGCTATAAATTGTATACAAGCTCTGACACCTATCTCTGTTCTCCTCCCTCTCACAGATTTACCATATCATCCCTCTTTCCCCCCGCTCTACGCACTTAATTTATATTTACACCGAAAACACAAAATGCAGTCCAACACTCTAAATTGTTGAAACGACTCACGCTCAACCTACTGGAAAATGATTGTAGTAATAAAGATAATTTTGCTGGCGTGTGCACTTCATAACAAAGTATTTATCGCAGTAGGGCGAACGCATAGAAGAACGCGTCACAACGTTCCCGGTCACATCACATATAAATTTATACTCTTTTTTAATAACTCGATTGCAGCGCCACCCACCGGCTCCTAATTAACATCTGCGTTATTACAATATGAGTTATTTTGCACCATAAATACATTTTGTTAATAACTCGATCACAGCTCCACCTACCGGAGTTGATTGTGAATCTAAAGAAAAATCTAAGCCTTGTTTCACAAGACACTCTACTTCTGATAGCAGTATATCTGGAGTTAAGTGGCATTTTATATATGCCCTATTCGCCATTAATAACCAGCATTAAAGTAATCAAAGAAAAATAAGCAGTAACTTAGGATTGAGCAGGGGGATAAAAGTATTTTTCCTATCCTCTATCGGGGCCACCAACAAAGGCATTTTATTCTTCGATAACAATGAATAAAACTCACTTTTACTCACGAGAAAATAAAAACATAACAGTGAATAAAAACATTTTGAATTTGGAACAATTGTTCAATTGTTATTGTGGTTGTTTTATATCAATGCCTCTTATCACCCGGTAATAATTACCGAATACATACCAAAATGTATATATAATAGTAATTTTTATTTTCTATGGTAAAATTTAGAGTATACAACACGTTTAAAATTAAATTCATCTCAGTCCTTCGTAACCCTCACTCCGCTCAGAATTCTACTCTAGAACCCCTCGCTACGCTCTGGATTCTACTCAAGCATCCTTCTCTGCTCTCGGGATTTAACTTAGTCCCTCGAATTACATTCCCCTTTTTTCACTTATTGTATAATCTACTATTTTGCTATGTAACATTTCTAACTACTATTTTTCTTAAACTAACTTACAAGTAAGTACTGGAGCAATCCTTCTACAGAGGGAACTTTCAGATACAGCCCTCCGGTAATGTCGCAACCTTGTTGCAGCAAACTCAGGTGTTTGTCCAGAGAACATACATCTATCAGCACTTGCTGTTTCTGGAAAGTACATCATTCTGGTGAAAAATACTGTTATGCGAAATGTTTAGGGTAAGCGTATGCTAAGACGCAGGCGGCACAGCACAGGGCAGAGCTTGTATGCGCGTAGCCTTTATCTGCGTCAACTGCCCTTCCTGCTAATTCTGACCTGTACTGCGTTGCGTCGCCGGCGTCTCGGCATTCGCTTAGCCTTAGATAGATAGATAGTTAGAGATATTTGGTGAACGCAGTTTGTATAATAAAATAACGCCTAATTTACCTAACAAGGAATTACAACTACAAATGAGAGGCTTTTAGGAATTCGGCCTTACTTTGGCTTCGCTCAGCCTCAAGTAATTTTATCAGGTAAAAATTAAGCAGACTTAATGGCTAGTGTTTGTAATTCCCATACCACCTAGTTTACAATTTTTGTTATCACATTTCAGAGCAAATAAAAATGTAAGACAAAAAAACTTCATTTGAAAAACGTTTAGGTAATTGAAATTAATTTTGACATTACAGCTAATAAAGTTAAACATTAGATGAATATACAGCCATGATTTATCTGTTTTAAATTCATACTAATATTTTAATTGTAAAACTGAGTACATAAATCTTACAAATACACAAATCTTCATAGAAATTAAGAAACTCATGATAAATAAAATAATCTTTCTTTGGGTAGAGACTCCCTGAAGAAAGGTTCTATGTATATTTATTGTGTATCTCTAAATTCTATGGCTTCAGAATTCCCTATTAGTTGTGTATTTTTATCAAAAGAACAATGAACACCTGTGCAGTGAAGAACACATTCATATAGTTGATGTACTGCGCCGCAGTATCACTACTTCCTGTCACAACAAGGATCCGACTGCTCATTTTAAGGCCAGGCGACAGCTCACGACATAACTGTAATATTCATTTAAGAACTATAATTAAAATATAAGTAAAATTACAACTCCACACTACACATTTAGTAACTTTATTCTTACAAACTGTGTTAAAAATATGTATCTGTTACTATATATACACATGTATTACCATATACAGTTATTTGCCATATTCGCAAAAAGCATATTCATACATTAAGTCTCAGTGAACTATTAAATAACTAGAGTTTTTGTTGAATTAACTAAATATATGAATCTAACTAAACTCTGGTTATCTAATAATTTACTGGAATTTCATGGACGACACGCTTTTTGAGTGGTGAAATACATATAGATATTTAATGTAAGAAACTTTAGGTTTCACCTTAAGTAAGAAACCTGAGTTTTAACTAATCAGTGCCAATAGTAATACATTCTGATGAACCAATCAGAAATTATATTCAAACTTATCAAATGGCAAGGCGGCTTTTATTTAGCTACTTTCGATGGCCCTCACTAGAATGACAGTCCACCTAGTAGGTGGTCATCCCAAACCACTTTTTCTGAGTTGTCTTATACATTTCTACCCTATATTGTTAACTATGTAAATAAAATTTTGTAAAGGCTTTACACATAGATCTAATTTATTATAGTGTTTTTTACATGACTGCCTGAAAAAAAAAGAGTGTAATGTTTTTTAAGAAGTTCTCAAGGTAAGTAGGATTCCACAAAAATAGGAACTTTATTAGCAAAACAAGCTTTTGCTAGCAGCTCTACTCACACTTAATTCAGTTGTCAAGATGTTTGCTATAACAAGCTGTAGGTATAGGAATTTGGGTATAATTATTCTGCATAGTGTGAAAACTCCTCAATCTTCTGGAATAAAATTTAGCCTATGTAATACATATTCTACATATAATACATGCTCTCTCAAAGTGTCTCTGTGGTGGTGGTGTGTGTGTCGGGTCGTTACGTTCCCTAAAACATGGTTGAGCGAAGCGATGGCTGATTCATGTGTCATACTCGTGAACGGGTGCCGCCTGTGGAGGCTGGTCTGCTCTTGCAAACTTCTTGGTATTCTTAGTATTTAGTCTTACTTTTTTGTTTTGTTTATTAATACTGTAAGACATTGATTTATTTCTTAGTGATGAATACATAAACTGTCTTTTGTTTATATTAGATACTTTTTTATGTTGTGCTTGTGCTTTATATTTCATGTTTTTTTATGTTTGTAATGGAAAGTGTCCTTTTATGATAGGGAGGGCATTTTCCAATATTTTAATTGGACGCTGTAAAAGAAAGGGAGAAACGAAATGCCCTTGCTGAGTTTCTTGCCGGTTCTTCTCAGTACAAGGTCTCCCGCCCTGTAGACTTACGAACCGATGGTGTAGTGACATTCATAAGTGCTCAATTATTGTAGCCTAATCTGAATAAAATTATATTGAATTGAATTGAATATTCAGTGTATCAGCTATCTCAAATCAAGTTTTAAACATTCTAACACACTCACAAACTTTCACATATAAATTGGTAAGACACAGGAGGACCTACCCTAGCAATAAAGCACAATGCCATAGCCAAAGCACCCGCCAGCAGTGATTCACCTGGCTTATCGGTTTGAGGTTGACTCTTAACCAGGTTTAACAACCTGTAACAAGAAACACACTTACGTATCCATACAGTTCACAGTTTCAATCCCCAGAAAGGGTTAACACATTGTAATGTGGGAGACAGCCCCTTTACACCAGCCACTTTAGTCCTGCTGGACAGGAGTAGAACTCATCACCGCAAACACTGCTTCCGATTCTATGTATCTGGACTAGAGTGTCTTTATAAACATACTTAGTCATAAATCACCAACTTTAGAGTAATAAAGAAGACCAGGGACATAATAATGTACCTCCTTTGCTTGCACAAAATCCCACATTTAGGTAAACCATGCAAAGATCCTACAAGACCTGAAGGCTAACATCTGGACAGGAATTGCCAACATACCCACTGCTATGCTACACCAAAAAGTGGAGCCACTGCGTGATTTTTATAACTGTGTAAAAACAAACTAGTTACGCTGCTGCACCCTGTATAACTAACAAATAACATATTACCTCATTTTGATAGTCTTCTCTACAAGTGTGAACTGTTCATATTGGCCGTCGATCTGACGTACATCAAGAGGATTGCCAGGTGAAGGGTATAAATATTCACTGGAAAAAATAGTAAAAAGTGTAATTCCAATTTTATTCTTCCATGTATCATGTATCATGGTAGTACAAAACACATACAAGCCACAGTAAAGGACCATGTGCAGAAGCAAAAAATTGTAAAACTCATAGGCAGAAGAGGGATGCCACTTGCTGCCATCACCTTATCATTCAAGTTGGTCAAGTTGGTGTTTAGATTTTATAAGACACTAGCGGTTGTTCTGCTGCCGTCCCTCTGTAACTATCTTTAAAATTAGATCAAAAACCAGATAGTTACGAAGTTTGATCAAAATCGGTTCAGTAGTTTAGGAGTACATGGCGGACAAACAGCGTGACACGTAATTTTTATATATATATATAGATTTTATAAATAAAACATACTTATCGAAATGCATGAAGTAGTTTAGTAGTTTCATTTGTTATGATAGTTTCAAATAGTTTATGTACTTTTTAATAAGTTTACCTTTTATGGAAATGACAACCAAGTACCGCCAGCTGATTCCTAGACTTCTGCATCAAATGAGAGTTAGCAAGAGCTATTACAGCTTCCAGACAATTGGTGAGAACCTTTGGATCCTCTGTGATATATCGTTGGTTAGGATTTGTGTCCACAATTATAACTAGAGAACTGCAATCTGAGGGTGCTGAAAATTAAGTGGAATCTATACTTTTGTAGCATTAGCAAGACTGTTTATTATCGTAGTTGTTGGTTAAATATTTTAGCTATAATGTTTGTTAACATCAAAGTAATTGCTCAAACTACGTAACTTACCATCGTCATCTGCCATAATTAAAATTTTAGGGTTTAAACTAAAAAGAGATTACGAATTCAATAATAAGTAACAACCAGAAGAAAAGTAATATGTAATTGTAATTGTTTGTTATTATTATTTATTTTACTTTTCCATTCGTCTTTAGAGACGATAGGCTAAGGTTTTAGACCATGCTGCCAAGTCTTTGGTAAATGTTTTTCATAACCAATAAAGTCTTCGGTAGTATTTTTTTGAAATATAAATTAGTATTTCTCTTATATTTTCTTCATATTTTGTCAAATCGTCTTTATTCATATGGTCTATAGCCAATTTGACTGTTTCATAGGTATTCTACGGACGTGATGCCAATTTGGCCCTTTCGGGGCGTAGATTATGGCGGCCACACTCGTATCTATGCGTGCCTATACAGGTCTCATAGCGGTGACACGGACGTAACTAGACTCTTCACGCATCTGAGTTTGACGACTGACAAAGTTCTAGAACAATATCCCACAGCAGAACTAGTTATTTTGGGAGACTTTAACGCCCACCATCGCGAGTGGCTCAGTTCTCGAACCAATAACTATGCTGGGATATCTGCTCATGAATTTGCTCTGACCTATGGATTCTCTCAGCTGGTACTTTCTCCAACGAGAATACCAGATATAGAGGAACATACGAGCTCCTTACTGGACCTTCTGCTGACTGTTCGTCCGGACGGATACTACGTCTCAGTGGATGCACCTCTTGGCTCCTCGGACCACTGTCTCATTCGGACTCAAATGTTATGCTTACAACCCGATCCATCTGGGCCAACTAATTGGCGTCGTGTGTGGCACTGTAAGTCGGCAGACTGGGATAGATTGCGAGAATTTTACGCATCGTACTACCTTTAACTCAGAAGATCCTGATGTCTGCGCAGCCGCAGTCACTGAGACAATCCTTGTTGGTATGGAATGCTATGTTCCTAACCCGTGAGTAGCTGCCGGCGTCAAAAAACAACCGTGGTTTAATAGGTCTTGCAAAAAAGCTAAAATTCTTAAGCAAACTACATATGAGGCTTGGACCACAGTTTACAAAAAAACCAGCCAAGTGCGAGTCTGGCTGGCGTACCGTTTTTGGATGTTTTCCTATATTTGTGATTTAACATCTTGCTTTTTGCCAAATTTCATGATTCTAGGACAACGGAAAATTACGGTTTCGATTTACTGCAAATGTCAAAATATGCAACAAAAAAAGCCGTACTTCGGCCGTATTTTTTTATTGCGTTAACTTAGAAACTTGATGTTTTACAGCTTCAAGTGACCATAGACCTTAGTATTTGATATTAATTTCAACTTGATACCTTCACGCGTTCCTAAGAAAAAGGGTCGTAACAAACAGACAGACAGGCAGACAACAAAGTGATCCTATAAGGGTTCCTTTTTTCCTTTTGAGGTACGGAACCGTAAAAAGATGGACAAATCTAAAATGTTTCGACAATAGAAGACGCGCTGTATTAATGTAATGTAGAAAAATATTCCGTATCCCCAGGAATGGGGATGGACGCAAAGAACAACCTTTAGGTGCCAACTTGGTCTACCAAACCCTTAGCATCACAAGCTTTCGTCGAGCTTATAAAGTGCAGATACAAAAAAAACTAACACGAACAGTTGCAAATGCAAAAGAGGAAATTTAAAATTTGTACGTAGCTTTGCTTGTGCGACGGCAAATGCGATTAGGTAAATCGTGCATCATTTTTTTTTTTTTTTTATAGTTTAATTTGTAAAATAACTATGTATAATGTATATGTATAAGATAAATAAGACTTTCCTGTAGTGTTTTTTTTATTCGTAAATAACAACTCGTATTTTCCTAGAGTTCTTTGAACTTGATTTTTTCACATTTTTATTAATTTCTCCATAATTTAATACGAAAATACGCAATTTAAAGCTATTTAATGAATACCTTGTCATTTATTTACACGAAAACGATACCAATATTGTCATAGTAGCTTGCTTGGATCCTGTAGATTTTTTTGCCGACGCTTTTCGAGCACGCCTCTCTCCACCCCAGAAGGGGAGAACCGAGAGTAACCGGGCAAAATCAACTTGGTTTTACCTAATAAACATCTGTGCCAAGTTTCATGTTCTTATCACGATGTGCAAGGTCATGAGGCTTAGGGCCTCTACTATCGGGCATCATTCAAAAATCTAATAACTTTTTTCTTGAAAAACCCCAAACTATAGTACTTAGATAAAACCTTTGCAGGGAGCTCGTTTCACAACCAAAGCGTTTGCGGGAGGAAGAAGAGGAAGGAAGGAAGAAACACGCACTGTACGTGACCATTGACTTTCGAAGGTATGAGGATGAATTGTCTGCCGATGGCGAGCAGTGCGATGATAGAAAGTAGCGTTGGGCATCATTTCGAACAATTTCTTAGAACAAATCCCATCATACAAGTGGTAGAACACACACAGGGAGGCAAAGTCTCTCCTCAGACTAAAGGGTTCGATACAGCTTGTGACTTTAGGATCGTTGACGATTCCCAGAGCCTGTCGTTGAACCGAGTCAAAAGGGCAACCTGGTATTCGAGAGCACCTACCTATCGATGGCAGTAGTACTCCATATGGGGCCGGACTTGCGACTTGTGAATCAACAACCTTTGCTTTGAGGTGAAATACTGTATCTCTCTGTTGAGTACTCCAAGTCTTTTAGACGCCAGCTTAACATTGTCTTGTAAACTGTCAGGAATGAGTCAAAAACAGTAGAAATAGGTTGTTTTTACGTGCCTGACGGTGACTCTGTCCTTTGAATCAATTGTAAACTATAACTCACTACCAATGACGACACACATTTTATGAAAAAGAAGAAATGCCTTTATGAAATTGTTATACCTCTTCATAACTAGGTGAAGACGACGTTTAGGAATATACATACCGAAGCCTAAACCAAACTAAACTTTGGTTAATTGCAGTAGTTTGGACTAAAGTAAAAGGCATTGGTTAATTTCCTTATGAAAAAAATCTAAACATGTGTGTATACCTGACTCAAAATCTATTTGCAATTCGGGTAAACAAAATGACCTTGACGCGCATCTTTCGCTTTGTTAGTCTATGCAACATATACATAAATACGTATAATATTTCTCATCGTAAATTTGGAATTTTGTAGATTTTAGGTTTAATCAGTGTCGTGATTTGAAAACCAGTTAAATAATGTGACAATAAAGGTAATCATGTATGTATTTTAATGATTTATGATTAAATTACCAGAAAAAGTGAACATTTAGTAAAGTTAGGTTATGTTTACAAGTTTTGCAAATAGATTTTGAGTCAGGTATATACTTATAACCTTAGTAACTGAGTTCTAACTGAATTTAGAGGTATGTCTGTTCAACTCTGGAAGGTGATGGAACGTATGATCACAGCTTTTAAGACACCTCGAAAAACATGACCTGGTCAGCGCCCGTCAAATGGCTTTTGCCGCGGTGACCTAGTGTATTTCACACACCGATGAGCACTAGCCATTAAGAGTTAAGGGGAGGCATCCACATGTAGCCTGGGTCTAGCGATGGCGTTCGATCAGGTCTGGCACCGGGGTCTTCTATCGAAGTTGCCATCTTACGTACTACCCGAGGGTTCTGCTCATGGGTGGCTAGCTTTTTGTCCAGCAGACGTATACGAGCCGTAGTTAAAGGTAGTGGCTCTATAACATACATAGCATGGTCATTAATGCTTGTGTATGCCTGCAAGGCTCTGTGCTCCTACGCTGTTCCTACTGTCTATCAATGACATGCTGCGTCCATCAACAACATACATTACAGATGATGGTACTAGACACGCTTATTACATGGGCCGTGTAAACACCCTTCGTTCCGTTGTGGAGAAAACATGCGGAGAACTTGTGCACAAAAACCGAGACCACTCAGTCCAACGTCTCTGAATGGGGACGGGTAATCAAACAGGTCCCACAATATCAGAACACACCCCTAACCATCTCCAAGACAATTGGAATCGTTGGTGTTAATATCTTCAGCAATGTTCAGTTCCAAGATCATTTGCAAGACAAAGTAAAGCTGACGTCAAGGGGCTTGGGCTGGGCGGTGATGAGTGAGTTGGGACATTGCCTTTTATCAACCTACTTCGATTTTAAACCTAAATCTATCCTATCCCTGCAGTCAAAGGTAATTGAACGTTTTGTTCAGCATAAATTGTCTAGTTTTTTTAACAATTTGTTAAATTCACTTCAATCTGGTTTCCGTCGTAGTCATAGTACGGCTACTGAACTTGTTAAAATAACGGACGATATTCGTCTAGGCATGGAAAATAAGCAGTTAACATTGTAAGATTTTAGCAATGATTTTAATACGGTTGATTTTGATATTTTGCTACATCAACTTCGTTCTCTTAACATATCTCCAACAGATATCGATTGGTTTCATAGTTATTTGCAGGGACACCGGTAACGCATAAAGGTCGATGATTCGTTCTCTACCTATTATGACACTTTTGCTGGCATTCCGCCAGGTGGCGTGTTGTCACCACTTCTTCTATTAATGAGTTATCAAATGCTATTACAATCATGAATAAGGAACTGTCTCGCATTGCAGACTGGAGTGAGTCACATGGTCTTGTTGGCAATCCCAATAAAACGTAAGTCATTATCGTAGGTAGTAAAAGACTGATATCCAAGATTGATAGGCAACAACTTCCATCAGGCTGTGTAAATAACATTGTGTTCCATACTGTGATATTGTGAAGAGCTTAGGTGTTCTTATCGATAAAACTCTATCATGGGGTCCACAATAGAAAGAAATGAGAAAAAAATATTTGTTACTGCATCTTTGAGTAGATTACGTAATTTTCTTCCTATTCCTACTAAAATTGCTCTTGCTCAGTCACTTCTTCTTCCTGTTCTCGACTATGCAGATGCTAGCTATCTTGATCTTACCGAGGAGCAGCTTGATAAGCTTGAGCGGCTTCAAAACTTATGCATTAGATTTATATTTGGTCTGCGAAATGATAAGCACATATTCGAATTCCGAACAAAGCTCAAGTAGCTCCCAATTCGTCTTCACAGGAATACTCATGTCATATTTCTTCTTTATGATGTCCTGTTCAATCCAAAATAACCGGTATATTTAAAAGATTGTTTCACTTTTATTGGTTCTCCTTTACTTCGTGAATCTACTAGCCTGTTGCTGGAAACTCCTACACACAATTTACAAATGTATGATCAATCATTTACTATGAAAGCAATTAGGTTGTGGTTCTTGAGAACATTTAAGAAACTAATTTTTTTTCACTTAAAAAATAATGATAAAAAGGATGTATAGTATCATCGCTAGTATAATTTTTGGTATCCGTATGTATGTTTATGTATTATTTTTATTTAATTTGTGTAAAGTATTATTTTTTTATAATATATAGTATTTATGTAAGTATATTATTGTGTAATAGTATTTACTTTTACATTGTTTAATATATATAATATTTTTTTATACTATGTGTGTTTATTAATGTATCTTAACGCACACACTGTCTTGAAATTTTAACTTTAATTGCTTATCTTAAGGTTTAAGGTTATCTGGGAGAGATCGCTTCATTGCTATAACATCGCCATTTGTACCTCTACTGTAATTTTTTGCAATAAAGTGTTTTATATATATTATAATGTTTAGTTTAAACCGTAAAACAAGGAATATTCCACTTTAGTTCTAGGTCGGTGATATGTCCCAGTGTATTGGGACGTATAGCAACCCTATGTTTAGGGCTTCCACAACTGTTACTACTTTTGCCGATCATAAGCGACTTTGTCAATCTGTGCAACTAAAAGTCGATAGTGTGCAGGATCCCTTTATTATCCATTCAATAATATGAAGCCACTCCATCATAAATCGAATAACTAATTGTTTTTTTAGCCAAATGTTATTCAGCACATGTCATTTTGTTAGTGTAGGAGTTATTAATTTAATTAATTGTGTGTGGACCGCTACTGGACATATGTCGTGATGCAACCGATACGTATTTGTCAAGAGCACATTCCAAGTGCAGAGAGAGGTATTACATTCATCATAGTTAGACAGCAACCAAGGGTTTGGCCCGTGCCAGAGATAAAATCAAACAGTAGTTTTTTTGGATGTATTTTAGGGTTCCGTAGTCCATTGACGAAATCGAAATTCTTATAGTTTTATCATTTTGCACGCTTTATAATTTTTCCATCGATTCTAATCCAATTTCAAAGGGGGTATCTTACGTTAATCGATATACAGTTACAGTTATTTGATTGATTTAACAAGCTTTTATTTAGTTTAATTTATTCCGTTGTCTGTCTGTAATTAAATCTTGCAAGTTCAATTTACCACACTTCCCGGTTACCGATTGAGCTGAAATTTTGCACGCATATGTATATTGCGTGACAATGCTATATTATGACATGGAGCTGATTAGATGATGGAACTGGAAGATAGCCATAGGAACTCTGTAATGAAACGACGCAATCCCATCGAGTTTGGACTTGTTTTATTCTTCTTGACGAGTACTTTGTCTTTAGATGGTATCCAGGGTCTGATAGAGTTGAAAGGTAGCCATAGGAACTCCGTTATAAATCGACACAATCCCATCGAGTTTGGCTCGTTTGATTCGTATTGACGAATTTTGTCTCTAGACGATGTCCAGGGTCTGATGTTGGAGCTGGTAGGTGGCCATAGGATCACCGTAATAAAACGAAGTAACCGCATCCAGTTTGGGCGCGTTTGATTCTTCTTGATGAGTACTTTGTCTTTAGATGGTATCCAGCGTTGGAGGAGGGACGGAGCTGGAAGGTGGCAATAGGAACTCCGTTATAAAACGAAACAATTCCATCGAGTTTGGGCTATTAACAAGTAATAAGCTTGTTTTTAAAAAAAAATCTTTATTTTTGTGAGTACCTCTGCGTACATAGAATTTACTAAAACTAATAAAAGATATTTTCTTTCGTGTCACACCACATCACATCATTTCGTTGTTCAAAAAGTTTTAAAAAATTATTTAAATGAATTTCTTTAAGGTGTATGTTTTGCGAGTAAAAAACGTTTTGTATCCTATACTTTATTTATTTCGAAAAAAAATCATTACACATAGTGGTTAACTAGCTTAGTCGGGGTTTGAAACACGCTGTGTATTGCCGTCCGTGTTCGCCACTCCAGAAAAATCTTTTTTCGCCGTCGTTTATGTTGACTAGGTACCGCTGTGGCCTGTAGCTACATTAGTTTGCTATCTTTGGGAAACATACTTGGCAAACGGTGATTGCATCTGCTGCGATTTCTTCATTCCATTTGTACAACGCAAAGAAACAACTAGGTCTCTGCATAGCATGCTAAGTGTTTGCATAGGAGATAAACAGAAGATCACTTTATGTACGTACTTGTAAGTAATCACTGGCAACACACACTGTGAACTTTCGACTTTAATTACTACGGAATTTTGGAAGAAAAGATTTTCCTAAGTACGTCAGCCATTTTTTATTAGATATTTAAGTTGGTTAGTTTGTAATCGGTTTCTTGTGAAACTCGATAAGGCATTGGGAAAGACCCATTAGCCTACCTACATTGTGATAATTCATAAGTTATAGAGAAGGGATATTTTGCTGTGAAGTCTTTAGATATTGCGCGTCGTACTTGCTTCTTCTTCTTTTTTCTTCCTAATTTACTGTTCATGAGTCTTCGCTGTATAATAATCAACAAGTTTTCATAAAACACTGCGAAAATTAGTCGTCCAACCTCACTAAGAAAACAAAAAAAAATTAATATGGAAAAGCACTGCTCTATCTTCCAATTCCGGGCAAAAGATCTTTAATATTTAATACTGAATGATAACCATAGACAACAGATGACGACATAGAAATAAACAAAAGAACATTTAAATCATCATTCAGTTCATCTGTATTGCATTGCATGTCACAATAAACGAACGATAACTAATAAAAGTAGGTACTATCACATTGATTTACACCACTACATCAGAAGACGTAAGACGGGAGCTTATTATTACATCCGAATTGTGTTTCATCGTAACAAGATGACAAGCCGGCGATATGGCGCCAAACTTATGTCATCTGTCAAAATACATGTTAACAGTGCGACGAACGGTAGATGAGAAGAAACGATAACAGAACATGAATAATATTAATATTATACGTAAGATGTGACATGCTATGCTACCTGTCAGCTTACGACATTGTTTATATTCCCTTAATGATATAGCTTATTTGAATACGTTGGTGGTCTTTGCTCGTGGATAAAAAAGTTTATTTGTTCGTTGCAAGTGGACAATAAAAGTAGAATATTTAATGGCTTCGAATATCCATGCCTATATTAAAAAAAACGGAAATTTCTGAGCAAGGCAAATGTAGCAAACTCAGTAGCTTTACTCCTATTACCTATCAGTTTCTGTCAGCATGGATTACACGCTGCATGTTCATATATTATATGGTATGGGCCAACTTTCTAAAAAAGTTCTCAGTGTACCTAATTGCAAGAGTTATTTTGTGTAACAAGCGGGCAACAGATGTTGCTGAGACCCAATATGCCTGATGTTGTCAAAACGAAAAATTTGTCGAAAGTGAGATAATCAAGATGACGACCAATATGGTGACATTATACATGTGCTTGGGTCTTGTTTAGAATGTACTGACCTATTCGTGTCAAATTGGTCCCGGGTTCCGGGTTTAGAGCTCAGATAACACGATACAGGGTATAAATATTGAACCAGAAGTTGTATATATCCAAAATGGGGGCCAATATGACGACCAAAACTACGTTTGCCTAATTTTGAACCTAATTCACCGAATGGGCTATTGAGGACGGAAAACATGCTTAATAGCCGCAAGTTATTAGAGTAGAGCACAAGTGAAAAATCCAAAATGACAACCAAGTTATTGGCCAAGGTGGTCAAACTTCATACACTGAATTGAAATATGTGATACGGTAAGTATGGGTTTCTAAGTAAGGAAAACATGTTTGATAGCGCAATTACATAGTCGGAAGCGATAGGTGTACTCATTTGTATACGATTGTCGGATTAACCTTCATTTTGCCGATAACTTGAAGAAGGGTTTGTATTTAGTCACATAAGAAATTAGTTTCAGATCTGCAAAATTATATTTATGTATGACAAAAAATCGTTTATATCAGTGATGCCCTGACGCGTGATCAATACGCGAAAAAATACGCGGTAGGTTTTGTTTTTATTTTTTTCAACTTGGCGACAAGCAGGTTTAGTTTTGCGAAACGTTGTTGGCAATATAATCTGAATATAAATATGATGATTTAGATTTGACGCCGTAATTATTAAAAGTCGAAGCAAAGGCAAAGGTAGAAAATCTGTTACCTCTAATATCAAAAGAAAGATATATGAAAGCGTATGATGAATGTACTTAGGGTTGCCATTTTTTAAATCTAGCAACTAGGACAAGAAGCGTGAAATTTGGAGCTTAGAACCCGGACATGTCAATAGTTTCTTTTTAACAGTTACTTAGATAAATCAAAAAATAAACTAATTTTAGTCTTCTTAAGACACAAAACGTTATAATAAACTGTTTGCAGTCTCAAATTTTTCTGTTATCAAAACAAAAGGTTCTTAAAGTTTTAAGGAACTTTTAAGCCCGGACTTTTAATTAAACCCCGTCCGGACGCGCCCCGGACGCCCTCTAAACTAGGACAAATCCGGGAAAACAGTTGGACGGATGGCAACCCTCAATGTACTTAGTGGTGGACTGAAAACGAGTTATTTGTTTCGTCTGGTTGCCTCGCAACATGAAGAAAAGAATAGTGTTTAATCCACTGATCAATTCCACCCTCAAACAATAAGCACCCTGGCTCGTTCGTGTGCCTCGTTGCTCGTAGTGACAGCGCAGGCAGTCGCGCGGTGCGCGTATCTTCAAGCCGCTTCACGGCGCATCGCGTCTCGTCGCGTCTCAGTATGAGCAGACCCTAAGTAACATTTTTTGAGATTCTTGGTTACATTTTAGACTATAAACCCTAAGAAAATATTGCTTAAACACATTGATAGTTCATTTTATTATTAAGGTTGTCCTTAAACAAAAACAATCGACCTGATTTTGGATAGGCATTAGCACCGTTAATAAACGGTTTCTTTAAAAACTCGATAAGGCATTGGGATATATCATCATATATATCATTTTTGATCTTTATCGCTGGGATTAGGGTTGCCAGAGTAATCTCGAAAAGTCTCGGAATTTTCGTCCTGCCCTATGTAGTAAAATTAGTCTTGATTAATTGTTTCGTAAAATAGCAAATATCTAAATATTGTTTAGGAAATAATATTGTTGCGAAATATATTGCCATGGCATAAGTAAGCATTTTTATAATGTGGTATTGCTTACTTTACTTGCACCTACCAACTATGATTGAAAACCATAAAAATAATTAACAGTTCGTAAACTCATCAGTTTATTAAGTAAACGAATACAATCAGTAATTGAATAAAATTTTACGATAACATTGTTTACAAGACTTCGTGCCAGGGGGCAGCGACGCCACATTAGCGCTGGCTTTCGAAAATCGAATTCGGAATAAGAAAAAAAGGCGGGAACGAAATAATTATGCACGTTCCGTTTCGTAATGGGCGTCGCGCTACCGTTTCGCTTTAATAGCTCGCTTGTTCTCAGAATTTAATTATGTTCAGAGCGCGCCCAGATTAGCTGAGCGCGCGTTCCGTTTTGTTAATAACTCTAATAATGGATGACGCTCGCGCTTTGCTGCATTAACTTCTTTATTTCTTTTATAGTGGCAGTACTGCTTTATTAATCCAATAGAAGAAAGATTATATGGTTTAATAAAGTATTTTATTACCTACTCATGTTGTGTTTACAATTCAAGTTTTTTTTCTTTTGTCATCCGCTGCGCTGCGAGGTTTGAGCGTAAGTTGTTATGATACAAAAATATCAATATTAATAATTCAATAACAAGGTCTCAAAAACAAATTGTCTAACCGATAAGACAGTCCAATACAAAGAAAGCATAAAAGATTTCCAACCTTAATAAGAACCGGGTCCAGAAGATGAATACAAAAGGAAAAGATAACCGCCTATTGTTTTTTTATCATGTTGTCAATATCGCGCGGCCAAATTTTCAATATTGGAATGCCACGATTCGCCAATAAGAAGTGGGGAAGAATTGATTTATTGTCCAATTAGCGTCGGTCAGGTGTGCCAACTGCCAAGATAGCATCAAGCTGGCCAACCTAACTCGGTTGCAACTACTATTTCTTTTGGCGCGTTCCGTTTAAATGGCATATTGGAATAAAAAAGGACGTTTACACCGTGCTTGCTGCCTGCGTTTTCTGGAAGTTGCATTTGAAATTCTGATCATTCGCGGCGAAGGTTTGCTTAAGTGGAAATCGATTTGAATTAATTGCGGTGACTACTTTTTATCGTTTAGGAACTTTAATTTGAAAGAACTAATATTTTTGTCTCGTTAAGACATTGTTACAGAGGTTTTAAGTTATAATGATCGACATATCGTTTTCATATTTTTGTTCAGGTAATTGCAATTGATTGTTAATATTGAGGAATAAAATTTCGTAAAATAAGGATTAAGAAATATGGAAATGCTTGTTTGTTTCCATTACAAAACCAGATGTCAACAATGATGATAAGAGAAAAAAATGGTATTCTCTAAATTTCACTAGATGGCGTTAGATGTACTTACTGGCGCACGTCTGCTTGTTCATCCGTTTAAAATGTCTAATCTCTAATTCTTGGGTCGGATGTTTATCTATATGTATATATGCAGCGATTAGTTTTTATATTACCTAAAGTTTAAATAGATCATATTGTTTTATAGAGATACTTATATAGCTAATAAGATTCGTAACTGAAAATGATTTTATTTTCAGAATGGTTGTACTTAGGTATTAGGTGCTTTAAGTTTAAGTTGTATGAGTACATTGCTAGTTTAAAGTAGGTAACTTTAATTACTAGTGGTAGAATGGTACCAAATTACTTTTCTGACCCGGTGTATGGTCCCTTGTGTCGTATAAAGTAATATCACAGCATATTACATTGTGGCAATATAATATATCAACTGTACTTTAGATTTTTGACAACCAGGGACCTTATTTGAAACAGTCTCGAGCTATTCGGACACTGGAATTCTAGAGAAAAATGTATGGACGTCTAACTTACCTCTCGAAACCCGTGAATGTACTTGCATACATTTTTCTCTCGAGTTCCAGAGTTTGAATAGCTGCTCCTAATAAGGTCCCTGGTCAGATAATTTGTTGCATTGTAATTATATTTTCGATGCCTGTAAGTAAATAAAATAATGATTGTTTTCAGTTTTCTGAAGGGAGACGATGAATTAATGAATCAGATCGTTTAAGGCACTTGGTACCTATTATTCAAAAGATCCTATTTGTCAGAATTTTCAGTTAGTTATTATTCGTAAAATAATAGCCAAATCGGAGTACATTGACAAATAAAAAAAAAACTAGAGATACCTTTCGAAATTAGGGGTGAACTCCCGGCCTTTGTATCGAGAACGGAGCATTTGAAGTTTTCTAGTCCGATATTCTAAAACTAAATATTACCTAGTTTTCCGATTTATTTACAGGTGTTTTTCATATATGTCGATGACACAGTTTCGCATAGATATGTATAATAGACAAAGAAAAAGATAGTAAAGCAAAAAAAAAACAAAAGTTCATTATGACACGCAAGAATACCACACGTAATCTATGGTAAACACAAGTAGCAATTGAATTCTGACAGATAATCTCGTTCAAAATTTTCAACATTGTTCAATGAACGGTTGTTCGCGTATTAGGTTTTATTTAGCGCTTAAAATACAGGAACCGCGGCACATTTGTGAATGCAACAACAGAACCGCCATTGTTCGAAGTTTAAATTTAAACACCAACGGATATTAGCAAGATGTTTAAGTTTCTAATAATTTACATGAATGAACTTTACAAGAATAGGTATATGTTTTATGAGAGATGGTATGAGTGTTCAGTTTTAAGAGACAGTTTTAAAACTATATTAGGTATATCTGATTCAGCTTGAGACATAAAACTTTTAAATCTGAAATGGATTGATAAAGAAAACCAGGGTGTTTTCCCTCCTTCACGTGATCTAAACTAAAACTGAGAGCGCATGAATTTTAAATGCGAGTCATTCGCGTTATTATTAGGCCATGCACCCGGGTAGACCCGATTTTGGAGTACATTGGATGGAATCGGTTCCGAATGTAGTGATACCCGGTTCTCTAAAAAATGGTTAAAATAAAATACGTGAGCATGTAAACCCGTTCAGTTTGTCTGTGTATTTATTTTATTTTTGGTCAAATATTTACTAAAATGATTGTGAATGAAAAACAATTTTAGTTCATTTCTATAACATCCGCATAGTATTTTTTAAAAGCTTTTATATAACTTGCAATGTTTGTATGCATGTATTTATATCTGGCAAGAGAATTTTAAAAAAGTTATCTTCAACCGATTGATATGAAATTTTGCATACACGTTTAGTTTGAATGACAATGCATGGTTATCTAAGTGACGTCATTCTAAATTTACTATGGTGGACGGTCCAAGATAGCTGACTTGTTATTTTTTTTGCACTCCCATGATATGGGTATAATCCTATATGGCGGATCTCCCAAAATGGCGGACTAGTTATTTATAGAACCCCCATAATATGGGTGTCAAATGAAAGGGTTTACTGAGAAGAATACGAATAAACTGACTTCTGCGTTCAACCCTTCGAGTAGATGGTATGTCGGTAAGTCTTAGCGGGGATATCAACCTATACCCTAGGCAAATTTTAGGGATGGTAAAAAATCGAAATGGTACAAAACAAAATGGCCGCCATGCAAATTTTAAAAAGTTATAACCTTCGTAAGTACTTATTGTAAAACTTCAATGTTATTTTTTCAACAACATATTGAAATATTTATGTTTCTACCAGACTGTACTATTACTGTAACCAAAAGGTTTATAAAGAGTAATTATATCTAGTTTCGCTTACTATAAAAAAAATAAACAACGGCTTTTTTAACAATTATTTCATCTATAACTAGTTGTAACTTCGGCAACCATTTTTTACACAAACAATTACATAACATACATAACAATTTAGGAGATAAGTTCTTCTCATGACAATTTACTCGAAAGATTTTCCCTGCAAAGCATCAAAGCCGGGAGAATTGTTTGCGGGTAGTCGAGAAATTACGGTAGCGTTTGACACAATGCGGTCACAATTGTCATCCGCTGTCGGCTAGAAGGCCGCATCGCAATCGAAGCGGATATTTGCGAACGTTCCCGTTCAATAATAGGAAATAACGTTTGAAATAGTTTTGTCTCAAATGCTGCTTAGCTAAATTAAATAAAATTATCTTCTTCTAAGTATATTTTGCCAGCGGCTCCGCCCGCCTAAATTTGGTTATCGGCGTGGGATTCTTACGGCAAATTCTTCATTATACTAAAGAAGTTTTTTATAGTTAGCTATATCTCGTTTAAGTGAAATTCGATCGACTTTTAAAATTTCCGGGTTAAAAAGTCTATGCACTATTACAGACTATAATCTATCTGTATGCCAAATTTCATGCAGATCCGTTCGGCCGTTCTCGCGCTATTTAAGAAAGAAACACTCATCCAAACTTTCGCACCTATATAGTATAGTAGTGTGATGTAAACATTATAAGTGCCTGTAAATAACAATAAAATTAAGAGGCAGTACTACCCCCAAAAGTGAGTGCATGTAAGTATATTTTCAAAATTATGTAAATAAATTAATGTATTTTTGTTACACGTCCGTGCTAAGGTCAGAGAAAACCATATTGCGTGTACCAAATTTCAATCTTATCGGTCTTGAAGATTCGGAGCAAATTGGCCGTGACACGAGTAATCCTATAAGGGTTCCGCCGTTTTTTATTGGGGCGTATGGTACCCTAAAAACATCAATTCGGTAACATAAAACTTGTGTGTTTTTGCCCAGAATTACGTCACGATTTTAACGGTCTTATTTATGGTTACAGACAATTTAAATTTGGAGTGTTGGGTACTTAGTTTCTTAGTATAGTTCCACTTAAAAATTTCTGCTAAAGAGATGGACTACTATTCAAACTATATGTAAATATATTTTTAAAAACTATGACTGCTTCATATATATATTTTTATTGCAAAAACATGTTACATGGTGTTACAAGCGTCCATAGGTTACGGTGACCGCTTTCCATCGGGCGGACCGTATGCTTGTTTGTCACCTTATGTTGAAATGTTTTGACCTCAAAGGAGGACTTACATGTGCAGACCTAAATATTCTATCCTATTGTTTAGGCAATTAAGCTATCGAGGCAATTCCGGCTTTTTGTGAGTTATTTAATATTTGATGTACTTAGCTAGTTCAAACCGCAAACTCAGCATAAGTAGGTCAGAGATCTAACTAGGTTAAATGCGTACTAGCATTAATGCCTAAAAATATTTTAGTCTCGGATAAAAAAAACCGTAAGTTATTTTATTTAATCCCAACTTTATCCATCAAAAACAATAATTTTAAAACAAGTTTAAATTAAAACACTTTAATTGAGGATTTATTACATTTAAGTTGACTATACAATGTTAGAAAAAGAGAACATACCACCCGAAACACATTTCCCGCAACAAATGTGCGGGAAAGAAAGAGACATAGTAATAGCCGGAAATTAGCACTCGTCTATCTTTCATTTTACACCCCAAATTTTCTTATTCCAATTTCCTTTCGCAACGAGCGGTTTCATTTCACGGATCGTAACAATTCAAGGCGTGTACATTTAAAAAAAATGTCTAATTCTTCAGAATTAAGGTTCAATTTTGGTTAGTAGGATACGGATATTATTGCATTTTATATTTGTAACCGTTTTAGAACACTCTGTCATTTGAAATGAGTCATTTTCTGATAAGAATGCCCTATTGGCTGAGACGTGTGCGCTTTGGGCCGCTTGCCGATAATGCCATTTCCGAACGCAGATAGCGAATAAGTTGGGTATACGCGTTTTTGCAGTTGAGTTTTAATAATATGGGATAGGATAGGGGGAGAGCGGCCGAGATATGGAAATGAGCGTGTGGAGGAGAGGAAATTTGAATTTATACACCAGCTAGTTTTATTCATGAGGGTGAAGTGAACGCAGCGTCGAGATTAGAGATGGAATTTTGTCGCGTTTGTTACAATTTCGTTTTTTTTCTATTTGTTTTCATAAGACCAGGCTAAGGTTTTAGAGCATGCTGCCTAGTTATCGCAAAAGAGAGGCTAAGGTCTGAAAGCATGCCCTTTCTTTTGTGAACCCATAGACTGACCATAGACCATAGAGAACTGGACAGCGTATTTCCTAGCCAGATGTAAAAAAAAATGATCGCTAAAGTGTGACAGAGACAAAGCGAAACTGAGGTCTATGCGAAGAGAAAAAAGCTCACAAGCGGTTTAATAGTCTGTGAAAATATTAATTTCATTTGAATGTTTTGTAGTCGGTTGGTCAGGTAATACTTTTTTGTCAGATGATGCGTGGGAATCTTTATCGATTGAGAATCCGACGCATTGAATAGATCACTTTACGCGAGTGAAGAGATTTCTTTTGCATCATTTACTGTTACAGATACCTGTAATTTTGTAACTATTATTGTGGTCTATAATAATTAAGAGCCACCTTTTTTTATTATTATCTTTAAATAAATAATATCTATCTAGATTGACCAATCATTCTATTTTATTCTAATCTTAATTTTACTAGCGGCCATTGCGTTAAAGATTAAAAAAAACCGGCGAAGTGCGAATCTGGCTCGCGCACCGAGGCTTCCGTACAAACTTATTAAATATAGATAGTTCTTCCATCATGAGATCAAGTCTCACATCAGGTTTATGATCAGTTTTTGGATTCTTTCCTATATTTCTGGTGTAACATCTTGCTTCTGGCCAAATTTCATAATTCTAGGTCAACAAGAAGTATCCCATGTGTTTATGTTCAAATACGCGACAGAAATGGCCGTATTTTTTTACAGCTTCAAGGGACCGTAATATTTTTTTATATTAATTTTAACTTGATATACCTTCACGCGTTCTTATAAAAATGGTCTTAACATACAGCTATACAGACAGACGGACAACAAAGTGATACTATAAGGGTTCATTTTTTTCATTTTGAGGTGCGGAACCCTAAATAAAAACTGCCGGGTAAATTTGTGTCCAAAATGGAGAAAATCAGAGTTTGCGCTGTGACTATTTAATATTTCTCTATGGAATTTCTCCGAATCTAGCTCCAACATTTCAATTTATTTATTATATTATATAAAAATCTATTTCATATTATTATATTTTTTATTAGGTTTGTTAGTATTCGTAACGATAAACCGCTTAGTTTTTTATGCCTGCATATCAAACGCTTGCGGCCCTCCATGCAAATAACTGCGTCCTGCTTCAATTTTAAGAATGCTTATAATCTAAATAAAGGCCTGCATCCACTGCTGCATAGGATGACTAAGCAGAAGCTGCACGCATATATTAGCTACAAGGATGTGTCTAGCTGCGTGTGCTGATTAGAGCTACGTATTGCGAACAGTCTCGAGTAAGTAGTAAGATGATGTAAATATTTAGCGTTTGATAACATATACAACACAATATGGGCTGAAACACATAACGCGCTCTTGAGCGTTGCGTTGCGTTGCCGTACAACGTAGGGCAACAATAAATTTTTAAACTACTTCCAGGATGACACGTGTTGTTTGTAAGCGTGTTAGAAACAAACTGTATTGGTTGTCACCAAGTGTGACGTCATAACGCTAGAATGTGCGGCGCGCACATTGTGTTTCGGCCCTAAAGGCCAGATTTAAACGCTTTTCACCGTTTAATAATATGCACAATACAACAAGAGCCAGTCTTGTTACTGGCAACACTACCCAAAACATACAATTTTGTAAATGCAGCGTTATAAAAATTGTACGTTGGGATTGTCTCTGCCGTCAGAAAACTGACCACTATTCTTCCAATTGTTTAATAAACGCTGCAAAAGCAATCCCAGTCGTGAATGACCACTTCCTATGGTTAATTTTTGCCCTGGCACAGATTTGTGCGTTGTCAAACTTTGTTAATAAGGTCTGAATCCATAGACATGTGCGCATTTTGGGCGGCTTGAAAATTCTGTCAGCTAAGTGACCACGACTCCAAACCACTTGAAAACGCAGGCCGAACTGCACTGGACCAGCGTGGTGGTCTATGGCCTAAACCTCCTTTCTTTTAGCCTGTGTCCCTGTAGTGAGAACAAACGCGATGAAGTTCGTATAATAAACATCGATATTTAATTTTTTTCTGTAATAAAGTTTTTTTTAAGATCATATTCCACTCCATTCAACAAGTGAAATCATTCACAGAGTTGGTCACAATGACACCTTCAAAGAAATTCCATAAAAATAACTCTAAACTTTTACACACCCATTCACAAAAAAGCCTTAAGAGACCATAAATAATAAAATATTCGACAATACAAATTTTTATCGTCTAAGAACTTGTCTCAATCATATTTTAATAGCGCAGGTAAAAAAAAAGTTCAATGAATAAAGGTCCAGTCATTCACGAAATGCAAAAAATGGCCAGTTTTGAGGTAGTGATCGTCTTTGTATGGAGTTAATCTATTACGTCTTCATTTAACGATCCCGTGGGATTTGAGAATGTAATGATTAATAGAGATGTTTTGAGAGACGATGCGTAAAATTACATTGAATCGGTGAATATTTAACGTTTAGGATCGAAACTATGCGTAGCAAAAAAATGTACGAAAACCCCACAAAAGACACCTTACTTACTGTAAAATTTCATTAGAATGCGTAAAATGTATTACCGTGGGAACTCTTGATCAGGACGAAAGTATTTTTTATACTTTTCTGTTCCTCCAGCTATCATTGCGCTAAAAATCAGTTCATAACGTTGCTTCGTTGAGGTAAAGTGTTTTTTATCCGATTGTGTTGTGTCGATAAATATGTAAAAATAATGATATAGCTGACTTGCATGTAATAGAGAAAATATAGGCTAAGAAAATACTTTTTATTAATCACTCAAAATATAAATTTCAGCAGATAAAATTAATTAACTGTTAAACATGGTTAACGTAATGAAACATCGTGAGTTCGGTTTATTAATGAACCTTCAATAATTTAAATTTTTTTGGTATATTTATCTACACTTATCTATTTATTCATCACCTTACATCAGTCATTATGGTTTTTTGGGTTCCGCACCAAAAAGTCAAAAAGAAACCCATAGTGAGACTTCTGGCTGTATGTATGTCAAAGCTGTTTCTCTGAGCATCCGCAAATGCTATCGACTTGAAGCAGTCCTTGCCCAGTAGTATGAAAATAATATTTTAATTATTGGTCATAAGGGTCTTAAATAACGGGTAAAAATGCGTAGTAAGGACGGACTTTTCTGAAACATACAAAATTATTTTATGTTACATAGTTTTTGCCTTATTTCAACAAATCCCCCTTTTAAATTTTACAGAAAAAAAAAATTACTGTACTTTTTTTTCTTTACCAAATTGAAAAAAGTGTTAAGTACGGAACTGTTATTGCGCGAGTCACACTAGTACTTGACCGGTTTTTATCATAACCAGGCGACTGTATAATTGCGCCTTTATTATTTATACTTCATTATTAAAATGCCTGTGGAATCGGTTTTAATGACCTGTCTCAGGCATTTTTATTAATTAAGTAAGGTAAGTAGCCAAACTTGGTAGTCATACGGTAACTTGCACATTAAATATACTCCAAATTAGTGATTACATGCTTAATTATTAACTGTTTTTTTACTTAATGATTGTGGTATAAAGTATTGTAAGTCAGACAAATGGACAGATGCTAAATGTTTAAGTTTTAAGCGATTATAAAAATCTTTAGTACAACATTGTGTATGTGTTTTATAAAAATAACAACTTTTGCCAGCGGCTATGTTCGAAGTAAAATTGGATATTGGGGTGGGATTTTTAAGGCAAGTCCTTCCTTTTCAGATAGAAAGTTTGCTGTAGCTATAGGTAGAGTTCGTCCATATGGAATTCGGTTAAAGTTATTCCTGTGGCAACTTTTGAATTTTCCGGGATAACATATGTCCTTAATTCTTCGTACCTTCAACTATCTCTGCGCCAAATTTGGGCTTCGATGCTCCGTTGGGAGGTGAAGGAAGGAAAAACAAACAAACAAGAAATCTCACTTTCGCATTTATAATATTAATGGGATAGCTAGTTATTAATGAATATTGCCAGTGGCTCCACCCACCCTAAATGTGGTTATCGGCGTAGGATTCTTACGTCAACTCCTTAATAATAGGTACTAATGAAGAAGGCTATGTTCGTTTAAGCTCGTTTAAAGTTATATCCATGGGAACTTTTGAAGTTTTCGGGATAAAAACTATCCTGTGTCTTTGCCCGGGACTCAAACTATCTCCATACTCAATTTCATCTAAATCGGTTGAGCGCTTTGAGCGTGCAGAGGTAACAGGCGGACAGATAGACAGACAGACAAAGTTACTTTCGCATTTACAATATAAGTATGGAAGTATGGATGAAGTTTAACGCTTTGAATAAGTTAATAAAAAATATCTAAGATAACAATTACTATGTGGTATGTATGTTTGTAGGACTATTCAGTTTAAATCCTCAGAAGAAGCCAGAGGCGGGACAGACCACAGAACAGTAAAAGGGACAGACACACACATATTAATGGGGACAACTTCTTTTCACCAATAATTTTAGTCCTATACGTGACAGGAGGTGAGCTCTAAGGCAGTTTATTTGGGCTAAAATGACTTTATATATGTCCCATATTGTAGCTAGCTATAGTACCTATAATAATAAGTGGTAAAATAAAAGACCAGGGAGAAAATATAACCTCTTTGCCAGTTCTAGATAAAGACTAAGAATTACCTAAGTCAGGATTAGGCAGAACTTATTTAATTACCTTCTGTATGTTTATAACTAAAAGCAAATTACCTTCTGTATGTTTATAACTATAAGCAAATTACCTTCTGTATGTTTATAACTATAAGCAAATTCAGGAGACTATAAAGGGCAGTTTGGTTGACCTGCCGTAGTAGGTAATAATAGAAGGTTAATTGGGGAACCATATCATAATAAACAAATTTATATCATATTGTCCTCCTAGGGAGAAAAATAGGAGATGAAAATTTGTATAATGATTTCAAAATTTTTGGAGGTAGGTAAAACCATGAACGGTTAAAGCTTTTTTTTTAAGTCTAAACGGACTTATTCGCGAATAGACTCTAATACGTAGTATAAACCAAAACTTGTAAAAATAAGGCCGTTACACACGAAGCTATAATATATATTAATATGCGAAATACGAGTACAAAACGTATATCCGTACAAAAATAAAATATCTACGCGTGTATGGCAATTTGGAAAGGTTACTATTAAAAATATATCGTAATATGTCTTGCTGTAGCTTATATAAATATATTTTATATCTCCATGTGTCATGTGGACTTGAAAATGCCCAGACATAATGGCAGACAGTCTATTAATTTTAAATTTCATATCGATTCTTCTCAGAATTAACTTGTATGCAACCTGCGGAGTCATTCTCAATTCGTTGCCATTCATGACTCCGTAGAGCGATCAACTTTAGTTGGCTGTGCTGTAGTAAAGCTAATCAGTCTTGGTCGTTTTGTTATCATACTTTAATTTTTTTATGTTATAAGCAGTTTTTTGTATATTAACTATTTACAAGTACCTTATACTAATATTATTAATGCGAAAGTTTTGGTGGCTGAATGTTTGTTACTCAATCACGCCGAAACGACTAAAAGGATCTGTATGAAAATTAGCACACAGATAGATAATAGTCCGGAATAGAAAATAGACTTTTTATACTAAAAAATGCTTAATCTTTCGCAGAAATAACTATAACGTTTGTTACTTAATCCCGCCTCAATGGAGCATCCAATTGAGCTGAAGTACGAGTTGTTGGAGACACGGCGAAGGACATAGGCTTCTATTTTTTATTTATTAAATAAAGTTCCTGTGGGAGTAGCTATCACCGATGCAGCTACAACCTTCTGTTATATACTTCTTTAGTATAATCAAGGAGTTGCCTTAAGAATCCCACGCCAAAACCTAAATTTAGGGCGGGCGAAGCCACTGGCAAAAACTAGTTTTTCATGTATGTGTGTTTAGTTTTTGATAAATTTAATAATCATGGCTACTAATTGCTTCCATCGCCTTCGCTGGTAGTGGTAGCAAAAATAATATAAACATATATGTATATGTATAGTATATAATATCTTTGAGTGGTCTACACGCTTTGGAGTGTCAGTAAATCCTAATAAATGCCAGAGTATAGTTGTAGGTAGTTCTCGACAAATGTCTAAAGTTGATTTGTCAGCAGTACCACCAATGGTATACAACAACACTACTGTCCTATACTCTGCCAATGTAAAGAACCTTGGCTTACATTTGAATAACTCAGTCAGTTGGATAGTTCAAGTCAATGAAATAAGTCGGAAAGTTACCAAGTTTGTCTTTACAGATACCGCAATTTTCTCCCAACCAAACCCAAACTCCTACAGGTACAGGCACTTATATTACCGCTCATTGATTATTGTGATGTTTGTTATCCAGACTTAAACTCAGATCTCCTTAATAAATTAGACCGCGTTATTAACAATTTTAGTCGATATATTTTCTGGCTCTGGGTTTGTTTCAAATTCTTTTACTATCTATGCTATAGGGCTCTGGAACGCACTTCCCAAGGACATCCGCTGTGCTAAATCTACACTTGTCTTCAAACATAAGTTAAAATATCATTATCTTAAACAGATACAAAATTAAATGTTTCTGTCTACAGGTTCGGGCTTCTAGTGATATTATTCTGTATATAAATATATATCTATATATTTTTAAAATATTTATTTAATAAAGTACATTTATCTAATATACATGTAAGTATATCTATATATTATATGTGTTTATGTATATGTATGTCTATGTATGTGTTTATGTATATGTATGTCTATGAAAGTACAAACATCATAGTATTAGTATTAGCATAGGTTTAATTTTAACTATTTGTTCTTTTTTGTTTGTTTTTAACTTATCTGCTAGTTAGTTAAGTGTAGTTTTATTGCACCACCATTTAAAATTATATACTAAGCTTGTGGTTAGCTGGTAGAGAATGTCATTTGGCATTAAGCTCGCCACTGTACACTCTTGTTTGTGCAAAAAGAATAAATAAATAAATAAATAGTCACTCCATAGCTGAGGCGTATAATGTACGTCTTTTAATTATTATATTTTTATTTTTTAAATAATGTCTTCGAACTATACAATATTAACTTTACAATTTAATGATAATAATAAATATTCCTTGACTTTACCATAAGTATAAATGAATAAAACAGGGAGAAACTGGGTCTGGTCCCAAAATAAGCAAAGTTTGTCTTTTACTATAGAAACCAGATATTTATCTACTTTGTTTTTCACAACATAACATATAACATAACTTGCAGTCCTAATCAATACGAAGAAGGCAGATTTTTATTGGTTATAAATTTGTGCTTGTGACAAATGTCAGAAATATAAATTTTTAACTATGAAGTCGAGGATCAAATTCAAACCTGCTTCGGTGCTCTGGTAGAAAAAGATGGTCACCCAATAAAATTCATTTAGCATTTATGATTCTTAAAGCACCTAAAGTTGGAAGGTGATATAGGCAATACACTACATTATTTTTATTTATAACCTTCCAAAGATAAGTCATCTTTGTAACCTACATAAATTATCTAAAGTTTCAAGTATCAAGATCAGTCAAGTACTCTAGGATTTTTCGAAAGAATCTTTTGTGAATTGCAGTTGAATATAATTTGCAAAAATTGAAAAATTATAAACATTATACCTCAAAATAAAATAGAATTATCATAAAAGCCCATGTTTTGACGACGGCTGCCCGCAGAGATATTATTTATTGTTATAAATAAATAGATTTATTTCTATCTATTCTATATTTAGAGAAGTGGACGAAATGGGAATATAATGCATTGCCGACTCAAGTAAAGTGCTTTTTTACACAAATAAAACGGGCATCGGAATTAATAAGAATGCTAGCTGAATCTTATCTTAACTTTTTAACTTCCTATGCCATACAAACTCTGACATCAACGGATGCAATTTCATATAATTAATATAGCAAGTGGCAGTCTTTGGTCTCTGCCTACCCCTCTGGGAAACAGGCGTGATGTTATGTATGTATGTATAAGGGATTGATTATAAATAAAAACTTCCTTCTCAATTTCTACCAAACTCAAATATAAATTTAACTTTATTATTTTTTTTGATTAATATACTTAGAATGAAATAAAGACGTCATTATAAATATGAGTCATTATGAGTTATGAGTACCTATGTATGTGTCAATATGTATATGTGTCATTATGCATAAGTACTCATACAATTTGGCGTATATGTGTTAATCTTACTTCCTGTATACTAATATTATAAATGTGAAAGTTTTGATGTTTGTTACTCAATTACGCTTCAACCACTAGACGGTTCGCGATGAAATTTGGTACACATATTGGTTAGGTCCTAGAATTTTATCACGAAAAATTTAAAAGTTCCCGTGGGAATAACTATAACCGAGCTTAAACGAACTATAGCTTGCTATTACACTTTTATACAAATTTACTTTTTGCAAAATTGTTCCTATGGTGGGCCCACATTAAGAGTCTTCCTGGTCTCCACTAGTGCAGCCAGTGTTAATTTTTTATTTCATATTTTAATAAAGCGAATTTCAAAAATGTCTTTTTACAGAAATATAAAACTAGCTGTAAGCTATTTTTGGAAAATATCTTATTGATTCTAGGATTAATCTGCAAGTTGCAGATAGCATATCTACTAAAAACAACACTTTTGATTGGTATTTGCTTTGTATAAAAAGAAAAAAAAAAAAGTGAGCAGGAGTAATGCTCTTAAACCCCGCCAACTATTGTGTTAAAAGAAACTAAAATTAGGTTTGGCTACAACTTAGCGAGCTTATTTAATATAAAAAATATTTATTTTAAATATAAAATAATTATTAACGCAAAAATTAACGGTATTATTTAAGCCTTAGTATGACTATGAAAATCTGCAATTATTCTAAGGTAAAGACAGTCTGTTAGAGAGATAGACATCGTCTTACAGTCGAACATATAACCTCCTCCTTTTTTGAAATCGGTTAAAAAGTAAAGATATGGCTGATTGAATGTTTACAAGTTCGATTTTTCATACTCAGTAAAATAGAGCCATCTGTTATTAATTATGAAAATATCAGAAACAAAGAGTCCTCGTGTAGGTATAATAAATGAAATTACGTTGGTCATGCCTCGTGGTGTTAATTTCGAACACCGTCAGTCTTTACGGAGTAATATAATATGTACATGTATCTATATTTCTATGCACTTACTACATAAACTTAATAAACTTATACATAACTTAATAAACGTATACATAAATATATTTCCTTTTTTTACTCTGTCTTTGGTTGAATCACGAAAATGCTATAAAATTAAGGGGAGTTACTCTATAGAGATTTAATCTGATGAATTATTTCGTTAAAATAAATTCATAGTACTTACCTAATTAATAAACTTATCTCTACCCGTTAAAATCAACAGTCCGGTAGCGTTCAAATTAATCTATGGTTTTAACGATTTCCACAGGTAATGCGGTAAAGCACCCACACATGTGTCAGCATCGAAATATTTTCTATCCAATTAACTTGTTACATTCTCGCTTCCGAAAATGTTTACCTTAGTTGTGAAAAAAAATATCAAAGATGCGTTCCTCGAAATTCGACCATTATCGAAATTTACCTCCCAAATAGAGCGAGATCGATGCGTCTGATAAACTCTTTCACGTTGACTCTACTAATTGGCGTAATAAATTTCGGATAACGCGACAACTCTGAATACCACTAATACTTAACCATCTCAGACCCTATTAGGACCCTATACCTTAGATCTGCCATCATAGTCACAACCAAATTCAAGACTCTGACAAATCCTATTTCCACGAACGATTTTCATCTCTATCGACCCCAATTAAAGAATGAACGCAACCAGAGTCGCTTCAAACATATTCGAAAAAAAAAAGAAATGTCATCTCGTTTAAATTCCATTTTCGAATTCGAAAAACTGTCTGGCTGAATACACTTGATACTCAACCTTACAGCAAACACTTAAAAAGAAAAATCTCTAATGAGGAGAATTCGAAAACGTGACGTGCCAGTGACAAAATATTGGACGAGTATCTGTTCTTTACGTACTAATGTGTATCTTAATACTTTTTATTAGGGTAGTATTTTGGTTCGTTTACAAATATATCTATAGAGTCGTCGTGAATGTGCCCGTTTTGTACCCGCGTCATGACGACGGACGCTTTTTGTCGTATTTAATTATATTTATTGTTCTCGTTATTTATTTATTGTTTTGTGTTTTGTACTTTTGTACCGTTCTCGCTACCGTGCGTGCATTTTAACGATTCCAAAGGAGATATCGACTGCATCCAAATTAGGCTGAGTGTAGTTTTGGAGGATGCAAATTCGCTCTTTTGCATAGGGTCCAATCTCGATAGCAATGCATTACGATTCATGAAAACATCTTTAATGCTACGCAAATTAGTAACCGAAGTATGTGAAAAACTGTTTCTTTTAAAACTTAACAAGAGATAAAAATACTTCTTAGCAATTAAATGGATGATAGATACTACCTAGTAAAAAATACCAGTTACTTCAAGTATCGCTCATTATCGGTTTATTTACCGGTAATTGGTGAAGACATCTGCAAACAATGGCATGCTCATTGTTACCAATAAAACCGATGAGCAGCCATGTCAATTTACGCACATACAATGGCCAGAAATGTCATGAAACTGGTATTGTTGAGAAATTTCTTTAGTTTTTTCGAAGTTAAAGAAAAATACGTGCTTGTAACTCCATGGACGTAAGACTGTAAATGTTGAGCAACATGTGTGTAATTATATTACTAATTTATGATAACATATTAAAAATTTATTGTTGATGTATTTAAAATTTACTTAGAAGTATACAAGGTCTAGTGGGAATCGGACTCGTGTACCGAGGGGTTCCGTAGGTAGTAAAAAAGTTTGTGTGGGTCACAGAATTACCTACAAAATATTTAGACATTATAAATTCCTTTTTATTTTATTTTTTGAGATAGACACCTTTTATTACTAAAATCGATAACAGACAAATGGGGAGGCAAATATGTAAGTGAACTCATGTGGGTTCCATTTTTATTTAGACATATGGAACCCTAAAATTGTGCCAATTAAAATGACTGAATTTTACGTTTCGGTCGTATTTATTTGAAGCCACACGCAGATAAATTTCGCTGTAATTAGCTGTGTCCAATTTGTATAATGGCGTGCGCTGAGGAGATTAAATATTTTGCTTCAAAGTTCAAAGTCTTGTGATAAGTGAAAATTTATCGACTTTTGTCGGTGGGAAACAAAAAAGAAGAATTTAAAGAAACGGGTGCGCAACCCCTTAACTAGACTATGACTGTAGACACTTTACTTACGATGGTAGAAGGGAAGTTTTTCTCTATTGAGTAAAAGAAAGAGTTTTCTAAAATTTAACGTGGATAATAAAAAGAAAACGTCATAGTATGACGTTTTCATACGGTCACCCGGCCAAGTATTAATCGCGTCTCACGTTAGTTAGCTTCGAAAATTTAAAATCAGTTATTAAATACCATTTTAAACAATAGCAACTTTTTGTCTGACGCGGCTTGACTTTGAAGTTAGAAGCATGGAACATCAGCTGATGGGTATAATGGAACTACTTACTGAATGCCATAAACGCTCCATTAACAGTGTGAGCTATTTGCGGAAAAACAGTCCAAAATACTCGATAAGGACTTCAAGAGCCTTTAAGAGTGTGTCAATGCATGACTGAGTAAGTTTGTAGAATAAAAAATACAGAATCGTGTGCGCAAGACAAGGACAAAGAATAGTTCCTTTTTCTATGATAAAGCGAAAATATCGAAAATAATTGTTTAATGGAAAAAGTTTTCATTAAGAGTTGTCTGAAGTATGTTTTTCAATAATTTGAACCGTTAACACTTTGAACCTTATTTACTTTGAAGGGTTTCCAGTAAAACCCGTAAATATAGCGTAGCGAAAAAGACCCAGGTCTGGGTAAAACCTGTTAAATAAACTTTATAGAGTAACTTTATAGTTTATAGACTTTCTTACCAAAACTAAATTCCATCGAGTGAAGTATACGTAATGAAGTTCCAGGCTCTGTCACGAGTCTATTTTATTGGGTGCGGACTCACCGTCACACCAATTTGTCACACCAGTGTGGAACAGAAGCATTTTTTTCCTGCGTATTCGTGTCTGGTGTGACTGGCAATAAGTAATAAAAATACATTGTTAGTCTAACCATCATACTTGATAGTCAGGGAAATAAACAAACATTAAAGTTAAAATTAATATATTTAATTAATATATTTTCAAAGGCTAAAACGTTGAGTAGGTTTAGAAAAATCCCTGCGGAAAAAAACTAATTTCTTTCATATACTACCTCATAGGGGCTCGTTTTTTGAGGGTCAGTTTTCATCTGTAATCTGTTTAATTATATTGTGTAACGTAAAAAAAATGAATTGCAAATTGGCGAAAACTATGGACATAATTTATCGCATAAATCTTTTTCTGTTATCAGACATTGGAATTATAATGTAGTAACGTATCATTATGTTTTTGTAATCATTTATTTGGACTTGATTTACTCACTGAAAATGCGCAATTTACCTTTTATCAGCTCTATTTGCTAATTCGTGAATAGACGGTTTTACTACAATCTGGTAACATGATAGATAATTTATTGAATTGATAAAAACACAAAAAAATATATCAACATCAGTGTTGGCCGTTATCGATGCAAACAACAAAGGTAAATCAGAAAAAATAACTTATACTAACTACTAACAACTACTTAACTAATAATCTAGTAAAGTAAATAAATTGTGAAATGACAGAATGAAGGTTACATTTATTATGACAGATATCAACACGTATGACAAGGTGATAAAAATATGAATATAAGAAATATTTAGAATTATGATAAGCGATATACAAAAATCGACCAAGTGCGAGTCGGACTTGTGCACGTACGTACCATTATCTATAAAAACGACAAAAAAACACGTTTTTTGTATAGGAGCCTCCTCCTTAAATATTATTATTTTTTAATTTCATTATTTATTTTCATTGTGAATTTATAACTAAATATTTTATGAATATTGTGAATATTTCAAGCGTGTACCTACCTGTTGCCGTTATCAATATCGAGCAAAAAAATCACGTTTGTTGTATTCCCATACAACAAACGTGATTTTTAAATAATTATTTTATTCTGATTTTAAGAATTTGTTGTTCTAGCGGCAACAGAAATACATCTTCTGTGAAAATTTCAACAGCCTGACTATCACGGTCCATGAGATACAGCCTGGTGGCAGACGGACGGATGGACGGACTGACGGACGGACGGACAGCGGAGTCTTAGTAATAGGGTCCCGTTTTTACCCTTTGGGTACGGAACCCTAATAACAGAAATCCAGTTATTAATGACAAATGTTGAGACCAGGGCGTTAAAATGCTCCTAAGCACCAAATATATGTTGTTTTCCATGTTTTCAGTTCAATTGTATAATACCTTATAATAATAATCTGGTAGTACAGTGTAATATGCCGCATCTTCGCGTTGGTCAAATTAATTTCGAACGTCTTAAAACTTGTTAATTAAAAAACAAATACGATGTGAAAGGATTAAAATTTCACCTGGATTTGGAACACAAACTTCTGTTTATTTTTGTCAAAGCCGGTCCCTATACAACTTTGTCGCATTAACTTTTATACCGCATACCGAAAGCTCCTAGTGAAATTAAGTTACAAGGTAGAATTTGACACAGTTCCAATTACTGCCCAATGTTGATCTTAAATCCGGTAGCTAAAAGTAATTTGTGAAACCACTTTCTTGGAATTGTAGTTAATTAGTAGAGAGTTTGGGGGCCCTGTTAGTGTAGAATAAATATTTTTTGTATTACGACTTCAAATTCGTTTATAGGTAGACAGAGAGACGCATCTAAAAGACCTTTGACAAGTAATAGTTTTAAGACTACGCCCATATGGGCTAGACCGCGTAAACTCGCCGTTTTTGTTAAAAAATTGTATTAAAACTATAGCATCTACAGGATTGAAAAAAATATATGTTATAAAACTTGCTTTTGTCTAGTGCATTACCTCACTAAGTTATTTTCAATCTGGAAGCAACCATTGTTATTACATATGTCCAATTTTTAAAGGGTGTACTATATTTGCTTGCAATAAAAATGGTTAAGAGGGCGATATAGGCCAGAAAGCTTATTTCTGTAATCCTAACGTTGTGTATGTTAATGTACTATAAATCAGTAGATAATGTCATATACATAACTATGAGATATATGTTATATACTTCTTAAGTAATTTATACCGTAATGTCGCCTTGAAACTTTAAATTTTTTGTACGGAATTTAACGTCATTATACCGTTTTGTAGTCACATTTTTTGAATTTCCGCTACAACTTAGAGTCTATGCACTAGATAACAAGCTATTCTAATTATTTAACCAACTTTCATTGCAAGCAAATGCAAAACACACTTTAAAATTTGCACAAGTGTTGAAACAATGGTCACTTCCAGATTTTTTATTGCATTAAATACAATAAATGAAAATTATTCAGTGAGATAATGCACTAGGCAAAAGCAAGTTTTATAACATATATTTTTTTCAATTCTTTAGATGCTATAGCTTAGCCACAAAATTTGCACAAAAACGGCGTATTTTCGCGGTCTAGCCTATACCCTAGCCTTAAATAGTTGATCGTTATCTAGTAGTCTAATGCATTCACTCTTAGTTCTAAGTTATCAAAAAGTCATAAAATGTGACAACACGTTAAATTTCATACAAAAATTTAAGTTACTATGCGCCATTATAGAATAAGTTATAGTTAGTGTTAAGTATATAACATATACATCTTATAGTAAAGTAAATGACATTGTGGATGATTTTAGTACATTTACATAAACAAAGTTAGTATTACAGAAACTAGCTTTCTGTCCTATATCGTCATCTGAGGGCGTGTTTGTTTTGGGAAGCAGAATCATTATTTTCGTTTACTTTGTCACCTGTCATCTGTTCGATTTGCATTGATCTCAAAAATATCAAAAATTTTAGTATCATCTGTAACAAACTGTTCATGCACATGCGTTCGTTTAAGATAGTTTTGTTATTTTTGTTACTTCTGCCACCGAAAAATGAAATCTTTGAAACTACCTGTACAGATTCATTGTTTATGGTAGTGTGTGTGTATGTTTTATCGTAGTGTGTTGTGTTGTGTTGTGTGTTCGTTTTGCAAGTTTTGCAACCAAAAATTTTGTCAGTAACGTTTCAAAGCTACACGAACGATAGGTGCGATTTCTAATTAATTAGTCTAGTCTATCTAGTTAATTAGATTTTTTAAGAGCGCTCAATCATCAAAACTATTATTTGTTTTACTTTACTAGTGGCTGTTTCGTTACCGAGAAGAGTTAAAAACAATCTTACCTGTACCATCTGGTTGGTGGTGCAAAATACAATTTATAATATGAAATTCAGAAACATTACAATTCGATTCTTTAACAATATCCGGTATTCACGGCAAAATTACTTTTTTTTAATAGTTCTAAGGTAGCTAACAAACTTGTGGTCCGCCTGATGGTTAGCGGTGACTGCAGCGTATGGACCCCTATTACACCTATGGCATCACTCGCGCGTTGCCGACCCTTTAAAAGTCTAATAACTTCTTTCTTGAAGAACCCCATACTGTAGTCCTTAGATAAAACCTGGACAAGGAGCTCATTCCACAACCCAAGTGTTCGCGGGAGGAAGTTCCTCTGAAACCGCACTGTACGTGACCATTTAGATTCGAAGGTTAAGGATGAATTCCCTGCCGATAGCGAGCATCATTTCAAATAATTCCTCAGAACACATCCCAATATACGAGCTCTATATTTAAGTCTCTCCTCAGACGGGTTCAATACGGCTTGTGAGTTTGGGATCGTCGACGATTGTCACAGCCCGTCGTTGAACCCAGTCAATTTAATTCGTGTTTTTCTAGGTACCTTAGAATCTGTGTGTTGATCACACGCTCAATCACCTTGGACAGGAGAGAGGTAATATCGATAGACCTGTAATTTGATAGATCTGATCTATTGCCCGTTTTGGGCATCGGGTGCACATTCGCAGTCTTCCATGAAGACGGAAATTGCCTAGTGTGGCGCGTGCGTACAGGACAGAACTCAGGAGAACACTGTTTAAGCACCACTGCTGGTATACCGTCTGGCCCACTCGACTTATGATCGTCTGGAGAAAGCAACGCCCGCCGGACCACCCGCTGTGTTATGGAGATTTCCGGCATGATCTTACCGCACCACGGTATAGTAGGTAAAGAGACTACCAAGTAGATCAACTTTCTCTTTAGGACTATGGGCTAAATCATCACCGGTCCTTCGCAGTGGTGGTAGCGACGACTGGCATAAGTATCCTTCGTCAGCTTTAGCAGGCGACCAGGAAGCACGACTTCCGAGGGATAGCTCGCAAGTCGCCCAAATATTTTGCCGATGAATTGGAATTTAGCATTACGTAGCTAATGTTAAAGTAATTTTGAAAAAAATATTATAATCAGGTCTTGATTATTATCATCATCATAATTATCATGGACATCCACGACGCAACTCTAGAAACCAGCAATCTTTATTCTTCATAATACGCAAAGTTCAGTGAGCTGTGAATGAGCGCCGATTTTTTTAACGTCATAGGACCGAAAACGAATTAATTCCGTGAGAACTAAGATAGAGACTGAGATAGTTAAAGGAATTAAGTGAGCTACAGAGGCAATAGGCTGGTCATATAATTCGTAGAACTGAGGGTTCTTAATTTTGGAAGCCAGTGTCCAGAATCAAGGCCTGATGATAAGACGTCTTATATTTATATAAGCTGGATAATGTTAAGAACTTATCGCGAATGCTGATTAAGATTGTTGAGAAAAACAAATTCCGTAAGTCATCTTGAATAACTAATAACTTATACTCGATAAAAGATTGGGGACTGCAGTTTGGAAAACACAGTGTAGTTAAAATAGCAACCCAAGCCGGACTGACAACCTACACATAGTCAGGGTTGTAGTAAGTCGCTGGGTGCAAGTCATCAGTGGAGTCAGGCAGTCGTGTAGTGGATGTCTAGCAGCTGATATGATGATAATCTTCTTTATTTACCAACTAGGTGAAGAAGCTTTTTGATTTTGGATATAGAATATTTCTAGCTTGTCCTTCGTAATATACCATTTTATATTAACCTAAGCCTAAGTGAGGAAAATTAGTCCGATGGGAACTCTTGATCGAAATAAAAAGTATTCCATATCCTTTTAAATCCCTCCAGCAATGCCTGCTTTTCTTATATTACACATTAATTTATGATCCCTGCGTCAAAAATCAGGTCACAATGAAGTGGATTTTTTGTTGCAACGTAAAGAGAAGTGTCTTTTTAGGGTTCCGTACCCAAAGGGTGCCAACGGAACCCTATTACTAAGCCTACGCTGTCTGTCTGTCAGACCATTAAAGGGCTTTATCTTTTAGACCGAAATAGGTAGAATCCTGAAATCCTTACAGAATATATGTAATGGAGTTATCTAATAAATAATAAAAAAGTTAAATTTTAAGGGGGTCCCCATTCAAGAAACCGATTTTCGCCGTTTTCGCTCTATTGTGAAAACAGTAATATGTAGGTACGAACTTTAAACTTGCATTGAAAAATAGTGAACTCTAAAGTATGACAATATAAAATAATGCCGGAACCCTGGTTGCACGAGTCTAACTCGCACTTGGCCTGTTTTTTTTTCTTATTTATTTCAAAATTAATACTCATCTCAATTAGAAGAATCTATAGCCTGTGTTACTGAGGAAAAAAAAACGTAATTCTTAGGTTTATGTTTCAAAAAAGACTAAATTTTGGACTAAATAGTATTATAAAAAAATTATTCTTTTGTATTGCTGTATGATATTGAAAAGCAACTGCGCTTTTTTGCTCCGTGATCTATTTGGGCTTTTTAGTTTACTTCTTAATTCGGTTTTTAATTGTTTTTTTATAATATTTCTTTATTTTGTTTGAATTTAGTGACTTCAAGGTTACTTTTATTACGTTTCTCGTGGTTTTTTTTGTTAAAATCAGTGTGATATAAAGTAAAAGACGTTCCACAAATATATATATTAATAAATCCCTGTTAACTAACGCCGTAACTTCCGAACGCTGCACCAAATAGGATAAGTTTTTGTGGTGTTCGTCAGTTCGTCAGTTCAAGGTTTTTATGAAAGAAAAAAATGGTCAACTGCGAGTCGGACTCCCGTATTTAGGGTTAACCGCTTGTAATGGAATTTTGGTAAATTGTTGTGCACACAGGGTATGTTTCTGAACAACCCTTTCACAGTAGGTGGTGCGCCAGTTTTTTTAAACAGTGAAACAACGTGGGTCAGCTAGTATTTACTATTATATTATTCAAGCAAATAAATTAAACAATTTCGATACGTTCACGCCTACAATAAATCGAATTGTGTCCCCGTCGAGTCCCGACGTATAAGGGGATCGATTGATCATCGAGAAAAGCGATTATCAGGAGCGAATACCAAAAACAAATAAGCATAACTCATCGAACATTGATCAGAATCGAATATTAAAATGGAGAGTAGAATCGATTAATCGAGAGGAATAATAAAGTGAGCGGCGTTCGGTTAATTGCTTTGCGCAGACATAAAGCATTGCTTTTGATAACTTACTCGATTGTGGGCGGATAATACTGGCCATGTTGGAAATCATTGCGAAATTCATAGTTTTTTTTTTCGACGGGAAAGGAAGATGGAATAGCGTAGTTTCTTGGTTCGCCTCAGCCGTCATATGCCCTACTGCAGGGCTGGGCACATCCCTCTCCTTGAATAAGGAAGCTTAGGCCCTAGTCCACCGCGCTGCCCTGGTGTGGGTTGTCGAGTGGCCACTAAACTGTCCAGAGTTAGCAAGCCGCCCTTTGGCTGGCGCTTATAAGGCTACTGATTGGAGTAACGACTGCTGTCACTACGACAACAGCCAACAAATGAAAGATGATCAAAAAATACAATTTATTTTAATTTGCCACTATGCGGTTACCCATCTAGGTACTGACCACGTTCAACGTTGCTTTACTAAGCATATCATTTCCAATTCTCAAACGTAACTAGGTTACTAGCTCCTTTAATTTAGTTTACCTAGTTATTTCATACCTTTTTTTATTTAGGTACTTAAAATTGATCCAGTGAGTTTTGGCACATATGAAACTAGGTTAGGCATTGTTTCGGTGACAAGTTCCAATAAATTAATAAATAAATATTTTTGGACACTAACACAGCGCCGTCTGGCCCCAAAAAAAGCAAAGCTTGTGTTATGGGTGCCAGACAACGGATACAAATACATACATGCATATTACTTTTTTTTGTAAATACATACATATCATACATAAATACACTCAGACTCAAGACAAATACAAATATTTATATTTTGACATAAATTTTTGTCCAGTGCGGGAATCTAACCCGCCCCCTCTGCACAGCAGCTGGCCAAACTGCCAACTAGGCTGCGAGGGAGTGAGTACCACTATACGTATAAGACACTAATATTCAATAGTACACACTATTAAAAAAAAGTGAAACATTTTTTTATGGAGACTTCTTGAGAATTATGCACAGAAGGTTTAACTATTGATAATTGCGAAAGATAAGTAAGCTATTATCTAGCAAGCTCTTAAAACACCAACGGGTGTTTATATAGAATTTATGAAGACGATATCGCGTTTAAACTAGCATAATTATTATTATTTTATACTGCTGCTATAATATAGTCGCATATAATAATGGGATAGGATATACTAAACTATAATTTACAAACAACCATAAAACTGTATCTAGAAGAGATGACTTGCGTATTTGCGCACTTTATAATTTCCAAAACTAATTAAGTGAAGAACAAGTAATAACATGGCACAATATTAAGGCGCGGTGCACTACCTAACTCGCGCCGCCAAAAGATATTCTTTATTTCCTCTTTGTACAAAAAAAAATATTCAAAAATGTTACAAACTAATTATTTAGAACTACAACTAGTGACTAGCTTTTTTTTGAAAGTTATGTATTGTATCTGGAATATCAGAGGTATATTAGTTAGGTAGTTGTAGATAGCGTTTCTGCTAAAAAAGCAGAAACTCAGAGGTATACTCTATAAACGACGTAATATTAGGGCGCGGCGACTACCTACCTAACTAGCGCCGCCAAAAGATATTCTTTATTTCCTCTTTGTACAAAAAAAATATTCAAAAATGTTACAAAATAATTATTTAAAACTAGTGACAAGCTATTTTTAGAAAGTTATGTATTGTATCTGGAATATCAGAGGTGAGGTACGGGTAGGGTTACCAGTTAAAAATTTTAAAGTTTGGAGAAAACGCCTGATTTCCTTCATAAAATCCTGAGAATTTGTTGCAATTTTAGATTTTTTTCCTAAACGTAATTTACAATTAAAAATGTCATATTATTATAATTTTGTGCACTGCAATACATTGCACAAGCAGTTTATAAAACTATAATTAAAGAGAAAAAGCTTTCTTAACAAGGTAGCATCGCAAAATAAATAAGATAAAACTGAATAAGTAGTTGATAGAAAACTAAGTGTTGATTTTATTTGTGCAATTATTATGACCAAAGCTAAGCTGCTATTTTTTATAAGTTTCTATATGTTTAAATAATTTTTTTGTTTTTGTAACTTTCTAATAAAAGGATTTAAAAAATTTAATAAAATCCTGAGATTTCCAAAATACGGCCGTACTTCTGACAAGAGTGTAAAAATCCTTAAATCTCAGGACAAATCCTGAGATATACCCTAGGTACGGGGGACTGAACGCACCTGACTATCCTGTGTAGAAAACTTTAAAGGCTGGTCGAGAGATCTTCAGTCCGCGGTGTCATGGTTGTCTAGTCTAGACGTTGTCGGATTACTCATCACCACATCAAAGGCGATGACCGTCTGTAAAGCATAAATGTAAAGCAAAAAGCAAGCCCAGCGATACGCAAGGAAAAAAAAATCGGCCAGGTGCGAGTGGGACTCGCGCACGAAGGGTTCCGTACCATTATGTATAACAAGGGCAAAAAATCACGTTTGTTGTATGGGAGCCCCCCTTGAATATTTGTGTTATTTTAATTTAATTATTTATTTTTAAACTGATAACTAAATATTCTGTGAATATTTCAAGCGTCTATCTATTGCCGTTACCAATATCGAGCAAAAACGAGCACAAATATCACGTTTGTTTTATGGGAACCCCCTTAAATATTTATTTTATTCTATATTTGTTGTCATAGCGGCAACAGAAAATTTCAACTGTCTAACTATCACAGTTCATGAGATACAGCCTAGTGACAGACGGACGGTCGGACGGATGGACGGACAGTGGAGTCTTAGTAAAAGGGGCCCGTTTTTTACCCTTTGGGTACGGCACCCTAAAAAAGGTAACATAGGGTTTTGTTATTTTAGAATTATTGTGGATATCTAAAAAATTTAGGCTTTTTTTTGCCAATCACTCGCTAAAGAGAGAAAAAATCTTTTGCATGCGATTTAAAATAAGAGAAAATACTAAACTCAATGTTATATTTGCTTTCAGGGCTTAATTTTTCATTCAGTCCGTTCATTTTTATTTAAATTTCATTTTATAGTACTTTAAAACGAATAAAGGTACGTATAAAACTTGATAATTATTGCGTACAGTGCAGTCACTTCTTCAGGTTTCAATTTAGCCAATTCGAATGAAGAGATTCGCCGACACTGGAAAGGCGTAAAACAATTTTCATTGCCTCTTAGCAGTAACTAACCAATTCGCTCGCAGGGTTGACACTCTTTTCTGATAATTGTATTGTGTCAATTTGTGCCAAAAATAATACAGTTATCTAGAAGTAAAATAACAAAAAGGTTTTACTGGGACAGGCGCTGACAACAATTCTCAAATTTTTTTTGTTGAAAACTGCCAGATTTTATGTACATCTTTGACATTACTGAAGACGCTTTACAAGAACAAAGCAAAATATTTTATAACTATTTGATACTGTGTATTTGTCATGTTTTTATTTAATAGATATCCTTTGCTTTTATAAGGTTTAAAAAAAACGAAAGAAAAAAAGAATAACTTTTTAAGGCAAAAATTAACTGACTTCAAAACTCTGTACGAAACTAAAAAGAAAAAGTTGTAATTACTTGTTTTTAAAAACTCAATACAGTGAAAATAATAATTATGAAGCCTGCAAAACATAATAGATTTCAATACATGATTTCCATCTTGTAAAATTATAAGGCTTAGACCGATATACATTATCTCATTAAGTAAGTATATACTTCCTACTTTTAAAGTTGGTGCCAAACCGTTTTTTATTAATTTGTAGGTATGTTTTTATAGTGGTAGATTTAGTTAAGGTTTTAATTTTAATTAATACAAGGTAAGGAAATGTACCTACTAATTTTTATGTAGGTAAATTGTAGTGCTCAACACCAAATTTAAGAGGAACAATTTATATAAGTATAAATAGCTTAAACACCATCTAAATCGGTTTAGTAGATTTGTGGAAATCACGAACATACTTACATACATACTTATACAAATTATTTGAACACAGAATCACCTTTTTTGAAGCCTGATAAAAAAAATTACTAAATTGCCACGGTATAGGCATTATGTTAAAATAAATAAATAATCAACGAAAATTTCTACCTATTGAGTTTTTATTCTTTTGAATTTGAAACCCAAGAAAAGATATAAGTAACGTGTGTTTTTATAAAGTAATTTTATTGCAAACTTATTATCAGAGCATTGTCAGAACTATAAATTCAGCCAAATGTACATTGCAAAAGAGCAGGTGACTCCAATGCATTGAATTATTTTTTTTAGAATTTCTAAATAGTTATTAAAATTTGCCTAAAGAGCCCTATTCAAATAAAATGAAATTATTCAATTTATTTTTAACGCTGTATCCTACATTTAATTTATCGCGCTGTCTCGTTGCCAACCCTAGTGTAGAAGGCTCAATTGGCAGTATGGCTAAGTGTCTTAGCCTGTGGGCAAATTAAAACATCAAGTCAGGCAGCGGCCATGTTGCTCCCGACAGATCATCTTTCATATTTTGTCTTAACCGTCAAATAAAACCCCAGGGTTGCCAGCCAATAAGCGAAATAAGACTTGTTTAACTGCTTTTTCCAGTCCTGGAGACATTAAAAAATAATTGTAATATTTTAAGCTGTTCATTGAGTGAAAAACTACTTTAATTAATACATATAAGGAACAGTTTTTGTTTTCGATTTTATATGTAATGTTATATTAAAATTTTATAGAAACTCAATGGGATAGATGTAATAGGCGGATCAGGATGTAGACATCGGCCGGAAGTTGATAAACATTTACCTTTTTCTGCAGATGGAAAACCAGGCGTTGTTCTGACTAGTGCGTTCAAAAGTGTTATTATACGATTTATTTGTTCTTTCTTACGCAATTCCTAAGTAAATATTAAAATCAATATCTTGTGTTCATTATATCTTCTCTTTTTTATTCTATTTCTTTTCGCATATTTCTTTATATTATCCTCAAGCCTTTTTCAATATCGTCTTGATTTTGTTTATTCTTGTAATCGCGTTTTATAACTAACAAAAAACTTTATTGGCGCTGCTGTCGGTATATCAACTACTAAACGACTTGACCGATTGGGTTTAAATTTTCACAGACACGAATGTATTATGCCATTAAAGAGGAAAGATTTGATTTTTATCTATAATTGAGGAGTTGCCGTAAGAACCTACGCCGATAACGAAATTTAGGGCGGGCGGAGTCGCTGGCAGAAGCTAGTATATTGATATTTTAATAAAAAAAAAAATAGGTTGTTACATAAATATGTTTCTTCACAAAATATTTAGTAAAAGGATGTAATTTAAGGTCATTATGTTAAAATCTAGCATTTTGTCTAATGGACAACTAATACTGTTCTTTAACCCACCGTTTTAGTTGCCTAAGTGACTGGTTGTCCCAGAGACTGTTTTGTATTTTAGGGGTTTTGATGGACCTTTATTGACCTTACCTTACTTTTAACTCGAACAATGTTGTTCAAAAAACAAATTCATTCTCGTAGAACAAGTATCAAGTACAATCATTCTCCTAGAACAAGTATCAAATATAATCATTTGTTACGAACACGCACAGCGGCGACGGGCGTAGGCTAGCTTCCTCGGTTGCTAAAACGAAGCTACGACAACGAAGCGCCGTAGAAATTAGACAACCGTACGGTAGCTAGCTACTAGACTAGGCCACTGACGTGTTTATAGTGGACTGTATGTTGTGGGCGACCGTATTGCGGGCCGGACGGGTGAAGGTTCATTATATCTTCTCTTTTTTATTCTATTTCTTTTCGCATATTTCTTTATATTATCCTCAAGCCTTTTTCAATATCGTCTTGATTTTGTTTATTCTTGTAATCGCGTTTTATAACTAACAAAAAACTTTATTGGCGCTGCTGTCGGTATATCAACTACTAAACGACTTGACCGATTGGGTTTAAATTTTCACAGACACGAATGTATTATGCCATTAAAGAGGAAAGATTTGATTTTTTTCTATAATTGAGGAGTTGCCGTAAGAACCTACGCCGATAACGAAATTTAGGGCGGGCGGAGTCGCTGGCAGAAGCTAGTATATTGATATTTTAATAAAAAAAAAAAATAGGTTGTTACATAAATATGTTTCGTCACAAAATATTTAGTAAAAGGATGTAATTTAAGGTCATTATGTTAAAATCTAGCATTTTGTCTAATGGACAACTAATACTGTTCTTTAACCCACCGTTTTAGTTGCCTAAGTGACTGGTTGTCCCAGAGACTGTTTTGTATTTTAGGGGTTTTGATGGACCTTTATTGACCTTACCTTACTTTTAACTCGAACAATGTTGTTCAAAAAACAAATTCATTCTCGTAGAACAAGTATCAAGTACAATCATTCTCCTAGAACAAGTATCAAATATAATCATTTGTTACGAACACGCACAGCGGCGACGGGCGTAGGCTAGCTTCCTCGGTTGCTAAAACGAAGCTACGACAACGAAGCGCCGTAGAAATTAGACAACCGTACGGTAGCTAGCTACTAGACTAGGCCACTGACATGTTGTGGGCGACCGTATTGCGGTCCGGACGGGTGAAGCCGGGTGTCGCACTTGTGAACCGCTGACCACGAAGAATTCTTGAGCGCAAAATGAAATAGCCGAAGTGAAGCTGAGTCTTCTTGTGAAGAATTTATTTACACTAGAGCACTTATTTTACACTTAATTTCTAGCAGAGTTTCTTCCTTTTTCCTAGCAGCGTTTCTTTCTTGAACCTTCAATTGAGCACTTATTTTCTTGCAGAGTTTCTTCCTTGATTGTTGGTTCTTCCTTTCTTGATTTCTTGCTGCGAACTGCGACTGCGAACTGGCCATGACCGCTGGATCGCTCGAGTTTTAAACAATTTCGAACAAAGCGGCAGGCCATAAAATTACCGTTACGGTTGTAAACTATAGCTAGACTACTCTTACAATTCTTGCTGTCCTTGTCTACAACTCGTTTGTATGGAGGTACATGTTTTTGTTATTTTAAAATATAAAAATGAATTTTCTCTACATTACAATTACTTCCTACAGATAGATATTAATTTTACAAACATTATGAAATAGAATTCATACAGATATCTCACAAACTGTGGCTTTAAGAGCCAAAAAATGCAAAGGGCGTCTCGCAAGCGTATTGCTTATAATTTCAAAATTCACGCCCGGCCTAGTAGCTCCACGGCAAAGTGCGCGGGAGTTTGTTGAACTTAGCAAAAGGTTAAGAGCGTAATCCACAACGTATTGCTTATTTTGTAAAAATTCACGCTCTTACTTTTCATACAATTACAAATACAAATACAAATTTTACACTGATAGATTTTAACTATTTACGTATTATTAAGAATTTAACTCAACTCTGCTTGAGTACATATCTTACACTACATGTTATTTACGCCTAAACTATTTACATCGTATATTTTATTTTTGACAATCCTACATATTAAATCCTTACTGACATTACCTATAGTTACTAAGTTTACACGAGATATTATTTACGAAATACATGCGCTTCCTTAAGTTATTTCTACGTTATTTCTTATATATCTTACTATTTATTTAACCTTCTTACTTAAAATGTACATAGTTGAGCAAACCTTATGTACTCTATCTCACATTGCAACGACATACTTCTATCCTAGTTGTTGTGACTTTATTTTTCGTCACTTGCAACGTTACAACTTAGTATTATTTATTTATCATATAATTCACAAACCTTACAACTTACTAACTTATTATTTTACGTATCGTTTTAGAGCTACCCTATTGTGTCAATACGACTTTATTTATCAAAAAATCCTTATTTGAAAAATGTTTACATTTTAATCCTTATATCATATCCTATCCTATCCTTATTTATGTGTTTCGTGTGGTCCGTCGCTAACATTCTCCCCCGCAGTGCGAAGCACTCCATCCTGTTGCGGCGACGATGTAGCTGGAACCAACACGACGACACGGCGACTCGGGCGGCGCAGCACTCCTCCATTCGTCTGGATGTCCAGGATCCTCACTCTTCCGTCTGGTCCTGGGTACGCCTTCAGCACCTTGCCACGTGGCCATGAGTTTCGTGGCAGGTTTGCATCCACGATGAGTACCACGTCGCCTTCCTCTGGGTCGCTCGTAGTCCTTCCTCTGATCTTTCTCGGCATCAGCGTCGGCAGGTACTCCTTGATCCACCTTCTCCAGAAGTGATCGGTGAGTCGCTGTGCAGTCCTCCAACTGGCTTTTCCGAATAGTTCGTGATCGGTGAACTCGCCAGGTGCCATCATTCCACAGGACCTTCCAATCAGAAAGTGGTTAGGCGTCAGACTTTCTTCATCGTCCGGTTCCATGCTGAGTTCGGTGAGCGGACGCGAGTTGACGACGTGTTCCACCTCTGTCATCAGTGTGTGCAGTACCTCTTCTGGCGGACTTCTTTCGTGCAGTACTGCGGCCAGCGACGTCTTCACGGAGCGTACCATCCTTTCCCATGCGCCCCCCATATTTGGACTTCCTGGTGGTATGAACTTCCACCTTATACCTTTCTCTAGGGCTGCTTCTTCCAATTCTCGGTTGGCTCCGACGAAGTTTGTCCCGTTGTCGCTGAAGATGACCTTTGGCATTCCTCTTCTCGCTGCCATTCTTCGCAGCGCCATGATCATGGAGCTAGTGCTTAGTGATGGCACTAGCTCTAAATGTACTGCCCTTGTCGTTAGGCAGGTGAAGAGCGCTCCCCAGCGCTTCTCTGTTCTCCTGCCGATGGTGACCTGCATTGGCCCGAAGTAGTCAACGAACACAACGAGAAAGGATACGCGTGATGTTGTAGCCTTTCCCCGGGCAGGTCTCCAGTGGGCGGGATTTGCGGCGAACCTTTCCTGACTTTGCACCATTGACATTGGTAAATGACTGCTTTTACCGCTGTCCTTAGGCCCAAAATCCAATACTTCTGCCGCAGCTCATTCATTACGGTTGCAGTGTTACCGTGTAAAAACCTTCTGTGATAGTACTGAATTATCAGTTGTACTATCTTATGTTTCCCATCTATTACGGGTGGGTTATTTACTGCGTTTTTAAACGTGAACTTTCTTGTTCGACTGCGCAGTTTTATCTTTTCGTTGCTGCCTAGATAAACGTCGATTTTTCGTAGGCGGCTTGCGTTTTCCAATGGCTTGTTTTCTTTTAAGCATTTCATTTCCTTTGTAAAGCTTTCACTTTGGCTTCTTTTAATTAAATATTCTTCTGCCTTTTTTTGGAAAGCCTCTTCAATTTTTATAAAATTGTGTTCCTTCTTTCTTTCAATCACCGGCTTGGCTTGTGCTTTCTTCTTATTTTTATTGTGCGGCTTCCATGTGACGTCCTTGTCTCGCGCTGTGTTGACCCTCTCGACTTTCTTTTTCAGGACATCGATAAACTGAAACACCCTTGCCATGGTGTTAACCAGTTTCCTCCAGTTCGAGAATCTTTCTAAGTCTGGTGTTTCCTTTTCTACTGCCTTAATGGTGGTGACCTTGTGACTTGCCTTCTCTTCCAGGTCTTCACTCTTGGCCAAACCAAACTTTTTGGCGGGCCACTCTTCTTCGCCTCGCCTTAGGAATTCTGGGCCCTGGAACCACCTAGCGGTGTGATTGAAGTCGCTAGGCGTATTCCGTGTAGCGTCATCAGCCGGATTCATCTTCGTTGGAACCCATCTCCACTCCTGTGGCTTTGTTAGTTCTTCTATTTCTGCCAATCGATGAGCCACGAACGTCTTGAATCTTCTTGGGTCAGCTTGCACCCACTGAAGTACTGTGCTTGAGTCGGTCCAGTACGTCTTTTGAGTGACCATGAGGTTGAGCTCTTTCTCCACGGTGGCTGCTAGTCTGCTTCCCAATAAAGCCGCCTGTAGCTCCAGCCTCGGGATTGAGACTGTTTTTGTCGGCGAGACCCTTGCCTTTCCAGCCACCAGCACGACGTGTGTTTCACCCTCAGGTCCTCTGGTCCTCCAATATACAGACGCCGCGTATGCCTCTTCGCTAGCGTCTGTGAAGGTGTGCAGCTGCCCTTCTCTTTGGCATGGCGAAATGCACCTTGGTATCCTCAACTTGTCCAAGGTAGCGACTTCCTTTATGTACCTTTGCCAGGCTTCTTGTTGGCCTTCTTGTATTTTCTCATCCCAGCCAATCTGTGTTCGCCAAATTTCTTGAATCAACTTCTTCCCTTGGATCAGGACTGGCGTAGCGAAGCCCATGGGATCGAATGTTGACGTCACGGCGCTCGTGACTTCTCTTTTTGTGGGAACCCTTCTGCCATCTAATATTTCTGTTGGCGTATTACGTAGCCCAATGTTAAAGGCTAAAGCATCTTCTTCTGTGAGCCACCTCAGGCCCAGTGTCTTTTCTTCTTTGGTAAGCTCAAGGTTGGCGCTTTCATTTTTCTCTCGGAAACCCTTGAGCACTTCTGGGTTATTGCTTGCCCATCCCTTCAAGTGGAAACTCGCCCGCTCATGGATATCCTTAACTTCTGCCGATACTCTTCTTGCTTCCTCAACAGACTGGAAGCTTTGCAGATAGTCATCCATGTAATGATTCTCTTTTATTGCCTGGACTGCTGCTGGGCGGGTCTCCTGGTACTCTTCAGCATTCTTGTTCATGACGTAGATTGCTGTGGCTGGTGATGAGGCAGCACCAAAAATGACAGAAGTCATTCTATACTCCTCTGGCTTCTCTTTTCTTTCTTCTCCGCGCCAAAGGAACCTCAGACTGTCCCTGTCTTCTTGTCTTATTTTAATGCGGAGGAACATGTCTTGGATGTCGGCCATTATTGCAATTGGCCCCTCTCTAAAGCGCAGCAATACTCCAAATAGTGATTGGAGTAGATCTGGACCGGGCAGGAGAGCATCATTTAAGCTCTTTCCCTGGAACTTGGCTGCTGCATCGAAGACGATTCTGGGCTTCTTTTTTACTGGGTGTTCGACAGCGAAGTGTGGAAGATAGAATGTTCTTCCATCAGTGCCGTTACACGGTGCCTTCTCTGCGTACCCCTTTGCGAGGAGATTGGTCATTTGGATCTCATATTCCTTTTTCAACTCTTTGTTTTGATCCAGCTTCTTTTCAACGATTTCCAATCTCCTGAAGGCTTGCTTGCAGTTGTTTGGAAGAACTTCATCTTCTTTCTTCCACAGAAGCCCAGTTTCGTATTGCCCATCAGGCAATTTCTTTGTTGTCTTCTCCAGGACTTCCAGGGCTCTTCTGTCGCTGTCATGGCTCGGCAGCTTGGCTTCGATCCCCAGGGACTCTAATTTGAAGAAGTCTCGAACGATCTCATTGATCTCCTCTTCGTTCGAGATGCGACAGTGGTTGACAAAATGCACTGCTACTGTTGAAGCAGCGTCACAGCCATGTAGCACCCACCCGAGACTGGTGAGTGAGGCTACGGGCTCAGTCTTCTTTCCCTTCTTCAATCTTCTTGTCACTACGAGTCCCCAGTTGTCTTGCCCGATTAGAAGCTTGGGCTCTTCTTTATCGTAGACCAGCTGATCTTTAATGGCGCTTAAATGCTGGCAGTTACGGATGTCCTCTATTGCCACCTTCTGTTGCGACAGCTTAAGGTCCTCCATTGTTCGGAGCTCTATTGCCCTCTTGTCTCTTCTGTAGGCCCCTTTAATTTTAATTTTCAGACGTTCGGAGCTATTTTTCTTAATTATTTTTCCGCCAACGGTTTCTATTGTCAGAGTCTCTTTCTTTCCATTGACTCCGATTTGTTCAGCAACCTTTGAGTCCAATAGTGACACCGTTGAGCCCTCGTCCAGAAGCGCCAAGACCCTGGCATACCCCTTCGGTCCATATACGTCTACTGGCATTATTTTTAAGTAGACCTTTTCGTTACTTATTGTTGTATGGATTGAAGCGATTTTTTCTTCAGCTTCTTCTCCTTCTTGCTGGCCCAGTTGGTAACACTGACTGGTGCCTGGTGCTTCTGCTCTGTTTGGCGGCTTCTCTGAATGGAGGGACGTGTGATGCCATCTGCCGCACTTCTTGCATACCGGCGCTTTGCAATTCAGTCTTGAGTGCCGGAAGCGTAGGCATTTGAAGCATGTCCTTGTTTTCTTCGCTATGTCCCATTTTCCATTCAGGTCGGCTTCTTTGAAAGTTTTGCAGTCAAGCAAATAATGATCGCCTTCGCATCCCGTACAGGCAATTTTCTTTCTTTCTTGAGGCGGCTAACGTACGTTGTTTATTGGTTTGTGCTCTGGTTCCCAATTTCTCTTCGGTACGCTTGTGGGTTCCCAGGGCTTCCTTGGTTGTGGTGGAACCGCCTTGTAAGTCCTCCTCAGCTCTTCAGGTGGAGCAAAGTCCCCACAGATGTCGGCTTCTAGTCCGAGGAATGCGTCCAGTAGGATGAGCTCAGGCATTTCTTCATCCCTTCTTTCTCGATGGTACGCAAACCAACGGAACTTCATAGAAGATGGCATCTTTTCAGTTAGGCTCTTCAATGTTTCAGGAGAGCTGAGGTATTGGCTTTTCTTCAATGCCTTAATGCTTGCTACTGCATTTCGGACCCGGCTTGCAAATTGGCAGATGTCGCTTGGGTTTTCATTGACCCTTGGTAGACTCTTCATCTTCTCTAGCTCAGCTAAGGCCAGGGCTCCAGGTCTTCCGAATCTTGCTTCCAGTCCCGTCATAACTTCCTTCGGATTTTCGGCGGTGAATAGCAGGCTTTGTACAGCTTTCCTTGCCTTTCCTTGGACTGCCCTTCGTAAACGTGCCAGATTCTGCACGTTGGACAAGGATGGAGCTGTATCCTCAAATGACCTTCTAAAAGCCAGCCATTCTTCACAATTGCCATTGAAGTATGGAAGTTCGGTGAATCTGGATGCTGCTGCTGTGTCTGGAGCCTTTTCGGTGAGCTTAGCGATAGCTTGGGCCAGCTCTTGGATGTCGCTCTTCTTTTCTTTGGTTGGAGCTGGCCTTTCGTGATGATGTCTTCGCTTGTCCTGCCTCTCTTCAGTTTGGACAAGCCATTCCTCCACTTCATGGGTCCTTTCGAAGATCTCAATTTCTTCTTCTTCTTCGGACTCGGCTTCCACTTCTGCTAGCTTTAGTTTGGCTTGAGCCAGCTCAACTTCTTTACGAGCCAGCTCCATTCTAGCACGAGCCTCCGCTTGTCTTCTCTTATTTGAGCGGACGGACTGCGTATCGATGTCACGGTTCCTCCTTTGGACTTGCCCATTCGTTGTACCCTTTTCTTTGGGCAGCGGTGCAGGCGGTGGCAATGCAGGCCTGGCTGGTACTGCGTTGTTGGTGTCAGCTACGATATTCAGCTCCCCGGACTCTTCTGCACTGGTGCTGGGGGGGGCTGTCCTTATTGTCTTCGTAGACTGACTGGTAACGTCAGTACTAGTTTCGGTAGGCGTGCACTGGCTCCAATCTCTCGATGTACCGCTGCTCTCTCCAGTAGTCTTCGTCTGGGTTGACTCGGTCGTCTTGGAACGCGATGAATCGGATCTTGTGGTCGGCATGTTGACGGCTTCTTTTTTCCCAAATCCGGCTCGACAGGACCAGAAAATTGTTACGAACACGCACAGCGGCGACGGGCGTAGGCTAGCTTCATCGGTTGCTAAAACGAAGCTACGACAACGAAGCGCCGTAGAAATTAGACAACCGTACGGTAGCTAGCTACTAGACTAGGCCACTGACATGTTGTGGGCGACCGTATTGCGGTCCGGACGGGTGAAGCCGGGTGTCGCACTTGTGAACCGCTGACCACGAAGAATTCTTGAGCGCAAAATGAAATAGCCGAAGTGAAGCTGAGTCTTCTTGTGAAGAATTTATTTACACTAGAGCACTTATTTTACACTTAATTTCTAGCAGAGTTTCTTCCTTTTTCCTAGCAGCGTTTCTTTCTTGAACCTTCAATTGAGCACTTATTTTCTTGCAGAGTTTCTTCCTTGATTGTTGGTTCTTCCTTTCTTGATTTCTTGCTGCGAACTGCGACTGCGAACTGGCCATGACCTTTTTTTTTTTTTTTTTTTTTCTGAGCTGACTATGCAGTTGGCTGTTGCAGCCATTACTGCTTCACCGGACTTTTGGGGCGAGACTCTGAAGGAGCCTCAGCCCATATAGCGCCCAACGCTCAAGGGCTTCCCGCGGGGGAAGCCTCGGCTTGGGTTGTCGCTCTCGGGGGCGTCCCTTCGACCGGCGTGAGTCTCGAACCCGAAGGTGAGTCACCGCCAGGAGGGGAGTTCCCCGTTACGCGGGTGCGGTTGCGATTGAGTGGGGGCGAGAAGCGCCCCGGCACTCTTTGATACCTAGTGTATCCTTGTGGGCGCCGACGAACCCGGGGACGTCGGCGTCGTGTTTGGAGGGAGGCCCTATTCGGGGTCGACGTAGTAGAGACTAATCTCGCTATCCGGACAGCGAGATCGTCATCTGGGGACGTTAGTACGTGCCGAGGCCGCCTGAGTATAGTTTTACGACCGCGACGGGGACGATCGGGGGGAATGTACGTCGTGGATTGCACAACTAATCTATTCGGGTGATTTTGCGTACGCTCGAAAAAGCGGACTGCCAAGTCTTTAAAGTACTGGGGAATCGTGGGAAGTTCGAAGTCTCTGTGTAGGTCCGCATTGCGAACGTACCAAGAGGCTCCAGAGGCCGCTCTGAGAAAGCGGTTTTGGAGGGTCTGGAGTTTGTGGAGATTGCGCTTGGACAGAGCAAAGACTACGCTAGCATAAGCTAGTATGGGGCGGATGCAAGTTGTGTATAGATTTAGCTTATTTCTAAGCGACATCTTACTATACTTGCCTATCATGGGATAGAGACGACCGAGGACAAAAGCGGCTCGGTCTCTGACTATTTTGGTGTGAGCGTGGAAGTTCAAACGTCTATCCATGGTCACACCGAGATATTTGGTCTTATTTTGCCAGGGAATGGCACGACCGAAGAGAGAGAGGGAAGTTGGCCGCGGAGGGCTGCCTGTGGTGAAAAGGACGGCAGAGCTTTTGTCGGGATTCACCTCGATTCTCCATTTCCGAAACCACTCGCCTAGGGCGGTGATAGCGGATTGGAGTCTCTCAGTGATTCGACTCACTTGCCTATCGGTAGTATAGAGAGCGGTATCGTCCGCATAGAGGGCTAATTGGGTACCTATCGTTTTTGGGATATCGTTAGTGTACAGAAGGTACAAGACGGGGGCGAGCACGGACCCTTGCGGGACTCCTGCTTCTATGGGGCGGGGGGAGGAGAGAGTGCCTTCAACTCTGTAGCGAAAGCTACGATTCGACAAATAGTCTCGTATGATGAGCACGAGACGATCTGGCAACTGAAAGTTGTACAGTTTAAAAATTAAACCGTTGTGCCAGACTTTGTCGAAAGCTTTCGCTACATCGAAGAAGACAGCGCCCGTGTGACGGGTCTTACCTAATGCTGGCTGGAAGCCAGTAAGAATATGTTCCGTTATGCGGAGGACTTGATGGACGCATGAGTGTTTGGCACGAAAGCCAAACTGCTCGTCTATTAAAATGCCTCTGGAGACTATAGAGTTCCGTAGGCGGGCGAGAAGGAGGCGTTCATAGAGTTTACCAAGGGCCTTTAGTAAACTTATAGGGCGATAGGAGGACGGCTCGGTACGAGCTTTGCCGGGCTTATGGATGCCTATAACGATTGCATCTTTCCATTGAGATGGAAAGATGCAATGTTCCATAGCAGCGTTAAAGATCGCTACTAGGAGGCAGATAAGGGGAAGAGTGAGGCGCTTTAGGATATCGTTAGAGATACCGTCTGCGCCGGGGGACTTACGGGGGCGTAGGTCTTTGATGACCTGTATGACTTCGTCGACAGTGACAGGGGGCAGGGGGTCTTGTGGAGGCAGAGAAGTTCTGCGCTCCACTTCGCCGTCTACCTCGCGCACGTGATCGGGATCGAAAGGCTGTGTGCTTAAGGCACATTGGGCTTGGAGGCTGGATGCTAGGCAATCCGCTTTTTCGTCGTCATTGAACGCGGGAACGCTATTGTTGGGACGAGTTAACGGAGGGAGAGAGTTTGCGGTTTCGGATTTTAGAGCTCTGGCTAAGTGCCAATAAGCTTGGTGAGAAGGAGAAATGTTCTCCATAAGATCACCGAAACGTTGGGCGCGGAGCTCAGCTACAGCGGTTCTTACACGGCGGTGTAAGTCGTTGAAGCGAGCTTTATTTTCGATAGTGGGAGCGCGGTCGCGAACGCGGCGGGCCGCGTTACGCTCAGTCATTAGCGACCTGATGTGCTGAGGCAGGATTAGGTGGTGATAATCACCAACCGGCACCTGTCGTGAGCACTCGCCAACGGTGGCGGTCAGGTGGCTAGTGAGTGAGTCGATAGCTACGTTAAGATCGGTCGCGGATGAGATAACGTTGGGAACGCGATCTAGATGTGGCGAGCTGGGATTTTCGAGCAATTGCCCAAATTTATCCCAGTCCGTCACGGTTCTAGTGTCGGGAGGAGAGTCCGAAGGGAAACCTAATCGGAGGACGACAGGGCGGTGGTCCGAGTCAAGTTCGTCAAGCACCTCTATAGAGCGAAAGCTTAGCCTTACATTCTTTAGAAGTGCTATGTCGAGTACGTCGGGGTTAAACCGAGTATTGTGGGGAAAGTAAGTGGGCGTCATGGGAGCGATGATGTCAAAGTTTAGTCTGTCAACTAAATCGTCGAGGAGTCTGCCTCTTTGTGAAGTTACAGAAGAGTTCCAGCGGCGATGCTTGCAATTTAGGTCGCCGGCAAGAATGACGGCGTCGCCTAAACTTAAGAGCGACTGAAGGTCGCTCTCGAGCAAGTCTTTTAGGGGAGAGAGATAAACCGATGCAATGATGATCGGCTGATGGCCGGTCATCGCTAAGCGGCAGACGGATGCTTCTAAATTCGTAAGCGGTGGAGGATCGATAGGGGAGCAATGCAGGGAGCGCCTGTAATAGATGAGAGTGCCTCCGAGATTGGAGGCAGTTCTATCATTACGGACGGTACGATAGTTCGCGATTGAAGGGGTACGGACAGCGGGCTTTAGGAACGTTTCCTGGATGAGGAAGACGTCCGGTTTTTGGGACGAGAGGAATTGCGATAATTCCTCTCTTTGGTTGCGGAGACCGTTGGCGTTAAAATAGCCTATGGAGACGGACCGGGGTTTTTCGCGCGCGGTTGTGCAATCCATTTTGATTCTACGGTTTTGGAGCTACCCTGCGGAGGGCGGCGAAGAAATCGCGATGCTTAGCCATGAAGCCGAGCATTTGAGAGAAATCGGTGATCTGTTCGTATTCGGCGAACACGATCTCGAAATTGGCCGCGTCGAAGGCCCAAGAAATCTCGGCGAGAATGCCGAGGTGCTGCTGCTGCTCGGCCGTATGAACGGCATTGCAGGGCAGCGCGAAAGAGGGGCGCGGGGGGGCAAGGCGCGTATGCGCGAGAGGTGCGGGTGCACTTCTCATGGGCGCTGGACGCGGGATGTCCCGGGACATCAGAGGGGCGGGGTAGGGAATGCCCGTAACTGAGACGGGCCCGGGGAGAGCAGACAAAAGTTTGTCTGTCTCCTTCGATTTGGACGCTACTAGCGCTGGAGGACGGCTCCAGGCGTTGACAGCCGGGAGGGGGGCAGGCACGAGCGGAGCCTGTTGGCGGGGGGCGGATGGGCGCGATTTACCCTGATGGGGTTTACGCGAGCTCTGTTTGGGAGCTTTGGGGCACCCGCGGTAATTCGCTGGGTGGCCTTCACTCCCACAGAGTACGCAAGCGACCGGGTCGGATGCGTTTGAGCGATCGCGATCACAGTCCGGAGTGGCGTGATCGCGTAAACATTTGACGCAGCGCGGTCTGCGTCTGCAGTTGCGCTGCGCGTGGCCATATAGCTGGCATCGGTGGCATTGACTCGGGTTCGACCGCTTGTGCGGAGTCTCGACCCTGATGCCTTTGAGGCTGCAAACATCTTTGATGTTAAAGATGGCTTTGCCTTCTTTTGTTAGGTCTAGTACAACGAGCACCATGTCGTAGCACTCGGACTTATTTCGGCCATTGTACATACGATGTACTTCCCGTACGGGGAGGCCTTGGACGATTAAGTCGTCCTGGACAGTCGTGGTGGAGAATTCCCTAGGGACTCCCCTTACGACTGCCCTTAAAACGCGTTCCTCGGCCAATGAGTACGTGTGGTACTCATATTTTTGAGCCGTGAGGAAGGCCGTCAGATTTCGGAAATCTGACGGTGTCGGGACCTGCACTTTGATGCCGCGCTCGGCATCATTGCGGGCGTGCGTATAATTGATACGCTTGGCCTTCATAGCGTTAGCAATGTTCGGCCAGGCCCCCTTGTCTTTGATGACGATGGGCGGCGGAGATTTTTCCTTCCGTCCCGAAGTGGGACAGTCGGACTGCGAAGAGGTGGCGGCGGGGGGGGTTGTGTCCATGGCGGCTAGCTCAGGGCTGGCCGCCGAGGTGGACGGGGACGGGGACGCGGAAGCGCTAGGCGCTTTGAGGCGTTTAGCCTCAGAGTCGGAGGGAGGAGGAGTAGAAGACTCCTGAGCGGATGCCGCCGAAGCCTTTTTAGACTTGGCGGACTTCTTCCGTTTTTTACCCTTTTTGGTTCCCAGGCCAACCACTTTGAAGCCTTCGTCGTCCTCAGACAACGCCGACTCAGCGGACATTACGGCTGCTGGAGACCGGGGTGCGGTTTCGGAGGTTGCGGGGGGCGGGGTAGCGAGAGACCGAGAAGGGGTCTCATCGGCTACCGGAGTGGGAGGGCGAATGGGCGCAGGGGCCCGAAGAGCGCGGCGAGCGAGACGC